>CM076854.1:158880433-159630433 GCA_039519185.1 Astragalus membranaceus | reverse complement strand
ATGGCCTACAGAAAGGTTAGCTCAGCAGAAGAAGGTAGCTGGTGTGCACGAAATAAGTGAAGTTTCTGCTCTATCTACATAGGTTGCCTCTCTCACTAACATGATAAAATCTATGAGCACATCAAACGCTGTAGCAGTTACCGCTGCAGCGGTTCATGAACCTATTCTGTGGAGGAGAGCATTTGTATGAAGAATGTCTTGGTAATCCTGTCTCTGTAAACTTTGTGGGTTTCAATAAAAACAATAATCCCTATTCAAATACATATAATCCTGGTTGGAAGAACCACCCCAATTTCAGATGGGGAGCCAACAATGCAACAGCACCTATAGTGCTCCAGCAAATCCACCAGGATTCCCTGCTCAGAACTACCAAAGACAGAATGCCCCTGTCATAGATAATTCACTAGAAGGATTGATGAAAGGCTTTATGAGTGATTGCAAGACAGCCCTGAAAACTCATGAAGCTTCCATTAAAAATCTAGAAGTACAGATGGGGCAGATGGCTAATGTCATTTCCCAAAGAATTAGTGGATCATTACCATCCACTACAGAAGCTTCAACTTCAAGTATTACAGGGAAGGAGCATGTAAAAGCTATAACTTTAAGGAGTGGGAGAGATTTGATAGGATCATCAACTGTTTCAGATGATGAAAAAAACAAAAATTCTAAAAAACAAAAAGAATCTGCAACAGCCGCTACAGCGCCTGAACCTACCGCTGCAGCGCCTGTTGTTGAGAAAACACCACCACCACCCAAAATTATCCCAACATACCCAGATCCTCCATATCCTCAAAGACTTCGAAAGGCTCATGAAGACAAGCAATTTAACAAATTCCTAGAAGTCCTTAAACAGTTGCACATTAATGTCCCTTTGGTGGAAGCTCTCCAACAAATGCCTAACTATGCAAAGTTTATGAAGGATGTGCTTACTAAGAGGAGGAGACTAGGGGAGTTTGAAACAGTAGCAATGACTGGGGAGTGCAGCATGTTGATGCAAAATAAGCTCCCACCCAAATCAAAGGATCCTGGCAGTTTTACTATACCATGCTCAATTGGAAATTTTTACTCTGGTCGTGCTCTATGTGATTTGGGAGCCAGCATAAATCTTATGCCTAAGTCCATATACACACAGCTAGGAGTGGGAACTGCCAGACCTACCTCACTTACACTGCAGCTAGCTGATAGAACTCTAGCATATCCAGAAGGAATCTTAGAAGATGTTCTAATAAAGGTAGACAAATTTGTATTTCCTGTTGATTTTGTAATCTTGGACTTTGATGCAGATAAAGAAGTACCCATTATACTGGGAAGGCCATTCCTGGCCACTGGAAGAACTTTGATAGATGTGCAGAGAGGAGAATTGATCATGAGGGTCAATGACCAAGAAGTCAAGTTCAACATCCTCAATGCTATGAAATTTCCAGGTCCCAATATTGAAGAGTGCTCCTTTGTGTCTGCTATTGACAAGGTAGTTCAGGATCACTTCCAGAAAAGCACAGATCATCTGAGGCAATTACTGAACAGCAGGGAAGACACAGGGTCTGATACAGAAGCTACAGAAGAGGAGGAGCAGACAGTCTAAGAAATTTGGGCTAAGAAATATGAATCTTTGGAACAGGAGAATTCAGACATGAGAAAGGATCTCCCCTCCACTGAACAAGAACCAACTCATTCACACCTCAAATATGCTTATCTAGGTAACAATAGTACTTTGCCTGTTATAATTGCTTCTGACCTTTCTGAAAAGTAGGAACAAGATCTGATTCAGACGCTGCAGCGGCATAAAAAGGCAATTGGTTGGCAAATGTCAGATATAAAAGGTATCAGTCCAACCATTTGTATGCACATAATAGTGTTAGAAGAAGATTCTAAAAATTGCATTGAAGGGCAGGGGAGGTTGAACCCAATTATGAAAGAGGTGGTGAAGAAGGAAATCATCAAGTGGTTGGATGCAGGTATTGTATACCCCATATCTGACAGTGCATGGGTTAGTCCTGTGCAGTGTGTGCCAAAGAAGGGAGGGGTAACAGTAATAACTAATGATATGAATGAGCTGCTTCCAACCAGAAAAATAACAGGCTGGAGAATATGCATGGATTACAGGAGATTGAATAAAGCAACAAGAAATGACCATTTCCCATTGCCTTTCATTGATCAGATGCTGGACAGGCTAGCAGGTAAAGAATTTTATTGCTTTCTTGATGGTTATTCAGGTTATAACCAGATTGCAATATTGCCTGAAGATCAGCAAAAGACTACATTCACTTGTCCATATGGCACCTTTGCTTTTAGAAGGATGCCATTTGGCCTGTGTAATGCACCTGAGCAGTTCACCAACACAGATATTCAAGGAAGGAACAGGGTTCCTATTCAGCAAAGCACCTCGAAAAGCCTCAAATTCCGGACGAAGTTTCATGAGAAATTGATTCCGTTTACTAGTATCATAGACATCACGAACGGCCAACAGTGATGATTTGGGAACGGCAGCGTATATAATAGTAGAGTGTTCTGTCCATAAATTTAAAAAACCAGAATAATATTCTTGAATTGACGAATTACCTTGTTTGTGATTAGTGATCTCTAACTCCAATTGAAAGCGTTTGGCTGTATTGTCCTGGTTGTAAATACGCTGCAAATAATTCCACATCTCTTGAGCAGTTGAAAATGCTCGCAAATTATTGATCATAAGAGGATCAATAGAACTGGGGATCCAAGAAATAATCTGAGCATCTTGGACTTCCCACGCGTCTAAGGCGGGTTTATCTCCCGGCGCCTTAGAAACCCCATCAAGGTGACTCCATAATCCTTTTCCTTTGACATACATCTTGAGTTGAAATTCCGAGACAGCATAATTCTTGCCAGTAAAGCGAACACAAAAATTATCTCTTCCTTCCGAAGCCATTAAAAAAATTACCGTAGCTTGCAATATAATTGAAATAAAACTCAAAGTCAAGCCGAACCACACACAAGTTGCAAAGCAGGAATGTGAATAGCTGCCAACCCACGAAACAACACACAGTAGTGCACAGTAGCGCAAACCCACAGCGAACCAGCGAACAACACGCAGTAGCAATCAACGAAGAGAAGCGATCTGGAAATCGCAAAAGAACAGAACAGCAATCAAGGGAGAGATCTGGAAATCGCAATCAACTTGCAAATTGAACAGCAATCAACGAAGAGATCTGGAAATCGCAAATCAAAGCAACGACGAAGAGAACAGAACCGCACCAATCACGACGGCGAGAACGGAGATCGCGAACGAAGAGAGATCGCCAACTACTACGGAGAGATCGCGACGGCGCGACGAGTACGGAGATCGCGAACGACGAGGGCGCACAGATCGCGAACCAGAAGATGCAAAACCAATGAGATCCACGAAGAGCAACCAAACCCGAAGAGGAATCGAACCGAACCCGAACTGAGCCCGAACAGAGGCGCGAACAGAAGCTAATAGAGAACCAGGGAACAGAAGCTAACCAGAGAACCAGGAGGATCCACGAACGAAGATCACAAAGGACCAGAACCCAGCGAAGAGGATCCGAACCAGGAAGAACCAGAAACCGAACCACGAAGGATGCCGTTCTTGAACGAAGAAACCGAAATCATAGGGATGATCGCAACCCTACTCATACCATATCAAAATAATATACACGATATTGTTTACGCAGTTCGGCCAAACTTTGCCTACGTCTGCGACTACAGAGTAGCTGTAGTTCCGTTTTATTGATTATTTCTCCGTGTGTCAATACCAAATACAAGAGAATTTAAATAGTCTTCTCTAAGAAGACCTAACGGGCCTGGGCCAAAGCATAAGCATATAAATAAATCTACACAACTACTATTTACAGCTCTCTTATTTTCCTTATTCACAAGTAGCTCCGGACTTAGCTAGCCAATTAGCATAGTAATAATTACCTTCTCTCAAGGTATGCGAGAAAGATAGGCACAAGTTGTAACCTTTGAAATCTCAGATGTGGCCAATCAAGGGAGCATAAAAATGGGTACTAAGCGTGATTTTATTTTAGAGTAATATGCAATCTATCATGGATTTGTTTTTTAAAATTTGTTACTTGAACCAAATTACTATAAGCTTGTTCAAGTTTAATCCGAACACAAAAAACGTTCGAATCAAATATATTGGTTTGGATTAGATTTTGAATTGTTTTGAATTTGCCCAAATCACTGAACACTTCTAAAAAATCACTACGCCAAAAGCATAAAAAAAGAGCGCATCCATCAGTAGCGCTTATTTGAAAAGCGCTCCTTATTTAAAATCTCGCTACCCCATCAGGAGCGCTTTTTAAAAGGCGCTCCTCATTGCCAAATCTCGCATACCCCATCAGGAGCGCTTTTTAAAAAGCGCTCCTCATTGTCAATCTCGCATACCCCATCAGGAACGCTTTTTAAAAAGCCCTCATTATTGCCAATCTCGCATACACCCATCAGGAACGCTTTTTAAAAAGCGCTCCCTATGCTCAATTTTCTAAAATATTTTCCTCCGCGTTGTATCTCCTCACGTCAGATTGCAGAACCAAAAACCCTCTCGCCTCCTCGTCGTACCTTCTCTCGAACCAGAAGCTCTCTCCCGTTCATCTTCCTCCCTCGTCGTACCTTCTCTCGCCGTACCTTCTGGTTCACTCTGAGTCACACAACATTTGTGTGTTGTTTGTTGTAAACTTGTTTGTGTGTTGTTTGTTGTAAACTTGTTGGAGAAGAAGGGAACTGACCAAACAACCACATTGTCACATCATTAACCAGGTAAATAATCTCTACCTACTCTTTGTTGTAAATAATCTCTACCTACTCTTTGTTTTACTCTTTGGTTGTAAAAAAATGTTTGTTTAAATCTGTTTTAAACAATGCCCTTATTGTGTTTGACAAAATGCTTCAAACATGATTCTACCAACAATGCCTTATAAATTCTGAAAGAACTATGGTCATATGAGGTTGATGCTTGAAATTTGATTTTGTGAAACAGCCCTATATTATAGAAACAACCCTCATTGTACGTAGTGTCTTTCTATAGTATTTTGTGAAACAACCCTTATTGTGAAACAACCCTATATTATAACAATGCCTTTGGATATTTTGTGCTGAAGTTGATGCTTGAAATTTGATTTTGTGTAACTCACCCATATAAAGGACAAAGTTGTACTATTATGTTTGTCAAATTTGACTTTAAGGTTAATTTGCATATGTATTATTGTTCGACTGCGGGCTCTTCGATTGGCAAAGTTTTAGTGTTTCTTTGTGATGCCTAAATCGAATATGCGAATTGTTTATTAGGTTTTGCGAGATTGTTTTGCCGGAGCTTCGCGTTCATTGTTTGAGTTCGTCTTGGTTCGAGAGTTCTTTGTAGTTCGAGTTCAGAGCTGGTTGGAGAGTTCGTTTTCGTTCGAGTTCATTGTTGCTTCCACTTGTTCAGGTACTTTTGTTGTTCTCTTGTATTTATTATATCAAGAATGGCAATATGGAAGACGTCAAAGTCTTTGATTTCTTTAGTTGAAAATAGTTGAATGTAATTAATTAAATTTAATAACTAAGTAATCTTTTGTTTTATAGGGTCCCAAACAACCAAACGACTATGATTGCGGGTACTATGTAATGAAGTTTATGAATGACATCATCACTCACAACCAAATGGAAATCCCATTCCATGTATGTAATTTGATAGTTTGTTTTTTGACAAGTAATTCAATATCTAATTGATATTGATATAATTCTAAGTTCATTTTATTTTATTTTTTCAGTATTTTCCCGAGTGTGGAGCTCAATTTTCTGATGAGGAACTTACTGAGCTCAAAGGAGAGTGGTGTCGTCATGTTGCCGGTTTGATTAATGCAAATCGAAATTGATGTAATTTTTTTTGGATATCCTAATTTTGTAGTATCTCATATTGGATGATATGTTGTCATTTTTGTTGATCTTTTGGTACATGAGGATTTATGTAATTTTTGTTGGAACATATGTTTATTGTGATGTGTGTGTATATATTGGTTTTATAAATTAGTTGGAATTTGATTTGAAATTGGTTTTTGATTTGGAATTTTATTTGGAAGTTTGTTGTTGGTTGTTGTTGCTGGTTGTTGGTTCGGGTTGCAGGGAGCTTCGAATTGGTAATAGAGAAGAAACAGGCAAATTTTTTTTTACAAACCATTAGGCATAGGTATCGCTTTCTGTACAAAGCGCTACTTATGGTCTTAGCGCACCTAGGCATAAGGAGCGCTTTCTAGTACAAGCGCTCCTTATGGTCTCAGCGCACCTAGGCATAAGGAGCGCTTTTTAGTACAAGCGCTCCTTATTCCTAGGTGCGCTAAGACCATAAGGAGCGCTTGTACTAAAAAACGCTCCTCTTGTCTGTTTATTGGTAGCGCTTTGCGAGCGCTACCTTTGGGGGATTGGCAACAGGAGCGCAAGCTTTAGGAGCGCCCGAAAGCGCTACTTATGGCCTAAAAAAAGCGCTCCCAATCCTCAAATCTGTTGTAGTGAATATACACAATTCTTAGTTCCTAACTGCTTGCTACCATCATGGTGCATAAGAATTAAGAAAATCATAACTAGCTTGATTCATCATTTTTTAAAAAGAAAGATTTAGCACCATTATAGCCACCTACTGCAACAAATCAACAATCATTTTGAAAAGAATTAATTAAAGTTGGAGTGATAGTGCTCAGTTTTAAGGACTGAGCAAACCTCCTCAAGCAAGTGTAAAGAGAGAGAAGAGAGTTTTCTTAACAGAATTTCATTTCCCCTAGCTCCAAGAGCAATTAAAGCATATAAAGGAAATGCAATACAGAATCTAGTGAGAGGTCTCACAGCTTAGCAAATCTTAACAAACTTGGCTGAGTCACAGCCTTCTAGAAGCATACTAGGAATAAAGGAATAAAATGCAACTAGGAATAAAAGAAGTACTCATTTGTAAAGCAAGTGATCCTTGTACTTAGAGGGAACCCTCTTATTACGAGTGGGCTTTTCTTCAACAGTATTGGGCTGCAAATTAATGGGCTGCTCATTGCTAATTCCACCACCAGGAAATGTATCCGTATCAATACCCACCTCTTCAAATTCAACCTTGTCGTCAAGGTTGTAAACTTCTTGCATAGTCTGCCAAATTTCCCAGGATGCCTCCTCTGGTGCTAAACCAGTCCACTGCACCAAGACTTGTTGCTGAGGGCTACCATCAACTGTAACTACCCTCGTATCCAAAATAGCCAGAGGGGTAAGTAAAGGATTATTACCCAAGGAATCAGCAGGAAGCTGTCCACTCTCAGCAGGAGGTGAACCAACATGAGGTTTCAAAAGCGAAAAATGGAAACATCATGAATCTTTGAATGTGAAGGGAGCTCTAGTTTATAAGCTACGGGTCCAATGCGAGCGATCACACGAAAGGGACCATAATACCTCTTATGCAGCTTATTGTATTTGATGTCTGAAAGAGAAATCTGTCGATATGGTTGCAACTTGACGTACACCCAAGAATTGACCTCAAATGAAACCTCTCTTTATTTACCATCCGCAACAGACTTCATTTTAGACTGAGCCTTAGTCAAATTCTTCTTAAAAAGATCTAACACAGCTTCGCGTGAGCTTAACAACTCATCAGAAGCAACCAAATCAGAAGTGCCAGCCACATAAGAAGGAATAGTGGGGGTGGCTTACCATAAACTACCTCATATGGTGTCATACCAGCAGCGGAATGGAAGGAGGTATTATAATGAAATTCTGCCCAAGGGGGGAAACGATGCCAAAGAGAGGGTTTATGGTGAACAAAAGCCCTCAAGTACTGCTCAATTGTGCGATTAGTGACCTCCGTTTGGCCATCCGTTTGAGGATGGTAAGAAGAGCTCATGTGAAGAAGAGTGCCACTGAACTTAAATAACTCAGTCCAAAATTTGCTGATAAACACCGGATCTCTATCCGAGACAATGCTTCTAGGAAAACCATGTAATTTGCAAACAATATTGACAAATAGGTCAGCCACTTTATATGTAGTGAAGTGAGTAGGGAATGCTCCTAAATGCACATATTTGGAGAAACGATCCACCACAACAAACAGAACTGTATACCCATTAGAAGCAGGCAACCCGGTGACAAAATCAAGGGAAATGTCTTCCCAAATGTGTACCGGAATAGGGAGTGGCTGAAGTAGTCCTCCTGGTTTACTTGTCACATATTTAGTCTGCTGGCAAGTGACACATTCACGCACAAACTGCTTGATATCTTGACGCATTGCAGGCCAGCAAAAATTAGCAGAGAGGCGTTTAAGAGTTTTAACAACCCCGGCATGGCCTCCAATAAAAGTTTCATGAAATTCCTTAAGCAACAAGGTCTTGAAACGAGATGTAGAAGGAATCCAAATGCGCCCTTTGGGAAACAATAAACCATTAGAAACAGTGTAGCCCCCATTGCATACCCAGAAGCATCAGTTTGAACTGTAAAAGGAAGTGAAAAATCTGGCAGCACAAGAACCGGTGTTGTGGCCACAGAAACCTTCAACTTATCAAAGGCCTGTTGAGCTAGATCAGACCACTCAAAGGCATTCTTCTTAAGCAATGAGGTTAGAGGATGAGCCAAAGTAGCATACCCCTGAACAAACTTACGGTAGAAACCAGACAAACCAAGGAATCCACGCAAACTCTTCACTGATTTAGGAGTTGGCCAATCTACCACTCCTTGTATCTTAAGTGGGTCGGGTGCCACCGTGCCCTCAGAAACAATATGACCCAAGTAGGCTTAATTACAGTTTTGGTCCCCCTATTATGACCAACTCACGATTTTGGTCCCTAAAGTTTTAATTTGACGATTTTGGTCCCCCTATTTACCCAATTTGAAAAATCATAGTCCCCCTGTTCAATTTTGACTGACTTATCCTACGTGGCAGCCCACGTGGACTGCCACGTAGGCACACCCCCCCACCCACTCCACCCCCACCCCCCACCCCCCGTCGCCTAAAACGAGGTTTAGCAGGTGGTGCAGGAAGTAAGCCTTGCGAAGGCTTCGCCGTGGAAGGAGGATCAGAATTAGGCTTGGGCGAAGGAGGGGAACCCAACGTAGATTGCCACGGTGGTGGTGATGGCCGTGGACGAGAAGATCGAGCAATATCCTGCAATTTATCCTCCTGTAAGCGAGCGAGACCAGCAGCTTGTGCAATAGTCGTTGGTTGTTGAGCCAACACTTCACGGCAAACCTCAATCTTCAATCCAGAAATGAAACAACTGAGAAGATCAGCCGCAGATAAAACCTCAAGGCGATTGGCGAGAGCTTCGAACTCGGTGAGATACGTCGTCACCGACGACGATTGAGTGAGCTTGAACAGATTGCCACGAGGATCGTCAAATGTCGTTGGAGCAAAGCGAATCTCCAATTTCTCCAGAAATTGATCCCACGACGCGATCTGGCGATTCCGATACATCCACTGGTACCACGCCAA
The DNA here is from genome assembly GCA_039519185.1 of Astragalus membranaceus. Taxonomy (NCBI): domain Eukaryota; kingdom Viridiplantae; phylum Streptophyta; class Magnoliopsida; order Fabales; family Fabaceae; genus Astragalus; species Astragalus membranaceus. Next base: position 159,621,003 of record CM076854.1, on the reverse strand, counting down.
CGCCGGACCATCAAGGTAAAAGGAAGCAATGGTGATGCGTTCCTCATCCGGAGTTTGGTGATATGTGAAAAACTGGGAAATCTTGAAGATCCAGCCATGTGTATCAGTACCATCAAAACGAGGGACATCAAGTTTGAGACGGGGACGGTCTTGCGATTCTTGGTTGGAACGAGATCCACCTGAAGAAGCGGTTTCGTCGAAGCGTTTACGCATAGCGTCGAGCTGGGTGGTGAGGGTGGCGACTTGGCGAGTGAGATCGACGACGGGATCCGGTGGTGGACGAGAAGCCATGGAAGAAGGATGAATTCAACACAATGAAAGCACCAAATGATAGTGCTCAGTTTTAAGGACTGAGCAAACCTCCTCAAGCAAGTGTAAAGAGAGAGAAGAGAGTTTTCTTAACAGAATTTCATTTCCCTAGCTCCAAGAGCAATTACAGCATATAAAGGAAATGCAATACAGAATCTAGTGAGAGATCTCACAGCTAAGCAAATCCTAACAAACTTGGCTGAGTCACAGCCTTCTAGATGCATACTAGGAATAAAGGAATAAAATGCAACTAGGAATAAAAGAAGTACTCATTTGTAAAGCAAGTGATCATTGTACTTAGAGGGAACCCTCTTATTACGAGTGGGCCTTTCTTCAACAGTATTGGGCTGCAAATTAGTGGGCTGCTCATTGCTAATTCCACCACCAGGAATTGTATCTGTATCATGGAGGCACTCATAAAGATGGGGAAAAAGGTGCTTTCATCAGGCTGATGTAACTAATTACACCATATTTCACTTCATATCCTAATTTTTATTTTTATGTTTATTATCAGGATTCAGAACCATATATAACCAATAATACCCTAAAAAAATCTCATCTTATTGCTTAGTGTGTCACCTAAAATATCTTCACCTTTTTTTGACTGTAAAATATCTTTACTTAAAAAACACAGATTCATATAGTCTCAATTGTATTGGCCACAAATCTGGATATGCTTTAAGTGGCGTAGCCTATGTTGGCAATTAAATCAACTAGAGAGTGCGATATCCAGCTGAGGCCAGTAGTTGCTTGCCAAGTTAGTCCATTCTCAGATTTTAATATTGAAGATATTTTTCCATCAAAAACATTAATATCTTTGTGATAGGTACGGTCGGTAGCTTAACGGATACTTGTATTGGTATCTGTAGACTGTATTCGTTGGCATCCATATGTGTTATTAAATTACAAAAATTACTTAAATACAAGACTTTCCTCATTCCCCACATCAAAGAAACCCTAACCTACTTTCTCAATTGTATTAAATTTGTCTGTTTATGATGCTATAACAAAAAGGAAAAAACTCTATCTTGTTTTTTTGTTTATAGAGACTATTTTGTTGTCAAAGAACTAAGAAATTCTATGTTTGATCCATGTGTGTATTTAGTACCATCTTAGTATCATCATAGTTGTGCTCTAGTAATTTATGTTTATAGAGACTATTTTGTGATGAACTAGAGCTCAAAAGTTGTGCTCTAGTACCATCTTAGTATCAAGAGACAGAAAAATTCTTAATATTGCTTCATATTGAAGTGAAAAAATGAATTTTGTCCAGAGTTGTTTAAATACTACACAGCTAAAACATAAATTAACTATTAACCTTATCTAACTGCTAACGAACCTTACTAATTAAAATAACAAACTAAATTAAGTGGTAGTTAAATATACTTACAACTCCTAACTGCTACCAAATGAACTTTAGACAGGACACTTAGATTGGAAGTTGCCTCTGACACCAAGATCAAGTCATTAGCAAAGCACATGTGGGAAACTCTAGGGCAAAAGGTAACTAATCACATGAGCAATAACATCATTGATTTTATGACCAAGCCTTCCCAAACAGAGAACAAACCGATTAGGAGAGATATTTCATCAATCAAATTATAAGAAAAGGATAAAAATATCTCCTACACTGAAAATCAACATCATTCATCGTTTTTTTTTTTCCAAAAATCAATATAATATACCATTTTTTAAAGGAAAAACATTAAAATCTGATTTCTTGTCCGGTTCCCGATTTTGTATTTGATTCATGATTTTTGACCGGTTATCCGGCTCAAACCCCTGTTTCGTGCAAAGCGGTTCTGAGGTTCCATTAAATGGGATAGGAGTCCAGTTTCTAATTCAACTGGTCAAACCGTCGAGTTCGGTCTGATCTGATTTTGACAACCTTAATATTGCCTAAAGACATAGATGAATCAAGTGGAGGATAAATGCTGAAAAAAAAAAGTGGAGGATAAATGGTCTTGAACACACAGTTGCCTTTTCTCTGTAAATTTGTAAAAGGGATCTTTATCTTTCCATTGATTAGTCGTGTTTCCTACCTCCACTAACAAACAATATAGCCTGTGAGAAATTTCATTATTACTCCAAACCATAAGGCATGCGTGTTGACAACATCAGCTACCACTAACACTAAACCTTTTACCCTTTTCTTTTCTGCAATTACTCCTCCAATAATCTCCACCAATTTTATCACACAGCTTTCAATTTAGTGCCTCTTTTACAATTTTTAACTCTATAGAGCTCCCAATACTTTGTATTATTGTTTTGCCACCAGACTCAAAAAGTGTCATTCACAGTCTACCCAATTGGATCTTTTAAAAGCATGGCAATGAATAAACTACTAGTTTTAAATTTCCTCAACTGGACCACCACTTGAGCTTTTAAGGGCCCCACCCAATCCAACATGCTCTAAGGCAGTGGGCTCTTATACCTTCTGGCCATAATCCACTAGCTCTACAACCGCCCAAGAAGATAGTGAGTGATGATTGACTTCAACTAAGTTGGGTATTCTGGTGCGGGTGTTTACGGGTCGGTTTGGGTCCGCTTTGTCTAAATTTATTTTTGAATTAATTATAACTAAAATAGGGTTGGTTCACAGGCTAAAGTGTCATGTGAAACAACAATGTTAACTTTTAAAAGAAAAATTAAAGTTCACACTTTTTTTTTATTATTGCAACACTTTTAAATAACCAAAAATTCTAAAATTTAGAAAATAAATCAAATTGAAATTTATTAACAACATAAAAAAAAATGTAGCCCAAACTCAGACACTCATAAAGAGTATATGCTTGATTTGGGTTCAGGGGCATGTAGTTTTATTTTTTTAAAACCATAGTTCAAACCATATTATGGATCACAATTGGTTGGTTTGAGCTTGACCCAAATACAAAAATTGTCTAAACCAAATTGCTTGGTTTGGATTGAATTGTGAGTTGGTTTGAATTTGTCTGAAGCGCTGAACGCCCCTAATCGATAGTATCTAACTCAATTCAAGGACTCATTTGTGCTTTTTTTTATCTCAAGACTCGTAGATTATCGAATTTGTTCAATGTAGGATGCTTAAAGCCTAAGTATTGAAATACAAGTTAAGGTTATGTATAACTCACGCTCCTTACTCGCTCAACAATCTTTCAATTTTAACTTTTAGTAATAATCTGATCACCTAATAATTTTAGTTTAGTTGTCCTTCGAGTCAGCTCGATCTATTCTTGGATGAACTGCATCTTAGTTTGACTAGTAGAACATCAAGTTTTATTAGGATATATAGATGTATCTGAGCATCTCCAATGGGATACCTATAAAATATGTGCCCAATAGAAAGTGGTACTTATTTGATACCTCATTGCGGAAAAAAAAACAGTAGATAAAGAACCTCCCCAAGCCCCTTACCCTCTCTTTTGTTTGTAGGCCAACATGTGAGGAATTGTTAATAAAATTAATCTGTAGTTATTGGTGAAACACATTTAGTAAATTTGTAAGAGATGTTGGAGTGGAAAGATTGAGTGTTAATTAACATTCAAAAATTATAAATGAATAATGTGTACATTTAAATTCACTTAGAACTCTCCGAACATTTAAATTAGTTAAACCATAAACGGACACAATTCGGTTATTTTAATAGTTCAATTGTGATTTTGTCTGAATTTCAGCAATCGAATCGTGACCCAGATACCTCACCGATTCGGTGTCCGACTCGATTCTCAAAACATTTCTAATTTCTAACGTAACACGGTCGAAATTTAGTGCTAGATGAAAGACAAGAGGTCTTATCGTAATATTTGAAACACCATGAGGGTATTTTCAATAACCCATTGGTTTAAATATTGCACGAGACATAGCTCCTTTTTCACATTCTATGTACCAATCACACTACCATTTTGCCTACCAAGCAAAAGCAACCCCACTAAAACAAAAGCTAGAAGCCAGCCAGCCATGGGAAACTGCTTGGTGCTACAACAAAATATGGTAAGGATCATGAAAACAGATGGGAAAATTCTTGAATACAAAACACCCATAAAAGTTGAACAAATTTTGGCAGATTTTTCTGGCCATGCAGTATCCGATTCCCAACAAGTCCTGAAACATGTTGAACCAAATACTAAATTGCTTAGCAGCCAGTTATACTATTTAGTACCTCTTCCACCATCACCACCACCAACACCGTCACCGAAAGCGCAGAAGAAGGTGAGATTCGCAATTCCAGAAGTTGAAGATGTAGAGAAAAGTAGCGTGGTTAGGATTAAGTTGGTTATTAGTAAGCAAAAATTGCATGATATGCTTCAGAATGGAGGGATTTCGGTTGATAAGATGTTATCTCTTGTTAATAGTGAAAAGGGAATGGATTGTAGTGAAGATTTGTCTCATAAAAGTGAAGATGATGAAGATGTGTCTATAGGGTGGGAACCGCCATTGAAAAGCATACCTGAAGTAAACTAGCAGTAATTAGTATACTGTTTCTTATTATTTACTGGTTAGGCCTTTAGAATTTTCCTTTTTCAAACAGACTTTATTGTAACAAGAGACATATTAGAAAAGGTGTTTGAGGATAACTTTGTATTGTCGTTGAAATATAACCAACATATATACTCTACAAGAAGTATAACCGAAAATCTTGTTTGCCTCATCATATATGTATAGGTATAACGATTAATTAACGAACAAAGAGATTGGGGTCCATACGAGTTAACCATCACCTTCTGTTTTATTCAAATATAATAATGCTTGTGGAGAGGGTAGGGGTGTCAAAAAAACCCGGACCCGCGGGTAAAACCCGTCACGGGTCCGGGACGGGTAGTTAAACGGGGACCCGCGGGTCAAATAAACGGGTATTTTGGCTACCCGTCAATAAACGGGGCGGGGCCGGGTAGCGGGGTACCTGGACCCGCGGGTACCCGTACCCGTTGAAAATTTTGTTGTTTCTTCCTTTTTTTATCATCTATTGTTGTTGTTGTTTAAGTGGATGTTTATTCACATTTTGTTGTATCTTTTATCCTAATATTTTGGATAATGTTTAGTTGTTATTTTTCAAGTTTCTATTATCATAATTTGGTTTAAATAGTTTTTACCCCCCTGCAAATATACCCATTATCCATTTACCCCTCTGCAAAAAAAAATGTTTAAAAAACACCTTGTAAAATGTAACGTTATCCAGTTACCCCCCTGCTGTTAACTTTTCTGTTAAAAAAATGTAAAATGTAATTTTATCCAGTTACCCCCCTGACGTCAGTGCCACGTGTCACCATATTACCGGGCCTCTGTGACACGTGGCACTGACATGCCACGTCAGCATCTATGTCAACAGTGCCACGTCAGCAACCAATGGATGGCTGCCACGTGGCACTATTTATATCACTCAAAAATAAATAATTTTGTCCCCAATGAGTGTTGAACCTGTGACCAGCCACTCACACACACCCAACCACTGAGCTACATTAGTATTTGTGTTTAATAGCTCACCTACATATATATATATATATATTACAACATTAAAAGGAAAATTAAAAACAAAAAACTGGTTCATCATCGTTTCATTTATCATCATCTGGACAAGCTTCTTCAATTCCTTTTCTGGACAAAATCATCATCATCATCATCTGGCCAAGCTTCTTCAATTCCGTTTCATTTATCATCATCATCATCTGGATTCATTTTTTTTTCAGATTCGTTTTCAATTAAAAACGCGGATCTTCGATTTGTCAAATTCAGAAACGCAAAATGAAACACAAAATCAACAACAACGCAAACGCAACGCAAACCCAGAAATCAAGGCAACAACACAAAATCAACGCAAACGCAACAACAACACAAAATGGAAACTCACGATTTCGTTTTTCTGATCATCAACATTTTCGTTTTTCATTTCCATTTTCGTTCATCTTCTCAAAATGGAAACTCACGATTTCGTTTGAAGCGTTGTTGAAGATCTGGACAATTTTCGTTTTTCACGTTCTGATTCGGATTCGATTTCGTTTTGAAGATGAAAGAAACCCAGGAACGATTTCATCTCCATTTTCCCATAAACGAAACCCAGGATCGATTATCTCCATTTTCGATTCTGATGAACAATGAACAACAAGATATGGAAGATTAATTTCGTTTTTAATCAACAAGAACATCTTTAATTTCAGTTTCGTTTTTAATTTCAGACTCGTTTTCATTTCACATTCGTTTTTAATTTCATTTCAGTATGCGTGTTGTTGAAGATGATGTTGTAATTTTTGGTTTATGTTTTCTGTTTCAGTATGTGTTGTTGAAGATGATGATGTTTTTGTTTTTTTAATTAGAAGAAGATATATATCATTCTTGTAAGACTATTTGCAAATTGGCTCAGTGGAGTAGTGGTTAAGGAGTGAGCATAGCTTAATGGTGTTGGGTTCGATTCCCAGTTTAGCCTTTTTATAAAATATCTTTCAATAAATACATTTCAATTATGTTGTATGCCACGTGGCAGCCATCCATTGGTTGCTGACGTGGCACATGTCAGTGCCACGTGTCACAGAGACCCAATAATATGGTGACACGTGGCAGGGGGTAACTGGATATGTGACATTTTACATATTTTAACAGAAAATTTAACGGCAGGGGGGTAACTGAATAACTTTACATTTTGCAAGGTTTCTTTTAAACATTTTTTTTTGCAGGGGGGTAAATGGATAATGGGTATATTTGCAGGGGGGTAATAACTATTTAAACCTCATAATTTTAGTTTTTTTATCTCAATTCATTAACAATTATATATTAATAAATAGTTGATACGATAAATGCATATCAAAATGCGTAATTTTTTTATATAAATGAATCAAAAAAATAGTGTTAAAAAAACTAATTTTCTATGGCATTTCAAATTTTATTTTTAAAAGTTTTTTATTTATTAATTTACAAATACCCGAGGGTACCCGCGGGTACCCGTTTAAAAAATTATCCGTTTAAAACCCGTTAAACGGGTACCCGTCACGGGTCCGGGACGGGTCCGGGGCCTATTTATAATAAACGGGACGGGTCCGGGTAGTGAGATACCCGTGCCCGCCCCGCCCCGTTGACATTCCTAGGAGAGGGGGCTATATATGTACCTGTGGGTCCAAATCGCCACTTATTTTGTAGGTCGCATTATCTCTCAGGTTACACCGTATTGTTTATATATTGCGATGAAGACATAATAATATTGAAATTATAATAAGTTTGGTAATCTATATATTTGTATGACATTTTGGTATGTTAACAATATAAAAAATGTAGGCTAAATTATAGTTTTGATTCCCCTATTTTCACAAATTCGGATATTTGGTCCCCCTATTTTAAAACTCAGACATTTAGTCCCCCTATTTTAAAATCCCCAAGACATTTAGTCCAAAAGGGGGTTTTTCAATTTTTTTGGCTAATCTGGATGCATTATACAAAAAAAAGGCTGAGGTGGCTTTCATTAAATAACGTGGCACCTGACGTAAGCGTCACACGTGACTGCCACGTCATTTAATGATGCCACATGTACTTGCCACCTCATTACTTATTTAATAAAATATTAAAATTAAAAACAAATTAAAAAAACTATAATTAGATTAAACTAAAATTAAAAACATTGTCTTCTTCCTCATCTGTTCCTTTCCATCGTCCCTTTTCTTCTCCTCTTCCTCTTCCTTTCTTCTTCTTTCCATCAAGCAACAACATCAGAAGACATAAACAAATATTTTCTTCTTCTCAGAGAACAGGACGGCGAGGAGTGAGTAATGTGATTCTCGCCGCCGACGACGCAGAGAACGGGACGACGAGGAGAGAGTAACGCATGGCTTCGTGAACCTTGAGAGGATTCGTGAGACCTTTGAAGAGATAGAAGTTTGGAACCTGTTTTTGTGGGATCTGGATCTATGACATGAAGGAACCTTTCATAATCCAGTCACTGTTTTTCATATTCTTCTTCGCCGTTCTCCTTCGTCATCCCAAATCCGTCAACAACCCATCATTTTCTTCATTCCCTCAAACCCAGATTTACTGTTTTTCAGATCTGGAAAAATGGAATATTTCGAGGAGAGGAAGCGCTGAGAGAAATATGGGAACTAGAGGAGAGGGAGCGCTGAGAGAGATGGGAAACAGAGGAGAGTCAGATTTGGGTTTTTTTTTGAAGAAGATGAAGTAGAGGGTGAGAGATCTGGGTTTTTTTTGAAGAAGATCTGGACCGATGCATATATAATCTAACGAGGGATGAATATGGTGTTTTGAGAAGAATTGGAAATGATTTTAGTTTTGGGTTTGATTTTAGTTCTGTAAACATTTTGATTTTGACGATTCTGTTGGAAATGAGCGATTCTGTTGATTTTGATTTTAGTTCTGCAAACATTTTGATTTTGACGCTAGTGGAAATGTTTCTGGAAATGACGTTAGTTTGATTTTAGTGAAAGAGAAGGGGAATTAATTTCGTTCTTTTCATTTTAAGTTTAATTTTAATATTTTAGTTATTATAAATATTATTATCTGATGTGGCAATACACATGTGGCATCATTAAATGATGTGTGCAAGCTGAGTCAGCTGTCACGTCATTTAATGAGTGCCACGTCAGCCCCCCTTTTTTTTGTATGACAAATCAGCCAAAAAAACCTGAAAATCCCTCTTTGGACTAAATGTTCTGAGTTTTTTAAAATTGGGGGACTAAATGTCTGAGTTTTAAAATAGGGGGACCAAATGTCTGAATTTTTGAAAATAGGGGGACCAAAACTATAATTTAGCCAAAAATGTATGAGTTTAATTTGAAATTGGAAACAAAAAGATATTATGTTATAACATAAGATATGCACCCTCGCTGCCGCTTCCATTGCCGCTATCGTTGTCGCTTTCCTATTCCCTCTCTCGTTGGCGCTCCTGTTGCCGATCCTATTGTCGGTTTCTCGTTGCCACTCCTGTTGGCGCCCTCGTTAGAATAGTGGTTAATTTTTTTTTAACAATTATTAGTGGTTAAATTGAGCGTCAAATTGTAATGAAAAAAAAATTAATGCGAAAAGATAGGTTCAATTTTTTAAAAATTTAGGTTCAAATTGAATTGAATTGAAGAGAGAAAGAGAAATGGATTAAAAAAAGATAAATATTAAAAGCTATGATAAGACCGAAGAGAGATAATTGTTTTGTTTAAAAGCTAATATTTTTTTGAAGAGGGAGAGAGAATTTAATTGAAATAAAAAATTAAATGTGAAAAACTAGGTTTTACCAAAATGTATGAGTTTAATTTGAAATTAGAAATAGAAACATATATAACAAAATATATGCACCCCCGTTACCGCTTCCGTTGCCACTCCTGTTGCTCCTCTCGTTGTCACTATCCTATTGCCTCTCTCATTGGCGCTCTTGTTGGCGCTCTTGTCGGTACTCCCATTGGCGATTCCGTTGCTGATCTTATTGTCGGTCTCTCGTTGCCACTCCCGTTAGAATAGTGGTTAAATTGAGCGTCAAATTGTAATGAAAAAAAAAATTAATGTGAAAAGATAGGTTCAAATTGAATTGAATTGTGAAGTAGCTAGGTTGCATTGTCCCTCAGGTTACATTGTATTGTTTATATATTGCGATGAAGTCATAATAATATTGAAATTATAATAAGTTCGGTAATCTATACATTTGAATGACATTTTGGCATGTTAACAATATAAAAACTGTATTGTCAAAAAAATATATATAAAAAATGTATGAGTTTAATTTGAAATTGGAAACAAAAAGATATTATGTCATATAACATAATATAAGCACCCCCGTTGGCGCTCCCATTGCTGCTCTCGTTGCCGCTCCCATTGCCGCTATCGTTGTCGCTTTCCTATTGCCTCTCCCATTGGCGCTCTTGTTGGCGCTCCTGTCGCCGATCCTATTGTCGGTCTCTCGTTGTCACTCCCATTGGCGCTCCCGTTAGAATAGTGGTTAAATTGTTTTTTAACAATTATTAGTTGTTAAAGTGAGCGTCAAATTGTAATGAAAAAAATTTAGTGCGAAAAGATAGGTTCAATTTTTTTTTGAATTTAGGTTCAAATTGAATTGAAGAGACAAAGAGAAATGGATTAAAAAAAGATAAATATTAAAAGCTATGATAAGTGTATTAAAGAGAGATAATTGTTTTGTTTAAAAGTTAGTATTTTTTTGAAGAGGGAGAGAGAATTTAATTGAAATAAAAAATTAAATGTGAAAAGCTAGGTTTTACCAAAATGTATGAGTTTAATTTGAAATTAGAAATAGAAACATATTTGTCATATAACATAAGATATGCACCCTCATTACCGCTTCCGTTGCCACTCTCATTGTTGCTCTCGTTGTCACTATCCTATTGCCTCTCTCATTGGCGCTCTTGTCGGTACTCCCATTGGCGCTACCGTTGCCGATCCTATTATCGGTCTCTCGTTGCCACTCCTGTTGGCTCTCCCGTTAGAATAGTGGTTAAATTTTTTTTTTTGACAATTACTAGTGGTTAGATTGAGCGTCAAATTGTAATGAAAAAAATTAATGTGAAAAAATAGGTTCAAATTGAATTGAAGTAAAAAAAGATAAATATTAAAAGCTATGATAAGATTGTATTAAAGAGAAATAATTGAATTAAAAAAATATTAAAAGCTAGTATTATTTTTGAAGAGGGAGAGAGAGAATTGAATTGAAATAAAAAATTAAATGTGAAAAGTTAGATTGAAATTGAATTGAAAAGAAAAAGAGAATGAGAGAATTTGAGAAAGAGAGAGAATGATTGATGAGGAGAGAGAAAATGATTGAATTGAAAAGAAATGAGAGAATTTGGGAATGAATGAATGATTGATACTGAAAGAGAAAATGATTGAAATGAAAAGAAAGAATAAACGTAAGTGAATAAAAGTACAATAAGCCCCTAAAAATTATGAGGTGGAAAATAAAAAATGTGTCTAATTTTGTAAATTTGCTAGCATATTATTTTATTATATTGTATTGATGACATAAAGAAAGGGGTCGGGTCCAGTTGCAGAGATTAGATTTCCATAATGCGGTGAATTAAAGTTCGAAAATCCACAAAAACATATGTTCATATTTTGATTATTTGATAGTGTCTCGAACATAATTAATTCAGTGGAGGGAATCTATGGAAACTAACAATTTTTTTTGACATAAACAACAAAAAAGTAACAATTAAGAACCTAAAAAAAGAATAAAATTTTTTCATATTTTTTTTGAAGAAGATGAAGTTGTGAGGATGAAGGGGAGATGAGTGATGAAGATTAACTCTAATTTTTAGGTTTCTATGAAAAACATGATGGACTCCAAAAAGTTTTTTGTTTACAGTAAAAATTAAATAAAAAATGACCTAGATTATGATTTTAGATAATTTTAGACAACCACAGGGGCATATTAACAGCCACATAAGCATGTTACTCTCATAAGCATTGTAACAATCACATCCATTTTTTAACGGAGTTGAACGGAAACGGTAAAAGAGTCGACAATGTTACTAACGTTTTGAAACTTAAAGCACCAAAGGGGGGGGAATAAAGGACTAAATCAAAAATTTAAACTAACTTGATCAACCGCGGGAGTAATTTTGCTACCACATATAATGTATCTCATGTCGTTACATGTCATTCACTCACGTTATAGACTCCTCAGCTTGTTTGGAATGGAGACTAAAAAAAAGGGAAAACCTTATTCACATTATATGACGTAAAGGACCTAAATCAGGAAAAAAAAAACTTAAATGAACAATTGAGTACAAGAAATTAACTTAAATGGGGGGTACCAACCTCTCTCAACAAAAAAACAATTTCCCGTAATAAACAATAAATTATGGAGAAAGTATGATTATGTTTGCCATTCACACACTTTGGTAGTTTGGTTAATGGAGAAAATATGATTACAATGGTGTGTAACTATATTGCTCTCACTGCTATTGCAGGAGATTAATTTCCCATTACTACCAATATACTCCATACGCAACATGATGATGAGACGTTTATGGGTCAACTTCTAGTAAAACGTTTATATGTTTGTTAAAGGAGTCTTCGATTCCAACCACGTGCTTGTTACACTTTATTGTGCTTATATGAAATTGCCAATATCATTCAGTAAGCAAGCTTCGACTAATACATATAACAAATTTATGGTTGCTTTGTTTAAGATTGTGATAATAGTAATTTTGAAGAATTGATTTATTTTTTAAAAAATTGAGGCTAAAAAATGATTTGTGTTTGAATTGATTTGCTGTAAAAAAAACTGGGTCCTGGAATTGATATTATTCAACGCAAAAGCTGTGAAATAACATTTGATTTCACGGTAGCGAGATTTTTTTTTTGGTGAGAAAAAGGGCTCAAAGGCCCAAAACAAAACACTAGTTCAAAGAGGGACCAGCAAGCCCACAAGAATCTACATCAAGCAATTGGACTAAAAAGTCCGGAACAAAATCAAATATTACACAAGAGTCCCTTATCTGTTGAGATTCCTTTGCCAATCTATCAGCAACCACATTGAAATCGCGACCAATTTTCTGCCACTTGACTTCAATGCTATCTTTACCAATGCCCAAAATTCCTGCAGAAGACAATGAATTGGGTTGTTTGGGCTTCTTCCTATTTCCAGCAGCTCAATAGCTTCCACTAAATCGACTTCAACAATCAGCTTCCTGTAGCCTCTTCCCCACGCCAAGCTAATTCCATGGTAGATCCCCCACAACTCTGATTCGAGAACAGAGCAAGCCTCGAGGCGATGTGAGAAAGTGAACAATAAATTACCCCTGTGATCGCGTAAAATTCCACCACATCCAGCAGAGCGACCATTGTTAGTGACAGATCCATCGCAATTCATCTTCCACAACCCTTCAGGCGGAGGTTCCCAGTTATTCACCACAGTCTCAGACATGCAAGTTGTCCTTGGTATCAGATTCGCAATTCTCATGTTGCAAGCCATAATGCAATCAACTTGACTGCGAATGGTAATGATGGAAGCTTGGGTCGAAGATTGCTTACGAGAGAAGACCCAATAATTCATGTTTCGCCAAATGGTATCAAGCACAACCCCAAAAAAGATATGCCAGGCAAGTTCTTCATCTCTATTTGATTGCTGTTTAAGATTCTGTTCTAACCAATTTTTCCAATTCTGAGTTCTGAAAAAATTGTTTTTGCTTCTGATTCTAAGGCAACACCAAAGATTTCTGCTCTTCCAGCAATCTCTGAAACAGTGGAAAAGTGTTTCATCTTCCTCATTACAAACCGGACAGAGGCTAGATGCTGTCATCATTCTTCTCTGCCTTTCAACATTAGTCAAAAGTGTTCCATGGCCAAGTTTCCATAACAAGGTACGAATTCTCTCAATACCTTTCCACCTCCATATAGTTTGAAACAAAGAAGTATTTTGGCTATCATTGCTTCCTTGAAAAGTGGCATAGGCTGACTTTGTAGTAAATACACCATCAGGGGAAGCACCCCAAGTGAAAGTGTCTTTCTGGTTATTCACTGAGAGGGGTCTGGTTTCCTTAATACTTTGAATCACAGCTTCTGATAAGAAGGGTTCAATTGTACTCAAATTCCAGTCACCTTCATAAGTGACATAGTTACTTATTGGTAGATATATCATCTCCTCATTAAGATTAGCTTCACAGTAGGAGGATAGCACAGCATTTCCAGGACACCACTTGTCATTCCAGAAACTAATAAACTCACCATTCCCCAGATGCCAACTCAAGTTCTTTCTAAACTCAGGCCAGATGTTACCCATCCCATTCCAAAAGTTAGACCCTTTCCTTTTAGAATCCATAGAAGGAAAACTCTTCCAACCACATCTGTACTTGCTTCTGATAATTTGGCACCACGGATTATCAGAGTTAGTGCAAAAATTCCAAAGAGCTTCATTAGGAAAGCTGAATTAGCAGTTCTTGTAGATCTGAGCCCCAGACCCCCTTCTTTCTTTGGTTTGCATAATTTGTCCCAACTGAGAAGGTGCACTTTCCTGTGGTGTTCCTCGTCACCCCAAATAAATCCTCTGCACAATTTATTGATCTTATCACAGGTAATTTTAGGGAGAACAGTAGATTGCATTACATAGGTGGGCATTGCTTGGATAACAGATTTTGCTAGAGTAACTCCCTGCAAAAGAAAGAGTTCTAGCCTTCCAGGTACTCAATCGTTGTTTCACTTTGTCAATCACAAATTTGAAGGTATTGCAGCCCACTTTCTTATGAAATATAGGAACCCCCAAATACTTACCAAGGTCATTTGTAGCATTGAATCCTAACACTTCACAGATCTCCATTCTCAAAACTCTAGGAACATTCTTAGAGAAATACACCCTAGTCTTGTCTTGACTGACCTTTTGTCCAGAACTCATGCAAAAGTTGAGAAGAGTCTGTTGGATTAATTCAGCCGGCTCTGTATCAGCTTCAGCAAAAAGCAAAAGATCATCTGCAAATGCAAGATGAGATATATTAGGCCCCCTCTGCTAATTTGAACTGCTTTCCAGTAGTTGTCATGAACTTCCTGCTCAATGACTTGGAAGAGTCTCTCAATACAGAGCACAAATAAATATGGGGAAATAGGGTCACCCTGCCTGATGCCTTTAGTAGGAGTAAATTCCTCCAAGGCCTCCCCATTCCAAAGAACTTGCATAGTAGGAGTAGATATGCATTGCCAGATAATTTGGATTAAATTCTGAGGCAAGCCAATGTCTTCCATGGTGTCTTTAATGAATTCCCATCTAAGTTTGTCATAAGCTTTCTCCAAATCAATTTTGATTGCCATCCACCCTTTCTTACCACTCTTACTTCTCATAGAGTGAAAGATTTCTTGGGCGACGATTATATTGTCATGAATCTGTCTCTTGGGTATAAATGATGCTTGAGCTGAGCCAATTAGAATTTGGAGAGCTTCCCTAAGTCTGCAAGCAACCATCTTAGTTATAGTCTTATAGATAACATTGCACAACCCAATTGGCCTAAAATGTTTCATAGAACTCACATGATCTACTTTAGGAATGAGAGCTAGGAGAGTAGCATTAACATCTTTTATCTTCTCTGGATTCTGCCAGAGTTCCTTGATCAGATTGCAAAAAGACTCACCAATAATTTGCCATTGGCTTTGGAAGAAAATAGCCTGGAAACCATCAGGTCCTGGTGCTTTATAAGCACCAATGTTTTTGACCATTCTGTGTATTTCCTCATTAGATATCTCTCTACTCATATAAGTGAGCATTTGAGGCTCTAGAAGCGGAAAATAACCTTCAATCACATATGGGACCAATGGTTCATTACCAGTGAAGAGATCCTGAAAATAACCAGTAGCCACTCTTTCCAGTTCCATAGGTTCATTTATCCAAGTACCTGAACTGTCTTGAAGAGTATGTATGTGATTTCTCCTTCTTCTGACTGCAGTTACACCATGGAAATATCTAGTATTTCTATCACCAAATTCAATCCACTTGGCACGAGATTTCTGGTACCAGAGAATTTCCTCTTTGGCCAGAATATCTTCATAGGCTTTCCAAGTAGTTTTTTGCAGATCTAGCAGCTGGTCATTCCAATTACTCTGAAGCTTCCTGTCAATGTTCCTAAGTTTCTTCAACAGAATCTTTTTTTGATTGAAAATGTTACCAAAGACATCTTGGTTCCACTCTCTCAAAGTACCCTGTAACTCTTTGAGTTGAGCAGGAAAATTAGATAACTCGGGTCTCCAATTATCTTTGATTAGTTGTTCAAAAGAAGGGGGAGTCAGCCAAACAGCTTCAAACCTAAAAGGTCTTCTTCTCCCATTCATACGTCTTCTATCATCAAAGTTCATAAGAAGAGGAGAGTGATCTGACTTTAACTTGGGAAGGTGAGTGATACTAGTTTCAAGGAACCTTAAACGCCAGTCAAGGTTGTTTAGAGCTCTATCAAGTCTTTTCCTAGTGTTTCCTCTAGCCCAAGTATAAGGATCTCCATTAAATCCAGTGTCTATGAGGTTGCATCTATTAAGAGTCAATTGGAATCCAGGTTCAGCTCTGTGGGGTTGAGACAGAGCAGGTCCTGATCTTTCATTATCTTTAAGGGTAGCATTAAAGTCACCAATTAATGCCCAAGAACCTACCACCTCAGAATAAATTTCTTGAATTTCATCCCACAGTGTTTGCCTTTGAGAATAGTGAGGGCTGCCATAAATAATAGTAAGGAACCATGGACTGTTGTTGGGGTGATTGACCTTCCATGAACTAATTGATTTGATTCTTTAAGGATTTGGACATTCCAGTGATTGGAATCCCATAAGAGCCAGATACCACCAGCTTGACCCCTAGCTTCTTTAATATGGTTACTATCAAAACCAATTCTTCTAACAATTCTCTTTGCTTGAGCACGACTAGTATGAATCTCAAGAAGAGCAATAAAGGAAGTAGAATAATCACGCTTCATATCTTTGACAAGGCCAGCAAAGCCCTTAGATGCCGTCCCACGGCAATTCCAACAAATGAAATTCATTGGGGAGGGTGGGGAAGATGAGGACTTATCTCCTCAGTAACTTCTAGAGGTACACATTTACCTTGTTCAGCTCCATTGGACATACCAATATGGTCACTGTCAGTTTCAATATTCATCTTACTTATAGCATCAGTAGCTGCTTCCCTCGGTAATTCGGCTCTAGCTTTATCACTCTCATCAACTTGACCAAGAGCAATTCTAATAGGTTCACCACTTCTAAACTTATTTAGAAGGTTTTCACCATGTGTCTTATACATAGTTTCCATGTAGTCCATAATATACTCCCCATTTGGATGTTTTTTCTCAACAAAAACATTTTGATGATTAGAGGGAGGTATATTTTCTTTTGAACTACTTTTGCTTGCTACACTTCTATTCTTGTCTGGCTCCAATTTCTTGTCTTTCTTTTCTTTAGAACTACTTTTGCTTGCTACACTTCTATCCTTGCGTGCAATTCCTTTGCCAGGTTTGGTGACTCCTCTACTATTGGTTGGGATTTGAGGGTTCTTTCCACCAAGAGGGTTCCTTACTCTTGGTTTGCTAATCTGAGGTGTTGTATTAACCTTGACTGGAGCTTCATGAGGCTCTTTCATTATGATTCCTTGTTCAGCAACAGTAGTCGTTTCAATTGGATTGTCAACAATAGGATTTCCTTAAACCTTTTTGTTCACTCTGGTACAGTCTTTGTGACCAACAGGACTATCAGTCTTCTTAATGGTTCCTTTCTTTTGAAGGTTTTGTTTTCTCTTCATGTTATATTTTGGAATATTCCAAGGTCCCATCTCCAAATCATCTTGTTCCTTGTCTCCTGATTTTTTGTTACTCTGAGACTCATCTTGTGAAGTCACATGCTCAGGAGTCTTAACATAATCAGCAGGATTTTCCTTTTGACTTCCCCCAGTCTTCACACTATTATCTTCCTTGGAGGCTCCATTAGGTTTATCCACTGCAACCTCAGTTACAACTTCAAGTCGTTCATGACAGTGGTCCTTTTTATGCCCATATTTTCCACCACTAAAACATATGGAATGGAGACCCTCGTATTCCAGAAACAGTTTCATTCAACAAGTGTAGAAATGTGAAGCCAACGGTTTATCTAAATCAAGTTCAACACAAATTCTAGCAAACTTACCTTTTGAATGGAGAGAAGTCAGTTTATCTATCTTTAACATAGTGCCAAGTGAAGATCCCAGTCTGTGCAGAAAATTTTCATTAGTAAGTTCCATTGGCAATTTAAGGATCCTGATCCAAACAGCTACTTTCTGACTAATGGAAGCATTAATAGAGAAGAAAGGTCTCCAACGTTGCACTATTAGATAGTGGTCAGCAACTTTCCAAGGTCCTTCAAACAAAGCGTGTTTATAATCATCTATGGAGGATAACTGAACAAGATAAAAGTCATCAGATAGGTCAGTGACCTTCATAGTTCCATTCTTGACCCAATCCCTTCTAAGTTTGTTTTCCAGAACCCTATAGTTGATCCTTTTCCCCCAAAACCTTCACAATGAGAGTATTCCTCCAAGGTTTCTCCCAATCCGATAGTTCTGCTTCTGAAACCTGGATAACAGGGATGACAAGACCCGGAGCTATGATTTTTGGGTCTTCTTGCTCTTTGTACCAGCGATTCTCTGAGACTTCTTCGTCTAGAAGTTCAGACCAGCAAGCCTCATCCAGATTGATCTCTGGGCACTATTTCATTAAGGCTTCTTTGAAGGAGTTGGCGCCTCCATTTTGCGCTGTTGTAGCTTCAGTCATTGTTTCCTCTATCGTTGTATTACTAGAGTTGGGTTGTTGTATCTTACATTTCTTATTGCTTCTCTACAGGGAATCTAATTCTTCGGCGGTGGCTGCCATCACTTTGGGCGGTGGAGGGCCTGGACTCATGCTCTAGGAGAGCGCTGCAGGGAATCTAAATCTTCCTGTTGAGTACGGTAGCGAGATATTGGACATGGAAGCTACAACATGTAGTTTCGCTTTTGCCGCATGTCCGTCCTATCATTGTCTCAACGCAGTTCTAAAGATCTTAGAATTCTTACTTCCATCAAAACCAATTTTACTCACCCCAAAATTAATTTTATCTATCGCAATCTTATCACCCAAACACAAAAATAGTGATTTTCAATTATATTGGCCTAGTTTTTTCTCTTAGAATCTGTTCTGTACCGTATCTCTGGACTTGTATCCAATTGTTCTAGACCGGACCAAGAGGCCCATTCAGCATTTGGACATGGATTGACCCGATTACTTTGATCCATATCCACCATATGCAAGCCCAATTATGGTTATCATACTTGGATGGCTCAGATCAACTCTATCAATCTGACGGCTCACAACAGACACAAATTCCTATAAATACCAGCTCACATTGTCATAATAAGGTACATTCTCATTCCTAGCTAAATCACTCATCTATTCTCAATACTGACTTGAGCGTCGGAGTGGCTTCGCAGGTACCCCTCCCGAGCTCGCACCAACCTCCGGCCAGGTAGCAGGTGACCTACCAACTGCAATCCACCCAGTACTGCAAGGTACAGAACACCGATCTTAGACACAAGGTCCGATCCGAGATAGTTTGGTAGTAAATGGTCTTGATCAACCGAGCTCTGTATCCGATTTGGGGCAGGTGGTACCTGCGAGGACACTCCGACGCTCAAGTCAGCTAGAGAACTGATTAGAGGTAAGATTGTAGGAAAGAGTGTGTACCTTGAGCATTGCATTGAATGCTTATTTATAGGTTTTGGGAATCAAGGTGAACCATTGGATCTAGGTCTTTGATCTCCACCATTGGTTAATGGATCTGCCTTTTGGCATTGGGCTTAGTATTGAGGATTGAGCCCAATCCGCAACAGTTCCCCCCAAGTCGGGTCGCCAGGGTGGCGATCTAGACTTGTAAGTTTGCCCAGGCTTCGTGAGAGTTTTGAATTTAAGGTCGGACCTTCGTGGCGACCTTCTTCGAGGCCGGACTTTTACCTTTGAGGGTGTCTTCCCCCAACCCCAGAGTGGCCAAGATTTGGGTCTTGAAATTGCGATCTTTTGAGGCCGGGCTTGTGCCTACGAAGGTTTATGCCCCCAGCCTCAGAGTGTCTGGGAATGACGTGACCACCTGAGGGACTCAAGGTGTCAGTTTAGTGTCGCCTTCAGGGCAGTTTACCAGGACTCGGCCCGAATCGAACTCGCCCTTCAGGGTAATGGCAGCCTCGGCCATGTTAAAACGTGACTACCTCAGGGACTCGAGATGTCAGTTTAGTTTCGCCTTCAGGGCAGTTTACCAGGACTCGGCCCGGATCGAATTCGCCCTTCGGGGTAATGGCAGCCTCGGCCAGTAATCTTTGCGACTTCAAAACCCAAAGATCTTCGTAGCCATTGGGACAGTCTACCGGGGCTCGGACCGGATTGAACTTGTCCCAACGGGTCGCCACTACCTCGGACACTAGCGATGTTGAGCTCGGTGTCTTGGGTTCCGGTTTAGCGTGGAAATTTAAGGCGATCGTTCGACCGATCCCAAATCCTTCCCTTCAACCTTGGAACTCACTTTTTTTACTAAGCACTCAGTGTGAGGAAAATCGTAGTCGGGATATATATTAGATGGTTGAATATTTACAAAGTCGGATTACATCACGCCCGTAGGCTCATTTCGGGGCCTAAGTGATATGTGACCTTCCTGCGTTGACCCCTTCTTCATGATCGATGTACTTCTGAGACCTCCGGAGGAACTCCGCGAGAGTCTTAGGTTCATCCACTCCGATGCTGGTTTGGAATAAGCTTCCTTCACGAAGTCCGACCTCCATAAAATAGAGTCGAAAAGAGTCGTCCAGGTGTCGGACTTGAGCAGCTTCTCGATTGAATCTTTCAATGTAGTCCTGGAGAGGCTCGTTTTCACCTTGCCGAATGGCCGCTAAGACTTTCCGGTGCTTGGGCTTACTTTTGGAGTGAGCAAACTGAGCAGAGAAGAGCTTAGCCAGCTGATCCCAAGAAGAGATTTTGTTTGGTTTAAGAGATTTAAACCAGACCGAGGCTACCTTCTCAAGCGTGAGGGGGGAGATTCTGCACTTTATTTCCTTCGGGACGTTTTGATATTGCATCATCGTGTCAAAATAGTCCAGGTGGTGGTCTGGATCGCCAGTCCCGTCATGCATTTTCAGACCTTCAGGGGGTTTCTCGAGGTGCTTCGGCACCGAAAAGTAGTCGATCTTACTTGTGAATGGTCCTTTGCGCTTTGTCGACCTCTCCAGGGGTGGAGACCGTCGGTAGCCATATTTGCCGAAGGATCCCCGCGAGCGAGGGCGTCGATGTTCTTGCCTCGAGGATCTTTTTCGACTTCTGGAACGTCGCCTCGGAGAAGAGGAAAACAGAGACGAGCTGGGCCGAGGGGAACCCTCGGGATAGTAAGAATCATCAGGGGTTCGACTTGGGAGAGTCTCCGATCCTCGCCCTCCTCTACGACGAGGTGGAGAGCAATGACGGTCTCTCCTCTGAGCTAGAGATCGGTGGCGCCTGTTGCCATGAGTCTTTCCACTTGAAGAGTTGCGCCGAGAGGAAATCCGATCCGGGATGTTACGAGCCCGGATCTCAGCAATCTCAGCTTCTAACAGGGTGTAGCGTTGGCTTTCCTGCAGAGGAGGTGGAAGTCGGTTCCGGGATGAACTCCCAGGAACCATAGCCGTAGCCGAGCTTCGAGCATGCGCCGGGCTAAGGGGTAAGGTGACTGCCACTCCTTCCGGAGTCACCAGCTGCAGAACCGGTCCTTCAGCGACATTCGGGATAGTCCTTTGACGTAAGGTCGGAGTCATTGTCAATCAAGAAGATGCGAGAGGAACTAGAGTACAAGATCCTCCCACTGTGGTCGCCAATGTTCTATATCGTATCTCTGGACTTGTATCTGATCTTAGACACAAGATCTGATCCGAGATAGTTGGTAGTAAATGGTCTTGATCAACCGAGCTCCGTATCCGATCCGGGGCAGGTGGTACCTGCGAGGTAGAGCTGGCAAAACGGGCTACCCGACCCATATCGGGCCGGCCCGCTACGGGCTCGGGCTTTTAAGGGTCGGTCTAAAAAGCCCGGGTTGAAATTCGAACTCACCCTTTATGGCCCAAGCCCGGCCCTATGCGGGCTACGGGCTTTTCGGGCTAGCCCGCATTATGCACGATTTTTTAACCCCACTTGGTTTTAAACTAACAGAGATGTCACATGAACTAGAAGCCGTAGCCTTCAACTTGATATACTTGAGGACAATAGCTTTCCCAGGCATTTTAGTAATTGATGTCAAATTAAATTTCATCCCAGGAATAACATCTGTCCAAAATTGTGGATCACGTAACAATTTTCCTATCATAAGAGTTGCAGAAATGGTCACTTTGATTTCACCGCGAGCTGGTACTAATTCTTTCTGTACTGGAACACTGCCTACAACCATATCATGATAAGTGATATAACCAATAGAGTTTTGACCGTTTGGATTATGGCCTTCAATTTACAAGATCCTTGTTTTGACATCTGAGTTGGAGTGTAGTGTATTTGTTACCCAATTTTTTTTATTCACGGGCTAAAAAGCCCGGATGTAAAAACGGGCTCAATTCCTTCGGCCCAAGCCCTCCCATTTTTCGGGCTAACCCGGCCCGACCCATTTTGCCAGCTCTACTGCGAGGACACTCCGACGCTTAAGTCAGCTAGAGAACTGATTAGAGGTAAGATTGTAGGAAAGAGTGTATACCTTGAGCATTGCATTGAATGCTTATTTATAGGTTTTGGGAATCAATGTGAACCATTGGATCTAGGTTTTTTGATCTCCACCATCGGTTAATGAATCTGTCTTTTGACATTGGGCCTTAGTATTGAGGATTGAGCCCAATCCGCAATAGAATCTAAAAGAAACGCGCACTATAAGAATAGGAGTGGATTCACATTTCACAATTGAAATAGGAGTGACACGAAGTAAAAGATCATAGAAAGAAAAGAATAAAAGAGGGAGTGGGGAAGGTTAGTGAGCCATCTATTTTGACATAATCCAACTCAAGGAGTTTCTGAGGTAAATTATTATCACGGGAAAAAAGTCTAGGTACAATTTCCCTGAGGATAGAAAGGGAAAGTGAAGATTTTAATGCCCAAATAAACAAATAAAACTTGGCTTGTAGCCTCAACCGCCCCCTTTTTAACAATGTTTTCTTTGAATTTAAATAAAACCAAACATTATCCCGTAAAAATCAAGACTAATTTAAAGTAGATAAACAAAAAGTTTCAAATTATAATTGAGTTAGTCCGAACATTACCCCGTGAACATTTACCAGCAATATGTAATATTTCCCGTAGAGATTAGAAAATAAAATTGTATTAAAGTTTCAAATTTTTCAAATTGTAATATTTCCCGTAAAGACTAAATAAAAACTTATTAATAGAGAAAAATAGAATATTAAAAATAAAGGAGACATGTAGATGAAATTAAAGTAGATATATTCTGAAAAATAAAAAAAATGAGATTGAGTTAGAGGAAGAAAGAGTGACAAAATGTGTGAGAAAGTTTGAAAAAAGTGTGAGAGAGAGTGAAAAAGTTTGAAAAAGTGAAAAAGTTTAAAAAAGTGAAATTACATAAATATCCTAAAATTGTTTAGTTGGAAAAGAGTAAGATTGGTATTTTAGTAGTAGGTTAATCTTATAGATAGATAGTAGACTAGAGAGATTTAAATAACATCTAACCATATCAACCTACTTAGAGGCAACCAACAAAGATTGGTCCGAGTGGTAACTGGACTCGGATACCACCTCAAGGTCTCGAGTTTGAATATTGGGTGTGGCAAAAGCTCTGTTGGGAGGGGAGAACCAAACGGGCCGACAAAGCCGGGTATTCGTGGCCAACCAGTTTTATCCAGCGTAAATTAGTCATTGGCAAAGCGAATAAAAATTGAGTAGTAAAAAAAAACCCGGTGAGAGACTCCTGAAATTACAAATCATCATGTAAACAGCATTAATGTTAAAAACAAAAGCCAGAGATAATTTTTAGTGTAATAATAACATCTGTCAGCTGTCAACCAAAAAATCTGTCAGCTAGATTCATTAACAATCCTACCCTCCCTAACCTTTATGTTCTTGATAAGCATCCAACCCTCCCTGAAAAAAGAAAGGATGTGTACTCCTTATATATTCTTTCTAATACATTAATATTTTGTACACAATTGTCACAACCATCTCAAAAATAGATCACCAAGTTCTTAATTTTTAGAGTTCTAAGGGAGGGGATACTTTTCATACCCATATGTTTCCCTGATCCCATGCAAGTCTGTGTTAAGATAATGTAAATGTCATGCCAGTGTGAGCTTCTAAGTGTTCAGAAATTTTCCCTTTCCTTGGTCACAGCCATATTTTGGAAAGGTTTGATGGATAATTATTCACTTTCGAAGTCGGATGCAAGGCAGAAAACGCCAGAATCACGATGGCCACCTAAACAAGTGGATTAAACGTTTGCTGTTTATTTTTCTATTATTATTTATCTGATATCTCAACAGATTGGATCCAATGGTTGAGATTTTGTTGTAGATAAAGTGCGGTAGAGATGTTAGCTGTTGAAGATCCGAACGCGAAAAGGTTAATGCAGGTGGTGCACCAAGTACCACTTATTAAGGTGGTTTGGTTCCCCCACATACTCTCACATCCTTTGGTTTAACTTCAACACCAATTCCATTCAGGTCCAACTACGCACAGGGAAATTCTTCCAAAAAACAAATGTAATTTCCATACCATGCCACACTTTTACAACGCAAGAATTACATGCATATTATTGTCAATCTCTTCAGGCGCGCGCACACACACATATATATATATATATATATAAGACAATAAATCTTAGGGAGTGGCCTCCCGCCAAATCTCCAACTCCCCCTCCCCCTCCCTCTACCCCCCTCCCCCCACGGCCCCACCCCTACCCCCCTTCTTCCTTTTTTTTTCATTTTTTTTAGATTACATAAAAATTTAGAAAAAAAATAGATCTATAAATATATTAAATTTGTTCCTTGATAATCGGATAGGTTAAAAATGAAAATAAATTTCGTGATAAATTATGTAAATTTTGTTCCTCAGTAACCTGTTTGGTGAAAAAAAATCATAACGAAATAAGTAAAGTACAATGCTAAGTAGTATGTGTTGGGATGCTTCAAAATTTCGTGATAAATTATGCAGTTTCAACAGGATTAAATAGTCTAGAACAACTGATCTGAATCCTGTTTTAATTAAGGTATGTGATTTGGAGTTGTTGGGGTTTGTTGCAGTGGCGATTTTAATGCTTAAGTTTTGTTTCTGTTCAACTTGATCTGTGGATTATGTTTGTACTCTTTGTAATAATATCTAGCATTTTCATATGTGTCAGTACTTATAATGTACTTCTTAATGCCTAGCACTTTTATCTCATTCTTGTGTCTATTTTATTCTACTAATTAACATCTTTATATATAATTCATAAATGTATTGGTGATACTTATTAACTAGGTAAATTCGAATTTCCATCTTCAAATCTTTGTTAAAACTTCTATTTCTATGAAATGTGAAATCTACACATTTTGTGTTATTACTGACAGTTTTTTATATCTCATGTTTAGGGCTTTCACCCCGTGCGGAGCAGGGTCGCACCGCTAGTATATATACACAAACATCCATATTGAGTACAAAACCGACTTACAAAAAAGACAAACATCAATATTGAGTACAAGACCTGTTTACAAAAAAAAGGCAAGCATCAATAATGAGTACAAAATATACCTTGTATTGGAGTCTGATTCATGATAATGTACATGTTAACTTTTGCAGCTTACAGTAGAAATAATGAAAACTTAAAACCAATTGTTAAGATATATTGTAAATAGTAGTTTTATTTATATATGTACTCGGTCCAGGCCCGTTAGGTTTTCTCTATTTAAACTCATTAGTGCTTGTACTCAATATACAGTTAATAAGACGGAACTACAGCTGCTCTGTAGTCGCAGACGTAGGCAAAGATTGGCCGAACTGCGTTACCAATATTGTGTTTAATCATTTCAACATGGTATCTAGAGCCTACAGTCAGTAGGTCTTAGAAAAACCCTAGTTGTCCTGTCCTAAAGTCACATGACCTACTGTTTTCTGCAAAAGTCCATCTTCCTCGACTGATCTTGCTACACCGCCTCTACCATTAGCTTCGTCATCAAATTCCGAGCCACCCCATAAAATTTCGTGGCCATCAGACGTCAGACGGGCCGCCCTTGTTTCGATCACCTTCCGGCGCGTGTAAGCCACGCGCCGCCTTCCACCGCTCTGTTTGAGGCACCGTTGGTCCAATTCTGCTCGGAATCTTCAGATCTATCTGTTCTCACAACTTTTGGCCAGTGGGTCTCACGTTTAACAGGTGTTTTTCTTCCTTTTGGCTTTCGTGAATAGTGTTTCTGCCTTAACAGTGTTATTGTTCTTCCGTGAACAGTGTTATTGTTCTTCTGTGAACATTTTTCTTCCTTTTGGCCTTCGTGAACAGTGTTTTCTGCCTTAATACTGTTAGTGTTATTGTTCTTCTGTTAGGTGAGATTTTTTTTATTGTTGTTCTTGGTTATCTCATCATCATAAAAAAATGAGTTCAAAAAAGGAGAACTCTGGATCTTCGGGTAAGAATCTTGTGTCTTATGTTTTCTCCGGTAATCCCTCTATAACAACGGAGAAACTAAATGGTGATAATTATTTGAATTGGTCGGCATCTGTCGAAATGTGGTTTAAGGGCCAAAATCTTTCAGATCATCTTACTAAGAATTCTTCAGATATTAATAAACATCTGCGTCAAGATTGGGAACAAGCAGACTGTCAATTAGTCTCTCTTTTGTGGCAAACTATTGAACCCTCTTTGTTGGTCCATTATCGCTTATACACCACTTGTTATGATATTTGGCAGAAGGCTAAGAATGTGTATTCTAATGATATCCAGCGTCTTTATGGTGTTATTCATAGTTTAGCCACCCTTCAAATGACAGAAGACAACATCATGACATATGCAAACAGAGCTCAGTCAGCTGTAAACGAGTTCAAGCTCCTTGTGACCGACACTGACTCAAAGAAAATGCTCGAGAAACTGGACAATGTTTGCATGATCTATGTCCTTCATGGCCTTCATCAAAAGTATGAGTCAGTCCGGAGCAACATTCTTTCTGCATCAGAGGATCTTATCAGACGTCTTATACGTCTTCCTAGTCTAGAAGGATCTGGAGGCAATGGATCTCAAACTAACATAGAGTCCTCTGCTCTTGTTTCAAATTTTGCAGGTTGTGGGGGGCGCGGTTGTGGTCGTGGGGGTGGTCGAGGAGGTCGTGTTGGAGGTCGCCCTCAGTGCACTTATTGTAAGAGACTTGGTCATACTGAAAACAAGTGTTATTCCCTTCATGGCTTTCCAGAGAAATCAGTAAATGTGACTCAGGTTAATGATTCTGAACAGAGAAACACTAAACAAAATGTTCTTTCTGATGAGGAGTATAAGGCATTCCTGCAGTATAAGGCTTCCCAAGCTTCATCATCAGCAACAGTTGCTCATTCTGGTAATTCTACAGTCTGCTACTCTCAATCATCCCCCGTTGACTCCTGGATTATGGACACTGGAGCTTCCGATTGCGTGGCTGGTAATCCATCTCTTTTATCCAAAATATTCCAACCTAACACCCCACATTATATTACTGTTGCCGACGGATCAAAAGTTAAAGCTAGTGGCATTGGTGAAGCCACTCCTCTCCCATCCTTACCCCTTGACAATGTTCTTCTTGTTCCCAATTGCCCATTTAATTTAATTTCAGTTAGTCGTCTAACTCGAAGTCTAAAATGTTCTGTAATTTTTGATGATGATTATTTTGTTATACACGACCGGAGTACGAAGCGGATGATTGGTACAGGATATGAGTCAAATGGACTTTACTACCTCCAGCCCATCCAACCTTCATCTACACTTGCCTCCACTTCTACTACAGAGTCTCCAAGTCTTCTTTATCGTCGGTTAGGTCATCCAAGTCTCCAGAAGTTCAAAGTTATGGTTCCTCATTTGTCTCACCTGCAGTCATTAGATTGTGAGTCTTGTCAGCTTGGGAAACATGTTCGTTCTTCCTTCCCTAGCAGTACTCAGTCACAAGCTCGTTCTCCTTTTGATGTTGTTCACTCAGATGTATGGGGACCAAGTCGAGTCACTTCAGTTGTAGGACATGGATATTTTGTCACTTTTATTGATGAGTTTTCTAGATGTACGTGGATCTACCTACTTAAGGATAGATCTAAACTTCTTGGTGTTTTTCAAAATTTCTTCAAAGAAATCAAAAATCAATTTGGGTGTTCTATTCGTACTTTACGTAGTGATAATGCGAAAGAGTATTTTTCTACATCATTTAATTTTTTTATGGTTGAAAATCGTGTCATTCATCAATCATCTTGTCCCCATACCCCACAACAAAATGAGATTGTTGAACGTAAGAATCGTCATATCATTGAAACAGCACGCACTTTGCTTATTCATGCTAATGTTCCTTTGAAGTTTGGGGGGGATGTTGTCCTCACTGCAGGGCACTTGATTAATAGAATGTCATCCTCTGCTATCCATAATAGGGTTCCTCATTCCATATTGTTCCTCGATGAACCCTTGTTCTGTATCTCTCCTCGAGTCTTCGGTTCAACTTGTTTTATTCATGATCTTACTCCGGGACTTGATAAATTGTCTGCTTGTGCAGTTAAGTGTGTCTTCCTGGGCTATTCACGAGTTCAAAAAGGGTATGATGCTACTGTCCCTCCACACATCGCTTCTACATGTCTGCCGATGTCACATTCTTTGAAGATGCACCCTTCTTTGCATCTCCCATTGTGTCTGAGTCGGTCTCTCAAGTATTACCTATTCCTGACCTTGTCCCGATAGTTCCATTCACACCCATCGTTGACCAGACAGATCCTACAGAACTTCTCCGTCCTCCTAGTCCTCCCCCCTTGCAAATTTATCAGCGTCGTGCACGTCTCCCTCCTGCCGACCCACCTCCTACAGAAGATCTTAGTGACTCATCTCCTGCACCGGTTTTCTCTTCTCCTCCGGATCCGCCTACCGAGCCAGACGACCTTCCTGTTGCAGTGCGTAAAGGTACACGTTCCACCCGTAACCCTCATCCTATTTATAATTTCCTCAGTTATCACCGCTTATCATCTTCACATTATACATTTGTGTTTGCTATTTCTTCCATCACCATTCCTAAGTCCACACAGTAAGCTCTTTCTCATTCAGATTGGCGAGAGGCTATGATTGATGAGATGACAGCCTTAGAATCTAACCAGACAAAGACTCTTGTGCCACCTTCTCCTGGTAAATCTATTGTTGGGTGTCGTTGGGTATATACTGTCAAAGTTGGTCCAAACAGAAGTATTGATCGTCTGAA
The DNA here is from genome assembly GCA_039519185.1 of Astragalus membranaceus. Lineage (NCBI taxonomy): Eukaryota > Viridiplantae > Streptophyta > Magnoliopsida > Fabales > Fabaceae > Astragalus > Astragalus membranaceus. Next base: position 159,591,878 of record CM076854.1, on the reverse strand, counting down.
AGCCCGCCTCGTGGCTAAGGGCTATACTCAGGTTTTTGGTCTTGATTACAGTGATACTTTCTCACCGGTGGCTAAAATGGCTTCCATTCGTCTATTCCTTTCTATGGCTGCAATGCGACATTGGCCATTGTATCAACTTGACGTCAAGAATGCATTTCTCCATGGTGATCTAGAAGAAGAAGTTTATCTAGAGCAACCACCAGGTTTCGTTACTCAGGGGGAGTGTCGTGGGTATGTCTGTCGACTTCACAAAGCTTTGTATGGTCTTAAACAATCTCCTCGAGCATGGTTTGGGAGATTCAGCAGTGTCGTTCAAGACTATGGCATGATTCGGAGTGAAGCTGATCACTCGGTTTTTTATAAGTTCTCCTCTCACAAATGTATTTATCTGGTTGTCTATGTCGATGATATTGTCATTACAGGTGATGATTATGATGGGATTGCAGGACTTAAACAACATCTAGTTCACCACTTTCAGGTCAAAGATATTGAAAAGTTACGATATTTTTTTGGCATTGAGGTAGCTCACTCTAAGGCAGAGATTGTTATTTCTCAGAGAAAGTATGCTTTGGATATCTTAAAAGAAACCGGCATGCTAGATTGCAAGCCAATTGACTCTCCTATGGATCCTAATGTCAAGATCCTACCGGATCAGGGGGAGTGCTTTTCAGATCCAGGAAGGTATAGGAGGCTAGTTGGGAAGTTGAATTATTTGACCATGACGAGGCCAGATATTTCATACGCTGTTAGTGTGGTGAGTCAATTCCTAAATTCCCCTTGTGACAGTCATTGGGATGCTGTGGTTAGAATCCTGAGGTACATCAAAGGAGCTCCTGGAAAAGGTCTTGTTTACACGAATAGAGGTGATTCAAATGTTGTCGCTTACACAAATGTTGATTGGGTTGGTTGTCCCTGAGATAGAAGGTCCACATCTGGGTATTGTGTTCTTATTGGTGGAATTCTGATTTCATGGAAAAGTAAAAAGCAAAATGTTGCCAGATCCAGCACTGAGGCTGAATATCGAGCTATGGCACTTACCACTCAGGAGCTTACATGGCTGAAACATCTTCTCCAAGAGTTGCGCTTTTGTAAAATAGGCACTATGAGTCTCATCTATGATAATCAAGCAGCCCTACATATTGCGTCCAATCCAGTCTTTCATGAGCGAACCAAACACATTGAAATTGATTGTCATTTTGTTCGTGAGAAGATTGTGTCTGGTGAAATTGCTACTTCATTTGTTGATTCTAATGATCAATTACTAGACATCTTCACAAAAGCTCTTCGGGGACCAAGGATAACTTACACATGTGACAAGCTGGATGTCTACAATCTATACGCTCCAGCTTGAGGGGGAGTGTTAAGATATATTGTAAATAGTAGTTTTATTTATATATGTATTCGGCCCAGGCCTGTTAGGTTTTCTCTATTTAAACTCATTAGTGTTTGTACTCAATATACAGTTAATAAGACGGAACTACAGCTGCTCTGTAGTCGCAGACATAGGCAAAGATTGGCCGAACTGCGTTACCAATATCGTGTTTAATCATTTCAACACCAATATTGGCAAATATTGTTCCTACTTGTTTTTCCATTCCACCTCCAATGCAATCTCGTTACGGCGTTGAAATGGAAGAGTAAATGGGGGATTATACTGAAACAGGAAAAAAATCGAGTAATTAACATTTGAAGAAGAAAGGGATCATGAGTAAGCCTCAGAAACGTTTAACACCAAGACTGCATGAAGGATCTAACCTGTGCAATTTCTACTGAAGTTCGCTCTTTAATTTTAAACTGTCTGTCATTTTCCAGAGCTTCTCGTAGTTTCAGTTCACGCTGCTTAACGTCTTCATCATTCACAATACCTGATTCAGTGCAAAGGAAAGAAAAGTACATATTTGATTGAGGACCCAAAATGAAACTTGAACAAATATTTTACCAACGCATTTTGCATACAAATAAAAATTTGGAGGAGTCTGATTTACTCATTTATAACTTCACAGGCATGCCAACCATGAACCACATCCATGCACCAAAGAGAGAGAAAATGGAACACTTCCAGATGCACATATATAAATAAGTAGAAACAACGATGCTAGCAAGACACTATTATTGGATGAACTCATGTGGGAGTTACTAAATCAGTCCCATTTCCTATTTGGTGGGATTCATTCCTGAAGTGTGGAACTCACTTAACTTTCAACCATTAATAGAGAGTGTGTGTCCCATTTACTCATTTAAAACTTTATAGTATGCCAACCATGGACCACATTTATGCACCAAGAAGAGAAAGAAAATTGAACACATCTAGATGCACATACATACATAAGTAGATAGAAACAACAATGCAAGCAACACATTATTATTGGATGAAACTCATTAGGGACTTACTAAAACACAAGTGTCCCATTTCCTATTTGGTGGACTCATTCCTGAAGTGTAGAACCCACATAAATTTTAACCACTAATAGAGAGAGTGTTGAAAGAGTGTGTTGCTAACATTTCTTTATATACAAATATACATGTGAATGTCATAAATCAAATTGTGTCATTTCTGCTTCCTCCAGCAGTTAAATATTCACAGTCATGATGTCTTTCTGTATCTAAATTTCAAATAACCAATGATGGGAAAAATTAAATTTGTATACAAACTATATATGCAAAGCATTAAAACAAGAGCACACCTGAAAAGGCAGCGACAGCAACTATTTTTCTGGGTACCTCCTTAATCCTCACAGAAGAATCTTTAGGCAGTGGTAAGTTTGCATTATACTTTGAAGGCAAGACAAAAGACATTTTCCACTTGTCTTGATCTTCCATCTGAGATAATATCAACAATTATTTAGGACATGATAAAATAAATATATATTGAAGAAATATATCCCAATTAACTGCTAGTAATAATATATAACTTAAAAAAGACTACATCACAAAAATCCACCCAAAGAAGTGCAAAGTGACAGTGTGAAACCAGTAACACCGGGTAATTGGAATATCATAAAATAGACAACCAAAGGAAAAAGGAAATGAAAAACGAAAATTATAATGACATCTAATTGGGATAGATATAGCTGATTCCTAAGGTGAAAACAATATCAATTTATTCAAACTGCAAACCAATCTCTTTTTTTGATAAGTAAGAAAATAAAGGCAACAAAACAAACTACTCTCTACTATATTGCATTCCCATAGCGCCAGCTAAAAGGATCATAGATAAATCAGCAGGGCAATGACGTCATAAGAATTGAACAGGACTCGAGGAAGCGGCGTGTTTGGCCAACCAGTCAGCAACATGATTTCCTTCCCGCAGAGTGTGGACGAAGGAGAGAGACCAATTGTAGTTCTTGAACTCGCGCGGATGAATGATACAAGATGAGCATATGGATGAGTAACCCAAGAGTTCAAAACATTTTTCAGGTTCTAGCTAGCCATCAAATGTCAGCTTGAAAAAATATGCCAGGGTGGATGAGGTATTGTTGAGTCACTAGCAGAGCTTTAATTTGATTGAACCTGAATTCCAAAAGGTTGTTTTTTTTTACACAAAAAGGTTGGTTTTTGAAATGGTGAAATATTGTAGATCAAAAAGTCAAACTGTGAAAATAAGTAGGTGTAATTTTTTCACTGCCATTATTGAAGAATGTTTTAGCAAAGTGATGTGCCCACAGGGCTCTTAGCTTTAGCTGTATAACTACAAGGCACGCTTGTGTTTCCATAATATGAAAAGGCATGTTTCTGCAGCTGTCTTTGGCGATATCATTTTATTTATAGTATTAATTAAATAAAGAACATATCGAACAAACTTTGCTGCAATGCATATGAAAAACTTAAACTAAGGGTGTGTTTGGGAGGGGAGGGGAAGACTTATTTTTCAAATCTAAATTGAGGAAGCTATAAAATGTCTCTAAACATAAATGAAGTGTCATTAAAAATGTTATGTTATTATCTATCATGTTATTCTTTTAACTTTTTTTAAATCTCAAATATATATTACAATATAGGCTAAGCCCTCCAAAGCGACCCTCCAATACCCTCCCAAACATGCCCTAAGATATTTCACAAAACCCATGGAAAAGAATCATAATACCTTTGTTGTTAACACAGGAGTTGTCATATCCATTTTAACCCCATCAGATTGATCCTTACTGGTAAAAACAGGTGTAGTCATCTCCATTTTCTCCTTCATTGTATTCTACATAAGAACAACAGCACACATTCATATTACTTCTTTCTTCTCTCAAAATAGAAAGCGAAAACAAAGAGGTGTAGTGACCAAAAGCGAGCCAATAAAATTTTAAAATGCGCAAATGTTGCTCAGTTCTAAAAAATATAACTACCTTACCAAAAAGGTATTCAGCTAGGACATTAAATGACTGAGAAGAACCGCTGAAATCAAACCCACTCTTCCCAGGCATTGTTGTCTCTGCTACAAAGTAAGGCTGCAATGATAAAAATAAAATCAAGGTGAGACATTCCTGAAATCAGATGGTTTATTGTCAGTGATTGCAAAGTCCTCCAACTCCAGGTTTTGACGGCTACAAATCAAATGCAGTGAGCATAATATATTTGATAGTAGGATCCTATTTGAATTAGCTTCTAACTTACGAGAATTTTTCAATTGAAATAAGTATTTGGTTCTTAACTAAGAAAAAACTCTTTTTTTTACCAAAAGAAACTCTTTTAAATGCTTATTATAATTTATAAGTACTTATGAATAAGTTACGCGAAGGAGTTTTTTAAAAATTGAAGTGGAGAAACGGATACCAACTCATGCATGGATATATTATTTAGAAATCTTATAATCCCTGTAATGTAAATGCTTTTTGAAGAGTTTATCTAAAGTGGCTCTATTTTCTCTGAGCGCAATGATGATTTAGAAAAACAAAGCACTTAGTTATGCATGTTACAACCGAATGCGGCATGCCCAAATGAAAACAAGAAGAAATCACACTATCGTTGTGGAACTTAAAAAACACGAATTGAACTATAAATTGATTGAATTCTATATCAGAGAAAGGGAACTAAAAGCATATATATTACATAAGATACCTCAATTTGCCTGATCTCATACTGGTCCGTTCTAGTTAAAACTTTGAACTCCACAGTTTCAAGGTCCGGAACTACAACGAAACCCAAGCACCAAAATAATTAGATTAATACACAAAAAAAGGAACAAATTAACTGAAATTTGAATACTAGTTTGAATACTAGAGAAAGGAAGTTAACCACCTGTCATCAACGCCTCCTCGAGAGTGCGGCTTTCAAATCTTTTCGGAAACACATATTTTGCAGTCTCGGTAGCCAAATCCGCAACAACTGTGGCACATAGATAAATTAATCAGGAAGATTTCAGAGTGATTAGAAAATCACGAAGAGTTAATTAGGTTTTTTGTTTGTTTAATAACATTTACGTCGCTGGGAGAGAGAGTTGGCTTGAGAAGCGAGGGCGAAAATGAGTGAGATTCGGGCTTCGAAGGCTGAGATGGATTTTCGGCGGGTGGTGATTCTGTCGCCGGAACTGGAAGAAGCGGAGTTGGTGATAGAGATAGACTTGTTAGGTTTTCCAGGAATCGAGGTGACGATACTCGATTGCAGAGAAAGACAAGAGTTGGAAAGTGGAAGCATGTTTGTTTTCTATGGGAACTGAGTTTCTGTTTGATTTTGGTCCACTGGCGTGGTGGTGGTTATGATTTTTCCCGGCACGGCTTATAGCTTTTTTTTCAGATACTTTAACCCGAACCACAAGTCACAACTAAGTGGATTATTTTAAATGACAATTAATTAAGTGTTAAATATATCTTTAGTTCCCGCAAATATCAACATTATTTATTGTAGTTCCTGCAAAAAAAAAGTTTTAAAAAGAACCCTACAAAAACAAAACGCTTCCAATTTGGTCCATTTGTTAACTTTCTATTAAAAAAATCGATGTGGCAAACCGAGATGTCAGCATGACATCATCAATGATGTCATTGCCATGTGTCAAAATCTTATTGGACATTTGTGTCACATGGCACTGACACGCCACATCATCACCTCCATATCATCATTGTCACGTTGCACTGACATGTCACGTCAGCAACCAATGGATGGTCGCATGTGGCGCTTACATGCCAATGGATGGCTGCCATGTGGCGCTTTAGTAAGCACATGCTTCACATTGCCATGTAAGCGCCACGTGGCAGCCATCCATTAGTTTCTGACATGACATGTTAGTGCCACGTGACAGTGATGATATGGAGGTGATGACGTGGCTTGTTGATGTCACGTGGCACAAAGGTCCAATAAGACGTTGACACGTGGCAGTGACATCATTAATGATGTCATGCTGACGTCATTTTCGTTTGACACATCAGATTTTTTTAACAGAAAGTTAATAGAGGGACCAAACTAGAAGCATTTTGTTTTTGCAGGGACTAAACTGGATAATGGTGATATTTGCAGGGACGAAATACATATTTAAGCCATTAATTAATTACTATCGGCTTTGGAAAAAAATCAATTATTATTGGCATATTGCATGTGAGTAACCACCAAGTTTGAATCCCTAACTTTAAAGGTTTTTTTTTTACCCACATCACATCCCATATACCCAAAAATACCCCTGCCCAAATAACAAAGCGGATTTACCTCAAATGGGGTACCTAATAGGTAAATCCGACTTTAAAAATAACAAAGCGGATTTACCTCAGATGGGGGATACATCCGCTTTGTTATTTTTCAAATCGGATCCGATTTCCCTAAAAAAAGGAATTCGGATTTACCCCACCTAAGGTAAATCCGATTTTGTTATTAAAAATAATTGTTTTTTATTTAAATTTTTAAAAAAAGCTATAAAAATCCGTTAAAGAGTCAAAACTAATCCAAAAATTATCAAAACACCACTAAAAATTTAATAAAACCAAAATAAGTTTATGCAAATTTTTTTAGATTTTTTGGAAATTATGAAAAATTAAAAAAATTAATAAAAAATAGTAAACGATGGAATTTGGGATTCTGAGGTCCCCTTTCCTAAAAGAAGTTCATTCTTAAGGTGTCTTTATCGTTGATTTTTTTTGGATGTAATGGCTGTGGTTTCATTACAATTTGAGCAGATTGCCCGAGAACCGATTTTTTAGCGTAAATTATTCGCTCGACGTACAACATCGTCAGGTGTTAACGAACTACACACTAAACAGAACCAAAAGACGGTCGAACTACACACTAAGCAGAACCAAAAGACGGTCGAAATTCATATCTAATTTTTTAACTGGTTTATTTATTAATTAGGTAAATCCGGATTTATTTATTAATTAGGTTAACAAATCGGATTTACCCCCACATAAGGTAAATCCGCTTTTGTTATTTAAAAGCGGATATACCCCTATATAAGGTAAATCCACTTTTAAAAATAACAAAATCGGATTTACCCCCACTTAAGGTAAATCCGCTTTGTTATTTTTAAAAAGTGGATTTACCCCATCTTAAATAAATCCGCTTTTAATTTTTTAAAATTTTCAGTGGAATTCGGATTTACCTCACAGATTCATAAATCCGATTTGGAAATTGGATTTACCTCACAGATACATAAATCCGATTTCCAAAAAAAAATTGAAATCAGGGTACGTTCGGGTTTTTTTAATTTTGTGAAGGGCAATTGCGTCATTTCGCAGTGTCGATGGGGGTAGATTGTTATGTGATGGGGGTAAAAAAACCCAACTTTAAAATCATAAAACAAACCACCAAACACTTATCGTCTCACGAGGCCACTTAAACCATTCACCACTAATAGGAATATAAAGGGGCCCAACTAATCTGTCTACTTCAGCTACCTACTAATATTAACCTCTCTTGTTAAGCAATTGTTTAATAACACCAAGAGATTGCCAAAGAAGATACATGCATGACTCCATGCTTTTCACATGAGATCAAACCTAAGATGTCGCAACATGTAGTCTAAAAATCCCTAATTAATCAAGTCATATGCCTTTTCGCAACAGGGAAAGTGGGTTCTGAACCTTTTGGATAAGCGCCAAAAAAATAAGAATAGAAGCGTTTTGGAAGAATGTCATTCACACAAACATCATGACAACCTTTGGCCGCAACAAGACCTAGGCTCTTATTCTCATCACAAGAGGAGATTGCCTCATCAATCAGGAGAAAACTTGATTGAAAGATAGGCCGATACATCTTGGGAGAGAGATGAGAAAAAATATCATCCAAGGTTGGCATGTCCTAAAATTCCTCAAACAAATGCTCCTTAAAGTATCAAAATACCTCCATTCTGATACCTACCACATCCTCCATCCACACATTCTGGCCCAATGAATTATAAGACATGAATGATAAAAATGAGTGTTGTCATCTCCTTTCTTCAGCCACCTAGCCCTAGATTGTTGGAAGATAATTACTTTCCGGCAGATGTTAAAGTAGTGACAAAGTTCCTTCCTGTGTTGGGTCCCCGACAGAGAAAGACCAACCTTTTCCTCTTTCAAATTGAGGACTTTAATATGACTTACGAACTTCTCGATATCCAGAACAACTCTCCATATACCTCTTTATTCCATACTTTCAATACCCTATTCAAGAATTTTACCTTCTCTTATAGGACAAATCCTTTCCTTCTAGGCCTATTGATAACTCTTATTTATAAGAGTTATTTATGCATTCTTGAGTTTAATTCAATGTATGTTCTCAATTAATTAGCTGGTTTATGGTTGTAAATATCATATTTTGGATAGAGAAGGTTGCATTCCTGAATTATAAATGTTTGGCACTTAGGTGCCTATTTGTGTGCTTTGATTGTGTGTTCAATTGCTACAGCAACAGTTGCCACAGCAATGCATTTCTGCGCAAGATGAGAGAGAATGATGGAAGCGCTAAAGTGAGCTCATGATAGCTGCCAGCCAAGGACAAGCGGACTACCTAGGATGACAGCACCTGAACAGCAAATATTCCACATTTTTCTTGGGCACATGTACGTTTGGTCACGCATAAGGACAAGGGGCGCCTCAAATTTAGGGTTTCTTGGATCATGTACCTTAGTACTATATAAAGGGAGCCTTCCTCGTCACTTTTCTCATGCTAGGTCTGAAAGGAGAAATTTTAGAAATAACTTTCTACCATTTTTACCGAAGCTATCTCTCATTACCAAATTAAGAAGATCATTGCTGAAAGTGTTGCTGCAGCAACAACAGGAGCTAACAATACTTGGAGAATTTCTATTTTGGGAGCTGATTCATCTCTCCAAGCTTCAAACCTTGGAGTCTACCTTCGGTTCTTCATATTTAGTGTAATTTCTACCTTGTCTTTCTTAGTTATGACTTTAGCATTTATGTATTAGTTGTTTTTCTTGTCTTGTTCGCTCATTATGAGCTAAATACTCATAGTTGGAATGTTGGGATCTATGTAATGAATCTTTAGTGCATTTAATGATGTGTATTTGATGTTTTAGCAATTTATCTTTTGTGAACTTAATATTTCCATCTTAAGTTAGGAATGGCCAACAAATTTTAAGTAGCATTTGTAGATTCAGACATGGTTTGCAAATAAATCTCAAAAGATAATATGAATAGTGAGTATTAAAGGACACTTTAATGCTCCTTGCTTAAATCATAGACATAGGAGGGCAAAATTCATAAGATGAATACTATGCGTGCGTAAGCAACCTAGGGTATACCTATTTAGGGTCTAGACATAGACTCTTGTAGCGAAATCCTAGTGAAAATGTTTGACAAAACAGCAACTGTTGTGATAGCATCTATTGCTGTAGCATCAGATGCAGCATTAATACACTGAAGTGAATTTACATGGTGAACACGTTCCAACTCATTCCCAATTCTGATTTTCAAACCCCTTTATTTACTCGTTATTTAAAAAAATGCTTCCAAAAACTTGTGTTACTTTATTTTACTTCACTAATTTACTACCACATTAAACACTTTTTAAACGCCAATTCTTGTGGGAACGATCTCTATTTATCATTGTACTACTTGTTGGACTATGTATACTTGCACACGTTTTTACACAACAAATTTTTGGCGCCGTTGTCGAGGATTGAAAAGTTTAATTACTGTTTAATTAGTTAGTGAGTTAGTGATTTTTGTTTTCTAATTCTTTGTTGTGTTCTGCTTTTGTTGCTACAACACTAGTTGCTGCAGCATATGCACAGACAGTCCACACCAGAATTTCAGTTGGATCCAGAAATAGAAAGACTATTCAGAAGGTTGCGAGGGATAAGTAGTAATCCAGGATTTATTGAATTGGGCAGAGCTGTTGTCATGGCCTCTGTACATGGATCTCAGATTCCCACACCTCAGGCTTCTTATCATGATGGAACTGCAATAGAAAATCCTACTAGACAACCATATCAGTAAGTGGTAATAAATCAAACAGTCATAGGCATGGCTAATGACAGGGACAGACCTATGAGGGATTATGCAGTTTTTTACCCTCAAACTATGCAAACTAGCATAGTGAGGCCTGAACTTGCCACAACACATTTTGAATTTAAGCATGTGATGTTTCAAATGGTTCAAATAGTTGGTCAATTTGGTGGTGGACCTACTAAGGATCCCCACTTGCATTTAAAACAATTTGTAGAAGTTTGTAGTAATTTCATACTCCCTGGTGTTTCTGATGATGCTTTTAAGCTCAAACTTTTTCCATATTCCTTGAAGGATATAGCTAAGGCTTGGCTAAATTCATTAGAGCCTAACTCTATCACCACTTGGAATGAAATGGCTGAAAAATTTATGATCAAATACTTTCCACCTATCAAAAATGTCAGGATGAGAACTGAAATTACCTCTTTTAAACAAACTGAATTTGAAACATTGTTTGAGGCATGGGAAAGATTTAAAGAATTGCTGAGAAAATGTCCACACAATAGGTTGCCTATGGTGGTTCAAATGGAAACCTTTTACAATAGGCTTATGCTTGATGCATCTTCTGGTGGAGTTTTGCTGAATGGTTCATACATTTATGCTTATAATCTTATTGAGACAATTGCTGCAAATAGTTACCAATGGCCTACAGCCAGGGTAAGTGCTCAAAAGAAGGTGGCTGGGATGCATGAAGTGAGTGAAGTCACTGCTTTAGATGCTCAAGTTGCATCCCTTACCAACATGATCAAAAATTTAAGTACACCCAGTGCTGCAGCCATCTGTTGCTGCAGCAACAGAGGAGGGAAATGCTGGCAAAGAGCCAGTTGGTAAGAAGCCCAAAGTCTACTGATAACTCTATTTTATATAGAGTTATTCATATGTTTAAACTTAGTAAATTGCTCTCTTTTAAGCAAAGATAAAGAGTTTATATAGTATTTTATGTAATATGTGATAACTTGAGTGTTTGACATGGTTATAGTTGATAATAGGCCATTTTGGATATATTGTGGTATGTTTGATAAGTTTGTTCAGTGCAGTCTAGATGCTCCTGCATTGATCCTGCACTTATAACTGCACTGGTTTAGCACAATGCTACTGCACTGCAACTGCATTGCCCGAAGGTTGGAGCCATCCACTTGCACATCCACTTGCCATCCACTTGCACTTGATGACCTCATGCTTGGTCTCCTAAAGCAAGAACACCCCATATTTCGTTGCCTACAATTCCTATATAGCTATGAAGAGTCATCAACATAGGGACACATGTTGTTATCTCATTTGACCTCCCTATACACTTGATTGAAGACTTCACATGGGAATCAACTGCTGTAAAGTAACCATGTATACAGCCATCAAAGTTACTTCAACATGAAGAAAGGAAGCACCTTACTTGAAGACTATATAAAGACCTCATTCCTTCACTTGAAGATAGATCACAATTCATAAGTTAGATTTAAATTTCAATATACATAGTTAGTGTCTATTTTGTAAGAAGAAAAGGAAGGAAGTGACAAATCCTCCTTACCTCGATTTCATGGTTTTATCAAAGTGCTAAGAAGCTAATGCAACTACATTGCTAGGAGGATTCATGCTAAGAGCTACAACTTATGTAAACTCTATCTTGTTGTTTCTCTTTTGTGATTTCAATTATATAAACATGTTCTATTCTGTTTATATTTGCCTTGCAATGTCTATGTTAAGCTAAACCTCTCTTAGTTGGAATGTTCTAACCATTTAATGAGCCTTTAAGTAAGTTTAATACAAGTATATGATGTGTGCACTTTAGTTCTTGCTTGATAATACTTTCAACACTTATTTTGAGGTTGATCACTTAGAATAAGTAGATTTGTAAAAGCAGACATGGTTTACAATTAAGAACTCAAGAACTAATATGGGTGAGTGTTTTACATAAAGGAAATTTTGTGAAAACCATACTAAGTCCTAGACATAGGATAGTATAGTCCATAGGGTGGTACCGTGGGTACTTTAAAAGACAAGAGTGAACTTATTTAGCAAGCCTAGACATAGGAAGCTTGTAATGAAACTCTGAAGAAAAGTGACTGAAAGGCACACAACTAATGCAACAACATTCAGTGCAACTGCATCATAACTGCATTAAACACTTATAAGTAAAATTACTTGGGGAAGACATTCCAACTAGCTTTTCTCTATTTGCATTACAACTACTTACACTTTGCTTTATTCTAACTTACTTGTGATACTCACCATCATCAACTATCTTGTTAAATTGGTTACTTTCCTCTAAATTACATAATATTGACTTTTGAAAGAGTTCATCAATCCTTGTGGGTTCGACATGTTTCTAAACACTGTATTACTTGTTATGGACTGTGTATACTTGCACATGTTTTCCACACACCATCTACCAACCCTGAGTCAAGCGTGGTGGCAAAGTCAGGACCAGCCCTAGGGCAAGATCAGGGAACCCTTCTCCTCCTTAAGTCTTTTGTTGTTAAATTCTGTCTTTAATTTTCTGTTTTGAATAAACATGTTGGGTGCTTTAGTTTATGTGTCAGCATCCAACAATTGTGCTAGTTATATGTTGCTGTGTTTTTTGTTTTGTTTTGTGTTAAGGCCCTCCCCAATAGTTATTGCATGAGCAGTGGGGACACTGCTGAGTCCTAAGTAGGAGGAGGACCTAGGTCTATGTTTATGTTTTGTATTGTGTAAGGCATGTTCTGCTATATCAATAAAAATTAAAAATTTGGATGTCATTGTGAGCTGAACTTAGTGATGAAATTTGTGAGGAGAAGAGAATACTGCAGCAACTGTTGCTGCAGCAATGAATTGCCTTGCTTTTCTAAGAGAACTATGTTACCTTTGCTCCCACACAACACTCTAGGTTTAGGTTGGGGTCTAGTAAGCTAAAAAGGATCTGACGCTAAGCTAGTTAATGGTAGACCTAGGTTGTGCCAAATTTCTAATAAAAACTTAGGGTAGCATATGAAACTAAGTTTGGGGGTGCATCGGTTATATTAAGACTAAACATGAGGATACATAGGTTAGTCAGTGCAAATGAGTATATGTATGAAGTGAATAAATGTAAAAGCTGCAATTGCCAAAAAAAAAACCTGAAATAGGCTTTGCAGCAGAAAAGTTATCAAATGTCAATGTTGCAGCAACAGTTGCTGCAACAACAGTTGCTGCAGCAACAAATCTGAACGTCATGTAAATAGTAGTGCACTGACCCAGTATCTGAATTGTTTATTGAAGCCCCCCCTTTCTTATTGTTGTGCGAAAAGTAGTTGTGTAAGTGTACACAATCGCAACAAGTAATATAATGATAAACTAGAGATCGTACCACAAGGATTGATGTTAATTTAAGAGTTTAAGTAGTTAACAATCTAGTGAAATAAACAAAATAAAAATAACAAGTTTTTGGACATAGAAATAATAAGTGCTAGTTGAAAACAGTAAGAAAGCTCAAGTATGAGAATATGAGTTGGACTGCTTCTTGCTAAGTAATTTTTCAGTAGTGATGCGCTATAACATCAGACGCTATAGCGTTAAGCGCTGTAGCATATGATGTTGTGCTTTTCGGTCACTGACGCCAGAGTTTTGTTACAAGACTTTTATTTCTAAGTTCTAAATAAGTCCACCTCTGTATAATAAAGAACCCACAGCATTCACCTTATGAACTATTGCTCCCCTATGTCTAGAGTTAAGCAAAAATTGATTAAATATCTTTAAACAACTTTTCGTTCATATCAATCCTTGAGTTCTATTCGTAGACCATGTCTGTACCTACGAATCTACTCATTTCAGTTGGTCATTCCCAAAATAAGTTTGAAAGCATTAACGAACAAGGATTGAAACGCAAACATCATAATGTTATATTAACAATACTAAAGAGTCATTACAAAGCTTAAAGCAATCAAACTACTAAGTGTTTAGCTCATGATAAGCATCATCAACACAATACAAACTAAGATGTTCATATTACCGAAAATGAAAAGAAGAGACACGGTTGCAAAAGATACAAAACGTGGCTTCCTATGCATGAACAGCTTGCTGACGCTATAGCACGGCTTCACATCGTTCGGAATGATGATCTTCACTTGAAAAACAAAATCTTGAAGTTGAGGTTTAATGGATGAAAATGGTGTCATGTTTTTCTCCCAAAAACCCTCCCTTCCTTCGAATGTGTGTGTTGGAGTGGAGAAGATGATGATAAATTTCTCTTTCTTTCCATAAAGTAGCTTTCTCAAAAAGGTAACTTTGACATATCTCACCAACTAAAAGCAATCTTCCAACAACAAGTGGACAAGTGTCCACACTAGCCATTAAAAAGCGTTCACACAGGGAACAGATACGCTGACAAGACATAAAGCAGGAGGCGCCAAAATCCAACTTTTTACTTTTGATCCTCAGCTGGCCCACTGCTAGCAAGCGCTATAGCGCTTGACGCTGTAACACTTAACAGAAACATTAAAAAGTTCACATAGGCATCAAATGTGCCAAATGGTAAAAAAATAGCTTATATCCCTTCTTTGCTCTTAATTACTAATATTTGCTAATTAAACTAAAATATTACTTGGGAACTTGCATGAATTTAAGTACAAAGAGCATGAATAACTCATATAAATATGAGTTATCACACCCCCCAAACTTAAACCATTGCTTGTCCAAGCAATGACACTTGAACAATACAAGAAAACATAAAACACATATTTACAGAATTCAAGGCATAATCAATTTCTTTTCTAGCTTAGACAACTTGTGAAAATTTCTCTTCAAGGGGCTAACTTTTCAGATACATACCTACACACACAAATCAATGCATTTCACAACATATAGAGTGAGTTCTAAACTTAGCTCAATTCCTAGCCAGTTTAAGAGTTTCTCCCAGCCTTGAAAATAATGGCCTTCTTTTGGTCAGGTCAAAGGATGTTTCACAACATAGGGTAGACTAACAATTTCTCATAAGACTTGGGGGCATGGTTGTCAGACTCGAGAGTCTACATAGACTCGTGAGAGGACCGTAGACTCGTAAGAGTCTATGAAAAAAAATACACTAAAAAATATGAAAAAATATTACTGTAGTGTCAAACAGTATCAATAACAATGAAGACATTTCATCAATAACAGCAAAATTTATCATAATTTTCAACATTCCAACTTCAAACACCATAACTAAGCAAAATAATAAAGTATGTAGATAACAATTCCTATTAGATAAAACTCCAAGTTTCTTTAAAAGTTTTTCTCTAATTTCACGATATGAAGGAGGTTTGTAACCGATTCCATACCTCTCAATCATGTCAAACATCTTTGCAAACTCTACATTTTTAATACAATTGAAAGGAATAGCACTTGTACACATCTTAGACATAATGAGCTTCCTCTACAAGTTAACCTAAAACCCAGCGTTTTGGGCTTTTTTTAAAAAAAAATTCAATTCTCTGATAAATTCGTGAGTCTGAGCGAGTTTATGGAGATTCCGATTCTACACGAAATTTGACTCGTTGGGGCATCATAAACTCGTAAACTCGTAGAATCTTACGAGTTGACTCGCGATTTTGACAACCAAGCTTGGGGGCTTCAAAGCACAACAAAGGGCTTGATTATGCATTTTAGATCTCTGGCCAGTGCACTAACTATTTGACTTGGTGATTTCTCAGCACTATAGCGTTAGATGCTGTAACACTGGTGACTTGATGAACAGATTCAGCTGCAATGCCCTCATTACTGAACTCCTTATTTGCATTCTTTTTTTGAATGCACTTTTGGAACAGTTCAACATGTGTTTCAGACAATTGCAGCTTTTTACATGATCAATTGTACATTTTGAGAACTATTGCACTGACCACCTATGATCCTCATACCTAGCCTTAATATAATCGATGCACCCCCAAACTTAGCTTCAAAATCTACCCTAAATTTTTAGTAAAAATTTGACTCAACCTTAGTTAACCAGAACTAATTTCAGCATTAGATAGCCCTTAGCTAGCTAAGTTTCTTGCAAAGTTTGGAATTTTGTGTAAAAGCAGCAATAAGACTAGTCATTGATCAATCAAGGCTACTTTACACTTATGCATTTAATCATCACTAAAATTAGCCCTCAAAAGATTAATTTCTATTGGTGCAAGGCTAGAAAATTCCATTGATCATGAATTTCATTCAAACAAAACATTTAACAAGGTAAACATAAACATGCTAAATCCTCTCCCCTCAACATAAAACCAAGCAGTGTCCTCACTGCACAAATCATACTAAAAAGAGAGAAGAACAGTTATTGAAAACAGAGAAAACAGGCATTTTTATGTTTTTTTTAGAGAGAGAGAGAGAGAGAAGGGATAGTTACTGTTTTGTGGCACTGGCTTGAACCTGGTGCTTGCTCTGGTGGGTGGCTTTGTGGCCTTGCTGCTGGATGCTTTGGCCTGCTTCTTCTGTGGCTTCTGTTCTGGTACCACTTGAGGTGCTACAGCGTCAGGCGCTGTAGCGGTGACTTGAGTTGCAGAAGGCTCTAGATTGGCATCCTTCTCAGCGGACTGTTCTTCCGTCTCTTTCCCTTCATCAGACTTGGGAGGCTCCTCCTGTGATATGGTTGCACTGGTTGACTGGCTTTCAGACACTATAGCGGCATCCTGCACTTCTGAAGTAGTTTCTTCCTCTACAATATCAGCAAGTTTAACATCAGGGTTTTCCTGGCTGCAGCATAAGAAAAAAGGTTCCTTTGGCCAGCTACATGCTTTTCTTTCATTTTGGACGCTATAGCGCTAGGTGCTATAGCACTTGCAGCTTGGTCAGCAGAAGCATCTCCTTTGCCAACATCTGTGTCAGCTTCCTCAGCACTGAAATCCTGCAATTTGGCCATTGGCTTTCTACGGGCAGTCAACTTGATTCTTGGTTGTTTTGAAGGTATAACAACTGGGGCTGTCACACCAGTTTGCTCTTCAGATGCTGTAGCATCAGCCGCTACAGCATCAGATGGGATAACTTGCTCTTCTTGGGATTGTTGCTGTTGTGGTTGCTCTGGTTCTTCAACAGTTTGCTCTTGGTGTGGTGGTGTTTGTGATTCTGTCATTTTTTGTTCTTGTTCATTTTGTGGCTCTTGAATGGGTGATAAGTGTTTGGGTGGGTTATGATGAACTTGGGTGGGCTCTAATGGTGGTGAGGTGGGTATGTTGGTCTGATGGGGCAATAGGATGGTGTCTCGGGAATTGTGGTTTTGATGGTGGTGTTGGGACTTTGGCTGGGGATTTGTGGGCTTTCTTAGGGGTAGGGGTCGGATCACACTGTATTTCCTCCTCTTCAGTTTCAGACTCCTCCTCTTCAGTTTCAGACTCCTCCTCAGTTGATTCTTCATCCTCTTCCCCACTCACTGTCTCCTTCATAATCTTCCTGGTCTCCTCTTTATCACTCTCACTGATCTCTTCCAACTCAGATTCTAGAATCTCCTCATCCTCACTGCTCACCTTCTTTTTCTTTTTGGCAGGGCTTTGTCTCTGCTTCTTCATCAGGCTCTTAGCTCTTTTCCTCTTTACTTGCTTGGGTACATCTTCATCAACCATTTCTTTTGCCTCTTCGTCAATCATCCATTTTGGGAACTCAGGTGGTTGGATAGTAGATTTCCGCTTGGAAAGCTCAGCAAACATGGCATTCTCCCACTCAAATTTTTCTTTTACAAATTTGCAGAGAGACTGCTGCTGCAGCTTCAGGCACTGTAGCGCTATAGCAGCAGGCTTCTGCCTGAGTTTGAAAACAGAGGGGAATGGGCCAGCAGGTGATTTTCTTACCTCCTTTGCTGCTACCTCCACTTCAGCATTTATGCACAGCTCAGTGATTAGGCATGGAAAGTATATGTTTCCTCCACTTTTGACCCTACACTTCTCAATCTCCCTTATAATAATTCTTCCAACATCAATTGGCTCTCCTGCCATGATTGCATCTAGCACGATCAATCTTTCCTTCTCCACATGAGTAGTGTGTGATATTGGTAGAAGGGAGTGCCTGATGAAGTTGAACCACATGTTCGCTTCATCATGCAAAAAGGTCTTTTTCAACTTATATTCAGTTCCAAACTTTTCCCATTTTGAACCTTCAACACACGCCCTCTCTCTAACTCCTTCCATCTCAGTCTTTCCCTAAGTGCTCACCTTATTTTCCAGTACCTTTCCATGATAGCCCAGATTGACAGTTTCACCCCTCACCACAGAGTAGGTTTGGGGTCTTCCTTCTTTCGGTTCTGGAATACCTGCGTAGAACTCTCTAGCCAGAGAAACCACGAACTGCTTGCGATGCACGACAAATTTCTCCCACCCCAATGCTGTAACGATTGACGTGAAAGCCAGAGAAGTCTTGTCTACCTTGAATCCTCTTTCAGCAATAAACTCCATGTTCCAAAATTTCTTGGAGTTATCAACAATGGCGACGTTCTTTGAAGAGCTTGACTCTGTTTGAACCTTTTCCAGCTGGTTTGGAGGCGATCTGTGTTTTGGCCATAGTTACGGGTTTTGTGCGAGGAGAATGAAGAAGATGACATTTTAGGGATTTTGGGGTTTTCAGCTCACGAAATTGATAGCAGAGAAAGATTTGGTAACTGGCGAGAGAGATGGTTAAGTGTGTGGGAAAATAGAGAGTTATGGGGAGTTGATGTGAGTGAGTTAATGGAAGTGACCGTTGTGTCATGAGTGACGGGGAGAGAAAGTACATGACTTGACCGAAAATGTGCGCGAGTTACTGAGATAAGACTGTTGTGCGCTATGTCACACCTTACACTTTTTGAGAATCTTTGACTTTTAACAGAGTTACGCAACGAACGCTATAGCGCCCATGACACCAGAGACGCTATAGCGTCTACTGCTACCACAACAGCAACTGACTGATATCTTTCTTTACTCCACAAAATTCACTCCTGCACAAAAGAAAAAATTACAAACACAAAAATGGTAGATCAAATCCATGGGCTGCCTCCCAGGAGCGCTTGCTTTAATAGTCGTCAGCCAGACTTCCTCTTTTTGTTAGAGGTCTTTGAGATCAATGGTGGTCTTATCCCTGACCACATGTTCACCATGATATTGCTTTACTCTTTGACCATTCACCTTGAAAATGGTGTTAGTTGCTTCATCAAATAGGTCCACAGCCCCATGAGGATAGATTTTCACCAATCTGAAAGGGCCTGGCCATCTAGATTTTAATTTCCCAAGGAACAGTTTAAGTCTTAAATTGAACAATAGGACCAGCCCTCCTTCAACCAGCTCTCTTCTTTGAATCCTCTGATCATGCCAAGCATTGGTTTTCTCCTTATAAATGACTGAATTCTCATAGGCAAAGTTCCTAATCTCTTCAAGTTCATTCAGTTGCAATAGCCTAGCCTTCCCAGCCTTGTCATAGTCAAAATTGAGCTTTTTGATGGCCCAATGTGCTTTGTATTGTAGCTCAATTGGAAGGTGACAAGCTTTGCCATAAACCAATCTATAAGGTGACATCCCCAATGGTGTTTTGTAGGCTGTTCTGTAAGCCCAAAGAGTATCATCCAACTGCTGTGATCACTCCTTCCTTGTAGGTCCCACCATCTTCTCAAGCATTCTTTTGATTTCTCTATTAAACAGCTTTGCTCGTCCACTAATTGTGGGTGGTAAGCAGTGTCAATTTTATGCTTGACCCCATATTTAGCCAAGAGAGTCTCAATTAGCCTATTGCAAAAATGAGAACCCTCATCACTGATGATAGCTCTTGGAGTTCCAAACCTGGTGAAAATGTTCCTTTGAAGAAATTTGCTCACTCACTTAGCATCATTGTTGGGCAGAGCAACAGCTTCCACCCACTTTGACACATAGTCCACGGCTACAAGGATATACAGATTACCATGAGAATGAGGGAAGGGTCCCATAAAAGTCCATTCCCCATACATCAAAAAGTTCAATTTCCAGAATGTTGGTTAAGGGCATCTCATGTTTGTTGGAGATGTTTCCTGTCCTCTAGCACCTATCACACCTCTTTACCATCTCCTGGGCATCCTTGAATAAGGTACGCCAATAGTACCCAGATTGTAGTACCTTAGCAGCAGTTTTGGTTCCTCCAAAGTGCCCACCACAAGGTGCAGCATGACAATGTTGTAGCACTTGGTGTTGCTCACCTTCTGCAAGACACATTCTCATCAGTTGGTCTTGACACTTCTTGTAAAGGAATGGTTCATCCCAATAATACTGCTTCACTGTGTGGAAGAACCTCTTTTTCTGCTGATAGTTCATGTTTGCAGGTACCACCTTGCTGACCAGAAAGTTCACAATGTCTGCAAACCAAGGCGCTGTAGCGTCAGACACTATAGAAAAGCTTTGGTTGGGAAGATAATTGCTAACAAGATACTTAATAGAAATGCAATGAAGGAGATCCTATATAGAGTTTGGCAGGCATATGAGGGCCTTCTCATCTCTGATAAAGGCCCAAATATGTTTTTGCTCACCTTCAGAGAAGAACTTCATACTAGGGATGTAATGAAAAAAGCACATTAGTACGTTATGAACCACTTAGTGAGCCTACAATACTGGATTCCTGAAGTTGCCATTGCAGAACTAGATTTTTCACTGAATCCATTCTAGATTCAAATCCAAAACCTACCCCTAGAGAACCTCAATACTAAAAGCGCTATAACTCTCCTAAAAAAGGTTGGGAAAGTAGTGGAAGTTGAAGACCCACTGGTTGATGGCAAGTTTGTTAGAGATTTTGTACGAGGGAAAGTCATGGTGGGCGTTACTAAGCCCCTCCCAACAGGATGTTGGATCCCAAGAGTTGATCTGCCTAAACGTTGGGTAGTTTACAGGTTTGAAAGGTTGCAAGATCTGTGTTTCAACTATGGAATAATAGGGCATGAACAAAAACGGTCTAAAGCCCCAAAAGTTATGGCTAACTTCAATGAATCCCTTCCAAAATACACTCAGACTCTGTGTGTCCCAGCAGCTAGGCCAGTTGCCAATATGTTGGAAGAACATCAGAGAAGGAAGGAAAAACACTCAAACCCAAAAAGTGTTGCAGCTAACAAGGAATCAGCTAAAACAACCAGAGATTCTGACCTTCAGTCCTTCTATAATGAGGTCATGGGCAATGTCTATGCATGGAAAGGGAGGAAGGAAGATTTCAGGAGGTTCATTAATGCATGTTTCCCAAATGAGCCACCTAGGGCAGGTAACACAATTGTAACTAACACTCACCAAAGCCCAAACATGAGCAGCAACAGTACTCCTCTAGTTAGTCAAAGCACCAACACTACCAAACAAGCTCCCTCCCTGTTTTCCCCCTCTGTGGTGACAGAGAATGGCAACAACCCTAGTGGGACTGGAACCCGGAGGTCTCAGCAAAGACACTCAGTGTTTGTGGAATGCCCAAATGAAACCCAGATACCAGAGGAGATCCTGAAAGATCTTACAGCAAAAGAAATGAGGAGAATGAAGAATAGGGTTGATGTACCATCACTAAACAAACTTCAAGGAGCAAAAGCTATTGCTATGGAGCAGAGGAAACTACTGACTAACAATACACAGGATCATGAGGAAGGAAAGGTGGCTATGGAAACAAAAATAGCAGGGACAACAATGGAGTATGGGGCGGAAATCCCAACTACAGAGAGAAGTGAAGAGGTGGTATGCTCTGATGATGATATAAGTGAAGAACTGAGAACTTTCCTCGGGACTCCATATCCTTACAACAAGGGGTACCAAGAAGAAGAAGAAACAGGGGATACTAAAGAAGATGAAGGAATGAAGCCTGAGAATACTAAAGATAATAAAACAGAGGAGGGAGCAGACAGAGTGGTCTCAAGTGCAACTAATCAAAACCCCCCTGTAATCTCTCCATACTATGTGGAGTTCCCCCCAAAACCTAACAATGAAAACTCAAAAAACATCACCATTCAAGAGGCAGAAGAAAATCAGTTAGCCCTATCCTTATCTACAAGCATGGTTCTAAGGAATAGGAACTCATCTGAGTTGACTAAAGATGGTCAAGCAAGTGCACTGATGAAAGAAGGAAAAAAGACAAAAGTGAAAACCACTAATTAGCAAGTTTGGTGCCCAATGCTATATGACATTGGGAAATTCTGTTTGGGACTCTTTTCAAAGGCTGAGGAGGCGGACCTATCCATACCCCCACCCCCCAAATGACCTGCATCACCTGGAACTGTTGTGGTTTGGCGACTGCCACGACCAATAGGGAACTCAATGACCTATTGCAAGTTCATAATCCGGCAGTGGTCTTCTTAATGGAGACTAGAGGAAAAAAAATCTAGAGTTCAAAGAATAAAGAGGAGGTTTAGATTTCAGCATGCATACTGTGTTGAAGCTTTGGGAATCTCTGGGGGGGTTAGCTTTACTATGGATTGACTACTATGATATCCAGGTGACTGATGCATGCCTCAACCATATCCATGCTTTCTTAACTGAGAGAAGAACTGGTAAACACTTTGCCATAACCATCACCTATGGAAACCCTACCTTTCAACAAAGAAGACACCTATGGGCAAAAATCCTAAAGCTCCAACCTCAGCATCAGGGACCATGGTACCTGTTGCCTAGGAGATCTAAATGAAATGCTTCACTCTCACGAGAAGGATGGAACTAGGCCTATTGATGCTAACAGAATTAACCTATTTAAACAATTCCTAGATGACTCTCCTTTGATGGATATTGAACTACAGGGGGTGCAAATTCACATGGATTAGCAACCCTAGGGATGGAGCTGTGACTATACAGAAGATTGACAGGTTCCTGGCCTGGAGGAGACTATTTCCCCATGCCATAGCTACTGCACTGCCCATTGTTAACTCGGATCACTACCCCATAGTACTAAAGCCTAACCCTCCTCTTTCTAGTGGAGTCAACTTCAAATATGAGGTTTATTGGGAGGAGAAAGAGTATTGTAGAGATGTAATTACTACAAGTTGGGAGGAGGCTACTAAGGTATCTCACAGTGATAATATGAGTGCAGGAGCTGTGGTGAATATGAAACTTAAAAGGTGTAAATGTAACTTGGTGAAATGGAGCAGAAAGACTTTTAAGAATGTTGCAAATGAAATAACTAAATTGAAAACAAGGCTCCAAACTATCCTAAATCTCCCACAAAACATAATCAACTGGGAGGAAGTGGAGGAAATCAGGCAATCAATTGACCAACTTTGGAAACAATAGGAGTCCTATTGGAGCCAAGGGTCCATAATCAAATGGTTAAAGAGTGGAGACAAAAACTCAAAAAAATTCCATGCCTCCACCATTCAAAGAAGGAGCAGAAACAGACTAGAAAGAATCCAAGACCAACTTGGCAACTGGCTGGAAGGGCTACAACAGATCAAGTCAGGTATACTGGACTTTTACTCTAACCTATACACCTCTAATCCTACTAATAATGTCAATGAATGTCTTGAGAGTGTCCCTAGGTTGGTTTCTGAAATAATGAATAATGCTCTAATGGCTCCTGGGTCCATCACTGAGGTGGAAAAAGCTGCTTTCTCAATGGGATCCCTTACGGCACCAGGCCTAGATGGATTCAATGGCCCGTTCTACCAGAAAAATTGGGATACCTTAAAGAATGACATAACTACAGTTGTCAGACAATTCTTTGAAACGGGAAACTTAGAGGCTGATTTTAATGCCACAGTGGTAGCACTGGTTCTTAAAGTTCCCATGCCTGAATCTATATCTCAATTAAGACCCATAAGTTGTTGCAACTACATTTACAAGATTATATCTAAAGTCTTTGTCAACAGGTTTAAACCGCACATGAATGATTTGGTATCCCCTCAACAGTGTGCATTTGTTGGGGGAAGATTAATACAAGACAACATAGTAGTGGCTCATGAGTCATTCCACTTCCTAAAAAAGGAAAATGCAAGTGGGGGAAGGGGATTGGCGCTTAAGTTAGATATGAACAAGGCATGTGACAGAATAGAGTGGAGTTTCATTGAGTCAGTGCTAACAAAAATGGGGTTCAATCAAAGGTGGGTTGAGAGGGACATGACCCTTGTGTCATCAGTCTCCTACACCTATCAAGTAAATGAGTTTAAAGCTACAAAGCTCCATCCACAGAGGGGTCTAAGATAAGGGGATCCCCTATCCCCTATCTCTTTATCCTTGCATTTGATGTTCTTTCTAGGATGATCTCATGTGCCTTTTAAAATGGGAATTATAAAGGGATAAAACTGGCTAGTAAAGCCCCCCCAAACTCATCTTTTCTTTGCAGTTGATGCTATAATCTTCTCACAAGACTCACCAGATAGCATTGCAACTCTAATGGGTATTCTCAACATGTTCACCTCTGCATCTGGGCAAATAATCAATACAACAAAATTAGGTATAATCTTGGGAGCTAAAACCCCTGACTCAAACAAAACAAGAATCACTGATTTGCTGAACATTCCAGTTTGGGCATCTCCAAGGATGTAGTTGGGTATACCAGCTGAATGGGGGCGATCTAAAGTACAAAACCTACAGTGGCTATATGAGAAGGTTTTTACCAGAATGGAGGGGTGGAAAGGTAATCTACTCAACCCTGCAGGGAGAGAAACTCTCATCAAGGCTATTATCCAAGCTATACCTAGTTACATTATGTCTATTGTTAAACTACCTAAAACTTTGTGACAAATTAACTAATGCAGCTGTGAGATTCTGGTGGAGTAAAGCTGGTAATCAAAAGGGGATCCACTGGAAGAGGAAAGACATTCTATGCTCTCCTAAACAGGAATGGGGTATGGGGTTCATACACTTTGAACTGATGAACACTGCTTTACTAACAAAACAGGCATGAAGAATAATGCAAGACCTTTCATCCTATCGGGCTAACACTCTAAAAGGGATCTATTTCCCCTCTACAAATTTCTGGAAGTCAAAAGACAAGACAGGTGGACTATATAGGAACAGGAACTAATATCTCTATAATTGATGATAACTGGCTGGCAACAGGGGAAAAAGCTAATCTTCAACCAGGAGTTACATCCTCTCAACTAAGTGACCTGGTAAGTAATGATCATACCTGGAAGATCCAAGCTTTACGAAGTACCCTACAGCCTGAGTCAGCTATCCAAGCCATCCAAACTCCTATTTCTTGGACCAACCCCAATGACTTATTATTTTGGCCTAAGACTACATATGGTCACTACTCCAAGATATACCTACCCAAAGAAACAATGCTTCTACATCTCAGAATGTTGGAAGGTTATCTGGGGGGCAAAAGTACCTGAAAAAATCAAGCATTTTGCTTGGAAAGCTTGCCACAACGCCCTCCCGACAAGAGAAAACCTCTGTAAGAGGAGAATCTCTAGAGATAATCTATGCCCTATTTGTAAAAAGCACCCTGAAACAATAGAACACATGCTGCTACTATGTTCTTGGACTGAGCCAATTCGGTTTGGGACTACACTTTCTCCAAGCCCTAATGTCAACAATGTCACTGACTTAGCAAACTGGCTTGTATCCCTAGTTAATACTTGGAAACAAAATGACTTGGATAGGGATATACTAACACTACAAAAAAAAACACGTATTTCCGGCGGATTTTTTTCCGTCCATACATTTCTGACGGATTTTTAACACAACCGGTGGATTTTTTAAAAAAAAAAAATTAAAAAACCCTCCGGATATGTGACCACCAGATTTTTCGGCGGATTTTTAACATTTTCGGCGGATTTTTAATTTTTTTTTTAAAATCCGTCGGAAATGTGACCACCAGATTTTCCGGCGGATTGTTAACATTTCCAGAGGATTTTAGTTTTTATTTTTTTTTTAAATCCGCCGGAAATGTGACCACCAGATTTTTCGGTTGATTTTTAACTTTCCGACGGATTTTTAAAAAAAAACATTTTTTTTAAAAATCCGCCGGTAATTTCAAAAATCCGCCTGAAAAATTCAGAGGGAAAAAAATCCGCCTATAAATAAAAATTTCTCCTACACTCCTTTCATTCTCTCATTTCACTCTTTGTTTCCTTCTCATTCTCTTTTACATTTTCTCTATCTTATCTTTCTTCTTCTTTCTCATACTCTCATCTCCACAAATTTATCTACATATCTTTCTTCTATATTTCTCCTTTCTTCTTCATTCTTATTCATTCCCACTCCTTCATTCTTAGTTTTTCTTACTTCTTTATTCACATTCTCTCCTATATTATTACTTCTCATACTCTACTTCATTCTTATTCCTTCTTACTCCTTCGTTCTTCTTTATTCTTCATTCTCATTCATTATCATTCCTTCATTCTTATTTCTTATTATTCTTTCATTCTTATTCCTCCCTACTTCTACATTCTCATTCATTTATTTCTTTTCATTCTCTTCTATATAATTTTTCTCATATTCTAATTCATTTTCATTTTTTCTTACTTTTTATTAAAATACATATTAAACTTTAAAATTCGGAAAAATTGAAAAACATAATAATTTTTTATTTTTAAAAAACATTTTAAAAAGAAAATTAAATTTTTTTTAAAAATCCGCCAGAAATGTGCATTTCCGGCGGATTTTTGAAAAGAAAATTGTTTTAAAAAAAATTTAAAATTTTTATTTTTTTTTAGAAAAATCCGCTGGTAATGTGCATTTTCGGCGGATTTTTCAAAAAAAAAAAATTAAAAATCCGCCGGAAACGGCCATTACCTACGGAAAAAATCCGTCGAAAATTAATGGCGAAAAAATCCGTAGGTAATGTGTGTTTCCGGCGGTTTTTTTTTGAAAAAAAATCCTCCGAAAATTATTGGCGGAAAAATCCGCCGGTAATGTGTGTTTCCGAAAATCCGCCAGAAATTACCGCGGATTGTCCGCCAGTAACCGTTACCTGCGAACGATTTTTCGATCCGGCGGATTTTTTCCGCCGAAAAGCAGCATTTCCGCCGGAAATTCGCGATTTTCTTGTAGTGTAATTGCTCTATGTTTGCAGGTGAGTAGGTTGCTTGAAAACCGATTTTTTAGCCTAAATTATTCACCCAACGTACAACATCGTCACATGTTAACGAACAATACACTAAGCAGAACCAAAAGACGACTGATATTCATATCTATTTTATATTTCTAAAAAAAATTAATTTTAATTTTAATTTTAATTTCAAAATCGAATTTACCCCCACGTTAGGTAAATCCGCTTTTGTTAATTTTAAAAGCGGATGTACCCCCACATAAGGTAAATCCGCTTTGTTATTCAAAAGTCGGATTTACCTATTGGGAAGATAAATCCGCTTTGGAAAATAACAAAGTGGATTTATCTAAATCCGGTTTCCCTAAAAAAAAAGAAAATCGGATTTACCCACAATAGATAAGTCCTCTTTGGAAAAATAACAAAGCGGATTTATCTAAAAAAAGATAAATTCGAGCGAGTTTTAGTTTGATAGGGGTATTTTCGGTTTATCAAATTATATGGGGGTATATGGTGATATGATAGGGTACAAAAAAAATCCCAATTTTTCCTATTAGTGTGTGTAATGTTGTTGCTTTGCCCATTATCTATGAAATATTACACATTCGACCAAAATAAAAAAATAAAGGTTTAATTTTTTTTTTTAAAAAACACCTTGCAAAATTCACTTTTTTTGCTTTCAGTCCTTCTGTTAAGATGGACGTTACAAAAATGTCTACGTGGCATTTTTTATTATTTTCTATTTTTTGTTAATGTTGACTAGGCATCTTTTAATGTCTACGTGGATTTTTTTATTCTCCATCTCTCTCTCTCACAACTTCATCTCTCTCAATCTTCCCTATTCTCTATCTCACTCCTCTGTGGTTCATCTCTCTCAATCTTCCCTATTCTCTCTCTCACTCCTCTGTGCTTCATCTCTCAATCTTCCCTATTCTCATCATTTCTCTGTTATGGATTCAATATGGTATCAGCTGAAGATTGTTCATTTTCTTTCCTCTTTCGCTCTTTGATGCTTCGCTGATTTCCCCCTAATTTCTGGTTTCGATTCTCCAATCTGTGTTCGAAATCACTTCAAATTCGTTTTCGATTTCCTCTTTTCGTTCGAAAACCCCTTCGATTGTTGATTTCAATCGTCTTTTCGATTGTTGATTTCACTCCTCTTCCTTTTTCGAAATTTCCCCTTTTCGTGTTCGTCTTCTTCCAAAATTCGTTTCCAGAATAATGTGTCCAGAAGCCATGCAAACCGGTTCAGGTGCCAATAATCAGATACAGAACAGCAAGGGACCACCATATGCCACCTGATCCACGGGAGAAAAATCCTCGCAATTAGAGAAGCACAAAGAAGGAACCAACAATGATGAATTGCCCTGTCCTAATTCAAACCATTCCATCAAAAGAAACTTGGAATCGGGCTAGATGTCTGGGCTTTGGATTAGAAGAAGTAACAAGGCCTTGAAGCAACTTCATGACATCAGAAGGGTCATCAAGATAATACTTGGCCTTGCTGGGTTTCCGGCCAACAGTGCAGGCAAAGATCTCTGGAGCTACTGGCAATGATGGGCATGAGACTGTCCTCAATATGCTCTCAAACATGTCTTCATCAGAAATATCATCTCCCATTCAGAATCTTTACCCCATCTGCAACCAGAAAAAGAGTACAGTACTTGTTATTGGAGAATGCAAAATAAATGGTGACCAATCTTGTTAATACTTGAAAAATGAAATACACACCTTAAAAAATATCCATGTTCCTTGTCCAGCTTTATCCAGTTTCTCTACTCAAAGCTTTATCCAGCTGTGGAGTTCCTTGTCTACAGACAACATATTTGTATTGACAATGGTGGGGGGTTTGTGTTTGGTGAAGATGGATTCTGGTGAAAATGGAGATGAAAAGAAGAGAAGAGAATAGAAGAGAAGAGAAGGGTTCCTGGGAAATGAGGTGAAGAGGAAGAGAGAATGAATCTGAGAATGGGGGAAGAAGATGAGGGAATAATTAAAAAAGATTGTAGGGGGTAAAAGCAAAACACCCCCTATTTACAGAGGGTATAAACATATTTAAGGCAATATAAAATAATGACATGGCAGGCCAGTCAATATTAAAAAAATAGAAAATAATAAAAAATGTCACGTAGACATTTTTGTAACGTCCATCTTAACAGAAGGACTGAAAGCAAAAAAATGAATTTTGCAATGTGTTTTTTAAAAAAAAAAAATTTGCAGGGGGTAAAAGCAAAATACCCCCTATTTGCAGGGGGTAAAAACGTATTTAAACCAAAAATAAATAAAAAGTCACGACTCACGCTTTCCTTTTCTAAAGCGCATCCCCCGCTAACCTTTCAGACAGAGAGGCAGAAAGCCGTTGCCAGCAATGTGGCATGGGTTGATTCGCGAAAATGGTATCACCCACTCTGAATCGATGTTTCGTATCAACACTTCATACCCCTTTTATGATTCATAGATTGATTTTATCCCTTCCACACCCAAGTCCTGATCGACGAAGCTGAAAACAACGGTGATGAAGAAGCACTTAATGAAAGTGAAACCAATCGCAAAACCACCAACACTTCCAATAATCCTCAACCCACCACCACCAGCTCCAAACACATCTCTCACAACTCTCTCTCCCACCCAAAATTACAACCACTTCCTCCACTTCCTCAACACTCACCTTTCCCCACCCCTCACTCCCGAAACCCTAATTCACTTCCTCAAATCCAAACTCCACCACCACCCTTCCTTCACCCACTACGATTTCCACCTCTTCACTTGGGCTTCTTCCCTAGACACCTTCTCTCACAATCACACCTCCTTCCAATGGATGACCCGCACTCTCGCTCTCTCTCATCGCTTCTCTCACCTCCGTACACTCCTTCACTTCATTTCCTCTAACCCTTGCCCTTGCTCTCACGCCATTTTCTCATGCCCTCATACTGAACACATTTTCCGATTCGCCATTGAAGCCTTCTGTAAAGCTTCCAAATTAGACGACGCTCTCTTTGCTTTTAACCTAATGTGTAAGTTAATCGATGGAAAACCTCATGTATCTCTTTGCAATGTTTTGATTCATGGCTTTGTTAAATGTGGTAGGCTTGATAGAGCTCTTCAATTTTACAATGATATGGTTAGGGTTAGGGTTAAGCCTGATGTTTTTACCTTTAATATTTTGATTAGTGGTTATTGTCGCAATTTTCAGTTTGGTTTAGCCTTGGAGATGTTTGGGGAGATGAGAAAAATGGGGTGTCAACCAAATGTTGTTACTTTTAATACTTTGATTAAGGG
The DNA here is from genome assembly GCA_039519185.1 of Astragalus membranaceus. Lineage (NCBI taxonomy): Eukaryota > Viridiplantae > Streptophyta > Magnoliopsida > Fabales > Fabaceae > Astragalus > Astragalus membranaceus. The sequence continues at coordinate 159,561,393 of CM076854.1, read as the reverse complement.
ATTGTTTAGGGAGTGTAGGGTTGAGGAAGGGATTGGAATGGCTCACGAAATGATTGAATTGGGGTGTCAACTTTCTGTTGTTACATGTGAGATTTTGGTTGAGGGACTTTGTAGGGAAGGTCGGGTTTTCCAGGCTTGTGATCTGTTAGTGGATTTCTCTAAGAGAGGGGTTTTGCCAAAAGGTTATGATTATTTTGTTTTGGTGCAAGTTTTGTGTGAGAAAGGAGATGCATTGAGAGCCTTGGAGGTTATTTATGAGCTATGGAGTAAAGGATGTGTTCCTAGCTTGATTGCTTGTATTGTGATGATTGATGGTTTGAGAAGCTTGGGGAAGACGGAGGAAGCTCGATGTTTGGTGGAAAAAATGCTTAAAGAGGAGGGTATGGTATTAGATGTTGTGACTTTCAATTCTGTCCTTCAAGATGTTTGCAATGCGAGAAGAACAGAAGAAGCAAATGGGTTGAGGTTACTTGCTTCAAGCAAGGGTTTGGAACCGGATGGTATGACGTACGAAATTTTGGTTATTGGATATACTGGGGAGGGTAATCAAAAGGAAGGAGAGTTAGTGGTAAATGAAATGTTGGATAAGGGGTTTATACCTGATCTTGCTTCATATAATAAATTGATGGATGGACTATCTAAATGTAAACGCCCTAAGCGTCGTGAAGTGAACAACTTTGGCAGCTGAAAATGTAGACATTTAGGATTTAACTTGGTGCAAGTATGACCTATGCATGGCCCAAGATGGTTGAGGAAAGAGTGAGAAGTGAGCTTGCACAAAGATGAAGACAGCATGCTAGTTCACTGTGAAGATGGTCGGTACGCTAAACTCCCCATCTTTTAAAATTATTTCATTTAATTATTATGATAAAATTTTCCTAATAGTAGTGAACGTTATAAGTATTTCAATGGGTTACAAACATCATTTACGTTTCTTCATTATTTAAGATCGATCTTATGTTGGTAGTTATCATCCATACCTTCATTTTAACATTTTTGTATATGTATTTTGGTTTTCTCTTTTCCTTTGCAATTTCTCTGTTTTATCATATCTAATCCCCTTACCACATAACCACAGCTCCTTGATAAAGACCAGGGGATATATCACCTGAGAGATGTTCCACCAGTTGTTTTGTGGCCCTTTATTTACAAGTGAAATGCTGATGTTGGAAAGTCAAACCAAGCCAGGCAACAGTTTAGATGAGTATTTGAATCTTGAAGTACCCTACTGAGGCAAAAGGTATCATATTTTATTTTTTACTTTATATTTATTCTTTTGCATGGTCAATTTAATGACTAGTGTGTCAAATTTTTAGGCACAGTTTTGCATAAACAGTTCTCAGTTGTTTTCCTGCCTTACATGTTATCCTTTTCGTATATGGTTTGCTTCAAAAGAGCCGTTTATGTTATGGGCTAACAGTCTTTACCTATGAAGCAACGACACTTCCGGTCGAAGACGTGTCTGGTGTCTGACACGTATCGTGTCGGACACCGACACCGACATGTATCGTGTCGGACACCGACACCGACATGTATCGTGTCGGACACCGACACCGACATGTATCGTGTCGGACACTGACACCGACACTTCAATTACTTGTATTTTTCAGATTAAAAGCCAGTGTCTGTGTCCGTGTTGTATCCGGTGTCTATGTCTCTGCTTCATAGGTTTTTACCAAATAAACTACTTAATCACCACCAATCATCTTGTTTATTGATGGTAGGAGAGGGCCCATGATTAAGCAGATTTTTTCTTATTATTGTAGGCTTTTTGTATCTGTTCTTTAGCCTGATCCGTTACTTCATAGATGTACCCATGAGTCGCTTATCAGAACTCACCCTACACAACACTTAAAGTAATGGAAAAGTACCATTTATGCAACTTATAAATTTAATCCAAAGCTTTGTCTATGACTATATTTTCAACTAGTTTCCCGTTTGTTGTCTTGAAATATTGACTATCCTTTCATTGCTGGGAAGCAAACATCCTAAACAATGCTCCCTTCTTATCATTCAGGTATCCCAAAAGGAAAATGTGTCAAAATGTATGATGCAAAAAATTTATAAGACCAACAATAGCATAGATGTAAATCGTGATCCTTTTACTTGAAGTAACTAGCAGTATACCCGTGCATTCGCACGGGTGTTGTCGTGTTATTTTTATTAATAGACTTAGACATAATTTAATTAGTCCGAATATTACCCCGTGAAAATCAAGACTAATTTAAAGTAGATAAACAAAAAAGTTTCAAATTGTAATTGAGCTAGTCCGAACATTACCCCGTGAACATTTACTAACAATATGTAATATTTCCCGTAGAGATTAGAAAACAAAATTGTATTATAGTTTCAAATTTTCAAAATTGTAATATTTCCCGTAGAGACTAAATAAAACTTATTGATAGAGAAAAATGGAATATTGAAAATGAAGAAAACATGTAGATGAAATTAAAGTAAATATATTGTGAAAAATCAAATATGAGATAGAGTTAGAGGAAGAAAGAGGAGGAGAGACTGAAAAAAATGTGTGAGAAAGATTGAAAAAGTTTCAAAAAATATATGAGAGAGAGAGTGATAAGTAATATTTCTTATTGAGATTAGAAAACAAAATTGTAGTAAAGTTTCATATTTTACAAATTGTAATATTTTCCGTAAAGACTAAATAAAACTTATTAACAGAGAAAAATAGAATATTAAAAAAGTGAAGGAGACGTGTAGATGAAATTAAAGTAGATATATTGTGAAAAATAGAAAAATGAGATAGAGTTAGAGGAAGAAAGAGGAGGAGAGAATGAAAAACTATACATTTACATCTTGTGGTACTCTTCAGGTGGGTCCCACAGTTGGTTTTGGTGCCAAAATTTCACTCCTTCCCGCCCAAAGCTCCCTGCCAGTAGAATGCCACCATGTGTCTTCCTTCATGCCACTCCCCTGTGAACTTGTCATTTCCTTCTTGACCATTCCCACATGACTGAAAAGACCGGTATATCTCTCCATTTGCTTTCTTTCTTCCTCTCTCACGATCTCTCTCTCTCCTTCCTCCTCCATCAACTCCTTCTTCCTTCTCTTTTCGGTCTTTCTCAAAGCCATTTTTCTCACAACATTCACTCCTCTTATTTCTACTCCCTTCCGGTAACGAAAACAAAAATTTAAGAAAGGAAGAAACAGAAAACGGAGAGAAAGAAGAACAAAGTGAAAAATCGAAAGACAAAGAGAAAGAATAACAAAAATCAGGTTTGCATGTTCATCTTCTCCCTTTTTCTAATCTTGAAACTATTTTCATTTGGGATTCTTTGGGTCACCCTGATTTTTCCATTCGCTTCCAGCGTCGCATGCACACATCAAGTGAGAGAAAGAGAGAGGAAGAAAGAGAGAGAAAGAAAGAGGGAATGGGAAAGGGAAAAGAAAAGGGTGGGACGGCCAAAGGGGGAAGGTGCGACGGTGCGAACGACAACGCGGAGGTCGTGCCTGCCGGCGACAGCCACCGGCTGTGGTGGTTATAAAACTTAGGTTCGATTTCACCCCCTTTCTCCTACCATCTCTTCATCTCTATTCTCAAAAATTTTCCTGGTTTGGCCTTCTTCCTATTTCTTAAATTTGATTTTGGGATTTCTCTTGAACTTTTTAAACCCTAAATGTACTACTTCAAACATTAGTTGATTGGTTAGTGGAGGTTGGAGAAGAGTATAAGCTTCTTTCCGACACCCTTCATCTCTGTGTTTCATACATTGATAGGTTCCTATCTGTTCACCCTGTCAACAAAGACTCGCTTCAGTTGTTGGGTGTTTCATCCATGCTCATTGCATCGTAAGTTTCTTCACCTTCTTTCAATTCTGGAAATATTGTTCTCTTAATTACTCTAATCATTGTCACTGCATTTCTCTTTTTTATATACAGGAAGTATGGAGAAATTAACCCACCACATGTGGAAGAGTTTTGTTTCATTACTGATAACACATACAGCAAGGCTGAGGTAATTTTGATATTCGTGTTGAATTAGAACTTTGTATCTAAAATTAATGAAATTCTAAAATATATATATATATATATATATATATATATATATATATATATATAAGGTGAAAATCCTCTATTGATCACATTACTTGAAGATTTCATTTTTGTTCTTTGTGGAAATGCTCTCTTACTTTTTCCCCTATGGTAATTGCTAATAATGTAGGTTTCAATGATGGAAGGTGACATACTCAAGACCCTTAATTTTGAAATGAGCAATCCTACTGTTAAGACTTTTCTAAGGCAAGTATGGAGAAATTAACCCACCACATGTGGAAGAGTTTTGTTTCATTACTGATAACACATACAGCAAGGCTGAGGTAATTTTGATATTCGTGTTGAATTAGAACTTTGTATCTAAAATTAATGAAATTCTAAAATATATATATATATATATATATATATATATATATATATATATATATATATATAAGGTGAAAATCCTCTATTGATCACATTACTTGAAGATTTCATTTTTGTTCTTTGTGGAAATGCTCTCTTACTTTTTCCCCTATGGTAATTGCTAATAATGTAGGTTTCAATGATGGAAGGTGACATACTCAAGACCCTTAATTTTGAAATGAGCAATCCTACTGTTAAGACTTTTCTAAGGCAAGAATGCTAAGCTTTATTTGTTATTTTGTTATAGCAATAGCAAATATCAAACATCTAAACCCAATTGAAATATTGTGGGCTAATTATGTGTTGTTCTGTGATGAAGGAGGTTTAATGGGATTTCGTGTGAAAATAAAGATGTGAGTTTGATTACTCATTATCTATATTTTGATCATTTCAAAATTGTTAAGTGTTCTTATTGTTGTTTTTGGTTGTTTTTTACCAGGCTCTGAGTTTGCAGTTTGAGTTTTTGAGTTACTATCTTGTTGAGCTGAGTTTGCTAGACTATGATTGTTTGAGGTTCTTGCCTTCGTTGGTTGCTGCATCTGTAACATTTCTTGCTAGATTCAATATTTGGCCTGAGGTTTATCCTTGGGTGAGTATTTGATGTTATTGATATGGATATAAATGCGTTACCAAACTTACACCTGCAATCCAAGGAATTTATGAAGTTGTTTGCCTGTAGCAGACATCAGCCCTGTATGGATGCGTTGGGTATACACCAGTTGAGTTTTCATCTTACATGATTTGTATATGGCTAGAAGGGGAGGGTCTTTCCAAGCTATTAGAGAGAAATACAAGCAGCACAGAGTGATTATTTTCTATTATATTCTTTTTTCAGTTATATTCCTTCCTTTTAGTATTATCTTGAAGCTCATCAAAAGGCTTAAATGTCAATTTTCAATAAAAAGTTAGTAAAGGTCAATTTTCAGTTTTGCTTTTATCTTTTTCTTTAAGTCTATTGACATGTTTCCCATCCTACTATAGGCAACAATGATATGAATCCGAACATATTAGATATGGAGGGGCCTTAGCTGAAAATGAATGGTACTTACCTGCAACAAATCATAGTAAGGTACCTTACTTGGATCTTATCAAATAAGGATTTGAATCTACAATGTTTGATTGGTTCAGTCATATGTTAGTCTGCAGTCATGGTTCATTATTTTCTTATTCCTTCATTTGTACAAAGTTCTACTAAATTTTCATCTTCTTGGTTGAAGGCCAAATAGTAGTAATGTCATGACTTGGTGCATTAATGTAGTTCTATTGTTAAATAGCCATACTGAGTTGCTGCTACAACTTTTCAAGTTTTAATTTGTGAAAAGTATTGAATCAATGTTCTTTTGTGACAATCATTTTCAAGCATTAATTTATTCAAGTGGTTTATTATATTTTTTTGAGTGGATGTTTAATTCTGTCATTTAATTAATAGTAACTACTAAATCTATCACATGATGTTAGTCATTTCATGAATTGGGTGCCTAATATTCTTGAAAATTGAGGTTTTACAGTCTGGGTCTATAACTACTTCCTTGTGTTAGTGAACCTAGGCCAGCTTTGATCTTTGTAACTGGTGGAGCATGACTATTGAGTAAATGGTTTGAAAAATCAATGTGGTTTTATTTAATTTCATGAGTTAATTTACTCCATCTGGTGTTCAGTCTTATTAAAAGCCTACCATTAATTAATAGTCCTTCATTTTTCATGTTGAGCCTCCCCATGCCGCAGTGGCAGTGGTGCCCGTACACTGTCGTTGATTTCCTTAGGAAGTCAATTTCATCCCCTTTGATTATATGTTGCACTTTAAATTTGGAAAACAACTTTAGGAGTTCATTACCAAGTTAGTTGCAGCTTAATGTTAGTGTTATAGTTTCTCACATATATTTTGTTTTTGTTTCTTTTTCAACTCTGTTGAATTTCTTTTTTGATTTATTGGAGATGAATTTGTAACTACTATGGATAATGAAATGTACTTGATTGCCTGTTTTAAGTGGTTGGAATCAATGTATGTGAGAATTTGTGTCAGATGCAGGATGCTGTCTATCTAACATCACCATAAGCTGATAAGCAAAAGGCATTGAATTCTCTCAATGAAGCTAAAAGTCATTCCTTAATCACTATTATATTGTGCTATACAAATCAAAATGAAAATATTGGATGAAGTAACTATGATGAAGGAAAGGGGGAGCACAATTGGAAATAGGCATATTGAATACATTTTGTCTTGGTATGAGCTCTGAAGAATAGACCAAATAGGATACTTTTAGTCTTGCTTAAGTTAATAATAGTTGGATTAATAAAATTTGAGGAAAAATGATAAGCACCCAAACACTTGGAAAACCCTCTCTAACTGCTAATGGGAAGAACTAAGTCATTCAAGTACTCTCTTGAGTATTAGTAGAAATCCAACATGTGAAAGCAACCAAAGTAGACAAAAAAAATCCTGACAACATAATATATGTGAATTATTTTTAGGCTTATTCATTTTTAAATTTATTGAATTAAGTTCCTAACATTACACATTTGTTAACTATAGTTGGTCTTTGTCTATATGTGATTACATGATTTTTCCATAGGTAAGAATATTCTTTTGGTCTTTGCTCACCGATTGTTAACCATTGTGTTTGCAGCACAATTAAATAACGTGGAGTTGGAGTTGCAGTGGCAGTTTTAATGCTTAAGTTTTTATTTTATTTTATCATACTGCTTAAGTTTTGTTTATGTTCAAACTTAAGGCTTTATCTATGAATTTTGTTTGTGTTGGCACTTAACACTTGATCTATGGATTATGTTTGTTGTCTTTGTAATAATATTTAGCACTTTCACCTGTATTGGTACTTATAATGTACTAATTAAATGGTCACTTTAAGATACATTTTAAAAGGTCTTTTTAATTTCTTTGTATTTTTTCAAAGCTTCTTTCATATTGTAATTTAAACGACAAATTTTTGTATCCCGATAATTTTGTGTTAATTAGAGCATTGGCCCCGTGCATCGTACGGGTCAAAACGCTAGTGTGTGAGAAAGAGTGAATAAGTGACAAAATTTGAAAATGTATGTGAGAGAGAGTAAAAAAGTTTGAAAAGTGAAAAAGTTAAATTACATAAATATCTTAAAATTGTTTAGTTAGGAAAAGGGTAAAGTTGATATTTTGGTAATAGGTTTATTGATATAGATAAACCGTAGATCGTTTATTTATGCATTGTTATCTTACTCTCAAAATACTCCAACACTTCAACGTTAGATCAATTATGAGTCACACTGTGTCTCTAATAAAGCTTTCGGCTCTTCTCCATCAACATCTCTCCTACCAATGCATTGTCCGATAATTTAGGTCACATTTTCTTTACTCACTCAACAATGCCATCTATCATTTTAAAATCTTGCAAGTAGTTTTCGAAATGAGAAAAGCCTCATTTGATTTTTGTTAAAAATATTCCCCAAGATTATTTACCAAAAGTGTAGGATAGTCTTCTTGCTCTGGTCAATCCATCCTTAGTCAAGAGAGTGCATCCGAACTTTTCCCAACAGCTCTATGCTCCTCTGAAATGAGATGCATAGCCTCAATTTTTTCTTTAACAATTTTTATTTTCATTCTCTTCTTAAAAAACATTGTTGATAGTTTGGCTGAAAACATTGCAGGACTCTGAATTTCTATCATTTTCTTTTTTCATCTTCCACATCATTATCACTTGGAGTTCTCGATGAGATTGTACGTCATCACTTTTTTTCTTCTATTATTTTATTTTTATAAAGGTTAACATTCTAACTAATCTATACTTTCTTCATGATCAAAAATTTCTAACTAATCTATAAATTATATCTATTTTTTCAGCTAAGATAGGAAAGAAGTTTAAAAAGACAAATTCTAGTAGCGTATTGCCTTCGTGCATTATGTAGCCAAAAAAACTCAAAACTTTTTCAAAGTTGTAAATCATTTTTCTTATAAAAATAGTGATCAATGACTAAACTACTTAGCAAATACAACCGTTGATTATTTAGCTAAAAAAGAAACATCTAATTCAGTTGGCTTGCAAGAGTTGGAAGACTTTGATGGCATCAACTTGCTTCTTCAAGCCGATACTGCTAGAGTCCTCTTTATGATGATGTAATTTTTTGTTCTTTTTGTACTTTCGTTTTTCTTTTTGTTTTTCTACTTTTACCAAAAAAAAGCTACTTGGTACCATTTTTTTAATTCTTTATTAATGAACCAATAGCATATCGATTCTTTTCAAGTGACATATTGTCTAATAATTTCCACTTTACACTTAGACGATTTTTGATTTCATTTTTTAACAAATAACTTATTACTCATATTGGGGATTCGACAACTTCATTTTATTTATGCATCATTTGTTCCCTTCATTTTGTGCTTTCTGGTTATTTTGAAAAACGTATTTTCTTTGCATTCCCGGAAAAAATTATTTCAAAAATTTTCTAAGTGCAAATTGGAAATTTTCAAAAATTTTCTAATTGCAAATTGGCATCAATGTGTTCTCTAGCAGCATGATGGCATCTCCACAACATAAATAGAGAAGCAGTTTTGACTTGAAGTTAACAGGCGTGACCAGGGAGCTTGAAACACATTTCTTGGCAGGTTCTATGTTCAGTTATCACCTAAGATGGAAGTGCAAGTGACCCATCTCCAAGATAGTTGTTATATTTTATAAATTAAGATTCTCGATCTTAGAGAATGATTTGTTGATAATATATATCCATTCTTCATGTTCATTTTATGTAACATTGGTTTCTTATAATTTATACAATGGGATGGGAATATGGGATGGGATGGGATGGTCCGTCTATGTAACATGGATTTCTATTTACTCTCATGCGGTAGTTCTAATAGACCTTGTATTATGGCTCATTTGTTTGTCAATTTTCACATAAAGGCAAAAAGAAGGCTTAAATATATGTTTGGCCCTGGTAAATATGGTCATAATCCATTTAGGCCTCTGTAATTTTTTTTTTTTTAAAATGACACTTGTAAATATTAAGTGTTTACAATTAAGCCCCCCGTTAACTTTCCATCTAAAAAAATTGACGTGTCTAATGGAGATGACATCAGCATGACATCATGAATGATTAATAGAGAAAGATTATTGTTTTTGAATTGTGTCAATCTTTCTCTGTTAATTATTTCCTTTTTTTGGAACAATTTGAAGTAGAATTGAATCGTTTCAATCTTTCTTTGCTAATCATTGATGAAGTCATGTCGATGTCATCTTTGTTAGCCACGTCAATTTTTTTGGATTGAAAGTTAACAGAATGACTTAACTGTAAACGCTTAATATTTGCAAGAGCCATTTTAAAAAAAAATTACAGGAGCCTAAATAGATTGTGGCCATATTTGCAAGGGTCAAACATATATTTAAGCCCAAAAAGAATGATAACATAAACATCCAATTGTTTTTTTAATGGACTTTGCACAATTGTTAAATTATTAGATATGTATGATCATTTCTTATTTTTGTATATTTTTATATTTTCGAGTAACTAATAGGGATTTAAATCTCCCTAAAAATTATTCTAAAATGAAAAAGTTGACATACAATTAAGATTAGTGATGATCGAATTGGTATATTTTTATTTAAGGGGACTAATTTAAAAGTTAAAATTAAGAGCATTATGAAGCACTTTTGTATATACATCTAAACACAAATAGCTTATACACTTATTTATAAATAAAAAATCACTTTTTAAGTTTATTGAAAAATTTATGTATTTAGACTATAATAAAGTTTAAGTACATCAATTTTTCAATGAATTTAAAAAGTGATTTTTTCTTATAAATAGGTCAGGAGGGAGTACTGCATAAGTTCTTATGTCGTAAGTGCTGGTCATATTTGTAGCAAGTGCTACACAAAATTAAAAAAACCATAAAAAACAAACTATTAATCAAACAAAATAGATAGCCATCTCAATTTCTTTTTGCTTAAAACCACATTTCTCATAGAACACCTTATTCTCAACACTGCAATCAAGAATTACCTTATAGCACCCCATTGAACGAGCATGATCTGTGAGGAATTTGATTACCTTCTTCCCCAATTGCTTACCACGAACACCAGAATCCACAACAACATCTTCAATATGCCCAACTTTACCACAATTTCTTAAAAATTTCTTCTCAATAAACACACTTCCCGTTGCAACAATTTTTCCAGAAAGTTCATCTTCTATAACGCAGATAACATGATCATCTCCAAGTGAACTCAACTCTCGAAATCGATCTTCAAATTCTTTATCAGTGACAGAATCACAAACGCTAAGCTGTTTCAATAACTCTATAAAACCTTTGCACTTATCAGTGATCTCTAATCTCCGAACTCTAAACTTTTGTTCCTCGTTGTTTTGCATCTTCTCTGAAATGAATCATTGAAAGAAAAATAAAGGAGTGTGTTTAAGCAACAGATCAATAGCTAAAATAACTAATGAATCTGAGAATATTCAAAATCAAAGAAATCCAACGGATATAACGGATTGTGAAATTGGTTGAGAGAAAACGATACCCGTGGCTTTTGATTTTCTTGATCGCGAGGAAGTTGCAGATCTAACGGTTCCTGAAATTAGTTAGTGACAGTGACGACAGAGAGCTTCGCTTGAATCTTCCGAAACGAGTTGAATTTTCATGTGGCGTGGAAATGCGACAGCGAAACTATTAGAGATGGTTTGGGAAAATTTGAACCGTTGATCTTTCGTTTGATGATGTGGCAGAATCTGAATCGTTAATTAGGTTGAAACTCGAATTTGATATTACCTTGTAAGAGAGCAACGCAACTACTGCAAAGGGGGAGAAAGAGAAAGAGAGATGCAGACGTCGCTGATTCGACGCCTGGCTCCTTCGTTGGCAGCACGATTTCGACGCAACCAGAGTCTTACAAGCGCTTTCTCTTCTTCTTCCGTTCTTCACCATGCCACGTCATCGTCGTCTTCTTCAGAGGCGGAGCCCGTTCACATGACGGAAAACTGCGTTCGAGTATGCTCTATCTTCTTTCAATTACTAACTTGTTTCTCATTCCTTTGTGTTTTATTTTCCTATTTTCCTATTCTTCTATCTTCATAATATTATGATCTGATTGCACAATTTTTTAATTGGTAAAAGTGATTGATGTGTAATATACAATTAAGAGGCACACAAGAGCTTCGCTAGTATCTTATTTGTTTTGTGATATATATAAGTGCAACTTGATTTGTCTTTGGAGTGAAAGTGAATAATCGAAAGTTCCATGATTCTGGTGATTTTTTCCATCAATGGCAACCTACCTCTGAAGTGTTTGTCTTATCTGTTTGGCACATCTTGTGCTTGTTTTAGTGAAAGGCACAAACTTGAACCTGTTAGAGGCACTTTTCAATAGTTTTTTCTCTCTTTTTGTTAATTAGTGTTTACAGGTATGGCTACTTAGATAGAAAATGTCTTTGTACTACGTAGATTGTTCTGCAGTGTCGCGATCATCAAAAGTATGCATGTTGCAACATCCATGAAGGAGTGATCTAAGCTTGAAAATTTGATCTCCTATTAACAAAATAGAGCTAAACTGAAACACTTCTAACTCGCCAACTGATTTGTTCTCTGTAAATTAAATGTTTCCTTGATACTGAGTTTTTTATTAAATTTTAGAGAAAATGCATTCCAAAATCTGTTGTCTTGCTTGAGTTCTCCATTGTGGTACACTAATTTTAAAGCAAAAAAGTTCATGAAATTTACATTTGGTTTGATTGATGGAATTTCTCCCATGTGCTTGTTTGTGATAATTATGTTCCATATAACTCAGGAACTGTGTATAATGTCACATAATTGATTCCAACCCGTTTCTGCAATTATTGAATATTTGACCAGAGAATGAAGGAACTGGAAGCCAGTGAAGCAGGCAGAAAACTGCTTCGTTTGAGTGTAGAAACAGGTGGATGTTCTGGATTTCAGTATGCTTTTAATCTGGATGACAGAGTCGGCTCAGATGATAGGTATTTTACCTCCTACCCTGTCAAATTTCACCGTGATACACTTGCCATCTGTGTACTGGGCTAGAACATGCTAAAAATTTTGTCTTTAATAAGCTAATACTTACTTTTACTTGATATATTGGCAGAATTTTCGAGAAAGAAGGAATTAAACTAGTCGTTGACAATATTTCATACGACTTTGTGAAAGGCGCCACTGTTGACTATGTTGAGGAGCTAATCCGTTCAGCTTTCATAGTAAGTCAAGCACCCTTGTGAAACATGTACAAACTGGTTTTTAGTTAAAAATAAAACTATCTTCATGGAATTTCCTTTGCACTTCACGTGTATTACAATTTACAACATGGAACTTCATTATAATTTTAGTATGGTAATGATCAGGGAAGATAATTTCTTAGAATGTGTTCTTCTTGGAGAACTTATGTTTGACATAAACCATTCATCAGCCTTCACCTATTAGTTTAAGGTTTAGGGAGAATTTCTCCTTAGATATCAGAGCCTCTATGATCAAGCTCAAGAGTTTGATCTTTGCCGCCCCTATTCTTCCTATATAAAGTCGAATGTAGCACTGTAGAGTAGGCATGTGTAAATTGAACATTCTTCAAACCTAAAGGGCTCTTGTATAAGTGGGTATGTTTGATTAAAATCTTCCATGAGCCTTTAATAAGAGTTTGAGCTTTTATGAGACTTGAATTAGAGAAAGCCTCAGCCATATTCTGGTTCAAATTGAAATCCAAAGTCAGTGAGGCCCTGTAATCTTTTAAGCTCCAGAATTTGTCCTTAAAAAGATAAGAAGAAATATACATCAAGTTTTCCATATAAATTTTCCAGGATGGACCTTCATATAAAAATTTAAAGTGCCCTATACATTTTTTAGCCTTCTTCATATATAAAATTATAGTGCCCTATACATATTTTGTGGCATATTACACTCTAAGCTATTTTGCGAATTACAGACCAGTGTGATGCATTTCTCGTTATGTTCATGATGCAGTTGCTCTCCTTCCTAACCAAGCTTTTGCTTTGAACAGCTCTCTCCCAACACCAGTCATGTTTTTCAGGCATTCCTCCATTGCAGTTAAAACAAAATTAAAGTTACCCCTAGAGATCTGCCTGGAAAATGTAACTGAGATTAGAATAAAGTTGTTCATGGCAAAATAGTGGCCAGGAGGAGCAACTGTGGTGGTACCCCATAAACAAAGGTCATATGTAAGTTTTGTAACTTGTTAAAGAACTTGAAGTGTGATGTGCTCTTAAAATATGTTGAGCACCATAGAAACTTCCGATCTTAAGGTGTGTCATTCCATGAACTTTGATTAAAGAATGCTAGCAATATACTATTTAACTATATTTTGTCCATACTTTCTCCATTATTGTGGGAATAATGAAGAGTGTTGAAAAATGTGTCTGAATATGAAACCACTAGTTTGTGTTTCTAACTTTGATTTTGTTGAGCATCATTTGTAATCATAGTTAGCCATAACACCATGTTTGGATAACATCATTTAACATGTGATCCAGTTATTTGGATAATTATTTAGCATAAAAACCTACTCTTACTTCACAGTCATGTTTTTTCTTTTAATTTTAATGACATCAATTTCGTGATAGAAAAAGGCATGTATGTATTTTTCAAACCAAGTTCGAAGTCCTTAGGTTGATGTAACCGTGCTCATCTTGAGGCAAATCTAGTGGTATTGAAATGGGTATGCGACTAGTGTATGGGAAAAGTGATGCATGGCTTTTAGCGTTGAATCCCATTTTTAAGACATTTAACCTAGGATAAATTCACATTAAGTTTCTGGTTTCAATTTCAGGTGACCGAAAACCCCAGTGCAGTTGGTGGTTGCAGTTGTAAAAGTTCCTTCATGGTGAAACAGTAGTTAGGTATCTTGGCAATCCCTCCTGACTTTCCTCCACTGCCCAGATATTCTATTCGGTCGGACTAGATTCTATTACGAAAAATGATTTTTGTACCTCAAAAAAGAAACCATTGATTGAATTGAAGATCAAATTATTGCTTGTATTATAATATTATAATATATCAATGTAACATGCAGTTGTACTGGTAATAAATGATCAGGCATTTTGGTGTAGCCTGTTGTAATATCTTTTGGTGCTTTTCACTGATTGTTCAAATATAAAACGAGGCTTGCAATTGATATTTACAGTATGCAGCAGCAGCAAGTTACTTGTTTAATGCCATATAATGACAATTACTAGGACCCTGCTAATAAGAGGTGGGCATACTGGTAATGATTTTCAGAAAGCAGCGTGCGTGAGTGCCACTTACATATAGGAGTTGAGATATTCTCCATTTCTCAAGAGATTTGACATGTTGTGTTACTAAATTTTTAATATATAGATGTCTAATATGTTAGTGTCATTTATATCTACCACTTTTAAATGTGTACATTTATATCCTAAAACTTTAACAATTGATATCTGTATATCTTTAAGTGTGGATATCTATTCCACATAGGGAGGCATCTTAAACTTCCCAAGTGTGCGTGTATTGTTTATTACTGTAACTTCATTGGGACTTAAGTATTGGAATGTACACATACTTTTTGGGTCAGCATTGAAATTTACATTTTGTTGTTCTCTTTTTTTCACCCATCTCTCTATAAAGAGAAAAAAAACTCTACAAACAAAACGTCCAAGATCCTGAAAACGATAAATATTATCATAAAATGCAACGTGCAAGAAATGGCTAATGGGTAATTTTATTCAATGAAGGGTTAACCGCAATAAACTTGCAAAAGTTTTAAAAGGATCAAATGAGTAATATAGACAAAATGTTAGTGGTTAATTATTAAGGTGGGGAATTGTTAGTTTTTTGGATTTGAACTATGAATCTCTTTTTTATACTCCTTCGATGTTCTTTAATTTGCCAATTGAGTTACCACTTTGAGACATCATCTCTTTATCGACGTCTATATTGAGTTTTTGTCCTAGTCATTTCAGTCGTTGTTCATTGTTATTGGTCAATTGTCACGTTCAATTGGTCAATTGTCACCACTACTCTTGTCTTTTTAAGTTTGCATTGGTGGTTCAATGACAAAGATGTGGCTATTAGGTTTGTTTGTTCCAAACTAGGGGAAGAATTAGATTTCATTGTGTTGAGTGCAGGAGAGGAGAGTTTTTGCTTGCTTAGTTCAAGAAGCCAGGAGAAAAATTTTAATGGAGAATATTTTGTTATCTTAGCAATATTTGAGTCTTTTCATTTTAAATAGTTTAAGCTCCTTTCATCTCCCGTTCAACAAGTTGCAAAGTTAAGAGACATGAAAGAGTTGCAAAATTGCAAATGACATAAAAGAATTGCAAAGTTGCAAGAAGGAGGTTCAGGGTTCAAACCCCGAAAACTAACATCTCGCCCCCCCCCCCCCCCACTAACATTTGCTTATAAAAAAAAACCTAATATTCCAGCAGAGTCAAAATTGAATAAGAAAGGATTTTGCTCCATCCCCCTCCACTCCTCCAAAATGAACCAATCAATGAACCAATCATAAATAAATTAAAATAATCTCTCCCACCCTTTCACTCTTCATCAACCAAACACTTCCAAATAGCAGCGGCCTACAAAATATTGAAACTTATATACACGAAACTACAGCTGTCTCAGACTCAATATGTGATATAAAAGGAGTGTTACCGTTCTTTAGAGGCTTCGGCAATCCTCAGCATCAGAAAAGTCAATGTACCCGAAGCTTTGTTCTATCTATCTATTCAAAACATTAACTAATAAGAATCAAGTTATTTTAGAACAACCCTATATTAATATTGGAGAGGGTCTTTCTAATCCTACAATTGTATAGATACATCAAGCCTCTGCTCAGAAATCGCATTAATATACTCCCGAGGCAGTTATCAGATACATACTTCCTCTGCACAGAATTTTCCATATTAATTTCTTTTTCCCTTTCCTGATAAATAATAGAACCAGACAACGAATATACAAGCCACGAATCCGAAGAACTAGCATTGGGAATATAAACCTGCAGGAACACGAAACAGAAGATTCAGATGGGTACATGGCTTTTTTCAAATGAGTTTGGTTAATTATCACAATCAAGCTTTTCTCAAATGAGTTTCTTGATAATCACAATCAAAACCTGAACGATATAACTCTTGATTTATGTGCCTCAACTAGAGTTCACTAGTATTTAGAACACATTATTGGTCACATTTTTTACAAGAAAATTACACAAGCACCATTCAGATGCTTAGGTGAATGTATTAGCTATAAAAACCTCTCACACGAGCTGTCCATTCATGTAAAGCAAATTCAAAGTTCGAGACTAAAACTCGACTGGAACTAGTACTACATATCATTTGAGGGCGGGGCCATGAAATTATCAATCGTCTTTCTGATGCAAAACACTAGGCAGGCTATTATTACCATTGAGAGCAGCATGATATATTCGTTTTTCAGCTAGCCCAATGTCGGAAAGTATCATATTACCCTGCAAGCAGAACATAAAATAGACATAATCAAGCTGGTATCAGCAGCGGTTACAGCTATGATTACCACTGAAATAAATAATGCAAGGCAAAGAATGAAGATTTTGAATGCAGAAAGAATCAGTAAAAATTTTGAATGGACGGATTGATCAAAATAATTCTTTATGAAAAACTATTGCGTGGTGTATCTTTGTGAAGTCTTCCACAATGTCAAATTATACTAGTGTGAGGATCAGATCCAGCAATAGAATAGGCTAACGCCCATATCCTTCCAAACTATTTTATAAATACTAGAGCTAAGAAATTACTGGCATTTATTTCCACAGAGAAAACGGAATAAATACCTCAGTAGCCATCAACCTTCTAACATTACTGGCATACAGTTTGGGATCATCCATCTCCTGCTGCGAGGGATGGTAAACAGGTAATCGTATCACCTCTATGTAATTTACAAACTGGCAAAGGAGAAATATCACATGACGCATCTGCCAACAACATTAACGTCAGCATAAATTAAGAACAAAAATATTGCTAAGATGACAACTTTTCCAATTAAATTAGTAGAGAGATTCAAGGTAATAATTTCATTAGCTCAATATTGGAAATGAGCGGGTAAGATTTTACACAGGAAAAAAATAAGATAACGCAAGAAACAAATTGTTTCTCTTAGGTGCTTAGTTCAGCCAACTTTGAAGTATGAAAGATAGTCTCCATTTGCCTAAAAGAACAAACAACCTTTTACAATTTACATAAACAGGAAGCGAATGCTTTTTAGCTCCCTATCAAATTCCACCTACCACATGGAGCAAGGTGAGTTCCACTAGCTTTTTTCTCATGATTCTTAAACATGATATCAAACTTCAACTCAGAACAAGGTTTAAGAAATAGGTCATTATTCTCGGCTAAGGTATGACTCTAGGTTCAAAATATAACATATTTAGAAAAGAGCAGAGTAGATGTTGAGTGCAGGACTAGCTTTTATAATCGGAATGTCTTGAAAACCATGAAACTTCATTAGTGTAAAAAGTACTTACCCCGGATATGGAATCCCATGCAGGGCTAAATCTCTGGTAAGGGTATTTTAAAATTACAGGAAGCACTGGTGCCTTTGCCAAAAAACCACCAGTCTTGAATGGAAGGAGGTAATCTCCATTTGTGGTTGTACCTTCTGTAAAATACCAAATAGTATAAAGTTAAACGACTATACTCCAAGTCACTTTTGATAATTTACTGCAGATGCAATAATCTTTGAGACAATGACAAATATTGACTGATGATATAGTATGACCAGTGCCAACGTTATCATATCTGACGAATAATTCATATACTAGCAACAGAATAACAAATGCGAGATGAAGAATTTTACAGTATAGAGGAATATTTGAAGATACAGAAAAATGCGAGATGAAGCCACAAGGAAATGAACTTAACAAATGAATTGTATGTTGAAATAAGATTTTACAAAACAAAAATCATCGAGTCAAAATCATAAACTTCTGCTTGCAGATGAGAGCATAAATGCAGTATTCATTTATTAAGTGGGTGTTTGGATTTTAAGAAAATCAGGGTGAGCTAAAGAGCAAACATACGTCCACTTTAAAGCTACAGTTTGTAGGTTCTAAGTTTCTGTGGTGAAAAGGTGTAAGACGTACAGTGGCAGCGAGCAAAACGTGCTCCCAAACATACACTGAATAGTATAATCGGTCAGGAAAACTTCAATCATCAAATTAATTTAACAAAAAAAAATGCAAGCAATTGCAGAAAATCAGCATCAATAATTTTCTTTTCTAGTTTCCTTATAAACCCACAACCCTCCACCCCCACCCCCCAAAAGAAGGATTAAGCTCTTATGAAGCAAGCTCTCTAAAGTAAGTAATCTCAACCACGGATGAGAAAATCAACAGTTGATACTCCCAACACATCCATGGTTTGTTATACATGAGCATATAACATAACAGTTGAGATTACTTACTTTACCCTCTAAAGTGAATAATCTGGAAATATTAGAAAACATAGAAGGATGGAAGATAACCTGGAAATAACATCATCAATGGAGCAGATTTACTCTGATGTGCCTCTCGAATTCTTTCAGTGACAACAGCTGCAGGAAGAAAATTTGCAGGTTAGCTTCACCAGAGACTTCATTACCCTATATAAGCCAGAGCATATATTGGATAAAAACCAAATCTAGCCACCAGTTTCGACTAAGCATACATAATTTATGTTATACAGTGTATTAAGACCCTAGTTTGACTGAATAACACATGAATATGCATAAAGGGAAAACCAGTGGGGTGCCTCTTAATAGCTACAATACAAATAGCATGAGTATATCTAGAAGCCAAAAAGGAAATTCAAATACTAACTGAAATTAAGAAAAATGAAGGTTATTAAATTTGGTCCCTTACCAATGCAAAAAATATACAATATGGTAGGTATCAAACAAGCTCAATAAAATTTTTCTAGTAAGTCAAATTCCTTAATTACCATCGATGATTGGACACTCTTTTTGCAAATAATATATTGAATTCACATTCACAGAACCAATTTATACCAAAACAAACAGGAAGTCACACTTATACCAAAGAAAATCTAGAAGTTCAAAATGCGAAAGAGCTCACATAATTAGCATACAACTAAATATATGAAGAGAAGAACTACCCAAGGCAGAGAAAAAGATGGAAATACGGATTTCACGCTCTTTCACTTTATTTATAATATGTACACTTCCAACATTATTAAAGAGTGTGCATACACCAATAATCTATGCACCTGAAACACCCTTGAAGTCTGATGATTTTGATTCCCGCTGAACATAGACGCAACCTAGGCACTTGCTGTCACAAAAAACAGGTCATGATACATAAGCACTAGCTTCTGAAGAATAACTTGCCATGAAAAGATAGTGCACATTGAACCATATAAAATGAAGCATTCTCATTTTATGAACTATATGTTGATCGCTGTTTACATAAAAGTACACTTTTGAAATGAGACTTAGAAAAGAATAAAGAGCAGACAGAATACATCAAGAACTACAGGACTCAAATGAAGAAATAATATTCAAGTTTGTAAATGACCCACGCAATCCATAGAATTAAACACTAATAAAAAAAACAACAGACCTGATGAGACCAACAAAAGGAAGTTTGGCTACTGATCTCTTCATCGATGAAATCCAAGATTTGAATGGAACATTTGAAAAAGACAAATGTCAGTAACATACACATTAGTACAATGTACAATATACATTCATTTTATTAAAAAACTGTCACATCACAAACCTTAGCAACAAAACTTGGAAACGAAGAAGACATGTGATACAGAATATCCAAGTATGAGACGTGATTAGATATTATTACACCAGGCCTTCCTGTCTCTTCAGGCTGAGGCTTGTTTTCCTAGTTAAAAAGAAGCAGACAATAAATAAAACCAAATAGCTGGCCGGTAGCTTGTTATCTAATATTATCTAATAACCTCTAAAATACATCTAATAGTCCTCTGAGGAATGACAGAGTAGATGGGGTCACTATTGAGTTAATATATTAATACAGCTCAGTTTGGAATTTCGGATAAGCAGAGTTTGAGTTAATATATCAGTGTAAGCTAAAAATTAGCTATTACATCTCAATTTTCATTCTGAGAAGCATAGTTTTATAAAACGGCACGCGACATCAATTTGGGCTGTGACGTCGTGGTTTTGATGTCGTGGTTTTGATGTCTCCGTGAGCGCGATTGGGACAGCATTTGACAGCAATAATGCGCGATATCAAGGATGGCTGCGTGATTCTATTTCTTCATAAACAATTAAACATTTATAAACTTACATAGAGTTTCAAAAGTGACAAATTATAAACTAATTTAATTAAGATGCCACGCTAGTTCAGAAACTCACTCAAGAAAAAATGGAAAAGGAACAAACTAACAAAATCTATGTACTCAAATATGAACACGTGTTGATCAATCTAGTTACCTCTATAGTTGAAATGAAAGACCTACTTATTTTCTATGAATTAAAGTTGAACGACTAGAAAGTAAAAAAAAGAAGAGTGAAGTGGAACCTGAGTAGTAGAGGTAGAATCCTGAGGAAGAGGATGAGGAAGAACAGGGATCCAATAAAACCCAAAAATGAAAAGCATAACTCTAGAAAGTGCTCTACCACACCCAACGATAACGCTTCTTCTCCACCCACCCATATGAGCATAATCTTCTTGTTCCTCTTCTCGATTGGGGATCGAAAATAGGGTACAAACCCTACAAATGAAGTAATAAAATACCAATACAATTACAGCAAGAATTACTCTAATTGGAAGCAGAGTAACAAGTGCGAATCCCAATAATAGCTTCTCTTTTGCTGCTAACTCTCCTCTTCCCATCGTTCCGTAAACATCGCGTCTCACATAAGCAGCGAATTTCTTCTCCATGTCTTGTAACTCCATATTCGCTGCGGAAGATGATGATGATACCGAATCTGATTTGAGTAGTGGACGATCGTCACGAACGGTTGTGCCATTTGATTTAGCTGCTTTGGAATTCAAGTCTTTCAGTTCTGACTCCATTTTCCGATTGAATTGATTACTCACTATTCCCTACCTTCCGTGTACTTAATCCCATGCGTAGAATATTAATTTGGTAATTCTTGATAAAAAAAAGAATATTAATTTAGTAATTAGGGTTTTTGATGAGAGAGAAAAAGAGAACGGAGCCAACACCCAAAGCTTGCTTTTGCTTCTCCAGATCTCTGATAAAGTTACTTCACGTGCTCCTCATCTCATTTGGGAATTAATATTTTATTCCTCAACGCATTTTTTCCTATTTATTGAAATTTATTAATTTATATAAATTATTCTAAGACGTGTCTTTGATAAAAAGTAGCAAATAATAGATAAGCAGATAACAGATAGCAAATAAGCTAGAAGATAGAAAATGATGTGTTCAGTAAAACTAGCGGTTGATCGATAAATGTAAAAAGACATAAAAAAACATATTTATTTAATTCATTATTACATTTATTTAATAAGGATAGAGAAGTAATTTAATAAAAATAAAAAGGATAAAAATGCCAAAAAAAAAGCAATACGCTATTCGCTAGCGTTTGAAAAAACGCTAAACGCTACCTAAAAACACTAAACACTAGTACTTACCAAACACGTATACTCTTAACTTGTTAGTTTCATCTGCTATCTACTAGCGAATGGGACACGCCAATCAGA
The DNA here is from genome assembly GCA_039519185.1 of Astragalus membranaceus. NCBI lineage: Eukaryota > Viridiplantae > Streptophyta > Magnoliopsida > Fabales > Fabaceae > Astragalus > Astragalus membranaceus. The sequence goes on along the minus strand of CM076854.1, from coordinate 159,539,341 downwards.
GCCTAAATTTACATTGAATGACATTATTTAAATTGCATAATTTAGTGAAAATTATTTGAACTTTAAACTAGGAAGTGTCATTTTTTTAAATAGTGGGTTAAAAAGAAAATGGCAAATGGCATTGTTTAGCATCTAGCTTATAACATACAAGTTTCTACGAGGAATAATAGAAGTGTTTGGTAGCTTTTAGCTTATAACATTTTTTATTAGTTTATAGTATTGCAAAAAATACTATTTAAATTTGTGTTTGAGTTTATAGTTTACCGCGTTTCATTTTCCCTCTCACAATAACTCCTATTCTTTTAAATAAACTTCTCATTTATCTTTTTTTTTTGTCTAGGGGTCTTTGACCCCGCTCCGGTATCCAAGAAAAACTAGCTCTGAATAATCTAGATGTAACACCCCAGATATTCTAACAAGTAGAAATACTGAAATGCACACCTATGCATACATCCGAGAATAATTTCATGTTTCAGATATTGAACATAACTAAAAACTCTTGATAAAACCATATCAAGGAATCTCACATAACTTAAACAGCTCATAGCCTAGAGTCCAATATCCAAATACAAAGAAATAGCGGAAACGATTTTACAATTTTTCCTTATACAAGTTATACAATCGAAAATACAAAGACCTGGAGGGAATGACATTAACAATGAAAATTAAGTCTTTACCGTCTTCATAAGCACACCACTTAACTGTGTTTCTCCACATCTGCTTTTTCCCTGCTTCTCTGTAAAAACTGCAAAACATAAACAGTGAGATAAACATCTTAGTGAGTTCTACCGAGAGAACCGAGACCCCTAACCACTCTCTCGGTTTATTGATAAAACCCTTATCTGGCAATTCATTTAATGAATTGCAACATACACTGGTAACTCGATATTGTGAATTACAAACATTTACTGGCAATTCAGTTATTGAATTGCAAACATAAACTGGTAATTCTATGTGAATTACAAACATATCTTTTTAATATTTAGCACATCACCAACAACCCGAAGAAGCTTAAGTGAACCCCAACTGGCCAATAGGTGTACAATTCCTAAAGGCAAAACATAAATCATGGGGGCCTAGGTCAATGGCTCATGACTTCCCTCACCTAGCATGCTAATCCATAGGGGTCGTCACCCCGACTCGATATAATTTATATATCCACCCGCATAGGGCCGTCAATTACATTCGATATAATTTATATATCCACCCGCATTGGGCCGTCAATTACATTCGATATAATTTATATATCGTGAGTCATAGACCGGTTTAGATGAATTAATAATAATCATTCCGCGTCAGTTATACAATACCACCTAGGACTTATAGTCTGTTCCCTTTTCAATAAAACATGTCCTCACACGTGCTCTAAGCTCGGTTTTTCGAAACGTTTATAATCTCAAAACATTTTTCATAAACCTCTTAAAACATGGCCAAATTCATGGCATATAAACAATAATTTCATTGGAAAAGGGTTAGGAAAGGATGAGAAGAGGATTGGAATCGATCGTTTCGGACTAGTTTTGGAAATAGAGACAGAACACTGCACACGGTCTGTGCTCCCATACGCACGAGTCGTGCGCCCTGTAATGCGTTTTTGAGAAATAGAAACAGAATGAGACGCACAGTCCGTGCGCCTGGGACGCACGGGTCGTGCGCATTTGACAGCACTCTGTTTTTATCCTGTTTCACGTTTTTCACCGTTCCGATCAATTCCAATACCTGTTCCAGTCAATTCCCAACATAAAAACGGTTCACAAACACGTTCAAACAACAAAAATCATCATCAATACATATCCAATCCACCTCAAACATATTCAATCAACATCAATTAATAACAAACCATATTCATCAAACAATCAAAAACAGATTTGATATCGAATATGATTTTCAACGGTTTTTAAACAAAAACATTTCTCATCACGTATAATAAATCGAGACATTAATTTAACATAACAATTCACTTCAATCAATCAATCAAAGACACCACTTTATCAATCAATTCAAAACATAAAATCCTAAACGTGAGTAGAACTCACCTATCGTGATGAAAATCACAAAACCCCGAGACTTTTCGCCACTCGAACATTCGACTCGCGAGACTCGAGAAATCCTCGTTTTGCACCTAGACACCAACAATGGCTCCTAAGGCTCCAAAAGCTCCTCTCACAAACCCAACCTTGATTCCTAAGCTTTGAATTTTCACTCAACCATAAATCTTCCATGAATTCACTATTCATCATCTTCAACCTCCATATGCTTCAACACATAAAACCCCAAATTTGATTTTCAAACCCTAACTCACCCAATCTTTGATTCCTTCACTCCAAGCTACCAATCAACCGTATATTTGAACTTCTATGGCTTTAAAACTCATGAATGGAAGCATAACACCTCAAACCTCCTCTTTTATGCATCAAAATCGAAAATGGCAAAATGAGAGAGAGTGAGTTGTAAGTGATGATTTTGGTACCATATTGAAGAGGATGAAACAAGGAATGAAATGGTGAAAAGAATGAAAAATTTCATGGATGATCCTCCCCCCCCCCCCCCTCTTCTCTTCTCACCTACGCCTCTTCTCTTTCTTTCTCCACCATTTTTCTTTTCTTTTCCTTCTTCCCTCATTCGATTCTCGCTCTTTCTTTTAATCTCTTTCTTTTCTTTTTTCACTTATATATATATATATATAAATATAAATATAAGTTAATAACAATTAACTTAAAAGGGTGAAAACCCTAAAATATCCCTTTCTATCTATTACTCATTTAAAACCTTACACCAATTATTAATTAATCTAACACTCAATTAATAAAATCATTAATTAAGCACTAATTTAAATTAATTGGGCTAACTTCAAAATAATTAGCTTAATTATTTTGGGGATGTTACACTGGAGTTAGATAGAGTGCATTAACCACTTGCCCCTTTAAGAATTGATTAAAATATTTATTTATATTATTTTATATAAGCTAGTTTATTTATTTATATTATTTAAAATGAAAAATTATTTTAGATAAGTGATCGAAAAATTTGGAGATTTTATATGTTAGTTTATATAATTTCTCTATCACTTATAATTAAATTTTTCATTTTACTTTTTACCTATCAGAGACCATATACACCGCCGCCATGTCACTATGGGGCGTCCCAAATGGCCTCCTTGGCAACCACATACTTGCAAGGAAGAGTGGAGGACGTATCACAAACCAAGGTTGTAAACCAGTCAAAAGGGGAGGGAGACCAAAGAAAGCCTGTATACGAGCAAAGAACCAATTGGAACAAAACTTCCTTCGAAAAGAATAATGTGACAATTTCCAGTATAATAATCTCTCTTTTTTTTTTGGTGAAAGTTAGGGCCAACAGGCCCAACTAGATAATTCTCATTGAAGGGTCAGGAGACACGCAAATGTCCATGTTCAAAACATTGACTAAAAAATCTGGAACTTCATTAAAAATTACAAAAGGCTCTGTTATCCTATGGCTGGCTTTAGCCAATGAATCTGCAGCTTCATTGAATTCTCTCTAAATTACCAACTACTCACTTCATTTTTCCATCTCCAACTTCCAATGTATCACGAACCAAATCGTTCCAGCTACTACTACCACCATCGTGATTCTACAAAGCATCAATAGCATCCATTGAATCGGACTCCACAATCAAGTTCTCGAATCCTCTACACCACGCAATTGAGAGACCATGATAAATGCCCCATATTTCAGCTTCCACAACTGAGAAAGCATCAAGTTTGTAGGAGAAGGCGAAGACCAATTCACCATGACAGTCCCGCAGAATGCCTCCACAACCAGCTTCTCTACCATTACCTTTAACAGAGCCATCACAATTAAGCTTCCACGATTCAACCGGCGGGGGAGTTCACCCATTTCTGGAATTGATAGCTTGATGATTAGGGTTTGGGGCTAGCCCCAAATTCCTCTTGTTGATTTCCACAATTCGATCCACTTGATTGCGAACAGAAATCACAAATCCGTTGACAGGGGAGTGTTTTTGCGAAAACACCCAATCGTTCCTCGTTCTCCATATGGTATCAATCACCACTCCAGAGATAATATTCCAATGAGGATCTTCATCTCTGTAAGCAGTGGCGTATCTAGGACCCTGGTCCAGGGTGGTCAAACAATTTAATTTAACAATTAATATATATCGCCGTGTAGAATTTTTTTACAACGTCAGTCAATCACGAAACAACACATCATAAAAAATGTTTGACTTTATCTCACCTACCTTAAAAAGTTTTTACCGCGATGGTGTATACCAAATAAACATATTTTATTCTTCTAATTTGGTAATTTTGGTCTTTGTGATTTTTCATTGCACTTTTGGTTGCTATAAATCATGGATTGTTTAATTTTATTCCTTTATTTTTCCAAAAATCAAGATTTTTTAGGACCAAAAGGGCAAATAATATATAATTTTGAGGGAAAAATTGGGGACAAAAATTGTCAAAGTAAAATAAGAAGACTATAATCACCAAGTTAACAAAAATAACTATATTTGTTTGTGATAATAATAGATTTTTTTGATCAAATGAGACTAATTAGACTAATGGACTTGTTATTATTCTTTTATCTCATTAGACAAATAAAGTTAGTTGGAGTAGCTAAATAACATATTATTGGGGTAGCTAAATTTAAAATATACCTAATTATCTAAATACATATATTATTTTTTGATAACCAAAATTACCCCATAGTTACACTACCAACTGCTCCTGAAGCTGCAATATGAAAGAGCAGCTAGGAATGGAAAGAGAAAAATAGTAGTAGGATGTGCCAAAAATAAAACTAGGAGTGTCAAAATATATTTTTTATAGGGGTATTAGTGCAAATTTTTAAATTTGAGAGTGTGCAGCTGCACACCCTCGGTTACATGTAGATCCGCCCTTGTCTGTAAGTGTGATTACTCAGATTCAATTTCATCCATTTTTTCCAGTCATGCATACTGAAAAACTCTTCTCTGTTTCTTATGTTAAAACTGCTCCAGATGCTGAAACTTTTCCTACAATCACGGAAGCAATGGAACAAAGATTCATCACTTTCATGGCAGCTAGGACAAATTCCAGACTGAGACATCGTTCTTCTCTGTCTCTCCTTGTTGGTAAGAACACTTTCATGCCCAAGTTTCCAAAGAAGGGATCTGATTCTTTCAGGACCTTTCCACTTCCAAATATACTTGAAAATTGTCTCATGAGGGTTAGGATTAGGACCTTGAATAGCTGCATAAGCAGACTTAGTTGTAAATTTACCATCAAGGGTTTCACCCCAGTTGAAATAGTCTTCATGCTGAAGAATAGAGTTCATGGCTGTAATTCTGGAAATCATATTGTTAGGGAGTAAGTTCTCAACTGTAGACAGATTCCAATTACCAATATAGTTCACAAAGTGACTAATAGTCATTTTTATATCATCATCATTGAGTTGACAAGTACAATAATTAGCTAGAGCTTCACCTCCAGTAACCCAAGTATCACTCCAGAATCTGATGCTTTCACCATTACCTATTTGCCAAACAATTAGGTTCCTGAAGTCCTCCCAAGTAGCACAAAGGCATTCCAAAAATTTGATCCAAATTTTTTAGAATCCAATTTAGGAAGATCTCTCCAACCACACTTATAATTGCTTCCGATAACCTTCTGCCATAAACTGTCACTAGGCTTGCAGAAATTCCACAAAGCCTTCATCATGAAGGCAGAATTGGTAGTCCTAGCAGACTTAAGACCCAAACCCCCAACATTTTTAGGCCTACAAATCTTCTCCCAGCTGATCAAATGCACCTTCCTTTGACCCTCCTCGTCTCCCCAGATAAAACCTCTGCATAATTTGTCAATCTCATAACAAATACTTCTAGGGATCACAGTAGATTGCATGACATAATTAGGCATAGATTGAACCACTGATTTGGCTAAGGTCACCTACCCAGCAAAGGAGAGGGTTCTAGTCTTCCAAGCACTAAGTCTCTGCTTGACTTTGTCCACCACAAACTTGAATGTATTGTATCCAACTCTCTTGTGAAATAAGGGCACTCCCAAATATTTACCAAGATCCTCAGTAGAGTTGTAGCCAAGCACATTACAAATGTCATTCCTTAACAATTTAGGCACAATTTTAGAGAAATAAATTCGAGTTTTATCATGGCTGACCTTTTGATCTGAACTCAGACTAAAATTCAGGAGAGTTTGATGAAGGAGCTCTGCTTGGTCAGTGTTGGCCTCTGCAAACAGTAACAGATCATCTCCAAAAGCCAGGTGAGAGATTTTAGGGCCACCTCTAGCAAGCTGTATAGGTTTCCAGCTACTGTCCTGCACCTCTTGTTCAATCACTTGAAAGAGTCTTTCGATACAGAAGACAAAAAGATAAGGAGAGATGGGATCTCCTTGCCTAATGCCCCTATTAATATTAAACTCCTCCAGAGCCTCTCCATTCCACAAAACTTGCATTGTAGGAGTAGTAACGCATTGCCATATTATTTGAATCAATTTGCTAGGGATACCAATGTCCTCCAAAGTATCTTTAACAAATTCCCATCTCAATCTATCATAGGCCTTCTCAAGGTCTATTTTGATGGCCATCCACCCTTTTTTCCACTCTTACTCCTCATTGAGTGAAATATCTCCTGAGCTATGACAATATTGTCATGAATTTGTCTTTTAAGTATAAAAGAAGCCTGGGCAGGACCAATGATGTGTTGAAGAGCCTCTCTTAACCTACTGGATAGGAGTTTAGTGATTATTTTGTAGGTTACATTACACAGTCCAATAGGTCTAAATTGTTTCATAGAGGTCACATGGTCAACCTTAGGTATGAGAGCAAGAAATGTAGAATTAAGCTCCTTAATTCTCCCCGGGTTCTCCCAGCAGTCCTTGATCAGTCTACAGAAGTCATTCCCAACCACTTTCCACTGATTCTGGAAAAAAAATGGCTTGATAGCCATCAGGACCAGGGGACTTGTAGGCTCCTATATTTTTATGGTTCTGTAGATTTCTTCATTAGTAATATCTCTCTCAATATCTGAGAGCATGAGAGGATCCAAGATAGGAAAATGACCTTCTAGCACATATGGGGCAAGGGGCTCATTAGAGGAGAAAAGGTCCTTGAAATAATCAGTGGCAATTCTCTCAAGCTCCAAGGGATCATCAATCCAAACTCCATTATTGTCCTGCAGAGTTCTGATATGATTCTTCCTTCTTCTCACAGTTGTTACTCCATGAAAATATTTGGTGTTTCAATCACCAAATTCAATCCATTTAGCACGAGACTTCTGATACCACATAAGTTCTTCTTTAGCTAAAATATCTTCATACAACTTCCAAGTAGAATTATGCAAGGTTAGAAGCAGTACAGATCTGCCATGAATCATTCTTTTCTCCACATTCTTTAGCTTCCTCCAGAGAGTTTTCTTTTGATACACTACAAGAAAAAGGGGGATTTCCGGCGGACAAAATCCGCCGGTAATGGCCAAAATCCGCCAGAAATTGGACATTATCGGCGAATATTTTCCGCCGAAAATCCGCCGGTAATTCGCCCGCAGGTAACGGTTACCGGCGGATATTCCGCCGGTAATCACCCAAAATCCGCCGGTAATTAATTTTTTAAAAATTACGCCGGTAATTTAATAAAATCCGCCGGTAATTTAATAAAATCCACCGGTAAATTAATAAAATTCGCCAGTAATTTATTTTAAAAATATTATTTAATTTTTTTAATTTGTTTTTAATTTATTTCTTTTTTTAAATTCGTTTATTTTAATTTATTTCTTATTTAATTTATTTCTTTTTTAAAAATTCGTTTATTTAAATTCGTTTATTTAAAAAATTAATATTATTTTAATTATTTAAATTCGTAGACTGAATATTTGAGAAGAGAAGAGAAGAGATTTGAGAAAAATGAAGTGTATGAATGTGTGAAGATTTTGAGAAGAGATTGAGAAAAATGAAGTGTATGTATGTGAGAAGATTTGAGAAGAGAGTGAATGAGAAGGAAGAAGAAAGAGGAAATATAGAAGAGAGATATGTAGAGAAATTTATAGAGATTGGAGAGTATGAGAAGGAAATAAAGAGTGAAATGAGAGAATGAGAAGAGTGTAGGAGAAAGTTTTATTTATAAGAAATGAGGAGAGTGGAAAAAAAAAATTGAAACCTATTTTTAAAAAAATAAATAAATAATTTTAAAAAAAAATCCACTGGAAAACCTATTTTTTTCGCCGGAAATTTACTGGCGGAAAAAATCCGCCAGAAATGCCAAATTACCGCCGGAACCGTACCGGCGGAAAAAATCCGCCGGTAATGCGCGTTTTTCTTGTGGTGATAGAATACGTTACCAAACAGCTCTTGGTTCCACTCTTGAAGAGTTCCTTGCAGCTCTCTAAGTTGACTAGGGACACAAGCAAGATTAGGTCTCCAATTGTCTAGCATCAGATTGTTGAAAGTAGGGTGTGTGAGCCATATAGCCTCAAACCTGAAGGGTCTTCTCCTTCTATTCCTCTGTCTTCTAATGTCAAAATTCATAAGGAGAGGAGTGTGGTCTGATTTTAACTTAGGAAGATGATTAATGACAATCTCTTCAAATCGCAACCTCCAATCAAGATTACACAATGCTCTGTCCAATCTCTTCCTGGTAGTTCCCCTAGCCCAAGTAAAAGGATCTCCACTAAACCCCACACCCATAAGACTACATCTGTCAATAGTGGCTTGGAACCCAACTTCAGCACTTCTGTTTTGAGAGAGAGCAGGTCCTACCCTTTCACAATCTTTCAGGATGGCATTAAAATCTCCAATAAGAGTCCAAGCCCCATCTATCTCAGCATAAATATATTGTATTTCATCCCATAGAGCCTGTCTTTGAGTATAATGAGGGCTGCCATAAACAATAGTTAGAAACCAAGAAGCCTTATTAAGAACTTTGACTTCTACATGAATCAACTGTTTAGAATCTTTAAGAATATGAAGATCCCAGTGATTGGAATCCCATAAAAGCAAAATGCCACCAGCTTGGCCTCTAGCATCTTTGATTAACTGATTATCAAAACTCATTCTTCTCGCAATCCTTTTAGCTCTAGTTCCACTAGTGTGGGTCTCTAGAAGTGCAATAAAAGAAGCATCATATTCCCTTTTCATGTCTTTAACAAGACTAGCAAAACCCTTGGAATCAGTCCCACGACAATTCCAACAGATAAGATTCAGTAAGATTGTTAAGAGGTTTGAGGCTCTAACTCCTCACTAGCATCCATAGGAGCACAATCTCCTCTCTTCAATAAGGTAACTTTCTCAGCATCCTGATCAAGGTGGCTACTGGTTATGGTATTGCTAACCATATTATTACCTTCTAGAGCTTTCTGAAGAGCTTCAGCCCTAATCTTGTCATTTTCATCAATCTGCCCTAAAGCAGTCCTAATGGATTGATCACTTCTAAACTTATTTAAAAGATTTTCTCCATGGGAATTATACATAGTTTTCATATAAGCCATGATATGTTCTTCTTGTTTTTTCTTTTCCTTAAGCTCATTTTGAAAACTAGTTGAAGGTATATTCTCCTTGTCAGCATCTATAACCTTATAGGGAAAAGTTTGACAATCTTCTTACCTTTAGAAGTTCCTTTAAATACCACCCCAGTGTCTTTGCGAGAGATTCCTTTACCATGTTTAGTGACCCCTTTTCCTTTAGTAAGGATTTGAGGATTTTTTCCACCAAGGGTATTTCTAATTTTAGGCTTAGTCCATCTTCTTGAAATATCAGCAATAGTAGCAATAGAGACAGGATTCTTTTGGTCAATAGGAGTTTGTTCAACAATCAAATCTTGATCTTCCTTGGTAGGCATAGGAGGCCTATTTGTCTTCTTACTCCCTCCAGAGATACCCTCAGATTTCATGGGGTTCTCATTCTTCTTAATATTGCCTTTACCATTAGCTCCACCCTTCTTCTTAATATTGTACTTTGGAATATTCCAAGGTCCCAAGGAATTATCGTCTTCAATAGGAGTTTCACCGTCCATTCTAATACTCTCAGTGTTCTGCTCAGTTTGCTCATTCTACTGCCTCTCTGGTGTTGCAACTCCAGCCCATGTACCTTCCTGTTGCTTGCTCATCTCTTGTTGTCTAGGCTGGTCTTGTTGACCTTGGATGTTAACCACATTCACCACACCTTCACTACATTGATCTTTCTTATGGCCATATCTTCCTAATGAAGCCCTTCATACTCCAACAGGAGTTTCATTCCACAAGTGTAAAAATGTGAAGCTAGAGGTTTCTCCAAATCAAGTTCAACACATATTCTTGCAAATTTCCCCCTAGGGTGTAAGGAAGTAAGCTGGTCAATTTTGAGCATTGTACCTAGTGTAGAACCTAGTCTGTTTAGGAACACTGCATTACACAGTTCCATAGGCAGTTTGGGAACGCGAATCCATACAGCAACCTTTTGAGTAATTGAAGCCGTGAGAGAGAACAAAGGTCTCCACCTTTGCACAATCAGATAGTGATCTGCTACCTTCCATGGACCATCAAATAGGGTGTGTTTGTAGTCATCAATAGATGAGAGATGTACCAGATAAAAGTCCTCTGCTAAATCAGTGATCTTCATCTTACCATGGTGAACCCAATCTCTGCGTAACCTGTTCTCAAGAAGCCTATAGTTCACCCTTTTACCTAGCACTTTCACCACTAGTGTGTTTTGCCAAGGTTTCACCCAATCTCCTAGCTCCTCTTTAGAGACAGGAACAGTAGGAATGATTGAATCAGAAGGAAGAGAACTCTTTTCTGGTATTAGGGTTTCATCGCATTTCTCCTTCATCTTATCAGTAGAAATTTCTTCAATCAATTCAACCCAAACAACATTATCAAGATTGACGTTAGGGCACTATTTCATTAACGCCTCTTTGAAAGAGGTATTGCCATTTTGCTTCTGAAAATGTACTTCAGCAGCTGCCTCTGTCATTTTCTCTTCAACTGAACCATTGTTCAAGGTTGGCTCTTGTGTCTTACATTTCTTTTTGCTCCTTCGCAGGGAATCCAGTTCTTCAGCGGAGGCGGCCGTCAAGTTGGCAAGGGTGGGAAGACTCATGCCCTAGCAGCGCTCGCGAGAGAGTTTTTTAGTTTTACTTAGAGAGAGATAGAGATCTCTCATTAGATCTTTTAAATGAAAGACTAATATATTCCAAAAAGAATAATGGAATTTTATTGAAACCAAATTTAAGATTGATACATAAGCACAGCTCGACACTAACCAGATTCTGAGGGTTCAATATTTCTGTTGGGACTCTAAAAAAAATTGTTTATATAATTTATAATTTATATATAATACAATCTAGTTCGATTTTCAAAAGAGACACCAGGACCACATGCAATTTTCTACGAAAACAAGGGCATGTACCATTTCGACTTTCATCTTGTTGGTCACAATTGGCCTTCTTTGACTAACGCTAGCATGCAAGACTTACTTTTTTTTGACAAAAAGCATGTTAAGAGTCTTGCTTAAGTATATCACCTCTACCTGTTTTTATTTTCAACACAACTTGCGTAGAATCAGTCCTAAACTTTCTGTATAGATGTTTGATTTGAACCTCGGCAGGAACTGTAAACTTGTAATGTTATTACTCATTAGTGAAGTGAAATCACTGGGCACTAATTGTTTTCCACATGCAAACTATCAGAAAATAAGCTAATTTATATGCAAGCGATTTTCATAATCCAACGTTTCAGGATAAATCGTCTAAAAGAAACATTAAATTTGCAGTAGTTCAACATTTTATATTTCCAACAGCAAGGAAAAGAAACCATGCATGACTTAAGCCTGTAAAGACAAACAAATGGCACTTATTTCAAAATGGAAAGTGCTTCCAGCTCATAAATGTTCGCTTCAAACTTCCATGAATATAATAAAACTTCAAAATGGCTAAAGTCAGACAATTCATTCATCTGTCGGCCTCTGCCCTAGCACAGAAATGTCTTCATATCGCTTCTGCAGATCGAAAAAGCATATTTATAATTGAATAGTAAAGTCATGAACTGCTAAATTAAATTTGAATTAGGAATCATAGAGCATATCAGATCAAAATATTCAAAAACAAAGAAATAATAGTTAGAAATTATCAGATAAATGATTTACTATTCGGTATTCACAGTAATAATTTTGAAAAAACAACACAATCACGGGCCGCAAAATAAAATCAAAAGACATATGTCACAGTCAGTATGAAAATAGGACAGTGATAGGTGGCAATAGACACATGGGAGTGACAACATAATACCAACAATGGTATTTGCAAACTATATTTGATCAGGTAAAAAATAAAAGTAAACAGCAGAGGATAACTTATTATGAGTTTATGAGCAATGGATAATCACAACTATTTTCTCTTTCCTTTTGTTAAGAAAGAGTTCGACCATGAAAGGAAGATTGCCAACAAGTGGCATGGAAAAAGACAGCTTAAAGATCTTGGTAGTAAAACTGTGAAAGGAATGGCAACTGGAAGTGACGATCAATTCATGTCCCCTGATGAGTTCTTGAGATAAGGAAAATGAAGGGGGGAAAGAGTTGCCTCACAAATATATGGACATCAGAGGTGTGTTGCTTTTGCACATATTAGAGGAAAAAGACATTCTCTTTAATAACTTTTCTTAATTTCTTCTGAAGAGGGGAGCAATGGAACTTGGAAGTATATTATACAACGAAAAAGGATAAATCTATTGATAAAACTTGGATGAAACGAATGATACCAAACAAAACAAGTAACACCATGATGCGCCAAAATTGCTTCATCCACAACCAAAAGATCACTTGAATGCAAAACTTATGCTAAACTATTTGCAAATGAACTGTATTCACAGACTTCTAATTAGATGCAACACATTAACATTATCAAGTAGCACCATGATGTAGGAAACAAGGAACTGCGGTCGGAACTAGCTAAATATGCCAAGACATGGGCACCAATTTGTGACAGAGAATCAAAAGAAACACCAAATACAGCAATAGAGACTAATGAATAAGATCAGTGGCACACAAAATGCAACATACCAAACATATAATTAAGAAATCTTTAACTAAAATTTTGCGCGGATAGTACAAGTTGCAAACAATGATGAGCAAGTTAAAGGAAAACAATTCCTCCTTATGAATCTACACTTCATAGTGATGGAAAATGAAAGTTCTGATTTCGATGCTAGGTTGTCAGTTATACAGCTTTTACTATTAACCCAAAATCTTCAAAGCAATACCAAGCAAAATCCAATAAGAAACAACATAACCTAATCAAATATCTGACAAAATTAATGAGGTAATCAATTATGCACTATCAAGAGGTGCCTGTTTGATTGATAATCATAGTACAACAACTACGTCTTAGCTCCCGGCTGGTGTGGTCATCAAGATTAGACAAATTTTAGTATAGCATTGTGTAAAAAAGAACCATAATCGAATATATCCAATATATAATCACAATAAAATGGAAAACTTGACCCTAAGAGATTATTTTATATAAAAAAAAAACGAGAAATAATTCAATGGATAAATTGTAGAAAATATCATGAACTATCTATCTCTGCAATCCAAATGGTAGAAATTTTAGAAGCTTAATCGCTTTCAAAATTATAAGATGATAAAAAATCTTAAAACAAATGCTGGGACGAAGATCTGGAATTTAATCAAAGTAACATATTAATAAAAGCATGGTATCCATTTTTTTTATACTGAAGAAATGGTATTCAATTTGATGAGTAGTAACATGGATTTATAATCTCGGAAAACTAACTGCAGAAGACATGTCAAGCAAGATAATATCGAATTGATTAGCCATGGAGTCAAGGAGATTAATTACCCCAACATTATTGTACTCCCAAAGCTTGTGAACTCCATAATCCACAGCCTGCAACGAAATTCACGGATCTTCTCTCAGCAAAAAAAAAACAATCAAACTAAATCTAATATGAGGAGGATAAAAAGGGAAGAATAACAAACCCGTTCTCCGAGGAAGGCACCAGCGATGATGAAGGTAACATAGACAGAGTTGCGACGCATAATAACCTTGGAAAGGGCTTCCAAAGCACCTCCTCCTCTTCTCCGTGCAGCGGATTCCATGGTTAGATGCGGTGGTTTCGATTCAAATGATTTCCTTCTCTATCGAATTTACGCTCTATAGGGTTCGTTCGTCACCACGGTTCCTTTCTCCTTTTCTTCTTCTCCTCCTCTAATGTAAACTCAGATCGAATTCTTTGACCGTTTCAAACGGACCGTACCGGCTCACTCAGATCGAATTCTTTGCCCATTGCGTGTCAATGGGCTGGGCTTAAGCATTCATGGATCAATTTTTAGAAGTGGTTATTATTGGAACCTATTTTTGCTAATGTACCCACCTATTTAATCTTTTCATAAATAAAAACAGCCTCTATCTGAAATTTAAAATTTAGATGGTACCAGTTTGTAGGTAAACTCCTTTAAAAAAAATCGAATAATTTACAATGTTTGAAATTAAACATTTGAATAACTTGACCATCGTGTCTATATGGGTTCTTCAGAAGTAAATATTTTTTTTGATAAGTGAATGTTAGTGGGGGTGGGGAAATGCTAGTTTCTGGGGTTTGAACATTGGACCTCCTTCTTGTAACTTTTGCAACTCCTTCATGTCCCTAATTAGCTCACCAACTGAGCTACATTCTCGTGACTTCAAAAGTAAATATTTGATGGTGTTTAAAATTAATAAAACCTAAATTGCTCTCAAATTTCAAAGGACCTCTTCATCTCCCCCCCCCCTCTTCTAAGTTGAGTTTAGGCTCGTGTTTCCATATTTTGGATGTAGCATTCTCCCTCCCCATTTGTGTGACTCGGGTATTTTTTTTCTCGAGTTTGCAATGCTTCTCAAAGTTAACTTTCAGACCCTAGTTCTAATAGGGTTCCAAATTTAATGAAGTGTTTTATGTAATGGGAATTAAATGTAATTATATATATTAGGGGTGGATAGAATCACCGTGCCCTCCTGAAAATCGACGAACCCGTGAATAATAACATGTCTTCGAGAAAGTTGGGTCGGATAATCGGATTCACGGATGAAAGCATCAGTTTCAAATGGTTACAGTTGGTCGAAATAAGACCTGATAGGAAAGAACCATTGAAACCTGAATCCGACAACTACTAAACTACTAGTACAACTTATTATTTTAAAAGGTAACTGGACGTGACTACTCAACAATGGAGAGAGAATTTGCAGAGACTCGCTTTATTTGCAGAGTTACTTTATCGAGATAAACATTTTTTATTGGAAAACCAAAGGCAATTAAAAACCCACACAGCCATAGAGTATTACTTTTTTTGAATTGTTTTTTACATAACAATATTTCTCTTTCTTCAAAATACAAAAGGACAAAAAATTTCAACCCTTTTCTCTTTCTCCAACCTCTGGAAAAAGCCTTTCAGATGCCATGGAAAATGGTTCAAAAAACTCTCTTCTTCTCTTCTTGTAAACCCGTCAAAAACCACTTGTTGAAACCGTCAAACCGAACCAGCACAAATCGTATGTCCTAATGGTCGAAATTGGATCTATGTATCCCAACCATGGATTGTTTCGGATCGGTGCTTTTGGGCATGAATCCACCCAAGCCCAACCAGTGTCCACCCCTAACATAAAATTCCAAATTTTAAAATCCTAAAAAAAATTAAAAATATATATTTAGCATATCAGGGAAGCAGGTTTGGAAGCTTGCTACCGACCATGATACTATAGTTGCACGCGTCTTCAAAGCTAAACATTTCCCAACAGGGGACTTTATGGGGGCTCACTTGGGCCATAATCCCAGCCATGTTTGGCGTAGTATACACGCTTCTTAGGTGGTAGTGAGGTCAGGAGCTAGATGGAAAGTGGGGAATGGTAACTGTGTTAATGTGTGGACGGACCCTTGGCTAAGGGGTAGAGGCGATTCCTTTGTGCATAGTCCAGTGGTTTTGGGCTGCGAGGATCTCTGTTTTGTGATCTTATTGATAATGAAAGAGGTGGATGGAATAATACTTTGGTTGATCAGGTTTTTGTAAGTGAGGAAGCTGCTTGTGTGAAGTGTATCCCTTTGTTATGCCTCCATGAGGACGATGCACTTATTTGGAATAAGAGCAGGAATGGTGTTTATTCAGTTAGGTCCGCCTATTACGTGATTATGGAGGATATTATCAACCATACCCATTTGAGGAGAGAGGGCGATTGGATGTCTATTTGGAAGTTGCGAATCCCACAAAAGGTCAAGTTACTCCTTTGGCGCATGGCTAGAGGATGCCTTCCTACAAGATGCAATCTTTAGAAACGACATGTGCAGTGTCCTCGAGTGTGTCCTCGGTGCAACGAATATGATGAGGATGAGCTTCATGTGTTTTTTGGTTGTAAGAAGGCGGAGGAGGTTTGGCGACATGCTGGTCTCTGGAACGTCGTTTGAATAACTTGACCATCGTGTCTATATGGGTTCTTCAGAAGTAAATATTTTTTTTGATAAGCAAATGTTAGTGGGGGTGGGGAAATGCTAGTTTCTGGGGTTTGAACCTTGGACCTCCTTCTTGCAACTTTGCAACTCCTTCGTGTCCCTAATTAGCTCGCCAACTGAGCTACCTTCCTGTGACTTCAGAAGTAAATATTTGATGGTGTTTAAAATTAATAAAACCAAAATTGCTCTCAAATTTCAAAGGACCTCTCCATCTGTCCCCCCCTCCTCTTCTAAGTTGAGTTTAGGCTCGTGATTCCATATTTTGGATGTAGCATTCTCCTTCCCCATGTGTGTGACTCGGGTATTTTTTTTTCTTGAGTTTGCAATGCTTCTCAAAGTTAACTTTCAGACCCTAGTTCTAATAGGGTTCCAAATTTAATGGTGAAGTGTTTTATGTAATGGAAATTAAATGTAATTATATATATTAGGGGTGGATAGAATCACCGTGCCCGCCCGAAAATCGACGAACTCGTGAATAATAACATGTCTTCGGGAAAGTTGGGTCGGATAATCGGATTCACGGATGAAGGCTTCAGTTTCAAATGGTTACAGTTGGTCAAAATAAGACCTGATAGGAAATAACCATTGAAACCTGAATCCGACAGCTACTAAACTACTAGTACAACTTATTATTTTAAAAGGTAACAGGACGTGACTACTCAACAATGGAGAGAGAATTTGCAGAGACTGGCTTTATTTGCAGAGTTACTTTATCGAGATAAACAATTTTTTATTGGAAAACCAAAGGCAATTAAAAACCCACACAGCCATAGAGTATTACTTTTTCTGAATTGTTTTTTACTTAACAATATTTCTCTTTCTTCAAAACACAAAAGGACAAAAAATTTCAACCCTTTTCTCTTTCTTCAACCTCTAGAAAAGCCTTTCAGATGCCATGGAAAATGGTTCAAAAAACTCTCTTCTTCTCTTCTAGTAAACCCATCAAAAACCACTCGTTGAAACCGTCAAACCGAACCCGCACAAACCGTATGTCCTAATGGTCGAAATTGGATCTATGTATCCCAACCGTGGATTGTTTCGGATAGGTGCTTTTGGGCATGAATCCGCCCAAGCCCAACCAGTGTCCACCCCTAATATAAAATTCCAAATTTTAAAATCCTTAAAAAAATTAAAAACTAAAAATATATGTTTAGCATATCAGGGAAGCAGGTTTGGAAGCTTGCTACCGACCATGATACTATAGTTGCACGCGTCTTCAAAGCTAAATATTTCCCAACAGAGGATTTTATGGGGACTCGTTTGGGCCATAATCCCAACTATGTTTGGCGTAGTATACACGCTTCTTAGGTGGTAGTGAGGTCAGGAGCTAGATGGAAAGTGGGGAATGGTAACTTTGTTAATGTGTGGGCGGACCCTTGGCTAAGGGGTAGAGGTGATTCCTTTGTGCATAGTCCAGTGGTTTTGGGCTGCGAGGATCTCGATGTTTGTGATCTTATTGATAATGAAATAGGTGGGTGGAATAATACTTTGGTTGATTAGGTTTTTGTAAGTGAGGAAGCTGCTTGTGTGAAGTGTATCCCTTTGTTATGCCTCCATGAGGACGATGCACTTATTTGGAATAAGAGCAGGAATGGTGTTTATTCGGTTAGGTCCGCCTATTACATGATTATGGAGGATATTATCAACAATACTCATTTGAGGAGAGAGGGCGATTGGAATGTCTATTTGGAAGTTGCGAATCCCACAAAAGGTCAAGTTACTCCTTTGGTGCATGGCTAGAGGATGCCTTCCTACAAGATGCAATCTTCAGAAACGACATGTGCAGTGTCCTCGAGTGTGTCCTCAGTGCAACGAATATGATGAGGATGAGCTTCATGTGTTTTTTGGTTGTAAGAAGGTGTTTACCGTGATTTTTGGTAAACACCGCTAGTTACACGTATGTGTTGCTTGCGAGATCAACTAGAAACATCTCAGAACATTTGTGAATTAAAGTTTTATTAAAATTATTGATGTTTATGATGATAACTGTATTAATGGAGTAAAACAATGAAGAAACGCATGTATTTAAGAAGAAATGCAGAAATGTAGTGAAGTGCAGGAAAATGCAGGAAATGTAGATAAATAAAAGAAGATTGAAAACAGTAAAATGTAGGAATTCGTAAAGGAAAGCAAATAAACTGCAGAAATCTTTAAAGGAATGATAGATACATTGCTGAATTTAAAGGCTGGTACGCAGATTCATACATTGAATTCCTTTGACTCTGTTTTCTCTGATGCGGAAGTAAGAGTTTTGCAGAAGTTTATGTAGAAATGAATTGTGCGACCTCTCTCTCTACAAGAAAAACTCCTATTTATAATAAAAGAAAAACAATAACCGCTTAGCGATTTTTCTAAAAACAACTGCTATTTCGACTAGATAAGATTAGACAACCGCTCCATCTTTCGACCACATCACTGCTGTCCTTTTCTACAAGCAATCTTTGATTTAACCTGTTATCTTAATGCTGTTCAACCTTCTGTCGAAACTACTAACTTCAGCTTTCCAATTTCCGCTAAGTTATTTGTTATGCTGATTCTCCCTGTACACAGCTTCTTGTTGTCGAAATATCAAGCCTTCTTCCTGAATGCAACTAGTCAAACCTTGTTGACATGTAAATGCCCGTACTTTCGACAATAACACTGTCCTGTCTTCGACTAAACTCTTTAACGTCTTTCTCGTCAAAAACTTTGTTCTTTGAACTCTCAGTTTCAATAAGCTTTAGGCATAGTCGAAATTACTCTTCACAATACCTTTCTCAATGTCGAATATCAACATTTCTTCTTTAAAACAACAAGTCAACATTATTGACTGCATTTAATTGAGCCTATCGAAAATGCAGGCTAACAAATTTCCCCCCAAAAAGATGTTTTCGACTGAATTCTTGAATGAAGATAGAAAATGACTTTTTGAAATTTCTTTCGACTATCTCATGAAATCTTATGTTATCATTTCATATCTTTTCTCAGAATATGAAGGGACGTCTCTGGGCAAAAATACGGTTTGCTGGCATCTTCTTCCAACGGGAGTGCGCCACGTGCGCAAAGTTAACTGTTTAGATTTTCCACAATCCCACGTTTCCCACTAAAGCCACGATTACCAACATATTTTTTTTTAAAACGTGGTAAGAACGGCTATAAAAAGAACTGCGCCCTTTCGCTTCTCTTTTTCAGAATCTTCATTTTCTTCTTCTTCTCTGCAAGCGAACTTCCATTAAACCCTCTTCTGCGAATACTGTGTTTTCTTCTCCTTCTTCATTTCACGAAGCAAACAAACACTACAAAGTGCTTCTATTTCTCCACTAGCTTTCTGTTTCTAACAATGGCGTCTTCTTCCACCGTAAAACCTCATACTGTAACCTCTGAGAAGAAAACCCTTATTTCTGAATCTGCTCTCACTTTGGAGGAAACACAAATTTACCGGTCTCAGGTACTCATCCCTTTCTCTAAACCTTCAAAGCATGCATTTTTAGGCCCCCTTCCTCTCGCTGATGATGATTCAACTAAGATTAGGGACGTTTTCCCTAGTTACCATAGACTCAGCCCCAGGATCTTCAGTGAAGGTCCACATGTGATGGATTTCCCCGAATAGGGTTTTTCGATCTTCGCCACCAACTGAGTAAAACACACTCTATATCGACTGGCTTAACAAGATTGAGTCGAAGAAAGGAGATATTTGGGAGAGTCAGGGAATTTTCGACCTGATTCAAATTTCAAGATCTAGGTATCAAAGCCCAATGCTTCTTTCTGCTTTACATTTTTGGGATATCACCGCTAATAGTCTTCATTTAAAGTGCGGCATGCTTGCCCCCACTTTGCTTGATGTGGCAGCTATAACGGGTTTGAAACCGTTGGGGGAAATTTTTGACCCTTCTACCCATACCGATTGTGAGTTTGACTTCAAGAAAGCCAGCTTTAAAGGATATATTGAAGAAAAACATATTACCGGGTCAAAGGATGTTTCCGATGAAGAGCATATTGCTTTTCTTACTTTCTGGTTATCCTTCTATGTATTCTGTTCTTCGTCGCTTTAAGTGGCTAAGATGTACATCCCCCTGGCCATTCAATTACATCAATGTCGAAACATCAACTTGGCCGCCCTTATTTTAGGGTCTCTATTCGACAGCTTGAGACAAGGGGCTATTGATTTGAAAGGACTTAAACCAGAAGGAAAATATTTGGTCTCGGGACCAATTTGGTTGTTTCAATTGTGGTTCATTGCCACTTTCAATTCAAAATTAACAATGTACATCCCTGATGATTGTCTCGATATAGTTTCTAACAGAGGGGTCGAAGGTGTTCGACTTGCTTTGTTAAAACCTAAACAAATAGGAGTGTCTGTCGAATATCTCTTTTCACAGTCTTTCGACATGTTTTTGAATTGTACCGAATTTTCTCCTTCTATGGCCCCTTTTGCTGGAAGAGCTTATGGACCACCTTGGTTCACTAGGGAATTCCCTGCTGATAACCCAGATGAAGAGCAAGAGACTAACCAAATTTGGAAGGCATTTTTAACTCCTCAATTGTTATCATCTCGAATCTCTCTTGGGAAATCATCAAACCAGTTTGGTGTATTCCCATATCATCCTAGTTTACATGCACGGCAATTTGGGTTGTGTCAACTTCGACCTAGCCCTTTTTTCAGATCTAAGAGGGAACGGTTGGTTCCTGAGAATGAGGAGGAATGGATAAATCGTCTCAACAATTTTACTGATGATTCTTTCCATCTTACTCCCCTCCCTTTTGAGCCAACTTTCTCCTGTACCCACAAATTTTCTCAGTGGTGGACAGAGTATATCACCAGGAAATTCACTGGTGTCGAAAAAGCTACTCTATTGGTCAAACTAATATCTGCTTTTCCTTCTTCGCAGAAAAAGAAGGCCAAATCGAAAGGTACGCATATTCAAGAGATTCAGGCATTCCAATTTTTTTTTTTGAAATTGTATACGATCCAACCAAAATTAGTCGACCTGTCTCTCAAGCTGCAAGAGTTTTAAAAGATAAATATATCGAAAGAATTCCAACAATGGTTTTTCCACCTTTTGTAACTGATAAGTATTCTTTTGCTTTAACACAAAACAAACTCAAATTTCCGCCTTTGCCAACTTGTAACTTGGCTTTGGCATTTCGACCACCACTCCCACCATGGTTTATCTGTGGTTCGATTGGGGCACTTTACAATTTTCTTTCGAATAAAACAGCTGAGAAAATAATTCCGACTAAGTATACCTTAGACACATTTGAAGGTCATCTTCATTTGGATATTCGACATGTTCAAATCAAATCCATTATCAGAGAAGGTGATATATCAAACTTTTAGAAAAAATTATTTTCCCTTTTGTGCATATTTTGTATTAATACTTGTTTGTCGAATACTTGCAGCTGTTCCTATCACATCATCTTCGACAGATAGCGCGGCAACAAAGAAGAAGAAAAAAGATGTTGAGGCTTCGTCAACAAGAAAACAAACTCTCCAAGAAGAAAAACAAAAAGTGAGTACTTCCTTATTTATTCTTTGCATCGTCTCCTTATACTCTTCGACTGATCGGTTATCCGTTTTGCAGAGTCGAAAAAGAACAAGTAACTCCTTAACTTCCAATCCAAAGAAAACAATAATGGTTAAACCAAGAGTTGTGAGCGATTCAGAGGTCGAAACTCTTAAAATCTTGCCTATTTATATTTATTTTATTTTTCTTGCTTATGCTTATATGTTTGTTGCATTTTTCAGTCTGATGAGACACCACTTCTTAGGACTAAGCCTGTCAAGGTTCCAGCTCCTGAAGTAGAGAGAGAGAAAAACAAAAAACTCTCAAGATGCCTCTAAAACTGTTTCTCAGCAAGCTTCTGTCGAAAGACAACAAAAAGAAGAAAAAGCTCCGAGAAGGCTTATCAAGAAAATCAAGAGTGCACACTCTTTAGTCGAAAACATCAGAGCTAAGGTGACTGATTGAAGCCTATATCTTTTCCGAAAATCTGAAAATTTTATTTATGTGATAATACTCACTTTGCTTCATTTTTTAGGGAACTGAAGCTGTTAATCCTGAAGTCCAAACAAAACAAGCCACGCCTACCTCCACTCACCCCCCTTCAAAAATAAATGTTTCTGGAGAAGGTGTCGAAGAAAAAGATTTGAATCAACACACACCTGTTGTCGAAGATACACCGCTGGTTAAAACAACTCCTCTTGCTGAAACTGTAAAGGAAGTTTCTGATCTTGGCCCAGAGCATGTTGCTATGGATGTTGATGAAAGCCCTAATGCTGGCCAAAGTGGAGCTGAGATCAGCATAGCTTCTTCTCCAAACATGGAAGAACAAGAGTACAATGAGGAGGAGAGTGAAGACGACAGTAACAATGAAGGGAAAAGTGAATCCCTTGAGGCAGCCAATCCTCCGCGCTCTGTGCCTTCGACACATGACACCACTCTGAGCCCTCAAGAACAAGAACTTTTGGATCTAAAACGTAAAGACCCTCTTGAAGCTTTCAAGCGAATGGTGAGTGGTTTATCCTCAACAGAGAGTAAACCAAGTGTTTCGACTGCCTCTGTTGGCGATTCCTCTGGAGGTCCTAAAGAAGACCTGATTCGAGAACTTCAAGCAACCCTATTTGAGATAGATCTGTTCAAGGCTATCGAAGCGGATCATATGCTCTATTACAAACTCAAATCTTTGCTCAACAAACTTAATAACTCTGGCTCCAGTGACTTTCTTTTATGCTTTATTGTCGAATTTGAGCCTTTACTAGAGCAGATTTCCAGAGATATCCAGAAAAAGAAGAACACTGTTGTGAACAAAGAGC
Source organism: Astragalus membranaceus (assembly GCA_039519185.1). Taxonomy (NCBI): domain Eukaryota; kingdom Viridiplantae; phylum Streptophyta; class Magnoliopsida; order Fabales; family Fabaceae; genus Astragalus; species Astragalus membranaceus. The sequence goes on along the minus strand of CM076854.1, from coordinate 159,516,086 downwards.
GCGAGCTTGAGCTTCTGAGAGAGGAAAGTGTCGCTGTCGAAGCCTCAGAAAGCAAGATTTCGACCCTGGAAATTCAAGCAGCAACTAATTCCAAGGAAATAGATGACTGTGATGCGAACATTTCGACATACCAGGCTCAAATCAAGGAGTTGCAGTCGAAGATTGAAGCGGAAGAAAAGAAGAAAATTTCTGTTCAACAGAGGTCTTCAATTTCTGTAGAGAATGCACTTCTATCTGAGGCAACCTTGGCTATCGAACACTTGGAGAGGGTTCAGAAACATGATGAAGCAGTTAAGAGGCTAACTGAGGAAGAATCCCTCTTAAATACTAGATTGAGGCATGCCAGAGCAGCCTTTGAGAGGCTTAAAGCTTCTTTTGTAATTTAATTTTCCATCCGTATTCTGACAGCATTTTGCTCAATCTGTATTTTGACAATATTTTTTGGCATGAGTGCCATGTTTATATTCTCTCATTCTCATAATTTTGCGTTATTTTAATTTCTTGCAACACTGGCTTATATCTTTTTAAGTATTTGCCATTTATACGCAAAATTCGATTATCAGCGCTTAACTCTTCGACTTCATAAGCACCGTTTGAGAAAACTCGTAAAATTTTAAATGGCCCTTCCCAATTTGGTGACCATTTACCTAAGGCTCTATCTTTTTTGTCCATAGGTAGGATAACTTTCCACACAAAGTCCCCAATGACAAAAGTTTTTTATCTAACCTTTTTGTTATAGGCTTTAGCTACTCTTTCTTTCTGCCTTGTAAGGATATCTAATGCAAATAACCTTTCTTCGTCCAAATCAACCAATTCGTCTAAAATCATGTCCCAATAATGATCTGATGGGATCTCAAATTGCCTTTGAATTCTGGTTGACTGTAGATATATTTCGACAGGTAGTACTGCATCATGCCCAAAGGTGAGTTTAAATGGAGTAGTATTAATTGATTCTCTAGAAGAATTTCGACAAGCCCATAATGCTTGATCAAGAGTTTTGTGCCAATTTTTAGGCTTTTGCCCAATATGTTTTTTAATTCAATTAATGATAATTTTATTGGCTGCTTCGACTTGACCATTTGCTTGAGCATAATATGGTGTCGAACTTAATAACTTAAATCCATTTTCAGAGGCAAAACTCACTACTTTTCGACCAGTAAAAACTGAGTCTTGATCTGTGGTAATGGTTTCTGGTTTCCCAAACCTATATAAAATATGGTTTTGAATGAAGTCCATTACTGCCTCTTGGTCTACCTTAGCTAAGGGAATAGCTTCGACCCATTTAGTGAAGTTGTCAATACCCACTAATATATAACGGTGGCCTCTCGACGACGTTGGTTTAATCTCACCAATTATGTCTAAGGCCCAACCTCTAAACGGCCAAGGCTTTACTATTGAATGTAATTCGCTTGCAGGTACGTGTTGTATTCCTGCGTGTTTTTGACATTCTTGGCATCCTTTAGCAAAATCTATGCAATCTTTTAGCATAGTTGGCCAATATACTCCTTGTCGAAACAAGAGCCATTTCATTTTGTGGCCTACTTGGTGAGACCCACAAGCTCCACCATGAGTATTGGATGTTGCTAAGTACGCCTCATTTTCACTAAGGCATTTAAGCAAAACCCCTTCAGGAGTTTTCTTGAACAACTCGTTTCCAATAATTACGTAGCTTAATGCCCTATACTTGGTTTTACGATTTGTTGTTCCTGTTGGGTTTTCCAAGTATTCGACAATTGGTTTTCGCCAATCATCATTCGACATATTGTCAATGGCAAAAATTTCGCCATTTTCACTTGGAGGAAATAATAATTCTGACTTGTCTGCCCCCCAAGTTTTGGCATTGACAATTCATCTTCAGAACAATCTGTCGAAATTAATTTCTCCTTGATCTCTATTAATTCACTAAGTTTTGTTGGAGAAACTCTATAACCTGAAGCAATTTGTGCTAAGTCATTTGCTTCGTGATTTTCAATTCGAGGTATATGCTCAATGTTCACATAATCGAAGCGTTTCAACAAAGCATTGGCAGTGACGAAGTATATGATTAAATTTTCTTTAATGCATTTGTACTCCTTAGTTAATTGCTTCACCACTAATTCAGAGTCACCTCTAATTTCGACGGACTTTGCCCCCAGCTCTAGCAAAACTTCTAAACCTGTTATTAAGGCTTCATACTCGGCCTCATTATTAGAGCAAAGTTCTTTAATTTTAAATTTATATTTCGTTGGTATTTTTGTTGGCGAAATAATTAATATTCCAATTCAAGAACCATTTTTATGGCTTGACCCATCGAAATATAGTGTCCAAGGTCGAATATTCATATGATTAATTGTTACTTCGACCAATGAATGGTCAACAATAAAGTCTACAACAATTTGCCCTTTGATAGCTTTCAAAGGTTGATACGTTAATGAATATTCAGAAAGAGCTAAAGCCTATTTACCAATTTGACTGTGCAATATAGGTTTCGACAGCATATGTTTAATAATATCAAAATGAGAATAAACATACACATCAATTGGTTTTATATATTGCTTTAATTTAGTACAAGAGAAATACAAACAAAGGCACAATTTCTCCGTTGGATGATATCTAGTTTCAGCATCATTTAAAACTCTACTAAGGTAATATATGGCTCTTTCGACACCATTATCATCCTCTTGTGCCAACATACTACCTATTGTTAGCTCTGATGCTGCTATATACAATTTCATCACCTTATTTCTGATAGGTGGTAACAAAATAGGTGGTTTAACTAGATAAGCTTTAATCTTGCCGAAGGCCTTTTGATGTTCTGGATCCCATTTGAACACGTCTTCTTTCTTCAGTCGAAGCAATGGCGAGAAAACTTGAGTTTTGCCACTTAGGTTTGAGATGAACCTTCTTAGGAAATTGATCTTTCCTAATAATGACTGGAGCTCTTTTTTGGTCGAAGGAGCCTTCGTTTCCATGATTGCTTTCGTCTTGTTTTGATTTATTTCAATGCCTTTTTTGTGGACCACAAATCCCAAGAAGTCACCTGCACGTACACAGAAGGCACATTTTATTGGATTCATTTTCAATCCATATTTTCTCATTCTTTCGAATGACTGTCGAAGATGGTCTATATGACCATTTTCTGTCGAAGATTTAACAACAATATCATCTATGTATACTTGCATAAAATTTTCAATAAAATCATGAAACATAGAATTCATTGCTCTTTGGTATGTTGCACCAGCAGTTTTTAAACCAAAAGGCATTACTACCCATTCATAAACACCTAAAGCTCCTGGGCATCGAAATGCTGTTTTCGACACATCTTCTTCGGCAATAAAAATTTGATTGTACCCTGAGTATCCATCTAACATACTGAGGTATTCAAATCCTGCTGCCGAATCAATTAGCATTTCTGCCACAGGCATAGGGTATTGATCTTTGGGTGTAGCATTATTTAGATCTCTAAAATCTATACAGACTCTTAATGTTCCGTTTTTCTTAATAACAGGAACAATGTTAGCTAACCAATCAACATACCCGACAGTTCTGATGAAGTTGCTTTTGAGTAGTCTTTCGATTTCCTCTTTTATCTTCGACAGAATCTGCGGTGCAAATCTTCTTGGTATTTGCTTCACTGGTTTTCTATCTGATCGAATGGGCAGCTTCAATTCAACCACTTCTCGACGCAGTCCAGATATTTCATTATAGTCCCAGGCGAAGCAATCCTTGTATTCTTTTAAAAGCTCAATGGTTCGATCTCTCAATCCTCTGTCAATTTTGGCACTGATGAATGTTGGCCTTTTTGTGAAGCCATCTCCCAAATCAACTTCCTCTAAAGGATCTTGAGCCTGAATCCTCTTGGTCGAACCCATTGGGTCTTTTTCAAAACCTAAAGGCTCGTCATCATAGACGCAGTCAAGCCTTTGGCCTTCGACCATATTATCTTCCGGGTTAACTTCATTGTTAACTTCAGTGGTTTGATTAACCATCATTGGCTCTTCTGTGGTTGGTTTAACCATCATTTGTTCCATTTCGGCTTCTAACGCCGCATTTTGTTTATTTTCGGCCACATAGGCCGTAATTCTATCCCATATGTTGGGTGTAGACATCATCAACATCTATGGACCGTCCCATCCTGTAGGTTTACAGAAGCCTCTTGGACGAGTTGATTCTTCAATCACTTCCCTCTCCCAAATAAAGCCGTGAGTAGGGTGTAGATCAAGTGAAGCATATATATTGTCCTGAGGGACATATGCTGTGTCAGAGGGAGTACATGGCGCTATGTTCGCCAATTGTTTGTCAAAAGTATGTTTGGTGATATGGTCGACTTCAGCTAAGAAGTAGCTTTGGTCCCCTTCCACGTTTTCGACAAGGCCATCCTCTCTCCAGATGGAAATCCTCTGATGGAGTGTTGAAGGGACTGCCCCAACTCCGTGGATCCATTCTCGACCAAGCAACAAATTGAAATTGGCCTTGGTAGGAATAACCATAAACATGGTTAATCTCTTGACACTTCCCACTACCAATTCCACCTCTATGACTCCCAAAGAGTAGCCAGATTTTCCCTCATAATTTGTGAGAACAGTGTTGTGTGGCCTCAGATCAGTATCTGATTTACCGATTTTTGCCAACATGTGTTGAGGCATTAAATTCACAGCAGCTCCTCCGTCGACGAGAACCTTATTAACACCTACATTATTAACTTTGGCCTGAATAAACAAAGGCTTTAAATAGTACTTCATGCCTCCATTTGGGTGTTCAAACACCGCGCTTTGTTCTTCCATGCAGCCATTGTTGAGTACATAGTAGCAAATTGGCTTATGCTTAGCCATATCTTGGTCGAAATCTTGCTCGACTTCGTTGACTTCCGATATCACGTCGAACTCAATAGGAAGTATTGAGACGACACATATGACGTCGAAATCAGGCTCTGAGTCTGAAAAGTCAGATCCCATCTCTTCGTCATCCAGGTTAAGGCCTTCTGGGTTGAGGCCTTCTTTGACAACCGTAAGAGGAGGAAAAATCCTCTCAGTAGCAGGCTTCCTTTGCACTTCGACAGACGAGGCTATTTGCTTTCCATTGTTGGTGGCTGGATTTCCACTTCTTTCAACAGCAATAAATTTCATCTGGCGTTGATGTCTCCGCCATTGAGTTTTGGTCATGGGATTTTTCCCTTTGTAATTTTTATTATAGACATATTTGCTTGAATCATATGTCTTATTCTGGATCATGGCACTCGAGCTTCCCTGCACCATCTTTAAAGGATACCCTGCATCCTTTCCTCCTGAATGCACCCATCTTTCGACAGGTGATTTTGTGGGTGGCACAAATGTTTTCGCCCCTTATGAGTTGGAGGTGTCACTTTGAAGGGGATGCCTCTTTGATTAAAACTGAATTTTGGCCTATTATCAACCCATGCATTCTTTCTCTTCTGTTGATGAGTAGAATGTTCAAGGCTTTTTGCAGCCTCCTTATCAAATACCGAACTGCATCTAGGGCACAGCATTACTTCAGTATTGTTGATTTTGCATCTATTGAGGAAATCAATCTATTCCTCTTCAGCTTTTGGATACACCACCTGCATATGATCTTCATGTTGGTCTTTAGTGACCATTTTGACCATTGTTTCAGCCCTTTCAGCACTTTTCGATATACTGGTGTTTCCAGCAGTGTCTTGACTAGCTTCGACAACGAAAATATCAATTTCAGTATAATTTGTTTCTGCAGTTGGTAAATGATTGCTGTCGATTTGCATTGAAGGTTTTGACTTATCATCAAACTTGAGTCTCCCTTCATTTAATGCTTTCTGAACCAAGTCCCTGAAAAGAACACATCGAGAAGTGTTATGGCCTAGAAAATTATGATATTTGCAATATCCTCTTTTCTTTTGTTGTTCTAATGGTGGTATTTTTAGGCCTTTAGGCACTAAAATCTGGCCATCGGAAACCAACAAATCAAATATTTGGTCACACTTTGTGACGTCGAAGGTATATGTTTTTGCAATATACTTATCATTTTTTGGTTCGACAGGATTTTTCCCATCAGAAGGCCTCAATAATTTACAAGTATAAGGAGGTCCGGGCTTTAATTCTGCCATATTAACCTCTTCTTCGACTTCTTCATATGATATGTCGAAGTCTTGGTCACTATCGTTAGTATTAACATAAGCAACCTTTTCTTTTTTATTAAATCGATTAGTTCTCGCCTTCTCATCTTTAAGCCGTTCGACTTGTCGAACTCTGTCAGCCAATTGAGCCATGTCTCTCAGGTGTAAAGTGTCTAACTTTTTCCTAATAGAATAATCTAGGCCACCAGCAGCCATTTCGACTAACTCATGCTCGGGTATCTGAGTAAAACATCTAGTTTTGAGAAGTCTAAATCTATTGAGATAATCATCAATAGATTTTGGCATTTTGCGTCGAACACTTGCCAATTCTTTAAGGCTAATCTTACATTGGCCCATGTAGAATTGTTCATGAAACGCTTTTTCCAATTGATTCCAATTAAACATGGAATGTGGGGGTAATGTAGTGAACCATGTGAATGCATTTTTTGTTAAAGAATTTGGGAAATATTTCATTCTTAAATTCTCATTTTGCGCTATGTCACCAGCCTCAGTCAGATATCACGCAATATGTTCGACAGTGGATTCGCTGGTTTCTCCAGCAAATTTTGTGAACTTAGGGATTTTCCATCCCCTAGGCAAATCTGTTTGTATCACATATTCCGATAGGGGAGACACAAAATTAGGTCTATAAGTTAAGACCATTTTGGGCTAAAATTGTTTCGACAAGATTTGCCAAATTATTTTGATTACCAAAGTTGTTTTGCTGAACATGTCTTATTACTTCGTCAACATCTTGGTTTCTATTAACTAATACCATTTCAGGCACAGGTTCTTCGATAGCCATTATTTGTCTTTGATCAACAGGAATTGTATAGTTGGGCCTTTCGACAGGTAATTCTACAGGCCTAACATTTTGGACTTGGGGAATTCGCTGGTTGTGCGCTGGTGGAGTGCCAAAGAAATCAGCAATTCGACCCATTTGTGTGGCTAACATTTGGTAACTGTCATTTGTGTTCCGAATTAATGGGTTAAACACTGTACCAATTTGTTGTGTTAGCATATTAACCATATCGTGATTACTGTCATCCATCTGTTGCCTTAATGCCAACAAAGACGAAGTAGTTATCGAAGGCTATGGATTTCGACTATAAATATTTTCTGGGGAGTTATTTATAGGTGAAAAACTTGAGGCTAAGTTTTCTGCATACGTAGATGCATTTGTTTGAAGCCCTGCCATCATGGCTGTTGGCATGCCATATGGGTAATTTCGACCATTCATGAAATTGAATGGCATATTCCCCATCACGGAGTTTGCCATAAAGGGCATAGTCGGATTTAAATTAGATGATACAGGGACCATATTCGACAAAGGGTTAATAGTAGGAGCAGTTGTTGCAGTTACACCCATAATTGTCGGAGAAGGAATCGGAGCGGTTACTCCTGGAGCGGTTACTCCTGTAATGGTTGGAGAAGATGCAGGAGCATTACTCCTGACATATTTGCAGCGTTTGTATTGTTAACTGACGCTTGAGAATGAGCGTTTGATGTAGAAGCATCATTCATATTTGAGCGTGGCATTTCAATAGTATGCCTACCACTTCTTAAATGCATGCAAAGTGTAAATTACTGGTTTTGTGTTTGATAAAAACCTAGAATTATTTAGTAAAACTTTTAATAATTAGCACAAACGTCCCACCGGGCGTGCCAATTTGTTTACCGTGATTTTTGGTAAACACCGCTAGTTACACGTGTGTGTTGCTTGCAAGATCAACTAGAAACATCTCAGAATATTTGTGAATTAAAGTTTTATTAAAATTATTGATGTTTATGATGATAACTGTTTTAATGGAGTAAAACAATGAAGAAACACATGTATTTAAGAAGAAATGCAGAAATGTAGTGAAGTGCAGGAAAATGCAGGAAATGTAGATAAAGAAAAGAAGATTGAAAACAGTAAAATGTAGGAATTCGTAAAGGAAAGCAAATAAACTGCAGAAATCTTTAAAGGAATGATAAATACATTGCTGAATTTAAAGGCTGGTACGCAGATTCATACATTGAATTCCTTTGACTCTGTTTTCTCTGATGCGGAAGTAAGAGTTTTGCAGAAGTTTATGTAGAAATGAATTGTGCGACCTCTCTCTCTACAAGAAAAACTCCTATTTATAATAAAAGAAAAACAATAACCGCTTAGCGATTTTTCTAAAAACAACTGCTATTTCGACTAGATAAAATTAGACAACCGCTACATCTTTCGACCACATCACTGCTGTCCTTTTCTACCAGCAATCTTTGATTTAACCTGTTATCTTAATGCTGTTCAACCTTCTGTCGAAACTACTAACTTCAGCTTTCCAATTTCCGCTAAGTTATTTGTTATGCTGATTCTCCCTGTACACAGCTTCTTGTTGTCGAAATATCAAGCCTTCTTCCTGAATGCAACTAGTCAAACCTTGTTGACATGTAAATGCCCGTACTTTCGACAACAACACTGTCCTGTCTTCGACTAAACTCTTTAACGTCTTTCTCGTCAAAAACTTTGTTCTTTGAACTCTCAGTTTCAATAAGCTTTAGGCATAGTCGAAATTACTCTTCACAATACCTTTCTCAATGTCGAATATCAACATTTCTTCTTTAAAACAACAAGTCAACATTATTGACTGCATTTAATTCAGCCTATCGAAAATGTAGGCTAACAGAAGGCGGAGGAGGTTTGGCGACATGTTGGTCTCTGGAACGTCGTTAGCGAGAAGTTGCAGCCTGGTGTTGGGTTTAATGTGGTGCTCTCTGCGATGCTCTCTTGTGGAGGTACACACCAAGCGAAGTCTATGGCTATGCAGTTTTGGAGTATTTGGAAGCGTCGCAATGATCGAGTTTTGGAACAGGTTGACCGGCCAGTTAGTGTCTCGACCAGAATAGCTATGGACGTCTTGTATGACTGGGAGGCGGTCCGCAATGTGGGCGTTAATGTTACACGTGATCGTTCAATTCCCAGCCATGTCGCATGGTCGAAGCCAGCGATTGGAAAGCTGAAATGTAATGCCGACGCGGCAAATTTTGAACCAGAAGCTATGTTTGGCTTGGGTCTTTGTGTTAGGGACGATAAGGGCGACTTTGTGGCAGCAAAAACCATGAAGTTTAATGGCATTCCAGCCCCCCAAAAAGCTGAAGCAACAGGTGTGTATGAGGCTCTCAAGTGGCTCATTGAGCAAGGAGTCCAGCGAGCTACCATTGAACTGGATTGTCTTCCAATGGTTAATGGCATCAACGGAAACCATCTCATGGCAACGGAAATAGGCTCTATCATTAGTAGTTGCAAGTCTATTTTATCTATTCATCAAAAGTATAGATGTAGTTTTGTTCGGAGACAAGCCAATGTTGTTGCTCATTATTCTCTTGCGAGAGCATCAATATTTTTTGTTTGTTCTCATATTTTTGATTACATTCCAACCTGTATTCGTGATACTCTTTATAATGAAATGAAGTGATTTGGTTTCCGTCAAAAAAATATATATTTAGCATATTAACTATTCATATTTTCTTTAGAAAAATATTCTCTAAATTGAGATTTTCACTTGAAGTACCTTTAGCTTATCAACTTATTTACAAAAGTCTATACTCAAATTTTGTAAATTCTCATAAAAAAAAATAGCCAAGTATGCTTTTAAAGAGACTCTTGGTCCTTGTCAAATTTTCATTAAGGTTAAACTAGACCTTTAAAATGGGTCTGATCAAAACAAAGACCTTCAAAATGGGCATAACTCAACTCACTATTGGGTATCTAAGTGTGAGAAGTCTCGCATCATATAATCTAACCTAATAATAAATAAAATGAAGAGTATATAAAAGGCTACCCTCATAAACCTTTTACCTCAAGGTTTTAGAACTAAATAGGGTCGAAACTCTTATTAATCATAATAAAAATTAGGCTTAAATATGTTTCAACTTTCAAGCCCCTGCAAATATAACGTGTTTTGGTTTAAGTCCCTGCAAAAAAAAAAATTAGTAAAAAACCCTTGCAAAATACACTGTTTTGATATAAGCCCTTCTGTTAACCCAACGTTACAAAAACGCTGAGTTGGCTAACATAAGTCTGAGTTGTCGTTTATTTATTTTTTCTAATTTATTTTTAATGCTTACTTGTAATGCCAAGTCATTATTTTTAATTTTAATTAATTTTTATTCTTCTCCATCTTCAACCTCCAACCTTCAACCTCCATCTTCAACCTCCAACCTTCAACCTCCTTCACCACCACCTTCTCCATCTTCAACCACGTTTGGAAACCCTAAACCCAAATCCCAAATTAAACCCAGATTATTTTATTTTTATTGAACTTCAAACCCATATTTTTATTGAACTTTAAACCGAGATTTGATTTTATGTGATTATTTGACAAATCGTTCTCTTTGCTGGGTTTGTGTTTATCTTGTTATTTTTCTTCCTTCTCTTTAATCTCTTTTTCAACCTCACTGTCTCAACCTCGCTGTCTCAACATTGCAAATCAGATTTATGCTACTTCCAACGTTCAACGAATTTGCAGAAAATCGATCGTTCCGAATTTGTTCCATGAAAAAATGTTGTATTTTGATTTCCGAATCTGGGTAAATCGGTCTGAATCTCTCATTCTGTTTGTTGGGTTTGTGTAATTGGGTTTGAAATCAATTTGGGGATTAGGGGTAACTGGGTTTGGGGGAAAGATGTAAGCTTTGGAATAAAATCTGAGAGAAAGATAGAGGGAGATGAAGCACGGAGAGAGAGGGAGACAAGAACTGTAATTGTAGAGACTTCCATGGAAAAAGAAAGAGGTTTGTTGAGAAGAGGTGGTGATGGAGAAAAAAAGAATAATGGAGAATAATAAAAAATAAAAAACAATGATTTGGCAGTTCAACATAAAAAAAAATTTGAAAAGAAAAATAAATGACTTGTCAGATTTCTTTTAGCCACATAGGCTAACAGAAAGGCCTATTTCAAAAAATTGCTTTTCCAGGGGCTTTTTACTAATTTATTTTTTTGCAGGGGCTTAAACCAAAACACGCTATATTTGCGAGGCTTAAAACATGAGGTGCTTCTAGAGTGAGAGAGCAAATCAAATCTCTCACCGGTGAAATACTAAAATTGACCATTGGATATTGTTTAAAATGCTATGAATGGTTAAGATTGAATCAACCAATATTAAATCTCAACCATTGATGAATTTTTATACTACATCCAATGATCAATTTTAGTGTTTCACCGATGAAAGATTTAATTTGCTCAAAAGCACCCTAAAACATGTTTAAGCCTAAAAATAAATACAAATGCACAATAGAAATGGACAGTCTCTTCTTCTGTTTGCACAATAGAAAGAAAACTAATAAAAACTCTTCTGTTTTGCACACGCCACATTCCAACTTTTTTTTTGTTTTGCTCGGTTTTGAAAAGATCTCCCCTTGTCTCGGGCGCGTGGTATACCCTCTGAAACTGTTAGCCGCTTTTCCGAGAAAGTAGGAAATAGTTTGCTGATTGCCTGATTGAATTTGAAGTGAAGAAGAAACAAGTGAGGATAGTTTGTTTGTGTGTGTATGCTGAGTCGAATCGCTTAGCGATGGAGAACTTTGATTTGAAAGAGGTTCAGAGACTCGAAGGTCACAGCGATAGGGTTTGGAGCTTGGATTGGAACCCCGCTACCGGTCACGACGGTATTCCTCTCGTCTTCGCTTCTTGCAGCGGCGATAAAACCGTCCGAATCTGGGAACAGAACCTATCCACTTCCCTCTTCTCCTGCAAGGTCTCTCTCTAAATTTCAACACCATTATTTATTTATTTATTTATCATAATTGTTTTTATTTGTATTGTAGAATAGAATCACTTTTCAGTTGTAAATAACTAAATATTGATTGATATGTCATACCTCTAGAATCTGGGAAAAAAGTTCACTTGTCTTGAGATCATTGTAGAATTGAATTTGAAAAATTATTATTTTTATTAAACATCTATAATGCTATATAAATCAATCAATTTTAGCTACCTCAAATGTGAACAATTCCATAAACAAATAGATACTTGGCTGGTGTATATCACAACTGAAGTTGCATACTGGTGCTTTTTTAATGATATATAAGTTTGACAATGGAATTTAGGCGGTTTTGGATGAAACACACACTCGAACTGTTCGATCTTGTGCTTGGTCGCCGTCTGGGAAATTGTTGGCTACTGCAAGTTTTGATGCTACCACTGCCATATGGGAAAATGTTGGGGGTGATTTTGAGTGTGTGTCTACTTTGGAGGTATGCTATTGATGAGCCATGAATCCTATATTGTTCTTTTCTTTTTGCCATCTGGATGTTTCTATACTTCGATCATTGGTTTTTCATTTGTCTATTTCCATTAACTCGCTTTGTGGTATACGATAAAATTTGAGGACAGGGACATGAAAATGAAATAAAGAGTGTGTCATGGAATGCAGCTGGCAATTTGCTTGCAACTTGTAGTAGAGATAAGTCTGTTTGGATATGGGAAGTGGTGGCAGGCAATAGCTTTGATTGTGTGTCAGTGCTGCAAGGACATACCCAGGATGTGAAAATGGTGAAGTGGCATCCCACAGAGGATATATTATTTTCATGTAGCTATGATAACAGTGTCAAGGTAATGTAAATTTTAGAAAAGGCTCTTCCAGAGAATGTAGTTAGTAGGTTAGTTGATGTGGGAATCAGTTAAGTTTGCATTCTAACTGATTGCTAACTGAACTTAAGGCACACTTGTTTTGTGCCTGGGATTTCATATCCTCTGTTACTTTAACATTACATTTACTACTTTTGTGAATGAATGTGATTCATTGAACAGCCTGATAACATTATAATGCTATCAATTTTATTCCAGGTTTGGGCAGATGAAGAAGACGGTGATGATTGGCAGTGTGTTCAAACTCTTGGAGAATCCAATAAGTACTACTTCTTGACATCTCCCATCGAACCAGATTTTACAGCTTCCTTCTGTCCTTTTTTAGACATGATTCTTTCCACTAGTTTATGTAGGATGGCCAATTTTTGAAACTAATCTAAATGCTGATTTGTTCACAATTATGTTATTTGTCAGTGGTCATACTTCTACTGTTTGGGCTCTCTCCTTCAATGCTAGGGGAGACAAAATGGTTACCTGTAGGTATGTGAAATATTGTTCTTGTTCATACATGGGATTATTTTTGATATTTTCTTTAACTGCTGTGGCATTTTGACTCCAATCCCTTATGGCAGTGATGATCTTACCCTGAAGGTGTGGGAGATAGAAAACATAGAGAAGCAATCTGGTGGTGAATTTTCACCTTGGTAAGTTTTGCCTCATCGTTCTAACTTCAGGGTGTGTTTATTTCAAGGTTTTTAAAGCTATTATTGGGGAAGTAAATTTGAAAATATCATATTCCCGTGTTTTTTCTAATTACTATTCCCATGATGAGGGATGGGTATCCACTTTGCATGACATGGGTATGGAAGTTATCTTTAATGAAATTATGTTATAAACAACTCCGGACTCCCATTCCCATTTCCTTTTGCTCAACTTGCTTATTTGCTACTGTATTGCATTTCCCCAGTCACCTTTTCTTAAACTCAACTGTAGGTTGAAAAAGTTCTGATTTTGATAGCTTTCAAGTCATAGTCCTGCTGTCAATTCTGATATGTTTTGTTATTATAAATATAATATGCAATGGACTGAAACACTCTGGTTCAATTCTTTCAAGGATTTTGAATTCAATTAGATAGGTTCTGGTTAATGATAATCTTCTATTTACCAAGGCACTTGTACATACGGGGGCTTGATCATTTAATAACGATGTCATATTAATCATTTCCTTTTGAAACAAATATAAAATTGTTTCTGGTTTCTTTTTGGGATTTTCAGGAGACATCTTTGCACTCTTTCAGGGTATCATGAGCGGACAATTTTCTCAGTTCACTGGTCAAGGTAGTTGCATCTTGGTTAACTAGAGTGAATTTTGCATCTTACTTCTTGACATGGCTTAATTATATTATTTTTGTCCCTGCAAATATAAAGGTTTTTTACCTTTTCGTCCTTGGAAATTTATATTTTTGTTTTTCATCCTATAATTTCCTAAATTCTATTTTTCGTCCCTGCAAAGTTCTTTTACTTCTTTTCGTCTCTGTAATAAATATTTGTTTTTGGAATTAGTCCTCGTTTAGTCTATATTTCAGGGACTAAAATCAAAACGATATTTAGTTTCGGAGACTAACACCAAACATGAACAATATTATATTATAGGGACTAGAACAAACCAATGATTAAAAGCAAAAAAATTTATATTGTAGGGACGAAAACGAAAAAAAACTGCAAGGCTGAAAACAAAAATCTCTATATTTGTAGGGATGAAATATATGTTTAAGCCTCATGACATTTATCTAAATCTTTTAGTGGTTTGCAGATTTAACCAGCTTGTCATTTAATACTCATGACTTCTTATGCATGGCTTTAAGAAGTCGACTGACGACTGTCATAGTTTTTATCTATGCCCACTGCCCAGTCCCTCTTTGAAGACATCGATTATGAATTTATGATAGAATCATATTGGAATTGGAATAAATATGAGCTATCATGTTGTCGGGGTAAATCAGCCAGTGTCCATATTTGGAAACTATGCTGACAGCTCTTCCTGCACTGTGGATGAATAAACCTCTTTCTTTCTTTGGGTCACACAGAAGTTTTTGAATGTGTAAATGACATTTCACAGAATTCTGCAGATTCGATCATTAGATTTTTGTTTTTCAAAAAAAAAATTGAAAGCTGGGGGAAGATAATGACTCATGCACTTCATGTCTGACATTAAGATAGCAGAAGAATCCAATATTATCTAAATTTGGCGTATATTATTCTGATGTTTTTTTTCGACACATAATTCTGATGTTTTTGTATCCTGCATTTTGTGCTGGTATGACAGAGGAGGTATCTTTGCCAGTGGAGCTGCTGACGACACTATACAGTTTTTTGTGGATAACAATGAAAGTCAGGTATGCCGATTTTTTAACTTTTCATGGCTAATGCATAAGTGCATTTATCCAATGCCTTTAGCAGTTCACAATTCAAATGCCTTATTATTGGCATTACTGGTGTAAATTGTGTACCTGATTCCTAGCAGACAAATGTCTCCTGTTAGGATGTTGTGTGTAATACTATAATTGATCATAACTCAGGCCATTTGTGATTGGTACTAGTATAGTAGTAGTATTCCATAAATTGAATACGTAATTACTCTAGTAATTACAGCTGAGAATTTTTTTTGAATATTCATAAGCTGTTAGTCTCTTACGTCAGGACCCTCCTTTCAAATACTGGTGGGCATAAGCATAACAGTTGTCATTATTTTAGTATGACATGTCAGTTTCACTCACTTGGGATGCCGCAATGAGCATAGTTGCATTTTATCCTCGTACATTTTAGTTTAAAGTGTATGAAGAGTTCACAGAAAAGAAACGCATCAGATTCTTTATATGTTCATTACAAGTTTCCTTTTCTTGGTAAAGAATCAATCACTTTAAATCATGGGCACATAATGAGTCTATTGGCTGTTTATGCTTATGGATAAGCCTGGAATTTTTTAGTTTGTACTTGCAATAGCAAAAGACTTGACAAACCAATTACCAAATTTTTGTTCATTTGCAACTCAAGTGCAGAGAACACTCAACCTAACAGCTATTACTACTGTATCTGCAACTTCATTTATCTACACCAAGTTTTTCCTTTGAACTATGCTTTATTTCAAAGATTTAGCACAATGTTCTTGCGTAGTTGCAGTATTGTTCAAGGGTACTGGTTAGCTGGACCTGCTTGTTTTCATTGTTTTTCGTAATCTAATGCTCTTCTTTCTCATTTTCTTCATATATCTGTGGACTTGAGTCAGATCTTTTTGTTTAAGGGCTCTTCTTGGCATCTGAAAACTTCATTGTTTTGAGCCTCAACATTTGTGCAGTTGTTATTAAGAGATAAATCCATATTTACATTATATTCCAAGCTCCTGAAAAATTCAAACTTAAATAAGAATGTATGGTTCTGTAGGAAAATAACCAAAACAATAAAAGTATTTCTTAAATAATTTTGTAGCTTTGTAGATTGTAGATGCATATCACTCTGTCAAGAAACAGGTTAAATTTGATCAAGCTTTACTGCTTGCTTATGACATAGGTTGATGCTCCTCTGTACAAGTCCTTACTGAAGAAGGAGAAGGCTCATGACATGGATATAAATTCTGTGCAGTGGAGCCCTGGGGTAAGATTCTGAGACACTACTTTAGTGGAATCATATAATTTCTTTGCACAAATCAATTTGGTGGAATGGTAGATTTCACTGATATTAATTAGGTAATTCTAGTAGCTGATCCTATGATTTTGAAGCATAATGTCTTAAATTTCACTCTAGCTAACTTGTAGTTGATCAATAAAAGTAGTTGTGGTTAAAAGGCTTTCTAAGACTAGTGTAGTGTTTAACTGACAGGGGTTGGCAGAAAATTAACACCAGAAAGGATAGTTAAATTTTCATCTGTAGAGTAAATATAAAATTTGAAGTTATGATGACTTTTGGGAATAAGTTGATTGCTTCTATCAAATACAGTTTAAGCTAGCTTATAAGAACTTGCTTTATGTGTCTTTCTCTTGCATTGGTTTATTAATCAACACATTTTACCTATTGCTTACTAAATAGGAGAAGCCGCTACTAGCCTCTGCAAGTGATGATGGGACAATCAAGGTGTGGAATCTGGTATCACAGTAATGATACTAGTTTCGCATATTAGCTGTATCAGTAGCAGAAATTTATATGTGTGGAGCCCAATAGTAGAAGTGCTAGATGTGTAGGCATCCTGCATCCTCATAGAGTCATAGTTCTTTTTCTTTCTCTTAATTGATAATTTTGAATATTGTATTTTTTAAGGAAGTCAGTAGTATGACTGTAAATTGTAATTACTGTCAACTAAACTTTACATTTTTGCTGAAGAATTACTCAATAATTATTCACCCCACACTGAATTAGTGTTTATTTTATTGGCTGGGAGAAACAGGTTTTTGAATTGAGCAATTTCATGTTGCCCCAGATTTTCTGATGGATCGCAAATCTAGTTTAAGTAAGAGATTGTTTTTGTTTCCATTTCTTATATTCTTACTGATAATTATACAAAAGTTGCAATGCTTTCATTTGTTTTGGTTTTTAAAGTTTGATATAGAAAACGGTGAAAATAACATTTTTGAACATAAAACAAAACAGAAGTCAGATTATAATTTTGTAATTATCAGTCAAAATAAGAAATGAAAACACGGGTTTTCTCAAAACATTACAGACCTTGGTTCTCTACGATGTATTCTGAACCGATGGAATTGTTAGCAGTAGATATCACTACTCAATAGTATATCCAAGGTAGGCCATTTGTGAAGGCCAATATATACTGCACAATATAAGAAACGAGCATCAAAACGAATGGTTTCGTGATATATCTTGACAAAGTAAATGTACTCAAACCATATATCCTGTTATCGTTAGAATATAGGAATTTCTCTTATTTAAATAGGTTTTTCTTTTATCAAATTATTTGCATTGTTGAAGCTGAGCATCCTGCGAGTTAGAACTGATGATTGCGATAAAATACGAGATTTTTTTTTTTATATATATATAGATGCATGATACTTGTTTTTGTTTTTAAGTAACACTATAGGGCAATTGTTTGTCAACAGGCTCAAAGTTATTTAGGTTAGATTAGGCCACGGTCAAAGTTTGGAATTGGAAGAGAGATCACTTGGGATTTTCTTATTTATGAGAAAAAATGCAGGTGAGTTGGATCTTAGAGGCTTACTGAAATTCAGGAAAGCCTTTAAGACTCAGAGCGCTTACAAAGCTACTTAGATATAGTCATTATGCATTGAATTCATCACATCGGCCGTAGGGTTCGATCTCATATTTTTGTAGAATGTGAGCTATTTTTTTTTTTTGACAAAAGCTAAATTCTTACTAATGGATCGGATGAACCTTTATTGGTTGAGATTACTCAGAAAATGATTTAGCTCATAATATTTTTGATAATAGAGAAAAAGTCATGAGTGCTGTAAGTATTTGATGAATGTAAATGGAGGAGGAGCTCAAATCACATAATTTTTGTTTCAAAAAATTGTTTTTTTTTAAAAATGCCTCTTCAACAGCCACGGAAATCAAACTCACAAGGAAAAATAGAAAGGATAATATAAAAATAAAGATTAATTAATAAGCCATATCCAATCATCTATCATAAATATATGGTTGTAACAATTAAACAGATAAAATAAAATTACAGAAACAAAAAATCTAACACCTGTTATCTATTCTTAGAGGAGCAACGTTGGCCAGACCCTCTTCAACCAAAGCAGCACGTGCCATAGTGATCTTGCTTGGAACTAAAGGAGCATCAAATGCAGTGCAATCTATCCAATCCTTCAGAAAATCTTCTTGACCCCATATCTCAGGAATCCAAACCCTTCCAGCTACTTCAACTCTATGCCTTTTCAACCTCTCTCTTTCACTTTCCTCTTCCAATGCTTCAACCACACTAGTAGTTATTGTTAACTCTTTTTCAACTTCATCATCCATAGTAGAAGCTGAAAGTTTCTCATTGTTGAGATGAAGAGTTTTTGAGACATGTGGATCATGTTGTTTTTGTTTCTGCATGTTGATATCTTTAGATGGGTGTGGATCATTGTTTGAGTTCAATGGGTAGAAAGGAATCTTGTCTTCAGATTCAATAGATGATATGTGAGCCATGCAGAGAGAGAGAGAGAGAGAGAGAGAGAGAGAGAGAGAGAGAGAGAGAGAGAGAGAGAGAGAGAGAGAGAGAGAGAGAGTATAGAAGGGATTTGAAATGAAATGTGAGAGGGTTGGGTATGTGTGGGACATAAAAAGGCAAAGAGAATGGGTGGGAAAATAGTTTACACGTAGTCCACAAAGAGTTTATTTTGTATGGTAAGTGACAAACTTACGTGTCTTGTTTCAGATGGGGATTTTAAGATGTGTGGCTTTAGTTCTCACTGGTTGAGTAGTGTTGAAAAATTAATGACAAATTTGAACCAAAAATATAATATAATAATTATAAAAGAAGTACACCATTCTGTGGGAGAATAGAGTGGGAGGATGTGGGGTTTATGGGATTCCTTGGATTGGTTTTTGGAGGATTGTGAGGTTGACGTTGACTTGCATGCATGCTTCATTATATGGGAGTTGGGGGAATTGTCCAATGGCTAGTGTTCTTTTTTTGTGGAGTGTTGCGGTGCGCTCTTATTTTTCATATACTCGCTCTGATCTTTATTATAAAATTTTTTTGCAGTTTTAAGTTTATTGAATAACTGATGTATCTGGCCTAATACATCAATATTTAAAACTGCAAAATTTTCTTATAATAGGGACCAGAGGAAGTAATGCTTGTGTTTTATCACTAGATTGTGTTATTGGGGCGGTCTAATGGAGAGTTTGTACTAATTTGCCTTATCTTTGGGTGGAATTGTTTTTAAGGGACGTTGATTCTCTTTACTTTTTTATTCTCTCCATTTGTTTTATAATTTTAATTACAATTCATTCAACAAAAAGACATGAATGCTTTGGGGTGTCATGTTATTTATGAGACAAATATTAGAGGATGATGCTCTAGTTTAGGTAGTGATTTTTTTTTTTGGATTCTTTAAATACTAGAAAGAGATAAATCCGTTTTGTCTAATAAAGAGATAAATCCGTTTAACATGAAATTGCAAACACGGATTTAATGGTTGTGGTTTCGGAACAATCGAATTAGGTTGCCCAAAAACCGATTTTTTATCCTAAATTATTTACCCGGCGTACAACATTGTCTTCGTCACGTGATAACGAATATCTACACACTAAACGGAACCAAAAGACCACCGATATTCTTATCTATTTTATTTTTTTCTTAAAAATTAATTTTAATTTTTTAACAGATTTATCATTTTTATTTATTAATTATTCAAAATTCAAAATGGATTTATCTAATAAATAGATAATTCCGTTATTAAAACATAACAAAAATGGATTTATGATTTGCTTAGGTAAATCCGTTCTGTTATTTTTAAAAACCGGATTTATCTATTCTTGAATTAAATTTGTTATGCATTTTTTTTTCTAAATCGGATTTATCTAACTAAAAGATAAATCCGTTTTGGTTTTTTTTCCAAAACGGATTTATCTTTTAGTTAGATAAATCCGTTACTGTAAAATATGTGAGGGGCATTTTGGGAATAAAAATATTGTGAGGGTATGAGGTCTCATAGTGGGGGTAAAATAAATAAATGCCCAAGTGAAAACTTGAATTTACGACCTTTCCCTTTCAAATAAAAATCACCGACGCATTTCTAATTCTTGGCATACGAAAATTTAATTCCATAAAAAATCTTAAATTTGTTAAACATTA
Source organism: Astragalus membranaceus (assembly GCA_039519185.1). NCBI lineage: Eukaryota > Viridiplantae > Streptophyta > Magnoliopsida > Fabales > Fabaceae > Astragalus > Astragalus membranaceus. The sequence goes on along the minus strand of CM076854.1, from coordinate 159,495,623 downwards.
TAAGAGATTTAAAAAACAATAACTTTTTTGTTTACATAAAAAAATTCCATAAGAATGCCAAAAGAGAAAACAATTTAATTTCACGAATATTACAAAAATGTTATTCTCAAGCACAATTAAAGAAGTTGTTTCAACTATTAGTCTGTTGGTCGATTATATATCCTTTTCTGTCCATTCATAAGCAAGTTGCAGAAAAAAATCCCACTCATGTTTGTCAATTATTATTCACAAAAAATGGATCCAGCTGATCATAAATAAATGAACATACAGAGGCACATATGATTTTCAGATCAGATTTTTTTTCCTTCATTTCTTTTTAACAAAAGTACAAAACACTTAATGGGATACAAGTCTTCATTTTGAGTCAAAAGATACAATCCATTTTCCTGAATATGAATATGTATGTTATCTACAAGGTCATTTTGCCTTTTTTTTTTTAAGTTAATAATGTTACAATGTAATTTAAATTCTATCAATTGGATTACTGCACGTCTCTAATAAATACTCAATATTGGTATTGTGAATTTAGATCACACAACTAAATAGCATTTAAAAAAACTTATACAAATTAATAAATTGATAGTCATAGATAGATAGATAGCTCCAAATCATAGATAAATAGCTCAAAAGTCAGTTTGGTGAACTTTTTTTGAGCCATTCTTATTAAACTCCCCCTCTTATTCCCACACACCTCCACATGGGTGTGTTTTTGTTAGACCCTACGGAACATGAGAATCAAATCGAAGTCGATGAAATTTAGGAATTGGACTTTGATGTGACTATGGAAATGGAATGTGACCAAACTTTATTATTTGACTTCTTGGACTTTTGCAGATTCTAATCAGTAATCATCCATCCTTTTATGTAAGTATATATGTACATTTGCATAAGTCATAACTATGTTTAACTTGCAAACGTTTAAAGTACCTGATATGCCTTTGTTATAATGTATTAATTTTACAGGTTAGTAAAATAAATATTGTATTAATGTACACAGCTAGAGCCTATAGCTTAAATAACAGCATCTCCATCCATTGTGTGTAGGGGGTTGCATAACCCTTATAAAATGGCCCACAAAGACACATCTTTTTTGGGTCTGTAGGCAGAAGACAAGTGTCGCTTAAAACTCACACATATAACTGTAAAGTCTCGATTTCAAACCAAGATATGATATCGAGCCTAACAATTTTGATATTTACCAGTTAAGCTAGAGATTTTAGATTTCTCATGCAAGCAACACTTGGCTCAACTATGCAATCTACTTCTTATACGTTGGGGGTCTCCAACGCATAAATATTTTAAGCAACGACTCTATAGTTTATCCAATAATCTTAAACAGCCATGAATAAAGACGGCTCTAAACTAAGTTGGTAATTTTAAAAAAAATACTAATAACATGTTAATATTACAAAAATATAGTTGATGGCTTATGGCTTATGTTATGTCTATTGTGCATAAGCCTATAACAACAAAAACAACTACTTTATGCCCTTCCCCCATCTCTCTATACATCCTAACTAGTGCATTCGATCCATCCTTACCACCCCCTTTTGCCCACCTCCACCTTCCTTGCAACTGCCCCCTCCTTCGAGCTTCTCCCCGAGACATCCCTCATCTCCATGAACACTAACTAAGTGCATAGAACCGCGGTGCAAGCCAACCTACTAGACACGTGGTAAAGGTGAAGCTATAACTTTTTATTAGCGGGTGTGAGGGTGAGTTTATCGAGTATCCGCCGCGACCCTGAACCACCATCTTTCCTAAACATTTATTTCCCACTTTTCGCACTTGTCTTGGAAAAATTAAGTGAATATCACAGAACCAAGGACTTTGGCATTTCTGATGGAAAATTATTTGAACTTATACCTAAGAGAAAAATGTTATTTAATTTCTACTTGATTTAATTTTCCTTCAACCATTCAAAACGCATGAATGAGTGCATAGGGTCAAATGTAACCATCGCTAGTGCCCAAATTTCAAGCGACATTCTTAATCTTAATGTGAAGAATTAACAAAACAACCATCTATAAGAATCCCTCACCATTACTGATATATTTTCTGTACAAAAATATAAGCTAATTAACTTGTTCACATATGTCAACAAGCCCAAAAACACAGAAGTTTGAAAAGTACTTAGCTTTCATGAAAAACTGTATGGACAATATAGACCTAAAACTGCTACTAAAGGGCAAAAACGAGGATCTAACACCTAGACCAATGCTATTTCTATCACTAAGATTTATGCAATGGTAAAGAAATGCAAGGAAGGCAGGGGATTAAAGGTGGGAAAAAGAGCATTAAGCTCTTGGATAGCGTAAACGCCCTTTCTTCTTTAAGAATTCTGGGATCTCAACCAAGCTACCATCAGTGAAAGAGGAAGATCGCCGATTGATACCGACGGTATCTCCCTGTGCGAGTTGACTGGCCTGCATTTTGGACATAAAACAGAATTATGGGTATGGAATCACACTGGGAGGAAGATGGGAAGGGGGTTGATATTTTGTGTAAGCCATACCTGTGTGGGTCTCCCCTCACTTTGCTCTTGACGCTTGAATCCGGTTGCAATCAGTGTTATGCTTACCTATATAAAACCAAATTAATCAGTGTTATGCTTACTTATATAAAACCAAATGACATGGTAGTAGTAGATTGTCTTCTCTGGATGATAGTAGTAGATTGTCTTCTCTGGATGACTTAGTAACTGTTGTTACTTCTGTTATATGATCTTTTTTAAGCTTCTAGAAGCAATCTTTGACAAAAATAACACAACAAAGAGAGGAGCCTGCTAAAGAATTTAGAACTTATGTATCCAGGAATTGTTGCAGAATATCTGCTGTCTTGGACCACACTGGACCAGGGTAATGTTGTCTAATTCATTTCTGGAAGAACATGGTATGACATACAGAGAGGTTCGTAAAAATAACACTCAAGGGTTTGCATAGTTTAACTTACTTGACCACTGAGAGATGGATCTATTACTGCTCCAAATATTAAATTAGCAGTGGGGTCAACAAGGTCATATATAACTTCTGCTGCAGCATTTACCTGTACATTCGTATAATATTAAAAGTCAATAGCCATAGATAATACTAAAGGACAGTCTTAAATAGAAGTATGAAGAATTTCATAGATAGCAGATCATGAAGTAGCCAATCAGTCATGGTTCAGAGCATAAAGCTTATTCATTATATTTCTTTGCTCACAGCATGGATGCCAAATTTTCAAACAACTAACAAAAGTTAAGTTTATAAATAGCTCACAGGAAAGGTAACACAACAGAACTATATTAACTGGACTAGACAGAGGTGACATTTTTTTACAAATGTAGCTTGGGGAGTTTTTCCAAGTTATAACGACTTCCCCAGGAATAAAATGATAGGAACCCTAGTTCAAGGAAATAAAAAAACTGTTTGGTTAAGTTCTTGGGAATCTTTCTTTTCTGAAATTCCTGAAAAGAACTGAAATATTTATCTGGTTTCCAATATTCTCAGAAATGTGTTATAATTCTCAAAATGCCCCATGGAGGAGAGAGTCCAGAGGTTATGGGAGAGATGACACATGGAGAGTGTGGAGAGTGTGGGATTTTTGCACAAGAATTGGATTCCCACAATTGTGGGGATGTTCTTTCCCTCCCCCTCTAGCAGAAATGAGGACTACCTAAACACAAGAAGTTAGCTTTCCAGGGAACTAGCAGTATACCCGTGCATACGCACGGGTGTTGTCATGTTATTTTTATTAATAGACTTAGACATAATTTAATTAGTCCGATACTCTGTGAAAACCAAGACTAATTTAAAGTAGATAAACAAAAAGTTTCAAATTGTAATTGAGTTAGTCAGAACATTACCCCGTGAACATTTACCAGCAATATGTAATATTTCCATTGGGCCATACTCGGGAATATTTATTTTTTATAACTCTTAGAATTGAAATAATAAAGACTTGAATATATTTGATAATAGCTTGATTGACTGATTACAAAGACTAAACACTAACCCCTATTTATAGGGATAAATAGACTCAACCCTAAATAACTAAATCAGGAAACAAATCATAATAATAATGACGTAATATGAAAACTTATCCTAAGAGATAATCAAAGATACTCTAAGATAAGAAACCAATCTGACTATGATACTCTAACTTAATATCATGATATTATATGCTATTTTCTTATATTCTAACAATAACCTTCACCAAACAAGGATGCTATTTTCTTATATTCTAACAATAACCTTCACGAAACCAACTTAATTAATATTGAGACAGCACTCACTGCTGAAACTCAAATAGGAGAATGTCACAACTTAGATCCAAACCAAAAACAATATTGGACCAGCGCTTACAGCAGCTGAAGTCCTAACTGAAGGTGTAACAACTCCAAACCAAACTGAAACATTTCATATGTGACTGGTGCCGATGACTCAACTTGGACAGCGGGACTACCAATGGACTATTTCATCTATGATTGGGGCCGACGACTCAACCTTGACGTGGTTGGACAACGAGACTACCAATGGACTATTTCATCTGTGATTGGGGCCGACGACTCAACCTTGATGGTGGTTGGACAACGGGACTACCAACGGACTATTTCATCTGTGATTGGGACCGACGACTCAACCTTGACTGTGGTTGGACAGCGGGACTACCAAAGACTATCTATAGTGTGCTCGGATTGTTAACTAGAGAGCTTGCCATTAGAGACTGACAAGGCAGAAAGCACATTAGATAAGAGTGACTTGGACAGATGACAAACAAAAAACTGGAACCAATGAACAACCTGAAACAAAAAGATGCGTGAAACCAAATCCGAAAGCGATACACAATGATTGAGCAGTTGATGTGACATAAATGCAGAAACAGAGGGACAAGAATTGATATATCTTGACTAAATCAGACTAGAAACAGACCAAGAACACTGAAACAAACCCGAAACAGACCAAGAGCACTGAAACAAATTAGAGACAGACCAAGAACAGTATAAACACTGTTCAACAGTACCTAAACAAGCAATATCTACCAGAAAAATGCCTAAACCAAGAGAGAGAAAGGGTAGTTTGTACTGTACCACGTATAACCAGGGACCAAACTCAATAAATAACCATAGATCCGGGACCAGGAGAGAGAGGCGACGCCGGCGATGAAAAGAACCACAAGAACATTGGCCGGACGCGCCTCCACGCGCCGGTACTGCGGACGAACGTGAAACAAAGACGCTGACACTGTTTCCGCGCGTGACGGTAGAGATGGGAGCGAGATTTCAGTGGTAGGCCGGTCTGACATAAGCAGTTCTGATGGTGGTGGCGGTGCACGATGATTTGACCTGAAAGATGGGTTTCTAGACTAAACAATGTTTAAGGAGAGAGAAAATGGAAACTGAGCCTGAACATGGACGAAGAATGGCCTGATGAAGATGGACCTTTGAACAGTTGAGTAGATCGGCGAATTCCACCCTATTGGTGGTGGTTTTGCCGAAAACGGTTGCCGGAAAAATTTTCCGGTGGCGGCTGACGGTGGTGGGTCTGCCGGAAACTGAAAAGACACGCCAGAAAGTTGAAAACAGCGGAAGAAAATAGAAACTAAAATAGGGTTATGGCAACTGTGAGAAGATATCAATTGAGGCACAAAGGTAGGTCACAGAATCAGAACTTGCTCTGATACCATGTTGAAATAATAAAGACTTGAATACATTTGATAATAGCTTGATTGACTGATTACAAAGACTAAACACTAACCCCTATTTATAGGGATAAATAGACTCAACCCTAAATAACTAAATCAGGAAACAAATGATAATAATAATGACGTAATATGAAAACTTATCCTAAGAGATAATCTAAGATACTCTAAGATAAGAAACCAATCTGACTATGATACTCTAACATAATATCATGATATTATATGCTATTTTCTTATATTCTATAAATAACCTTCACCAAACAAGGATGATATTTTTTTTTACCCTCTCATAAATATCCATCCACTGAAAACTGCACAAATCACAATCATGTAAAAAACTGTTCCAATGGAATCTGTATGTGGTTTTAAGGGCTAAATTCAGTACATGTTGCTCCTAGCAACTTCCCATAATCCTTAGATTGGAGCAACAAGGAAGAAGGAAGAAATCAAAAGAGAAAAAAAGAGGAGAGAGAAACACCATGGGCACAGATGTAACAAATAATTAACAAAGATAACTAACTGTAAGAGCCAGAGGGAAAGCTAGCTACCTCAAACAAAGTCAAATCACTTCCACCAGTTATGTTCCATACAATTCCAGTAGCCCTCTCTATACCAATATCTAGTAAAGGTGACTGGATAGCATTTAATGCAGCATCTCTTGCCCTTGTTTTCCCTTCAATACAAAAGAGGCTAGAAGATAAATTTCAAATTTGAATAATATATGTGACCATCGACCATGTTGTGCTGACCAATTTTGAGCCCCCCTCCCAGCACAATAAAAAGAGATGTGTGCCAATCAAAAGGTAATACATTTATACTTTAATATAAGTTAACAGAAAGGGGTGTAAAGAGGTAAAATTTTATTATTGAAGATCATTAAAGCATATTCATCACCAATGTGTGTGCTTCTTCAGAATTTTAAAGTGTGGCATGACTCATGAGAGTTAATTTTACAACCTTTAAATTATTTTGTTTGGATTTATTATGTAAAAGAATAATTTCAAGGCAATGCCATCTATCCTCTAAAACAACTCTGGGTCCACAATCCTTCCCTCGTGAACGTGCACACCACAAGGTAAGCCATATGGTAGTCCTAAATATATAGTTTGAGTATCACAGTACCCACTACACGTAATATATAATTTTCAGGAAGCAACACAAAGGTTTCAGAGTAATTATTTGGGGTTAAATAGAAGATGCAGACTTGAGAGCAGCAGTGTAGCCCCATAAGCAGTTAACATACATACCAGTTGCAGTTCCTATCCCCATAAGTGAAGAACCTGCATTGGCCATTATAGCTCTAACATCGGCAAAGTCAACATTCACCAATCCGGGTATCTGCAATCAGTTAACAAAATTAACAAGCATTAACTTTGAACCATGGGCAGAGTATAATCAGAACCTTCTATTAGTGGAACTGGAATGGCAAAGTATGCATTGTCTAATCGCATCCAAGATTGATAACAAAAAATATATAAATTCTAATTAACAAACTAAGGATTAAATTGCATTGATAGTCTAAACAAGCTTAGCACAGCCGTCCCATCATATTATTACTAAAAAATAACAGCAATACACAAATTTGAACTAGTAGAATTTGGGTTGGGCCTAACTCAACCCCCAAAAGCTAGCTCTTGGGGATGAGTTAGGCCCAATCTCAAATTCTAAGACGGATCAAAGCTTACCCGAGATCTGTTGGGCCACCCCACAGATGTTCAATCCTACAAACTTCCCGCTCCAGAGGTATAGTTTTGGGTGTGAGAGGGGCGTGTTAGAAGTCCCACATTAACAAACTGGTTTTGTGGGGTTGAGTTGGGCCCAAAATTTATGATGGTATCAAAGTTTATCCTAAACTCATCGGGCCACCCACCAATCCACACATCAACCCCCAATCGTGATGGATGTGGGGTATTGGGAAAAATTCAAGTTCCACATAGAGTAGACATAAGGTCTCTTAAGAGTTTAAAATGATAGGGCATCCCTCGCCCTACAAGCCAATTTTGTGGGGTTGAGTTAAGATTAAAATTTAAGATGGTGTCAAAGCCTACCTGAGATCCATTGAGCTACTCGCAAATGTCAAATCCTGCAAACTTCACACTCTAGTTGTACAATTCTGGATGTGAAGGGGTGTGTTGAAGCCTCATGTTAAATATTGATATGGCCTGAATAGTGGTTATAACTTATAAGTGAGGGGCAATGCGGCAATCCTCACCCTATAAGCTAGCTTTTGGTGATGAGTTAGTAGGTCCAATCCCAAATTCTAAGATGAACCAACATATTAAACAACGCAACACCCACAAGTGAATCAGGTAGGGACTACCGGATTTGTCAAAAAATAAAAACTATTAAGGTTCCCTTTCTTTCATCCTTTTATTTTTACTATTCTACAATCCAAATTTGACCGGGACGAAAAAGCATAAAGCAACAACAGGAAGGTATTTGTTTATGCCCAATGAAAATGATTCCATACCGTAATAATATCAGATATGCCACGAACACCTTGTCGAAGAATATCATCAGCCAAATTGAATGCTTCAGTTACAGGGGTAGATTGAGAAACTGCAGTCAACAACTTGTCATTTGGAATAACTATCAGAGTATCAACATTATCTCTCAAGGCTGCAATTCCTTCTTGTGCTTGAACTGCCCTCCTTCGTCCTTCAAATGAGAAAGGGGTTGTGACAATACCAACAGTTAGTATACCCATTGCCTTTGTGATACCAGCAATAACTGGAGCTGCACCAGTACCAGTTCCTCCACCCATTCCAGCCTACATGAGTAAGTTTTGATATTCAAGTTTACAAAATACACCAATGACGAACAACTTAGTAGAATACTAAATTGCAGGGGTGTCTATTTCCAATTTCAAAAAGTCAGCACATTTGAGGATTTCAAAGATCAAGAGGTGTTGGTTCCTCATTTTGCATAGGCATTAACTAATAATCAAAATTCAAAACAATAAAGTCTAGAATTTTATGCATGTTCTAATAATTTGCCTCCTTAAATTTATAAGGAATATCACATAAAAGTAATTTGCAATTGTATAGGTACCAAATTCTTATATAATAATCTAATAAGCTAAATTTTGGGTAACAACATCACCAATGTCCAAATATTTGCAATATCATTTTCATTTGTATTATGATCATATATCTTCACTGATGGTAAAATTCCAGATAAGATACATTTATTATGATCACTGTCCCTTGAAAGGTTATAAATCTGCAAGACTTTCACATATAGCATTCCTTATTTTAAATATTAGAACTAGAACAATTTTCCTCTTTATTTTGAATACTGAACAATAATCTTTTCCATAAATAAATAAATAATAAGCATGCCTTTCAACGGATACATGATTTGAAAAGTTCAAAACTTCAAAATAGTTAAGTATTGGTAATTACCCAAGTGTCAGCCAGCCCATCACAGTATTTGGAATTGTAAATCTCTTACATTTTAAATAAAAAAACATAATTTTTATAATTTGAAAGCAACATCCTAGGAGACAATACTTTCATAGCAATTCTTAGATAAGTTGACAATCTAATGGTAGCAGTCTATCGTGAAATATACTCTATTGACAAATAGATGAAAGAATGACAAAGTGCCTTGTTTAACATAAAAATGAGTTCTAATTGAAGTGAAGATGCCAGAAATTCAGTTGAATCGTTGTTGGTACATGAGGCAGTTTTCAGCTTTTACATAACAAACAGTTATATTTTTTTTGACAGTAACAACTAACAAACAGCTATATTATTATCAGAGATATTGCTGCATATTGTAATGGAGTTTTTTATCCGCTTCTATACATTAGGTCCCATTGATAAGCACGTGTCGTGCTTCATTTTACTTAAGAGGTGGGGTTTGGACTGACAGATATCCTGATATTGGTGATACATTTGTTTTAATAGCACACAGTACAAACCTCAGCTGTATCCCCTATTAATCTTACCCTTCAACAAAAAAGAAAAACAGTCCAAAACAATTTTAGACCATTCATTGAAACAAATGACATAAAGAGCCATTAGTTATATTCAGAATAATCTTATATGCTAACATCTTGAAGAAATGTAAAAAAACAAAAGAATGATTCACATGAGTAGACAGATAAACAATGTATGCTAATGTATAAAGGTCTGATAAGTGATAATTTAGGATCATGCACTTGGATACTTCAGGGAGCAGGCAGAAAAGAGCAAGCCTTCACAATGAGCAAAATAAAAAATTTCACCACATTAGTCTAAGCCCTCAGATATAGTCCCTTGATAACCTTTGAAGAGTGGCTTATTCCACCCACCCCCCACCCCCCACCCCCCACACACACACAATATATTACCACATCCTTTCTTTTTCAATCAATCAGATATTAATATATCCTTTCTTTTTCTGTCAATTTAATATATCCTTTCTTTTTCGATCAATCATATATTACCCTATCCTACTCTGAGTCTTCACAAACACATACTTTGGTATTAACAATCATCATAAAGCATATAAATCATGTCTACCGACGGTAATGTTTAGAAGCGATTTGCGTACTAAAAATAAAATTCATAATGCAGAATCCATAATTGAAGAAAAGTGATTGAACATACAGTAACAAAGACCATATCAGCTCCATCAACTGCCTCTTGTATCAATTCTTTGCTTTCTTTAGCAGCATTCATGCCAATCTCCGGGTTACCACCGGCACCAAGCCCCCGAGTAAGCTCTTGACCAATCTGCAAGCGGTTCTCAAGGAATACAGGCGACATTCTCATAGCCTGAACATCAGTATTCACAATCCAGAACTCCACCCCATTCATTGAACTCTCTATCATGCGGTTGACTGCATTTGACCCACCACCGCCAACACCGATGACTTTAATCTTTGCTTCATTATTATTACTCGGAGTGGAAGTGGCTTCTAAGTTCTCAACTACATCACCCGACGTATCCTTTCTCGGTCTAGGGTTATTCACTACACTGCTTCCTTCACCTCTGAGCATTGAAACCTCAGGATGAAGGTCCAGAAAAGGATCTTTAGCTTTGCTATTATGATAGTGACTTATGCTATGGGAATTCGGTGACCCCGTGCACTTCACTTGAAACAAACCGCACTTTCGGTTATTTCCACATAAAATTCCATACTTGTTTTCATGGATTTTCATGAAACATGGTTTGTTAGTGTGATTATCTATCAATGTTCTTCCTCCAACAATAGCCAACACACTTGCTGAATTTCCAGCATTGGGAGGTGCAAAACACGTTGACATTCTCACTGTATCCAAACTCATGAGTTCTAAATTCTAATCAATGTATCAATCGATGGAGTAACAAAGAAACAGAAATTCACTATGTGAAAGTTGTAATTCACTCAGAATTGTTTCTTCCAATACCTGTTCATGCAAAATAATAATGATAAGAATCGAAAATTAGGGTCAGAGAGTCAAATAATTAACGAATTACACTATGCTAGAGAGTAAGTGAAAGAAATGCACAAAAGTGAGAATTAGACGATAAAAACAAGAATCATAAAAAGCAAAATGTGAATTGGAAAAATCAGAAGAAGAAGAAGAAGAAGTGCAGAAGATTACCTGAGAAAGTAGAAGAGGTGTGATATGGGGAAAGTGAGAGTAGCATTCGAGTGGGGAGTGAGTGGTGAAGGAAAACGGTGGAGAAGAGGGGTTTGTTTGTTTTTTCACAAAAGAAACAAAATCAAAAAGCGATGCTTATTTTCTTAGCTGTCCGTTTTTGTTGATAATGAAATGAGAAATGAAGATGTTTCAACAAGGTGGGGTAACTCACGTTCCTTTCTTTCATTTAATTTTTGTTTCGCTGAAATAAATTGGTCCGAAAGTGTGACTCACATTCAACCTTTTTCTTTTCGCAGATATTGCAATATTATTTGTTGTATTATAGCCCACTTTAGGTCGACTTATTTCACTAAAATAAATATTTATGACACTATTTGGCCACCGGCGCATCTATGACCTGGCGTCAAACTTTTTTAAAAATCATATATCACTAAAAATATAATAAAAATTTAGTCTATTTAATTAAATAAAATACACAAATTATAATTGTCTAGTTTTATTTATCCACACAGGAGAGAGAGGAATTGATACAAGTGATTGTGTGAGTATTGTGCAATGTAGAATGAGTGCAAAATTACTTGAGTGCGGTCTATTTTTTTAGGGCGTGCAAAATATTTTTTTATAAAGATACACGCCTAATTTTATTTTTAAGGTGCGTTTGACCACCCTCATTAGAGGATAGCTTCGCCCCTATGTTTAGGAGAGCTTACGAAAAAAACTTATGACATGTTCATAAAGCTGTTTTCAACTAATTTTTATAAGCTCATCGGGATAGCTTATGAAAATAGCTTATAACTTATAGAAAAATAATTTAACATTATTTTATCTTTATTGTATAAACAGCTTGTGCATAAACACTTATAAGATAAGCGCTTATGCCGTAAATACTTAATTAAGCTGCTTATCTAAATCGAAGCAAAAAAGAAAAGAAGAACTAAAACTCATGCAACAAATAAATCAATAAATAATAAATAAATAAATAAATTAAGTCAAGGGTATCTAAAGTTAGGTTTTTCTTGTTTACTGAGAAAGTTTCACTCACATCCTTCTAATTTTGTTTAAAAGATACGAACACCCCCTCTACTCTTACATAATATAGAGGAGGTTGCAATCTAGGGTGGTCGATGTTTACTACAAAATAGAGGGGGTGTATGTGTTATGCAATCCATATACATATAATATAATACACTACAAGAAAACAAGGATTTACCGATGGATTTTTTCCGCCGATAACGTACCAAATCCGTAGGTAATGTCACAGTACCGACGGACAAAATCCGCCGGAAAAACGTCCGTAGGTAATATTTAATTCCGCCGGAAATTACCGACGAAACAAACCGACGGAAATTCCGCCGGAAACTACGACAAATCCGCTGGTAAAGATTTGATTAATTTATTATGTTTTATTCGAAAACTTCCGGTAACACAGAAAAACCGCCGGAAACGTTTTTCGTTTATTAAAAAAAACCGCCGGTAATTACGAAAAACCGCCGGTAAAGATATTATTTTTTTATTAAAAAAACCGCCTATAAAAGACAAAACCGCCGGAAATTTTTTTGGGATTCAAAAACCGCCGGTAAATATATTACTATTTTTTTCTAAAAAACCGCCGGTAATTAGTAATATCCGCCGGAAATAATATAATAAATTTTTTTATAAAAATTCAAATAACCGAAAAATGTTTTTTTTTTAAACAGTGAAAATTAAATATTTAAATTATTAAATAAAAGACAATAATATAATAAATTATAATTAGAATAGATAACGAGAATAGTTCAGAAAAGCGATAAACGTATAAATAAATATTAATTTTAATTTCATATACACTATCTAAACATATATATTATTAAAATTATTACTATCTAAACATATATATTATTACAATTATTACAATATATATGTACACAATAAATATTAATTTTAATTTCATATACACTTTTTTACTAAATAATTACCTATAACTTTTTAATTAGCAAACATATGCCTTCTTATTTTTTTATATCTAATAACAAATAGTTTTTTATAATGTGATATATTTTTATTAACATGTTATGCTAATTATGACCAAAAAAACATTTTTTATTAACATGTTATACTAAATAAATATGTCCCTTAAATAACTAATATTTTTTAACAAACATAAGTTACATCTTATAAAATTAATTTTTTATAAACATAAAAAACATTTTATATTAATATGTTACACTAATTATGACCAAAAAAACATTTTTTATTAACATGTTATACTAAATAAACGTAATTTTTTTTAATCATTTACTATCCAAACATATATATTATTAACATGTCACTACAATATCTAATAAGAAACAACTAAATAACTAACCAGAATTGAAGATGAGTCTCGACTTGATCCAAATTATATTCTTCGAGTCCCTCCAACGAAAATTTCTTCAACCTCTAACTGAATCATAAACAAATAAAGTTAGCAATGTTAAATTAAGTACATATATGGTATTACTATAAAATAAAACATATAACTAATATTTGTTTAAAAACATACCGTGAAAAATTTGCAAACACGTAAAGATGAGCGAAATTTTGGAATGGAAGAAAAGAATATGAGAGTTAATAAGTGTATGGAAGAGAAAATGAGAGTATGTAAGGAGATTGAATGAGAGAAGAAAAAAAATGAAAGATGAGTGAATGGAGATGAAGAAATTCAGAATTGGTGAGATGAGGGAATGGGGAAGAAGAAAGCTGAATGAATGGAGATGAAGAAATTCGAAATTGGTGAGATGAAGGAATGGGGAAGATGAAAGATGAGTGAAAGTAATTTGAAATGGGTGAGATGAAGGAATGGGGAAGATGAAAGATGAGTGAATGAAGAAATTCGGAATGGGGAAGATGAATGAATTGGGAAGAGAGGGTCTTATTTATAATTCGGTTAAAGGATACATTTCCGGCGGTTTTAAACCATTTCCGGCGGAATCTGTTTGAAATTTAAAATTTTCCCACTAACGGCTAGAAATTTCCACCGGAATTTGGTAGTTTCCGGCGGAAATTATTTTTTTACAAAATTTTAAAAAACCGCCGGTAATTACACGTTTCCGGCTGATTATTTTGAAATTCAAAATTTGGCCAACGACTACACGTTTCCGGCGGATTTATCTGTTTCCTGCGGAAATTAATTTGAAATTCGAATTTTCAAAACCGCCGGTAATTACACGTTTCCGGCGGTTTTTTTGGTCTGTTATTTCCGGCGGTTTTCTCCACGTTTCCGGCGGAAATTTCAAATTTCCCTCCCCTCCAAAAAACCGCCGGTAATAGTCGTTACCGTCGATTTTAAGTTTTCTCTTTTTGAAAACCTTTTGCGGCGGAATATTCCACCAGTAACTCACTCAAAACCGCCGGAAAGATATCGGTGGAAATTAAACCGCCGGAAAATCCACACATTCCGCCGAAAGCCTTTCGTGGGAAACAATCCGCCACTAACTACTTAAAATCCGCCGGAACCGTATAGACGGATTAATTCTGCCAGAAATAAACAGTCGGTAATTCCAGTATTTCTTGTAGTGATAGATGATAGATAGTATATATTATTTGTGCAAAAAAAGATATTATATATTATTTTGATTATGTGGCTTTTTTTTGCATCATACATAAAGAAAAAGGAGAAAAAATAGAGTTAAAAAAAAGAAAAGGAAAAAACAATAAAGCGAAACTACATGTCTAGGACATCTCTAAGCAAGATCGATCTCATTCCATGGACATGAGAAAACCAGATTTTTTTACATCAACCAGACCAATGCATTTCATTCAAAATAGAGTTCAAAATACAAGCAGAAACATAGCGAAAGTAACTACGAGGAGCATAGGTTACAGATGCCCGTGCCAAGGTGTAACACCCCGGTTTTGGGAGCGCTACTAAGTGAACTCAACTCCTAATATGAGATGTTTTTTGTAAAAAAAATACACTTCCTGCCTCTCTCTGAGAACATATTATTATTATTTTTTAAAAATCAATTTCAAAACAATCAGAGTATTGCAGCATTTTCGAAACATGATTCATCTCTTAATGTAATATACAAGAATTAAATTTGAAATATGATTCCAGATATGAGAACGTCGTGGTTCCAAATCTGAGAACGAGAACGTCGTGATTCCAGATCTGAGAACGTCATGATTCCAGATCTGAGAACGAGAACGAGAAATTAAACAATGTCGTTTAGGGTTTCTCCATGGAGTAGAGAACAAACGAAGAGGAAGAAGGGAACAAACATGGTTTTGGTTGATTCTGCGAGAAGAAGAAGAAGAAGAAGAAGAAGAAGAAGAAGAAGAAGAAGAAGAAGAAGAAGAAGGAAACAAACGAAGGGGAAGAAGAAGTTTTGTGTGGAAGAAGAAGAAGGGAGAGAAGTAGTTCTGATTTCGCACGATAGATTCAGAGACTGAGACACGCGAAAGAGTTGTGCGATGATAGAAAGGAAATAATAAAGTCAACTTTTAGCATCGGGTGTTTTAACAACCAATGCTAAAAGTGTTTGCCTGAGACTTTTAGCATCGGGTGTTTAAATAACCGATGCTAAATGTTCACATTTAGCATTGGTTGTTTAAACACCCAATGCTAAAAGTCTCAGACAAACACTTTTAGCATCGGTTGTTAAAATACCCGGTGCATAAACTGCATTTGCACTGAACAAACACATCAAACATATCAATATATATATACAAAGTGCTAAATGATGAATGACATTCATCTTGAAACCATAAATGTTGTTATTTTATTCATATTACTATATTTAACACATATTACACTTGATTTCAAACAATTAGTTATGTTTAGATGCATAAATAACTCTATATAAAATAGAGTTATCAGTATAGGTGAAGAAGGCCAATCAGATCACGGTATGCCTAAGATTCTGTTGAATAATAATGAGCGTACAAATAAGGAAAATAAAAATTATGATAAAAGTGGGCCCAGCGAAAAGCAGCAAAATAAGTTGCCTTTTTTAGAAACATTAGCTTCTTCATGCCGAGCACGTGAGAGCTTTACGTGGGAAGGAGATCGTGTTATCAGGACCCTCAACTGTTGCCAGAATACAAGGCCCCCAGATAAACTATTTTCTACACCCCCTATCCTTACTTCCCCCCTAGTGGTGCTACGCAACTTGAGAGGGATGAGTTTGTTGATGCTAAAGATGATGGTGTCTTGGGCATTGAGGATTCCGATATGGAAGAGGTAGAGGAGACCCCTGGTTTGGTCCAGTAAGTGCTCCCTTGGGTTTCGGTTCTTTTGACTATCTTGTTTTTTATGATTATACAAAATAAGATTTTTGTTTGGAATGTGAGAGGAGCTGCAAACACTGAGCTCTATAGTAATGCTAAACAATTTTTGGATGTGCATCATCCTGACATCCTGGTGATTATGGAAACTAGGATTGATCCTAATTGCTTGAAGCGTACCTTTCAACTATTGGGATACGATGGTATGTGTTGCTCTGCTGTTAGGGGATTTGCTGGTGGGATTCTTGTAGCTTGGAGGAATAATTGTTTACAAGTTGATATACTTGATATCAAGTTTCAATTTCTTCACCTTAAAGTGGCTGCTCAAAATACTCAGCCTTGGTACTTTACGGCTGTTTATGCGAGCCCGCATGATGATCTTCGAAGTGTGATGTGGGAAGATCTGAAATGTATTGCTGATATTATGAGTGGTGATTGGTTATCAGCTGGGGCTTTTTAATGATATTGCCAAAGCTTCGGAGAGAAAGAGGGGTTGTCCGGCGAATCAGTCTAAGCTCGACAAATTTGTGCATGCAATAGATGCTTGTCAACTTATTGACCCTGGTGCAGTTGGCTCCAAATATACGTGGAAAGGGGCAGCATATCAAGGAAGGGAGCGCATGTTTGAGAGATTAGATATATAGAGCTTTGTGTAATGATGCTTGGAGACTTAGATTTCATGAAGCCTTTATACTACTTTCAAGGACGTTGTCAGTGGGTGTTGGCAGCACGATGCTCTTATCAACCATAATCTTCATGAGCTCGAGACAGTGTTGACTAGCTGGAAGAAGAACACCTTTGAAAGTGTGCTTGCTAAGAAAAAAGAATTGATGGCCAGGTTGAATGGTATTCAAAAGCATTATTATGCAGGTGGTAGTAGGAATTCCTTTGTGAAGCTTGAAAGCAAGTTGCAGCAAGAGCTTGCTGATATTAACCGGAAGGAGGAGAAACTTTGGTTCCAACGTTCTAGAGCTAAATGGCTTGCCGATGGTGATCGAAATACTCGTTACTATCACCTCAAGACGGTGACTAGGAGGCGTAGTAACAGAATCATGATGCTTAGAGACAATTTGGGTAGTTGGGTTGATAATGAAGCGACCTTGCAGCATATGGTTAATGACTATTACAAGCAACTTTTTGTGGTGGACCCTTCTGTTTGTGCTTGGTTCCAAACCAGGATCTCGTTTCCAAGAATTAATGATCATGAGTTATTGAATTTGAGCTTGTGGG
The DNA here is from genome assembly GCA_039519185.1 of Astragalus membranaceus. NCBI lineage: Eukaryota > Viridiplantae > Streptophyta > Magnoliopsida > Fabales > Fabaceae > Astragalus > Astragalus membranaceus. Next base: position 159,477,891 of record CM076854.1, on the reverse strand, counting down.
TAGGTGATTTGGAGATCAAGAATGCTGTCTTTAGTATGTCTCCTTGGAAGGCTCCAGGTCCGGACGTTCCAGTAGGGTTTTATCAGAATGCTTGGGATACAGTTGGCCATAATGTTTGTGATTTTGTTAGGCAAGTGTGGTTGGATCCCTCTCTTTTGTGTAATGTGAATGTGACAGATATTTGCCTGATACCCAAAGTTGATTCCCCTGAGTTTGTGGACCAGTTTAGGCCTATCTCTCTTTGTAACACCATCTATAAGATTGTTACAAAGGTCATTGTGAATAGGCTAAAACCAGTTATTCATGATATATTGTTTCTCCTTTCCAAATCGGGTTTATCCCAGGGAGAAGAATCCATGAGAACATAGTTGTGGCTCAAGATATTGTTCATAGTATGAACAAGATGCGTGGCAAACGAGGTTACTTTGCTATCAAAGTTGATTTATCCAAAGCTTATGACAAGCTTAGTTGGCCTTTCTTGAGGAAAGGTTTTGGAAGAAGTTGGTTTGCCGGATTCTCTTGTTAGTGTCATCATGAGTGTCGTGACTAGTGTGAAGTCTAATGTTAAGTGGAATGGAGCTAGAGCTGACTATTTCAATACTCAAAGGGGTCTTAGGCAAGGTGATCCAATGTCTCCTTTCCTTTTTGTGCTTTGTATGGATAAGCTCTCTCATCTTATCTCTCAAAGTGTTGAAGATGGTTTGTGGAAGGGTGTTAAGGCTGGTAGGAAAGGCCCAATCATCTCTCATCTCATGTTTGCCGATGACCTTCTCCTCTTTGGGTCTGCTTCGGATGACTAACTAACTCACGTGCTTGAGGTACTTGAGTTTTTTGCAAATTATCTGGGCAACAAGTTAGTAATGAAAAAACTTGCATTATGTATTCTAAGAATGTGGATCTAGAAACTGAGCCAGATTGACTAATTTGTCTAGTTTTAAGGAGACCCATTCCTTTGGCAAATACTTAGGGGTGCCTCTAGTTGGGAGAGCTCCCAAAAAGAGTGATTATGCTTATCTCATTGAACATATGAAGTCAAAGTTAGTTGCTTGGAAGGGTAAACATTTGTCTTTTGCTGGTAGAGTAACCTTGGCCAAGTCAGTAATTGAAGCGCTTTCGTTATACCCCATGATGGCAACCAAAATTCCCAAGGCAGTCTTGCAAGATATCCATAAGATGCAGAGGGCCTTCATTTGGGGAGATGATGAGAATGGTAGGCATGTGCATGCGGTTAATTGGGATACAGTCACTAAGCCTAAGTATTTGGGAGGATTGGGGCTTCGTAGGCTTTCGACTATGAATGATGCTTGTCTACTAAAGCTTGGGTGGGAATTGAAATCTGGCTCTTCCTCTTTGTGGTGTGGTCAAAGGAAAATATGCTAGAGGGTCAAATGATTTGGAGGTGGTGGTAGCTAAAGGCACAGATTCTTGCCTTTGGAAGGCAATTGTGAGACTTTGGCCCAATTTCGAAAAACACATGTTTCGGGTTATAGGTAACGGGCTTGATACTAATGCTTGGAATGATTGCTGGGTTAGACCGGGCCATGCTTTAAACAAAGACCCAAATTCAATCCCTGTGGAGGTTGCTAATTGGAGAGTTGCCGACCTAATCTCTCCTAGTGGAAGCTGGGATTTAGACAAGTTGCGAAGCTGGCTCCCTGATCTCACTGTTTGCTAAATAGCGTCGGTTGTTCCTCCTAACTGACAAGCCGGTGGTGACTTCGGGGTATGGCCGGGACAGGTTCGAAATGTTTTTTCAGTAGCTTTGACTTACGACCTACTGTGTGGGTTCTCAATGGCTTGTGGTGATTCGAGTTGGAAGAAGGTGTGGCGTCTTCATGTGAAACAGAGAACTCGGTGCTTCATTTGGCAGCTAAAACATGATCGCTTGCTGACTAATGAGAGGAAACACAAGATGCAGTTGGGTGGAGCTAATTGTCGTAGTTGTGTAGGCATCCCGGAATCAACTATTCATGTATTGAGGGATTGTCCCAAAGCTATGGTGGTTTGGCTTCACTTGGTGCATCTGGGGAGAGGGATAATTTTTTTGATATGGACTTGGCGCAATGGATCGAAGTCAACATGTCTATGAGTCTTGGCGCTGATTCTGGGATTGATTGGAGTGGAGTGTGGGCTAACACTTGTCATGCTTTGTGGTTGTGGTGGAATAGGGATATACATGATGAAGATTTCTTAAGGTCAACTAGGCCGTGGCAACTTATGCTAAAGGAAACGAGGGAGTATGAGACACTACAAAAAACTGGTCATTAGCGAGGGAAATTTCCCTCGCAAAAATGACCTAAATCCGTCGCTAATGGTCATTTGCGAGGGAATTAGCGACAGACTGGTTCCCTCACTAATTCCCTACTCGCTACTAGGATTAGCGAGAGAATTTTAGTCCCTCGCTAATTAGCGAGGGATTAAAATTCCCTCGCTACTAAAGACATCCACGTGGTTAAATTCTGACAGCCACGCGTCCAATTTCCCTCGCTAATTCCCTCGCTAATTCCATCGCTAATGGCCAACTGATTGAATTTTTTTTGATAAACCTGCTTTTATACCTGTTTATTTTAGTAATAAATAATAAAATTAATCTAAAATACATAAAATAGTTTAAAATAAAAATTCCGAGAATAAAATTCTTCAATACCATAAAATTCGAATCAACAACACTTAATCTGAAATGTTATAACAAAATATTGAACTGTCAAACTGATACAAAAAATCCTAAAAGCTGCCGCCATCAGACTCCTCTACCTCCCCAGCCTCTCCAGACTCCCCAGACTCCTCAGCTTGCTCCTCATCTTGTTGCATATTCTTAAAATACCTAAACATCAGCTCCTGCCTACGGGTCACCTTCGCAAAGTCTTCCTGCATCTTTTTCATAGCCTCAGTAAAGGTCCTGACCTCCTGTCGAGTATCGTGCAGCTCATGTCGAGTAGACTGCAGCTCCTTCTCTAGCTGCCTAATATGCTCTGTCTCCGCAGGAGTAGAAGCTGGTCGACTGCGTCTTCTGCTGCTCCCGGCCACAGACTGGCCCATACATGGAGCCAAGGGCTCCGTACCATACAGGCGATCCTTAGACCAATCTACTGTCTTCTCCCAATTTTGGTTTGCCAGATCTATCATCTCAGGAGTAAGTTGGCCAAGTGATTCAGGGTCCCAGCTCCCCTGAGTCAGCTGAGTCATGATCTCATTTATTTGCTCCTGTTTTGAATAACCGCAAATTAGCGCTCCATTTTGACAAAGCAACATTATATAATACAAATCAAGTTGTATATTTACCCGAGTCATCCTGGAGCGCTCATCAACATACTCGCCAGTTCCTTTCCTCACATGGGTGGCTCTATGCAGCTCAGGAGCAGTGATAGGGTGTCCTGCCTTCTTACTCTGTAAAATGAAACATATTTTCAAAAATTGCTAACTAATTAACTAATGTAAAAAAACACACAGATTTTAAAAATAATTTACCAATCTAGAAGCATGCTGAGCCTGGTTGATGGACCCGCCGCCATGAAGCGAGCCACCCTTTTCTGAGTTTCTATTATTCTTGGCATTTGCAGCATTTTTCTTGAAAGTCTCTGTAGCCCAATGGCCCTTGAAGGCATTCCAAATTTCATCACTCATGTAGTTAGGCTTCTTATCTTTACACCGCAACTTATAAAGCAAATCTGATATTTGAGCTCCCATCCTTTTAAAAACAAGTCTCTGGATATTGTCATCATCTTCTATGTCCCATGTCACTTTGGTCTGTATTAAGTAAAATAAAAATATGTAGTAGTAATTATATTAAACGTTATTAAACATAAAATTTAAACTAACAATATAAGTAATGAGTGATGCTTTTGGAAATATCTTTTGCGGATGACATGAGTGATGCTTGATGAAGCTGCCTTTGCAGGAAGAAGCCTGCATAATGAAAGATATATCAAACAATCAAATATATATAAGTCGTTGCATAATTAACTTAAAAAAAACAAACAATATAATACTTACGCGTTACCACGACTATAAATGACTTTGAGTCTGACACCATTAATAACAACCACCTCCACTCTCTCGTCATCGGTCGATGAATCAAAATCAACATTACCACCACCAATATCATGCTCAATATCATCCTGGGGCTCTGGTGTAGGCATAGATAACCCAGCCGTGGGGCCCATATGTCCAGATGATGAGCCTATATGCCCAGGTGGTGTGCCCATATGCCCAGCTGGTGTGCCCATATACTCAGCTGGTGTGCCCATATGCCCTGCTGCATACGCATTTGGTGGGCCCATATAATGCCCATGTGATGGTAAATGATACCATCCGGGGTCAGATGGAGGCGGAGGTTGTGGGGCAATCGGAGCGGTAGCTGGTGGGCCCACAAACGTATGACCCCTCATATTCCCAATATTAAGTACCACCTCACTATTACGCCTCCTCTTAGGAGGTTCATCGGTCATAGTCTTCTTCCCTTTATGAGGACGTCTCGGTGGGTCAGAATCTCCTACTGGATCCATATCTATGAAAAATAGAAACGAAATGTGATACTAACAACATTAATTCTATATAACCCCCTTTTCCCGTTGAGCCAATTCATGTCGCCACGCTACCACAAGAAACTGTTCAACCCCAATTACAAAATATTCCTTTAAACCCGCTCTTCTCAGATATAACCGATCATACACCCAATCACGATTAAATTCATACAAATTCATCTACACGCATTTAAGAAAACGTGTTAGATTCCTTTAACATTCCCAATAATCTTTCAAGTTAGCGGCATCGATATGATCTCAGTGGAGATGATTTCGAGCCGAATATGGGGGTTAATGACAGATCAGACAAAACCCTTTTCCATATAAATAGTGAATGAAGTTATTTCTAACTCTCAACCTGAAAATTGTTAGTATCGTCTCGCAATTATCTCAATGGAGATGATTTCGAGCAAAATATGGGGTGAGGGACATCACCTCACCCTTTTCCATCAACAACACACAGTCATCTAACCTAGGGTTCATGAAAACAACAATTAAACACTTTTCAATTAACAACTCTAAAACAATACACTTTTCAATAACACATTTCAATTAACATCTCTAATTAAGTCTTGCTCTAACAACATACACTTTTCAATTTCAATTTCAACAATTTAACACAATTAACAACATACACAATTTTCAATTTCAACAATTTTCAATCTAACTCTTCTCAACAATTTCAATTTAACAAATTCAAATTAACCTTTCAATTACTAACACTCAATTTAACTCACATTTGACAACAACACTTAATCCTTCTAACTCACATTTCACAACAACACTCAATTCTAACACACAACAACAACAATACATTTATTTTGAAAACTAACCGTTATGAGATTGAGGTCCGGTGCGGTGGTTCGGTGATAGTGCGCACTCCGGTGCGGTTTGTGAGACTTCAAACACCAACAATTTCAATCCTAAATCATTTCAACTTCAATTTCAATAACTAACTTCAATTTCAACAAACAACTTCAATTTCAACTTCAAAAATTGTCTATCCTACACAATTTCTACAAATCCTAATCCTATTTTGTTCTTCTAAATATCCTAATCCTACACAATTTCTACACATCTTAAATATCCAAATATTTGTTCCCCTACACAATTTCTATATATCTAAATTCAATAACTAACTTCAAAAAACAAAAATCAATTCACTATTAATTTCAATTTCAATAACTAACTTCAATTTCAACAAACAAATTCAATTTCAACTTCAATTTCAACTTCAAAAATTGTCTATCCTACATAGGGGTGGCATAAAAACCCGGACCAGCGGGTAAAATCCGCCAAGGGTCCCGGGCGGGTAGTCAAACGGGTACCCGCGGGCCAAATAAACAGATATTTTGACTACCCGTTAATAAACGGGGCGGGTCCGGGTAGCGGGGTACCCGTACCCGCGAGTACCCGTACCCGTTAGTAAATATAGTTGTTTAAGTGGATGTTTATTTATCATCTGTTGTTGTTGTTTAAGTGGATGTTTATTCACATTCTATTGTTGTTGTTTAAGTGGATGTTTATTCACATTCTGTTGTATCTTTTATCCTAATATATATTTTGGATAATGTTTAGTTGTTATTTTTCAAGTTTCTATTATCATAATTCTAGTTTTTTTATCTCCATTCATTAACAATTATATGTTAATAAATAGTTGATAAGATAAATGCATAACGAAATGCGTAATTTTTTATATAAATGAATCAAAAAAATAGTGTTAAAAAAATAATTTTCTATGGTATTTCAAATTTTATTTTTAAAAGTTTTTTTTATTAATTTACAAGTACCCGTAGGTACCCGTGGGTACCCGTTTTAAAAAATACCCGTTTAAGACCCGCTAAGCGGGTACCCGGGCGGGTCCGGGCCCATTTATAATAAACGAGGCGGGTACAGGTAGTGAGATACGCGTGCCCGCCCCGCCCCGTTGACATCCCTAATCCTACACAATTTCTACAAATCCCTAATCCTATTTTGTTCTTCTAATCCCGATCCTACACAATTTCTACACATCCTAAATATCTAAATATTTGTTCTCCTACACAATTTCTATATATCTAAAACGAAAAATGAAAAAAACACGAAAAAAAAATGAAAGAAGAAGACAAACTAGCTCCGGTGGTGAAGAGGGAGAGCGTCAGTGGTGGTTCGTGGTGGTGCTGGTGGTGGTTGTCAAGGTGTGTTGGTGGCGGAAATGAGAGAGGAGAGTTAGGGTTCGATTTTGGGTGTGAGAGAGAGAGAGAGGGCGGCGGAGAGGGCAATTGAGAGAGGGCGACGGAGATGAGAGAGGTTCGTGGTGGTGCTGGTGGTTGTTGTCAAGGTGTGTTGGTGGTGGAAATGAGAGAGGAGAGTTAGGGTTCGGTTTTGGGTGAGAGAGAAGAGTGAGGGAATAGTGAACTAAATGAGAGAAGAGTGAGTATCTGAGTGGGTTAACTGGGGTTTGCGACGGACTTAGCGAGGGATGGTCCATCGCTAACCCTGCACGTTTCCCAAGCGCCCTGCAACGGTCAAAACCAGTTTGCGAGGGACCAGCAAATCCGTCGCTAATTGTCTTGGTTTTCGTGCTGCGCAGATTTCAATTTGGCGCCCAACATTTAGCGACAGACAGTTCGTTGCTAATGCTCAATATTCTGTCGCTAAATCTTAAATACACGACAGTCCTTATTCCCTCGCAACTTCTGTCGCTAATGTCAGTTTTTGCGAGGGAACATTATTCCGTCGCTAATGTCCGTCGCAAATAGGCTTATTTTTTTTGTAGTGAGAGGATTTCATCCAATCTATGTCATGGTTGTGTCCCTTCAATGGAGGTTAAGCTTATCCGATGGCTCCACCAAGGCATGGGTGGATCAAACTTAACACGGATGGAGCTAGTAAACGGGAGAATAATGTTTCTGGGTGTGGTGGTTTATTGAGGGGAGCTAATGGAGTTTGGATTTGTGGTTTCTCAAAGACTTTGGGGAGTTGTACGTAGTGCTTTTGTAGCGGAGCTTTGGGGGGTTTTTGTAGGTCTCAAGTTAGCTTATGAGAAGGGATTTAAGAAGGTTGAGCTTTTTGTAGATTCTACTTCTGTTGTGAGTAGTCTTACAGGAGCTGGAGGGCTCGGTAGTATCATGGGGCACAGACTTCTTGACAACATTTTGAAGCTTCTTCATCAAGATTGGGAAGTGGACATTAGTCACAATTACAGAGAAGTCAATAGATGTGCTGAAGGGTTAGCAGCTATGGGTTGTAGCCACGTTGAGGACCTTGTCATCTATGATAAAGTCCCCCTGCAAATATTAAGTGTTTCTAGTTACCCCTGCTGTTAGTTTTAGCTAACAACGTTAAGTCTATGCTGATTTGGCTGCCATTTGGGATCTAGTTACCCCCTGCAAATATTATGTGTTTCTAGTTACCCCGTGCAAATATTAAGTGTTTTTAGTTACCATTGCAAAGTCAGCATAGACTTAACGCTGTTAGCTAAAACTAACAGTATGGGGTAACTAGAAATACTTAATATTTGCAAGGTTTATTTTAAAAGTTTTTTTTGGAGGGGGTAAATGGATAATGAGGATATTTGCAGGGGAGTAACATATATATAAGCCTAAAATAAAAATACTAAAACTACCGAGTTAACAAAAATCACCATATTTATTTGTGATAATAATAGACTTTTTTTTGATCAAATGAGACTAATATAAACTAATGAGCTTGTTATTGTTCTTGTAATCTGTTTTTCGGGCTTAGGCCCTCTCCTTTACCAATTTTTTTTTTAAATAATTTGTCAAAAAAACAAAATTTAAATAAATAAATTTAAAAAGACGATTTATTAGAATTTAATTGATACACATTGTCATTGTAATTTTTGATACACCATTAACTAATAAAGTCATACATTTTTCATGACCTATCTTTTCGTGATTGACGGGCTTTGCAAAAAAATTTTACAACGACAGTGTATATTAATTAAATTATTTAATAAATATATATCATTACAAATAACATAATAATTCGTCAAAAAAAATAGTATAATAATTCGCGCATCATGCATCGCCCAAATATCTGTACTAGAACTTCATACCCATTTTCAATTTTTGATCATCTTCGAAATCTGAGAGAATGAAGAGCTTAATTGCTACTCATTGGTGGTGTAAATTTTTTTACACTCACAACCAATAACGATTATGGTATGAGTGACCTATAACGTGGTTATTATTTGCGTCACTTTTTTTAATGGCATGTCAACTTTTAGTTGGTCGATGGTGTAAAATATTTATACACCGACGATGTATATAAATTAAACTCGAGAAAGATTGACTCTATTTGGTAAAAAGTAGAAGATAGTGGATAAGCTAGCGGATAGCGGATGATCGAATAATAGATAGTGGACGAGGTAGCACTTTACGAATAATGAATAAGCTAGTTGATAACAAATTATGTGTTTGGTAAACTAGTGGTTAAACTAGTTAACAAATGTATATTGACATAAAATGACTTATTTAATAATGACAATATATTAAATGAGGATGACAACAAAAGTGAGACACTATACGTTATACATAGCATTTGAAAAATGCTACTTGAAGTAGCGTTTGATAAAACACAAAGGCTCTGTTTGCCGCGTCTCATCCGCTAGCAGATAGCGCACGAGACTAGCGTATTTGACTATCGGGTGCAGTGGCGTATCTAGGACTCTGATGCAGAGTGGTCAAACGATTTAATTTAACAATTAATATATATATCGTTGTATAGAAATTTTTTTACAACGACAGTCAATCACAAAACAACACAACTTTATCTCACCTACCTTAAATTTTTTTTTACAGCGATGGTGTATACCAATTAAACATATTTTGCTCTTCTAATTTGGTAATTTTGGTCCTTGTGATTTTTTCATTGCACTTTTGGTTGCAAAAAAATATGGATTGTGCAAATTTATTTCCTTATTTTTCCAAAATTCAAGATTTTTGAGGACCAAAAGTGCAAATAATATATGATTTTGAGGGGAAAAATTGCGAAATTAAGAAAAATTGGGACCAAAATTGTCAAAGTAAAATAAAGGCTTAAATATATGTTACCCCCTGCAAATATTAAGTGTTTCTAGTTACCTCTGCTGTTAGTTTTAGCTATAAGTCTATGCTGATTTGGCTGCCATTTGGGATCTAGTTACCCCCTGCAAATATTATGTGTTTCTAGTTACCCCCTGCAAATATTAAGTGTTTTTAGTTACCCCTGCAAAGTCAGCATAGACTTAACGCTGTTAGCTAAAACTAACAGTAGAAGGTAACTAGAAACACTTAATATTTGCAAGGTTTATTTTAAAAGTTTTTTTTGCAGGGGGTAAATGGATAATGAGGATATTTGCAGGGGAGTAACATATATCTAAGCCTAAAATAAAAATACTCAAACCACCGAGTTAACAAAAATCACCATATTTATTTGTGATAATAATAGACTTTTTTTTTGATCAAATGAGACTAAATAAACTAATGAACTTGTTATTGTTCTTTTATCTCCTTAGACAAATAAAGTTAGTTGGAGTAGCTAAATAACATATTATTGGGGTAGCTAAATTTAAAATATACCTAATTATCCAAATACATATATTATTTTTGGATAGCCAAAACTACTTTATAGTTACACTACCAATCGCTCTTGGAGATGCAATAGGAAAGAGTAGCTAAAAATAGAAAGAGAAAAATAGTAGCAGAATGTGCAAAAAATAAAACTAGGAGTGTCAAAATATATTTTTCATAGGGGTATTGGTGCAAAATTTTAAATTTGAGGGTGTGCAAAGTCAGTCCGCCCATGATCGGGTGACGAATGCAAGTGTTTGGTAAGCACTAGCATTTAGCGTTAATCGGATAGTGTATAGCATTTTTTGAAATGCTATTTCAATTTTCAAGTAGCATTTTTGTGATAACGTAAGCGTATTACTTTTTTTTTTGGCAATTTTAACCTTATTTTTCTTAAATTACTTCTCTTTCCTCGTTAAATATTCCGTCATCATTAAATAATTTAATCATTAATTAAATATTATTTTATGTCATTTTACATTTATCAATTTTTTTAACCGCTACTTTTATCAAACACATAATTTGCTATCAACTAGCTTATCCGCTATCCGCTACTTTTTACCAAACAAAGCTTAAAGGCTACCAAAAAACGCTAAAGACTAGTACTTACCAAACACGTCTATTTCTCATCTGCCAGTCAAATCTATCATTTGCTAGCGGATAAAACTTGCCAAACAGAGCCCAGGTGTAAAACATTATAAATTTATAAATTAAATTCGAGAAAGAAACTATCGACTGTATTGCCAAAAAAAAGAAACTATCTATTGTTTACCAAAAAAAACTATCTATTTTGATTTGTGAATATATTTTGCAGATATCATTGATTTTATTTTTTGTTTAAAATAGAAAGAATTGGTTCTATTAAAAAGAAAGAAAAGAAAGAATTGTCGTATCTGTAAATTGGGAGCAAGTGGTGCGTTTAGGTTGTCTTCTGTTTTGTGCAAACGACGCCGCACACGAGTTTAATTACCCACTCACAAGTGAGACACTTCTCTTCCAGCAAAGCCTTCGTTTTCTCTTTCGTTATTTTCTGTGATATTTGTGTGATCGGATTCCAATTCTCCTTGCCAAGAAGTCGATTCTTTGATTCTCCAAGTGAGCCCCTTCTAACTTCTATCTTTCGTTTAATCTTTCCCCTAACCATGCTTCTTACTCTTTAATTGTGCACTTACCCTGTTTGTAAAAATGCCAAATTTGTGTTCTTTTTTATGACCCAGATACTGATTCACTCATGTCACTGTCATTTACCTATGTAATCTCATTGCTTTGTTATTTCAATGATGAAGCTCTGGTTTTATTTTTTAATTAGTTATTATTTTTGCTTAATTTGTACTCACATCGAGTTTATTTTGTGAAATATTGATATGCTGCACATGTTATTTCAATAAAGTTTTGGTTTTTGTTTATTACTTATTGTTACTGTTCTTGTTCAATTTGTACCCACATTGAGCTGACTCTGTGAAACATGGTTATACTGCACAGGTTTTGATGAATTGGAGTGTTTTTGATTGATACCGTGGTTAAGTATTTTATTGTTGGTTCTGTTAATTTATTGTGTGCAATGGAGTACCTTCCAGTTGAAGTGATTGGCAACATTTTATCCCATGTTGGTTCTGCTAGGGATGTTGTTGTTGCATCCTTAACCTGCAAGAAATGGAGGGAAGCTTGGCACAATCACCTTGATAATCTTTCATTCAATGCTTCCGATTGGCCCCTCTATCGTGAGTTAACCTCTAGTAGCCTGCAAATACTCATCACTTATACAATCTTTCAAACCAAAGGATTGCGGTGCTTAAACATTTCCATGGATGATGAGCATGAGTTTTTTGTTACCCCTGTCATTGCTTGGCTTATGTACACAAGGGATTCCTTGCGCCAGCTGCGTTATAATGTGAGAACAATCCCTAATTTCAATATTATTGATAGATGCGGCAGGCAAAGATTGGAGGTGTTGGCGTTGGCTCACAATTCTATCTCGGGCATTGAACCCAGTTATCAGAAATTTCCTTGCTTGAAGTCATTGTCGTTGAGTTTTGTTAGTATCTCAGCATTGGATTTGAGTCTTCTGCTTTCTGCTTGTCCAAAACTTGAGACCTTGTCTATAGTTAGTCCAGAAATTGCTATGTCAGATTCGCAGGCTTCCATAGAACTTAGCAGCTCATCTTTGAAAGATTTCTTTGTTGAATCATTTGGTCTGGATAAATTTATATTGGAGGTGGATATGCTTGAGAATTTACATCTGAAAGATTGCACCTTTGAGGTTTTCGAATTGATTGGGAAGGGGACACTTAAAGTGTTGAAGATTGATGATGTGAGTGTCATCCATCTTGACATTGGTGATAGTACAGAGAACCTTGAGATTGTAGATGTCTGTAACTTCACAATTATGTGGCCAAAATTTTATAACATGATCTCAAAAGCATCGAAGTTACATATGCTTCGGCTGTGGGGTGTGGTTTTTGACGATGAAGACGAGGTTGTTGATATAGAGACAATATCGGCTTGTTTTCCGAGACTCACACACCTGTCCTTAAGTTATGATCTAAAAGATGGAGTTCTTCATTATGGCTTACAGGGTTTGTCGTTTCTGATGAATGTAGCGGTGTTGGAACTTGGATGGACTACAATCAGTGATCTCTTCTCAGTATGGGTAGCTGGACTTTTGGAAGGATGTCCCAATTTGAAAAAGCTTGTCATTTATGGTTTTGTTTCAGGGGTCAGTATGTGTGAAGAGTGTCAGACTTTTTCCAGGTTTTCTGAGTTCATGCTTCAGCTAGGAAGAAAATATAGGCATATAAAGTTTGAATTTGAATATGAGTAGCAAGTTCTGCCATACTCTTTCATTCAGTTAGAAGGTACTTCCATATCCCATGAGTTTCTTGTGTCCATTTCCTAAAGTAGCACAAGAATTGTTTGAATGTCAAGTTACAGATTCTTTGTAAAGGTACTTCAGTGTCTTATTGTGGTTCTATTTAAGCAGAGTCTCACCTTATTTTTATACAATAAACTAATTTCATGACTTGAAAATTACTCCATTGCACATGTTGGCCGTTTTGTTTTGGGTCCCTTTTGGATAATCTGAATACATTGTTTCTTTCCTAAACATGGCTATGGTTTTTAATTCATTGCAGTAATTAATAATGCATCGACAGCTTTTATTAGCCGTATGGAATATACAGTGTTTTTTTATTCATGAAACAGGTGATACTTGATAGAGACATAGATAACCTGTCTCTTTTAAAGAAGTGAATTATTCATGTTGAATCAACAATATTCTTTTAATAGATGGAAACGGTGTTCTTGATTACATATTAAAAGAATATTAAGGCTATGTTTAGGAGTTAGGAGGGAGGGGGAGGTTGGGGTTTAGGGGAAAGGGAGGAAAAAACGCAAGGTGAAGAGCTTTAGAACAAAAAAATGGCAAAGGGAAAGAGATGGATGATAGCTCATTTTGGCTGAGTTTATTTTTCTTCGTTGTACTAAAACCTCTCTAGTTTGGGTGAACTCAACCAATGAACTGAAAGAGAATTTTGAATGGTTTTGGATGGTCATTTTTATCAATGTTAGTAATAAGTCCGCCTTTCCTCACGGCTAAGGGTGTTCAAAACCGAACAAATCCAATAAAAAACTGCAAACCGAGCCAACCCAAACCAAAAATCACAAAAACTCGATATTTATCGAATCTATTCGGTTTTTTCTCTCCAGTTAATCATGCGGTTCGATATTTTATTCTACCAACCGAACCAAACCAAATCCAACCACAAATTCTTTGTAATCAAGACCATAATTTAGCAAAAGTTACAAAGCACGATGGAAAATGAGATTTCATCTCCAAGTAGTCAAGTCTATCTAGCCGGTATTAGTTACAAGAATCAAGTTACATTGTGATTTCTTTTTTACTTATTAATTAACTTTAATATATTATTAACAAAACTATATTTTATTTTTTGTAATCAAGGAATTCTTTAATTAAGGTATTATTTTTTGTAATTAAGTTACATTGAAATACTTTACTAGGAGTTCTTTGTAATCAAGAACACCATTTCCATCTATGTCAGCTTGAATCCACAAGTCCTTTATCTCTTCCTCATACAAGTATTTTGCCACGATAAAAAGTAGTAGTATTTAGATTTAGGATTAGATTAGTTAATTTTAACTCTATTTTAAATTATGTTTTCTCTATCCTCCACTGTTGATTTCATTGGCAATTTCAGCGACATCGGACGCCGGCTCCTGAGTGCAAACTCGGGTGTGAGCGGTGATAGTAAAAAGGCTTAGGGATTCTGCTTCCTTTCTCTGTTCTCGCGGTGCAGAAAGGTTTAAAATTGGTTTTATATTCATCTTTTCTTATTTTATGAATTTCAATGCTTGATTTTCAAAGTGAAAAGTAAAGAAAGTTCGATGAATATTAGGTTATTTTTTCTTACCCTCTACCATTTCACTGCATTTGAATTCCCTTCTACACTTCTTGAGTCGTGTCTATATTCTTTTTACTGGTCTAAACTCTAAAGGGTTGGATTAGAATCCAATGGATATTTCAAGACATAAACAATGATTTGTTCATTACCCTTCTGTTGTGCTTGAATTTCAATCATGTACTGTTGAGGTTATGTGCACACTGCTAAGTCCTGTTAGTTTGCAATATCAGGGTATTTTGAGTAAGAAGAAACAAAAATGAGTTCTAGAAACATATAGAAACTGGGTTGAGAACCCTTTTTTTACCTATTTTAGATAAAGACTACTCTGTCCCTTTTTTGTTCTTATTCAAAAGTTTTTTCTCATAGAGTAAATTGGCTCAAACCTTTCACATTTTTTCATCACATCTCAGCTTTTAACTGTCCATGTTACTTCATTAACTAAAAATGGATGGACAGGTTAACACACCCCTCTTCTGAAATTCTTATTGACAGACCAAATAATACCAACTCAAATACTTATGCCACAGGATAATCTCAAACTGTGTATAAGCTTTTCAAATGCATTCACAATAGAAGTAAAAATGATATTTGCAAACTGAGTGATTAGAGTAGGTATAGCCTTTTGCAATCAGATCAAATAACTTAAAATGATACACAAGGATTCAAAATTATATTGCTCTAGCAACCCGTTATCATTATACTGTACAGCTAAATGAGGTAATAAATATAATGTTTCCTACATACAGCATATTCCAAGTCATTCTTCTAATTCGAACTAAAATGCACCAGAAATGTTATATGCAAGATCACTATTCACTATTCAGCCATTTACCATAATAAAAAATTCAGAGACTATTTCATTCTATAATTAGATTGATTCTGTCAGTTAATCAATCCCCCATTACTTGCATGCATTTGTAGGTGGCAGTAGTGGCAGCTAGTGATCGTATTAGAAAGTAGTAGAATATAAACAAGGTGTTGCAAGTTGCAACTAAGCGTAAACTAGAAAGTAGTTCACACATATATAATACATTGATCTATTCAACAGCTATATTGTAAATTTGAGTAACTAGTTATTATCCTTCGAAAAGAGTCATCCAAATTGAAATCTCCATTCTCTTTCTCTTCTTTCAGGTTGAGAATGCTATATCTTTCTCGTTTTTTTCTTCCATGTTGAATGATTTGAGGCAAATCGAGATGATGCCCCAACCGTGGTGGTATCCAAGGATTTCACTGTTTATAATATACACTATGCGAGATTGATTTCTTCACATAGGACCACTCATGTTCCTTCTTAATGCTCTCAGTTTCTCTTTAGCCTTCTGAGCTTTGCTTTGAACTCTCACGTTCACTTCCTCTAAACACTGCATGCACCAATTGATAACAAAATAGTAACTTAGAATATGAGTTGCAAACAATATCTGCAATTGAATCACAATCTGTGCATATATAGTCATTGAAAGCACAAATTCTACATCAAAATCAGGAATTGTTCTTAAAGTCATCATTGATTACCTGTTGCCTTCTTCTCCTCTCAAGCTCAGCCTGAAGAATAAAATCATGATCCTTGTCAATTTTTATAGTAATTGAATGACTAAACAAAATCTGCAAAATTTCATGTTATTTCGCAGTATATACCAGTGCCTGTTTCAGCTGTGAATTCTCTTCTCTTAATTGGTTCAATTCTGCTTCTAACTCAACTGTGTATGCCTGCCAAGCCAAGAAACAAAGAAAGCTCATTAATAACATTAACGAGTATATTATTCAGCCATTGTCGCTTCGATAAAGAAAACACACACCAAATTCTAATTCTTTTAACCTATATATTGGATTGTAAGAAATTTAATAGACTTTATTAACAAGTTAATTGATGCATGCACTCACCTGTTTTCTGGCTCTAGATCTAGCTGCTGATTCTCTATTCTTGATCATCCTTCTCTGCCTTCTTTCCACAACTCTTTCCACAGGACCATCAACCATTCTCTTTCTTCCTCTTAAACCACTCATATCAAGCCCAAATTGTCCACCACAGTTATCATTCCCAAGCCCATCCGAAGAAACCGGGCTCACCGGCCCACCCACACCATAACCACCCCCTCCTCCATTCACCATCCTCCCTCCATAAACCACCCCAGCCGCAGCCACCGCCGGAGGGGGATACACCGCAGCCGCACCATCCCTCTTACCATTCCCAACATACCCCGAACCCGAAGGCTCCCCAATTGCCCCACCCGCCGAATAAGGCGGCACAACCACATTCCCAAAAGGAGCCGGTGCAGTAGCCATTGTAGAGTTGTTATTCGGATACACCGGATAATGCTGTTGCCGGTGAGAGACTGTTGTTGCTACTGGTGCAGGAGGTGGAACTACCATTTCAGATTGTTCTCTAACTACCCCAGCTTTAACCAGAAAATCCTCCAATGTCATCTCTCCAAAAGTTGGTTGTCGAGGGGTAAACTCGGTATTTTGAACAACATTGTTGTTATTATGATGATGATGATGATGTTGTTGTTGTTCTTTGTGTATCTCAGACCAAACTTGTTCAACAGTTTTCCTACATAAAGGTGCTGGAATTGACAATGAATTTTGACGAGGTAAACTTGGCTGCTTTGTAATCATTCCTTTCTGATTTACCGACAGATTGTTAATATTATTATTGTTGTTAGAAGCTTGTTGTTGTTGCTGGTTTTCTTCAGCATTCCAAATACTACTGAGAAATTCGTCCATGTTCATGGATCCAAAATTCTTGCCACTCTCACAGAGACTATGTTGAAACTCGTCTAGTGTTAGTGAATATATTGATGATGATTGTCTTCCTAATGGTGATGCCATTAATGCATGCATATTATTCTCGTTCTTGTTCATGTTGCTTTCTTCTTCTCTCTGTAATGCTGATTCCACTTCCCCTTGCCAGTTCATCTCACCCTCCCTAACCACCATTTTCTTCTTCTTTCTTATTTCCTCTGTTTTCACCACTGCAGTCAAAAAATATATAACACAATTATTAATTATTAATCATGCATTATATATTATACCACGAATATTTTTCTCTTTTCATTGTAAGACTTTGTTTATTTTATGAGGATTGATGACATTATAAATACAATTTTTCAAAGAGGATAAATATTTTTAATTTTTCAAAGAGGCTAAAAAATATTTTGTCGAATTTTATTTAAGTACCATTTTTGCCAATATCAACTACCATGACTACCTTATTTAAAACTAAGGACAATATGTAGTTAGGTTAAACAAATTTAAGTGTTTGTGATTCAGCCACATTTTATAATAACTTAGGTCAATTGCTATAAGAGAATAGGTAGTTCTTTATTCACGTGCAATGAGAAAAAGTAAGATTAAAATATCTTGGATGATCTGTTAAAAGTAGAATACATTAAGTAAGGAATATTTGGTGGGTAGAAGGTTTTGCCATTGTCTTGAAAAGGAAAACATTTTTGCCTAATTTGGAAGTGGCTAGAAAGAATTCAACTTGATTAGAAAATATTTTCTAATAAAGAACTCAAAGGAGGATGAAACAAAATAACATCAATACTTAATCTATATATCAAATCATGTTTAACATACCAACACCGTTCACCTAGTGACTTAATCTACTCTAGAACACATAAGGTCGGATCTGGTGCTCCCAAACTCGGTATTGACCCGTACGAAATTTGATCTTAAACAAGAATGGAGATAAATTTTCGTTGAAAACGTCGAGACACTCCATAGTAGCGAACAATAATTCAAACCAAAAAAAATATCATACTTAACCATGCATCACAAAAATGAAGCATTCTCTAATTAGCACTAATTAACTTTCAGAATAATAAGTATGATAGTAATCCCATAAAATCAAACCAAAATGTTCAGATCAGCTACTAGATTTGGAGATCGATGTAGCAAACAAACATTAAAACATTTAATTAAGGATATGGATGTAGTAAAATTAAAGAAATAGAAATTATTTATCACAAGATCGATCGACATGCATATAGAGATGCACAACAAAGTATATATAGAACAATGAAATATAGATATATACCTGAAAATGCAAGTTCAAATGCTAGGTTGCTAAGTGAATGAAGAGTTCCTTTTTGTAGCAATGTAAAGCAATGTAAAAAGTTTTACAGCTTAAGATATAAGATAGTGAAGATGAGAGGAGGGTTTCTCTTGAAATGTCTGAATACAGCTACAGAGTGTGTATTCAACTTTAAAACACAAAAAACAAAAGAGGTACTACGATCCATTACGGCTAAGGGTACCCCACAAATAAATAAATATAAATATATAAATAATTATTGGAAAAAAATAATGTCAAATGCCGCAATAGACATTAGACAGAAGAAATTTCAGAGGCCAAGTTCCGGAGTTCGATCGTATGAGTCGACACGTATAAGACAAGTGTCGTTGTGCAACTTCGTTTGGGTGCTGCTAATGTTTTTAGCTCAACACGTATCGTCCTTATATTTTCATATTCAACTGTATTATTTAGATACCTTTTATTTATTTATATATTTTCGAGAAAAATACGTTTGTTCTGTTTTTTTACTGTTGCTCTAAAAAAATAGTTATTTATTATGAAGAGGTGCAATAAGTCGGCAGTTTTACATGCACCATTTGAGAGAGTTTGTGACAGTTTCATATTCAACTGTATTATTTAGATACCTTTTATTTAGATACCCACCTCCCAATATGGTTTTTCATAGGGCTGGACAAACGGTTGGGTATATTGGATTCGGATTCAATAATGCCAATCCAGCTGAAACCGTAGTCATATTAACAAGACCCAATTTCGACCATATAGGGCTTGGGTATAGACGGATCGGTTTATTCGGGTGACGGGTGGATCGGTATGGTTTAAAACGGTTTTAGGCAATGTTGGGCGAATAAAGTTTTTAGGAAAATTCTGGACAAAAATTTGTAAATAACTTAAACATAAAAACATTTTCTACACAAAAATAGTAATGCAACCAAGAACAGACAATTTTCTTCGTATATTCTCAGCATTCTAACAAAATACAATATCTAAATATGTTTGAACCTGTAACAAGTTGCAAAATATAGCTGGATACAATACATTCTAAATATGTTTGAACCTGTAACAATTTTCTCCCTATATTCTCAGCATTCTAACAAAATGAAAATATAACACATTCTAAAATTGTTTGAACCTGTAACAAGTTGCAAAATATAGCGTTCAATATGATAAAATCTATAAAACATTAAGCCTAACAATTATAATTAAACTGCTATAACTCAAATACTACTGCTTTGCACCTGCCAATTAATTTAAACATTCACTGCACATCTAAATTAACAACATTGATATAATTGTAGTAACCTGCGCCAACTAGATCAGCTAAATTAACAGGGCAGTTTCACTGCATCTAAATTAACAGGACACCCAGTAATTAACTACACAGTTTTACTAACCGGAACATAGTTTAACTATAGCATTAACATCACATCACTACCAAGTTATAATCAAAGGCAGCCCAACCAAGCATCATCTACCTGCAAGAAGCTACTTAATAATTAACTAATTGTGTTCCAAATTGTTTGGTTACAGTGCAAATGCACATACACCCGTGCAAGGGGGATCAGCTTCTTCAAGAAGAAGCTCAAGAACTCGGCTCCATATCCATGTGAATCTGCATAACAAAAAAAATCATCTTCTCAATATCAGTAACACTAATTCATTAAAAAAACATAATAGATAGACTAGTGAGTAATCAAGCACTAACCTTGTAAGATTCAATTCAGTAGCCTACTGCACAACATATTACTTGACATTCCAACTAATATTTATATTCTTGTATCAAGAGATACATTTAGGCAAAATCTGAAACATGTTTTATTAAAGTTATCAATTCACAAACTAGGCTAAAACAGTACTATTAATAAACCATATAAGTAATGACACTCTTACCACTTCATTTCTAACAGCATGTATGAAGAGATGGAATGGTTTGGAAGAATTTACGTGTATGCAAAGCAAGGACTAGCAACAACAAAAACTCAAAATTAAAAACATAATAACAGTAACTAATAATAAGTAAAAACAGAATTATTAAAACTCACAGACCATAACGGATATGTTTAGAGCTTGTTTCCGATCTTGAGCAAGGATTCCAACAAAAATTGCAAACTTCTGAAAAAGAATAGAGTACAAGAATCACTTAAACAAAAAACAAAAGAAATTTAATTCTATCTCAGATATTTCTTAATACAAGAATTATTAAAACACTTACTTTCATTTAAATTCATAATAGCAATCCCCTCACATGCAATTGGACCATATTGAGTCATTAATGACTCCAAAAGGATAGTGTTCAAAAACTGATGCATTTGTGGCATGCCTTACAACATGATATGTAGCTATGTGACTCCAAAAAATCAAAATGTTCAAAACTGTCGAAATAAAGTCTGTTAATACCAAAAATAAAACAAAGACAGATTTAATCAAGTAAATAAACTAGATACCTACAACTTCTGTAATCACTAACAGCCAATATTCATTGGCTGTGATTGGGACGATGGTCCACAATCAGTAGATCCGGATCCCGAAGCTCCTCCATTCCCAGCAGCTGTAGCAGTTTGGGCTCCAATAGTCTCAGTCGTTGATAGTCTTTGAAACTCTATTTAAAATGAAAAGAGAAATGTGTTAAGATTGAATAATATATAAAGACAAAGGTACAAGAACATAACCTGTAATGACATGTTCAGATATCTCGAACTCTTCATTGGGGTCATTGAATTGGACAATAGAGGGCCTAAGCCAGTTCTGAGCACAGATTAACGCTTCTGCCATTTGTGGGTTAAGAGAACTTCGAAAGGGATCTAAAATCCTCCCCCCAGTGCTGAATACACTCTCAGAAGCAACAGAGGAAACCGGCGTCGGAAGGATTTCTCTAACCATGCCCAAAACTATGGGGGTAGCGAGAGGCATTTTGTTTCCACCAAAGAAGAATCTCAAATTTATCACCCTCATCTATGCAAGGTTCACTTAGGTATCTTTCTAGCTCATTTGTCTTATCAATGGAGTCTTTCTCTCTCAAATGTTGTTTGAAGGCATCTGATCTTGCCAAGGTTGAAGGAATCTCAACATTTACACAGTTTTCAGCTTGGGTGGCACCCTCTAAAGGACTAGTAGAGGACTGCCCCGCTCCATTATGACCCTCAAATTTTGATTTGTACCAATTATACACTTCAAACAGATTTTTTTTCAAGCTATCAAACAACTGTTTTGCAAAATCAGCTTCATTATTATACATATCCACAAAAGACCACTCTACAAACCTCAACTTGTATCGGGGATCAAATATTACACCAAAATAAAGAAGCTGGTTTATGTTAGTAATATTACCCCAATACTTATCGTACTTTAATTTCATTTCATACCCCATTGTGGCTAAAATAGTATTTAGATTCATGGAATATTGTTTAAGCTCACAATAAATGTTGGCTAGTTGATGGAATGCAGTATGCAAAGTGACTTGTTGGGAAGCTGAAAAAACTTTGGTTGCATTATAGAAGATTTTGAGAAACTTTACAAAAGCCCGCACATTTTCCCAATCAATTGCACTAGGTGAACTACTATCAGTCCCAAAATGCTCAACATAGCTTAAATCTTCCCCTTCAAGCTTGTCAAATGCTGCCTGAAACTTTTCAGCAACATCTAACATTAAGTATGTTGAGTTCCACCTAGTTGGAACATCTAGACACACAGACTTTTTACATGTGATCCCAGCAAACTCAATGCATTCTTTAAATTTGAGAGACCTTTGGGCAGAACTCCTAACAAATCTAACAGCATTCCTAACACCAGAGATAGAACCTTTAATGTCTTGCAAACCATCCTTTACAACCAAATTAAGGATATGGGCAACACACCTCATATGAAAGAAACCCCCATTATACAACAACCCATTCATATTTTGAACCCTCTTTTTCAAATAAGCTACTCCAACATCATTACTGGATGCATTATCAACAGTAATGGTGGACACATTTCTGATTCCCCACTCCCTTAAAACTTCTTCAATTTTCCTACCTATTGTGTCCCCTTTGCTATTAGGAACAACTGAAAAGCACAATATTCTCTTCTGATACTTCCAGTCACTATCAATGAAATGAGCTGTTAAAGTCATATAATGAAGATTTTGGATTGAAGTCCAGCAGTCAGAAGTTGGGGCCACCCTAGAGCAATCAGATTTTAAAAGGGCTTTCAACCTTCCCTTAAGATCAAGAAACATTTGGAAACAATGTCTGGCTACAGTACGCCTAGAAGGGGGTGTAAACTGGGGCTGCAACTGTTTAAGTAGGTACTTAAATCTCTCACCTTCTACAACTTTGAAGGGTTGCTCATCAATTGTAACAAAAGCAGCTAAAGCTTTTTTACAAGCTTCAAAATTAAATCTGGTGCTTGTAGGGACTACGCTACCACCCTCCCCACTCCTAAAGGTAAGTGTTGGCTGACTTGGGTCTCTATTTATATTATCTGGGTTGTTAGGGCAGAACTTTTTATGAGCATTGAGGTTAGTGGTACCATGTTGTTTCGAGTCAGATCTGTATTTCTTGTTGCAATAGTTGCAAACAGCTATTGGTTCATTCTCCTCATTTACAGTCCTAGTGAAATGTTGTCATGCAAAAGATGTGCGACGCTTACCATTAGCATTTGCTTTCCTTTTCTTAGGAAGAGGAGGTTTGGCGGCAATTGCTGTAGCAGCAGCTTCCCCTACTGTTGGGACAGCATTGGCGGCGTTTTCAGTCTCTTGAATGATAGTCGGTGTTTGACTAGGCTGCTCCATTACTGACGAATGAAGAAACTAAAGTAAATAACTATAAAAGCAGGTATTTAAGAAATCATGTTACCACACAAAGTAAACTAGGAAACAAAAAATTAAGGAATGAAGTTTCAAGCAAACACAAAAATACCATACACAACTGTGTTGACACATAACTTACCAAAAGCAAAACAGATAACTAAACAAGCAAGTAACTAAGAAATCATGTTGACAAATATAGTAAACTAGTAGACACAACATTAAAGAAGGAAGTTTGAAGCAAACTGAGCAAAACACAAATATTAGCAAAATAAATAACCAACAAGCAGGTAACGAAAATGGACAGCAGCAGTGATTATCAAAACCATTAAGATTCAATTTATAAAACACTAAACCAGAAAAGTGATTAGAACCAGAAATAAGGTTTCATTTTATAAAACAACAATTCCATTAATTTCAGAAAATAAGTCAAATACATTTTAAACTTTAAATAAACAGTAAAGCCTAAAATATAATTACCAAATAGTGGATGCTTCAATCCGAAATCCTCAGCTGATTCTTGGATAATCCTTGTTCACAAATAGTTAGACCCAAACCTAAAGTCAACCAAAGATAAAAGAAAATAATGTTAGTAACAAACACTAAACCAACAAAATGATGAGAAACAGAACAAAGAACTGAAAGAAGATACATTATAAACATATCCACTTCATAAAAACCAAAAGGAAAACAGATCCAGTGCAAAAAAAACCCTATTGTATGCGATACTTGAAAAAGAAACCCTACTGTATGCGATTCTTGAAAACAGGTCCAGTGCAATATTACCCTACTGTATGCGATGCTACTGTATGCGATGATTCAAAAGGGAAACAGATCTAGTGCAATATTACCTACTGTATGCGATGCTTGATGCTTGAAACAGATCCTACTGTATGCAATGATTCAAAAGGAAAATAGATCCAGTGCAATATTACCTACTGTACTGCGAATCTGCGTTTCAGCAAAGTGAAGAGAAGAGCAGTGAATCACGAACAAAAGCGATGGAGGAGAAATGATGCTAGGTTAATATGGGTTAATATGGGTTGCGGCTGAAGGAGAAACGATGAAGGAGAAACGCTGAAGGAGAAACGATGCTGGGTTAATACTGTATGCGATGGAGGAGAAACGATGAATCACGCGGTGGATCACTGGATCTCTTCATCTCTCTCAGTCTCAGCGCTTGCTCTGCTAGGTTAGTTGCGGCTGAAGAAAACGAAATTAGGTTTTCAGTTTTCACGATGGTTTTAATTTTCTATACGAATTGTATTTATACTCACTAGCTAATATGTTATTAATCGGTCGGTTTTGGTTCTCCAAGGGTTGGGGTTTTCCCACCCAGGCCCAACCATTACAAACCACTGTGGCCCATATTTGAAACCCGCGAACCCGTTAAACCATTTAAACCCGAAAATCGGTTTCAGCAAATAGTATCATTTCCCCAAAACGCACCGTCTTCGCCACTATTGTCGTCGCGCGACGTCGTGAAGCCATCGCCGGAGTCCAAGTTGCCGCCCAAGTGTCGCCGTGAGAACCCACCAGGGACCTCCGCCGTCGGTTCCTCCTTTATCGTCTGCCGTCGTCATCTCGTCGTTGTCTGTGAATCACCCACGGTCGTCGTGCAACGTGCGTTAATGCTTGCGCCGTCCTCCTCCCATCACCGTCGCATCACCTCTTCGTTCGCGCCGGTCAACCACCACCATCACACCATTGCCAGCGTCGCTGTTTCGTCCTCCGGTGCGGCCATGTTTCTCTCTCCGCAAATCTCTCTCTCCGCAAATCTCTCTCTCTCTCACCAGAAATTTTGCATGCCTTCTCTCTCTCTCCTTGGGATGAAACGGCGCAGCTGAGAAGATGAAGGAAGGAAAAATTAGGGTTTCATCTTAACAGTTGCCTTATATAGTCTTGTTTCATTTTATTTAATTTTTAAATTTTAAAATTCTGATTACTATTCGCACCCCACCAATTCCATTATTCACCCCCTAAAAAGCCCAGTTTCGTGGGCCAGACCACAAAACAAACGAGTTGGGCTCTGCTTTTCACACCCAAATTTAACAATAGAACTCCCTTTCTGCAAACTGCACACCGTTTTACTATTGCACCCTCTCTTTTCGTTTTTATTAATTTCTTTTACACAAAACCTATAAAAATAAATAGATAAATATTTCATCTTCAAAAAAAATATAAATAGGGGACTAAGTTGACTGTTCAGTCGGGTTAGTCTGCTTTTTAGGTCACTAATGAACCGTTACGGATCATGTCCTAAAATCCCTATTTAAAACAAACAATTTCTAAATTAAAATAAACACAAACACATTTATTTCCACAAATCAAATTTTCAAAATAGGGGATTTAGTCGGTCGTACGCCCGGGTTAGTCAGCGTTTTAGGACGAATGAACCGTACGGGTCAAGAGTCCTAAAACCCCTATTCAAATAAAATCAAACCACCACACATCAAACTATCTTCCAAACTTCAAAAACTCCATTTTCACAAAGTAGGGGACTAAGCCGACTGCACAGTCGGGTTAGTCATCATTTCAGGACAAATGAACTGATCACCCAGGAGTCTTAAAATCGCTAAATAAAATATACCAACAAACAAACTTTTTCTACCCAAGAACTACGTGTGATTTGATTCTCTACCAAGAGATACGTAGGAGCAGAGGGCGGTCGACCTCTGTCAAGTGCACTAATAAAAAACATTTTTCAGTCTTCTAAATAATCATTTTCTCAAATAAAATATCAATTTTCTTCTTTATTTTTAATTCACAATAAAAGGGAAAAAATAAATGTTTTTAAAATTAGCTTTCGCTTCTACAACTAGTTAGCAGGTGTTACCTCGAGATTTCGACAATAGTATTTGAATAGGTATTATGAAGGTTCAGTTCCTTATTAATATACTTTGGAAGTTACAGGTCTCATTCAAGTCAATCTGCTACCAGTTTCGACAAAGGAAGTTTTCAAGCGTGAATAGTTAGGAAGGAGTTCGACAGGTCGATGCGTTGATTCTATAGGGAAACAGAGCAAGGGTCTTTTCGACAAAGTGGTGTCCAAGGTTTCGACAAGCAGTTACCAGCGAACCGGTCGAAGTTCGAATTCAAAGAGCAGTTAAGGGCGGTTTCTAGCCGTTTATGTATACCTCTAGTAGTATATATACTATTTGGCAATAGAAAATCAGGGTGGACACAAATCATTACGCAAGTTACAAAATTCTGAAACTCTAACTTCCAAGCCAAAGCGAAAAACGAGTAGAAGAATCATTGTTCATTGTATGTGATTGTGCACCGTTTCTTCTTTATTATTTTTTCAACTCGATTCGAATTTGTTTACATCTTTGCGAACCATTTACTGCTTCTTTTATTTTAGTTTTGTTTTTATGGTAAACTGTCCTCTTTTCTTTAAACTTCTTCTAATCAAAACACTGGTGTTCAAAGGCAATTGCACAGAGATTTTTCTAGTTTGATCTCGCAAACATTTCTCATAAAACTAGTGATTGTTTGCTAAAAACACCAGCAAACAAATTGGCACGCCCGGTGGGACCCTTTGCCTTTCATGTTGTGTGTTTATTTGTCAGTGTGTACAATCGTATGCGTTTAAGAAGTGGTAGAATGGTGCGTACCAATTCTAACAGTTCTTCGAGTTCTAGTCCTGTAGTTTCGCAAGTGCAAGGAACGACTGTTGATTCTGCAAATGTAAATGCAGGGGTAGTTGTGGGGACAATAGCCCCTTCGACATCAATAACCGTTCCTACAGTATCAATGACCAATATTGGTTCAACACAGTCGGTGTCTTTGCCATCGAGTGCAGGGCTTCATTCTAGCCCTTGTTTAGGGCCTCGCTTTGATCCTTATATGGCAACAGGAAGCGGTTTAGATCCGCGTTTTCAAAACTTGAGTTTGCCACCATTTCCTTCGGGTATATATGGCATGCCTACTGGGATGCCTCATGTGTCAACATTCTCTCCTACACGTGTCTCTTATGAAAGTGTGCAGGGACGAAATCCGACTGCATTAACCAATGCATCGTTGTCGGCATTAAGACAACAAGTGGATGAAAGTAACCACGATATGGTTAATATGCTAACCCAACAGATCGGTACGGTTTTCAACCCATTAATTCAAAATACCAACACAAGTTATCAGATGTTGGAAAATCAAATGGGTAGAATCGCCGATTTCTTTGGGACTCCGACGGCTGATAACAGGCAAATTCCCAATGTTATGGGTAACGTGCCTGGTAACCCTCAAAGAGCGGTTGCAGTCGAAGCCCAAGCAGTTGTAGGCGAACAACAAGGGGTGGCAAATCATATCCCTGAAGTAGTTTTGGTAAACCGAAACCAGAACGCTGACGAGGTTGTTCGACAAGTGCAACAAAATAATATTGGCGCTCAAGATAATATAGCCACTCTAGTAGAAACTATAATGGCTCAGAATGGCCTTAACGTAGGTTTACATAGGCCTAATTTCATATCACCATTGTGTGAATATGTATTACAAACGGAATTGCCAAGAGGTTGGAAAATTCCTAAGTTTACTAAATTTGGTGGTGACACAAACGAGTCTACTGTCGAACACATTGCGCGTTTCTTGACTGAGGCTGGGGACATAGCCCAAAATGAGAATTTGAGAATGAAATGTTTCCCAAATTCTCTAACAAAGAATGCCTTCACGTGGTTTACCACATTGCCTCCTGCTTCTGTATTCACATGGGGTCAACTAGAAAAGGCGTTCCATGCACAGTTTTACATGGGTCAGTCAAAGATTAGTCTAAAAGAACTGGCCAGCGTTCGACGCAAAATGCCTGAGACCGTTGACGACTATCTGAATAGGTTTAGACTTTTAAAATCTCGTTGTTTTACACAAGTACCTGAACATGAACTCGTCGAAATGGCTGCGGGTGGCCTCGATTATTCGATTAGAAAGAAATTGGACACATCTCTTCTAAGGGATATGGCCCAATTAGCTGACAGAGTTCGACAGGTGGAAAGACTTAAAGAAGAAAAATCTACGTCAAATAGGTTTCATAAAAAAGAAAAAGTGGCTTACGTCGAAGAAGAATTCGACACCACACTTAGTGATGCCGAAAGAGAGGAGATAGACGTAGCTGAACTTAAGCCTGGTCCTCCTTATACCTGTAAAGTGTTAAGGCCTGCAAATGGGGGCAACCCTGTAGAGCCTAAAAATGATAGGTTTATGCCTAAAACTTATACATTCGACGTTACTAAATGTGATGAGATTTTTGATCTTTTGGTAAATGATGGCCAAATATTGGTGCCTAAAGGTTTAAAAGTGCCAACTATTGACCAAAGAAAGAAAAAGGGTTACTGTAAGCTCCATAATTTTTTGGGACATAACACTGACCGTTGTGTACTTTTCAGGGATATTGTACAAAAGGCAATTGATGAGGGAAGGCTGAAATTTGCTGATAAGAAAATGAAGGCGCCTATGCTGATTGACACTGATCCATTACCCAAAGTTGAAGCCATGTATGCAGAACCTTTCGAAACGAATGTAAACATGGTAGATGCTGAAATAGAAGATCCTCCAAAAAAACTTAAATCCTCCACCAAGAAATTGGAGGGTTTTATATATGCTGAAGGGAAGAAACAAAAGGTAACCTTGAAAGAGTACGATGGGAAGCTACATGCTGTGTACCCAAAAGCTGAAGAGGAATTGATAGACTTCCTCAACAGATGTAAGTGGAACAATTCTGAAGTCATGCTGTGTCCAAGATGCAGTGCTGTTTTCGATAAAGAAGCAGCCAAAGCTGTCGAAGGATACCAAGAGCAGGAACAACGCAAGAGAAAATGGCTTGACAACAGGCCAGATTTTAGCTTCGAAAAGGGAGACCTTCCTTACGAGATTAATGCTTCTACTAAGCCGTCGACAAGTAAGCAACAGTTTGTCAAGAAAACCTCAACCCAGAAGGGGTTCTTGAAGATTTCGCCCGGAAAGTCTTTTGTTCCTAAGTCAAATGCTCCTGTCGGGCAATGGATGTACAATAAAAAACAAGCTAGAGCTGTTAAACAGGGTTTGGATGCTGCTAAGTGATAACTCTATTTTATATAGAGTTATTTATACAATCAAGCTTGAGTTATTGTTTATTTTCAAGAACATTTATATATATTTATAGCTTATTTATCAAGGAACAACATTCTAAGTATTCAAATGGATAAAGGGCAATGATCTAGGCAAAATGCACAAATCTTGTTAGGTTTGATATTTTTGTTCAGTGCAGCTACTGCAGGAGTGGAAACACTGCCAACACCAGGAGTGGAAACACTAACAACACCTGCTAAAATTCTGCAGTTAATACCAAAACATCCAAAGACCATTTCAATGCTTCCACACTTGATTAGTGACGTCATGCCTAGTCACCTGGAGCTGAGCCACTTGCTGAAGTCGGCGATACACATAAAAATCAAGTTGCAAGACTAAAGCTTATCTAAAAGACATGTGGCACTTCTCCAATGGACCTCATCTTTTGTTATACATGCAAGTGACCAAACCTGTGCAGCTTGCTTGATTGGTTGTCAACAAACTAACCATGCTCAGTTCCCTCAGCTTATCTTTCGCGCCAAAGGAAACCCCTTGCAAGAGGAAAGCTTTCAAGCCTATAAATAGATATCAAATTTATCATCCTATCATATATCATCTTTCACATCTTTAAATCTTTTATCTTTCAGTTTAAATTAGGTTTAGTTTATTTTTCATTTTAAGTTTCTAAGGAGAGGAAGGTGAGGAAGTGCTTGACAACCATTCCCTTCACTTCTACTTTGAAGAAATTCGTGTAAGAAATCTTTATTGTACTTCAACTTGGGAACTTAATGCAAAAGATCTTCTATTCAAGTAATCTCTACTCTTTTAAGTTCTTTTGCCTTATTATTCATTTACTTATGTTCTTTGCATATTCTTTGCTTTATAACATGAGTAACATGAGCTAAATTCCCTTAAGTTGAGATGTTCTAACCTTGTAATGAACTTCTAACTATGTTATTATGGTTTATGTAGTGTAAACACTTTAAACTCTTGCATAACACTTCTTTCAACTTATTCTGGAATTGATCACTTTAGAATAGGTAAAACTTGTAGCAGCAGACATGGGCTACATTTATGAACTCAAGAGTTAATAGGAACAAGTATTTAATAAAGGAAACTTTGTTAAATATATGCTAAAACCTAGACATAGGATAGCATAGTTCTTAGGATAATAAAATTACAAGAGTGAACCTATTTAGCAACTTGGATCATTGTTAGGAGGCAAGGGAGGAATTGACAAACCTTTCTTTACTGTAGAAAACAAAGATCATAAGAGCTTGTAATGAAACTCTGAAGAGAAGTGCTGAAAGGCACAAACTGATGCACCTACATCCAGTGTTCCCACACTACATACTCCATTAAAACACTTAGAAGTAAAGTACTTGGTGAAAACATCTAAACTACTTTTTCCAACTGATTTCTCACACATTTTATTGCTTATTATTATTTTACTTACTTTGAAAAACTCCAAACCAAAAATACTGAATAGTGTAGACACACTAAGTGGCCAACCTGTGAGAAAAGTCAGGATTAAATAAGGGCTAGTGCATTGACAATAGGATCTTAATTGTTTAAAAAAGTCCTCTATTACGCTTTGAAGCCCCCATCTCTGTGCTTGAATTGTTAGACTACCCTTCTTTTTGAAAAATCCTTGGCAAAACCAAAAGAAGACCATTCTTTCCAAAGCTAGGTGAAATTTTGAAATTTGCTAAGAGCTGAACTGAGTCTAGTAGTCACACACTCACCATTGAGCGGTTAACAACTCAAGAAATCTTGAAAAGCGCGGTATATATTGAGTGAGATTCTGAAAGCAAAGCCCATTTAGAGCATATATGTAAATTCTGATGTGCAACAGTTGCGCAACTTGATTATGCATTATTGTTGTGTTGTTTGGTTCTTTGTCAAGTGTCATTGCTTGAGGACAAGCAACGGTTTAAGTTTGGGGGTGTGATAACTCTTATTTATAAGAGTTATTTGTACCTTAGTAGCTTAAATAATTAATTGTCCAAAAGCAATTTGTTTTATTTAATTATTAGAATTAATGGTTTGTGGTTAGTTAGAAAGAAATTCTGGTTTATTCCCCAATGGGCACTTTGGTGCTCTATTTTTGTGTTTTAATATGTGTTCTAATGTGCTGCAGCATTTAGGTGCTATAGCACTGGTGTGGACCCTGAATTTGATGAAAGAGAAACTGCTGAAGCCACTTTCTGCGAAAATAGTACATGCTGATGCGCAAACAGTAAAATTGGGGGGTGTGTTGTCCTTTTATTAATGACCCATGTCCTTTGGGCCCAAAAGAAGAAAAGGAATTGGACTTTTAGGGATTTTCTTGGATCCCACAACCCTAGGCATATAAAAAGGACACCCTACTCCTATTCTTGAGGGTGTGCGCAGCTGAGGAGGAGATTAGACATAATTTCCCCCAAATTTCGTGCTCCTCCATTGTTATTCACAAAAGAAAGAAAAAAAAGGGATTCTGCACATCAGTGCTGCGACCAGTGCTGCAGCACTACTGATGCTGTGATTCTACGAATTGCTGCCATAAGGAGTCTGTCTTCTTCATCTGATGCTGTTACATTCTGGAGCTGATCTGATGCTGTTACATGCTGATGCTGAATCAGTGCTGTCAACTCTGGATGCTGAATAGTATATCTCTTTTTGCTACTCTACTCTTTTGTAATTTCAGATTTAAGGCACTAGATTTATCATCTATGCTTTATTTCATGGATTTGTTGCTCATTATGAGCTAAACCCTTGTGGTTGGAATGCTATTAACTATGTAATGGATTTTTAATGGTTTTAATGTTAATTTGATGTTTAGCATCTTTATCCTTTGTGTGATACTATTTCCAAACTTATTTTAGAAGTGATCACCTAAATATAAGTACCATTTATAGATTCAGACATGGTTTATAAATTGATCTCAAAGGATAATATGGATAGTGGTTATTTAAGGACACTTTACTAATCCTTGCTTAAAACCTAGACATAGGAGGGCAAATTTCATAGGGTGAATACTGTGGGTGTTTAATAGCCTAGGGTGAACCTATTTAGAGCTTAGACATAAGTGCTTGTAGTGAAGCCCTTTACAAAAGTACTGAAAAGCACGTACTGTTGCTACAGCACCCAGATGCTACAACATCAGATTTAACATTAAACCATTATTTAGAAGTTGCATAGTGAAAGGCATTCCAACTTGTTCCCATAGTGAATTTCCTACTATCCTTTACTTTTTATTACTGTTTATGATTAAATTGGGTTCTACAACTTGTTGCTTTACTTTGTTTTACTCACTAGCTTACTTACTAATTTAAATATAGAAAAGAACTCAACAATCCTCGTGGGAACGATCTCTACTTACTCTTTATTACTTGTTGCACTGTGTATACTTGCACATATTGTTTTCACACAACACCTGCCAGTGCCAACTCTCTAGAAGAATTGCTTAGATCATTCATTAGTGAAACTAGAACTGCTAGGCAAGCTCATGATATATCAATTAAGAACCTAGAGAACCAAGTAGGGCAATTAGCAACTGCTTTGCAGCAAAGACCAGTAGGTACTTTGCCATCAAACACAGAAGCTTCACCCTCACAAAGGCAAGGTAAGGAACAGGTTAAAGCCATATCTTTGAGAAGTGGCAAGGATCTAACAGAACCATATGAGCTTGAAGGTACAGAGAAGGGAGAAAAAAATAAAAATGAAAAAAATTCTCAAGATGCAGAAACACCTGGTGTTCCTACATCTCCTACTCCAAGGTTAGTACCAGAATACCCTCCTCCTCCTTTTCCTCAAAGATTGAAAAAAATACATGAGGAGAAGCAATTCAGTAAATTTTTAGATGTTTTAAAACAATTGCATATCAATGTTCCCTTGATAGAGGCACTTCAACAAATGCCAAACTATGCTAAATTCATGAAAGATGTGCTTTCTAAAAGAAGAAGATTAGGGGAATTTGAAACTGTTGTTATGTCAAAAGAATGTAGTCTGATTTTACAAAACAAAATTCCAAGGAAGCTAAAGGATCCAGGTAGCTTTACAATCCCTTTTTCAATAGGTAAGTACTATACAGGAAGAGCATTATGTGATTTAGGTGCAAGCATCAATTTGATGCCCAAATCTATCTTCACAAAGCTAGGGATTGGAAATGCAAAACCTACCACATTGACACTATCTTTAGCAGATAGATCAATTGCATATCCAGAAGGAATTATTGAGGATATATTGGTGCAAGTTGACAAGTTTGTGTTTCCTGCAGATTTTGTTATACTTGATTTTATTGCAGATGAAGAAGTGCCAGTCATACTTGGAAGACCATTCTTGGCAACAGGGAAAACACTGATAGATGTGCAAAGAGGAGAGCTAACCATGAGAGTGAATGATCAAGAAGTAAAATTTAATGTCTTGAATGCTTTGAAGTATCCTGCAGAGTGTTCATCAATCTCACTTGATCATTTGGTAGAGAAGCAGTTCCACAAGCAGTATGATCACCTTGTCAATGCACTAGCACCTGATGTTTCTGCATTGCCTGCTGAGAAATTTATTGAAGAAAGCATATTGCCCAAGGAACAAGCTACACCTAAGGTATGGGTTAGAACTTATGAATCTCTTAATTTAGAAAATCCCAACCTTAAAAAAATTGTACCTTCTATTGAACAACCTCCTAAGCCAGAATTAAAAGAACTACCTAAGCATTTAAAATATGTTTTTCTAGGTGAGGATAATACCCTTCCTGTAATCATAGCTTCTGATCTATCTTTAGAACAAGAGCTTGATTTAATTAAAACCTTGAGAAAACATAGAAAAGCTATAGGTTGGCAAATGTCTGACATTAAAGGGATTAGCCCCTCAACATGCATGCATAGGATAATTTTAGAAGAAAATTCTAAAAATAGCATAGAAGGGCAAAGAAGATTAAATCCAGTAATGAAAGAGGTTGTTAAGAAGGAAATAATTAAATGGCTAGATGATGGTATTATCTACCCTATCTCAGATAGTGCATGGGTTAGTCCTGTGCAATGTGTTCCTAAAAAGGGTGGAGTCACAGTTGTAGCCAATAAAAATAATGAATTAATCCCAACTAGAACTGTAACAGGGTGGAGAATCTGTATGGATTACAGAAAACTCAATAAGACCACTAAAAAAGATCATTTCCCCTTACCCTTTATAGATCAAATGTTAGATAGGTTAGCAGGAAAGGAATTCTATTGTTTCTTAGATGGTTATTCAGGATACAATCAAATAGCAATTGAACCTAAGGATCAACAGAAAACCACCTTTACTTGTCCTTATGGTACTTTTGCCTTTAGAAGGATGCCTTTTGGACTTTGTAATGCTCCTGCTACCTTTCAAAGATGCATGATGTCAATATTTTCTGACTTCATTGAGCAATCAATGGAAGTCTTCATGGATGACTTTTCTGTTTTTGGAGAAACATTCTCATTATGCCTTTCAAACTTAGAAGAAATTCTTCAAAGGTGTGAAGACACTAACTTAGTGCTTAATTGGGAAAAATGTCATTTCATGGTAAAAGAAGGCATTGTGCTTGGTCATAAAATATCAAAAAAAGGTCTTGAAGTGGATAGGGCAAAAATAGAGGTAATTGAGAAACTACCACCTCCATCAACAATCAAAGGGATTAGAAGTTTTTTAGGTCATGCAGGATTCTATAGGAGATTTATCAAAGACTTTTCAAAAATTTCAAAACCATTGTGTATGCTTTTGCAACATGATGTACCTTTTAATTTTGATGAATCTTGTGTAGAAGCTTTTCAAAAACTAAAAAAGGCCTTAGTTACAGCACCAGTTGTAGTCACTC
The DNA here is from genome assembly GCA_039519185.1 of Astragalus membranaceus. Lineage (NCBI taxonomy): Eukaryota > Viridiplantae > Streptophyta > Magnoliopsida > Fabales > Fabaceae > Astragalus > Astragalus membranaceus. The sequence continues at coordinate 159,442,716 of CM076854.1, read as the reverse complement.
CAGATTGGAGTAAGCCTTTTGAACTCATGTGTGATGCTAGTGACTTTGCAGTAGGAGCAGTCATAGGGCAAAGATATAACAAAGTGTTTCATACCATATACTATGCTAGCAAAACACTAATTGAGGCTCAAATGAACTACACTGTGACAGAGAAGGAACTATTAGCAGTGGTTTTTGCTTTTGAAAAATTTAGATCATACTTGGTAGGCACCAAAGTAATTGTGTACACTGACCATTCTGCCATCAAGTATCTAATTTCTAAAAAAGATGCAAAACCTAGGCTAATAAGATGGGTTCTATTACTTCAAGAATTTGATCTTGAAATAAGAGATAAGAAAGGAGTAGAGAACCAAGTGGCTGATCACCTCTCTAGACTTGAAAGTAATAATACAGGTACAATTGAAGAAATCAAGGAAAGTTTCCCTGATGAGAAATTACTAGCAATTACCATGAATACAGCCAGTGTTTCTGCACTCAGTGTAGCCACACCTCATGTTTCAACACCATGGTATGCAGACATAGTAAATTTCCTTGTAAGCAAAATTGTACCATGTGACATGAACTATCAACAGAAAAGAAGGTTCTTCCACATAGTAAAACAATACTATTGGGATGACCCTTACCTATTCAAGATATGTCCTGATCAAATCATGAGAAAATGCATTCCTGAAGAAGAACAGCAAGCAGTGCTTCTGCATTGTCATGCTGCACCATATGGAGGTCACTTTGGAAGCCAAAGAACAGCAGCTAAGGTACTTCAATCAGGTTATTTCTGGCCTACTCTATTTAAAGATGCTTATTATATGGTCAAAACCTGTGATAAATGTCAAAGAATTGGTAATATATCTAATAGACATGAAATGCCTAGGACTAATATTTTAGAAATAGAACTTTTTGATGTTTGGGGCATGGATTTCATGGGTCCTTTTCCACCTTCTTTTGGCAATGAATACATCTTAGTGGCTGTAGACTATGTGTCTAAATGGATTGAGGCTGTAGCACTGCCAAATAATGATGCTAAATCTGTTAGCAAATTTCTCCAAAGAAATATTTTTTCAAGATTTGATACTCCAAGAGCAATCATCAATGATGAAGGCTCACATTTTTGCAACAAACTTATTGAAAATCTTCTTGCAAAATATGGAGTAAAACATAAAATTGCTACTGCTTATCATCCACAAACAAGTGGACAAGCTGAACTTTCAAATAGGGAAATAAAAAGAATGCTTGAGAAAATGGTTGGACCAAACAGAAAAGATTGGTCCTTACACTTAGATGAAGCATTATGGGCATATAGGACTGCATTTAAAACTCCATTAGGAATGTCCCCCTATAAGTTAGTTTATGGCAAGCCATGTCATCTCCCTGTTGAATTACAAAACAAGTCATATTGGGCTATCAAAAAGTTGAATTTTGATCTCAAAAAGGCAGGAGAGAAAAGGTTTCTTGAGCTAAATAAATTAGAAGAATTTAGGCATTTCTCCTATGAGAATGCAGAAATTTATAAAGCTAAAACCAAAGTATGGCATGACAAGAAAATCCAAAGGAGAGAGCTTAAAGAAGGAGGAATGGTTCTGTTGTACAATTCTAGGTTGAAACTCTTCCCTGGAAAACTGAGATCAAGATGGTCAGGACCATTCAAATTAGTTAAAATCTACCCCCATGGTGCAGTTGATCTATATGATGCAACCACTGATACCACTTTCAAAGTAAATGGACAAAGAGTGAAAATATACTATGGAGAGCATGTAGAGAGAGACAAGATCACCACTCACTTTACAAAACCTTAGACCAAGGTACAAGTCAGGCTGTAAGACTCTTAAAACAAGCGCTTGAGGGAGGCAACCCATCACTATATAGTTAAAATTATTATTTTGTGCAATTTCATGTTTTGTTATTTTGTAGGAAAAACAGGACAACAGAGTAGCCAGTGTTCCCACACTAGGTGTTTCCACACTTAATGCAGCTACACTGCCTACTCTGGTGTTAAAATAATTTAGAAGAAAACTGTCACTTGACAAATCATCAACTTAGTGGAATCATCTCTGATCAAGGGTTAGAAAGTGGCGTGTTAAGTCTAAGTTTCCACGTGTTGGCTTGCATGTTAGGCCACACAACTTAACGACTATAAACCTCAACTACCAAATCCCACTAACCCTTTCACATAACCTAAAACTCAATTTTCTTCGTCCCTCTCGCAAAACCAATCAAAAATCCTCTCCACTCACAAACAGTTTCTCAATCTCAAACACTCCAAATCTTAAATGGCTAAGAAACAAGCTGCCTCTAAAAACACTGGGAAAGGATCTGGTGTGGAAACTCAGGCGAAAAAGGGAAAATCAGGAGTACTAGCATCAATGGAAGCAATCCCTGGATGTGAGCACTTTTGGAACATGAAGTTTCTGCCTGAGCGTGGTTTCAACTTCGCAAAAGCTCATCATTCATTCCTCTCCACTGTCAACAACATGCATTGGGAAAGATTTGTTCAAACTCGAGCCTACTACTTGGAGCAATTGGTGCGAGAATTCTACTCAGGAATTCAAAATAACAGAGGAGGTACTGTATTTTTCTCCAAGGTTAGAGGTAAGAAAGTTTTCTTTGACCCTGCTAGAATCAATAAGCACTATGATCTCACATACACTGGTAATGCATTTGAAGTAAAACTAGAGACCTATAGAAAGAAGCAAATGACTAAAATCAAAGAAAGAGTAGCAATAGAAGGATCTCAGTGGGAGAAATTCACAAATACTGAATTCAAACTTAAAACTGGTGAATTGATCCCTGAGCTTGGTAGTTGGCATTTATTCATTGATACATCAATTCTCCCTACTTCACACACTTCTACATTATCTAAAGATAGGTTGATTCTTATTGATTCAATCCTATGTGAGGATAATGTGGACATAGGGAAATTGATAGCTAAAGAAATTGTAGAATGTCAAGCCAAGGAATCTGGATTCTTATATTTCCCATGCTTAATCACTGAATTGTGTCAAAAGCAAGGAGTTGTTACTTCTGATCTAGAAAAAGTCTACAGAAAAACCCCTCCTAGTGGTCTGTCTGCTGAAGTTAAGGATAGAGTGAGGTCAGTGAAAATCAAAAGTACTGTAGAGCAGGAAGTGTCTGAACACTTGGTGCAGAAACTCCAAGCTGTCTGGAAATTTCAAAGAGAACAGCATGAATGGTTGAAACTAAAGTTGGATGATCCTGAGCAGAAATAGAATCCCCAATTTTCCCTAATTGGGTGATTGATGAAAAAGAAGAAGTGGAAAAGGAAACTGATAAGAAAGAGAGGAAAGTAAAGAGAAAGAGAGATACTGAGAAAGAAAAGAAGGGAAAGAAACCAAGAGTGGAGGAAGAAATTGAAGAAGTAAGTGATGAAGATACTGAAGAAGATGAAGAGGCAAGACAGGCTGTGAAGGATATTGAAAAGGATATAGAGGAGGATGAATCTGAGTCACTAGAAGTTAGTGACAGTGATGATGATGACAGTGATAATAATGGCAGTGATGATATGGAAGCTAGTGCCAGAAGAAAGTATGAACTAAGAAAGAAATCTACAAATGAAGCCCAACCACCATCACAACAGCAATCAAACACCCCCTCACCACCATCACAAACCAACATTCCATCCCCCACCACCCACCATTCCCCCAGTCAAACTTCAACACCAAAATCACCCACACCTCCACCAGAAAATGCTCCCCAATCTGAAAATCCAAAACAAGATGCAGAAACAGATACAACCATCCCATCCCACACTCCAAAAGAAACAACTCCCACCCCAAGCACAGAACCTATTGAGCCAACTAACATTGTTTCTGAGAATGTTCAAATGCAGGTACTCATTGAAGAGTCTGAGAAAGAGAAAACAGATTCAGATTTGAAGATGCAGGCAGATACTGTCAAGGAGTCTGTTAGTGTTCCCACACCAACTGCAGAAGCTTCAAAATCAACAGTCATGGCAACAAGTCCTGCAGCAACAATCTCTGCAGTTCTGAAAGCCTTAGCAGAGAAGAAGCAGATGATGGGATACACAAGAAGAACAATGAAGCCTGCTCCAACAAAGAAGAAATGGACAATGAGCTCACTCTATGGTACACAGGGTACAGGAATACAAGCTGGCGAGAAGAAAGTATCTGAGGAAGCTACACCCAAAGAAGGAGAGAAAGAAGCTGAGAAGGTAGCAGAGCAACATCACAAGGGAATTGAGCAGCAATCTGAGAAAACTCCAGTGCAGAGTGGTGTACCTGCACCTGAAGTCCAAACACTGGCTACACCAGATGTTCCTGCAGAAGCTACACCTGAAGAGGCAGAAATGCCTAAAGCTGCTGTAGATGATCCTGGTATGCCTACCTCTGATGTGGCCACTGCTAAGAAATCAAAGAAGACAAAAGCCAAGCAAAGCCCTGCTCTGAGAGCCAGCCCCAGATTCCAGAAGAAAGAGTAAAAAGATACTTTTTAATGTTGTTTCCAGTATTTATACTATGCTTTAGTAGTATGCTCTATGTGCTAAATACTATGTGTTAACTTACTACTATGTGTTAAAAACTTTTGTTTGTTTCTCCCAACTTTAGTACTCCCCTGTTTCCTAAGCTTAGAGCAGTGGGGACACTGCTCATATTTAAGTTGGGGGGGGGGGGGGGAGAGTGGAGAATAGTATGTATTTTGTGTATGCACTATATTTGCAGCATGTTTTGAACCTAGTACTAATATATATGTATGAATATAGAAATATGTTTGAGTAAATACTTATAGCATGTAAGTATATAGTGTTAGTATGTTTTAAGTTAGATGTACTTAACAAAGCATGATAATTTGTGTAAACATAGTAAATTAAGTGCATCAACTTGTTTTTAGATTTAAATGATTATGAAACATGATCAATTCATATTTTTCTCAACAAAATTGAAGAAGTGTGTCAATGAGTCAATTTTTAAATGATGAAAAAGCCTTGTTTTCTAGAAATGATCAGTTTTATAAAAACTTTGACACAACAAAAATTGAGTTTTGAAAAGAACCATGCTAGATCAAGAGCTATCTAAAGCCAAGAGGTTGGAAAATTCCTAAGTTTACTAAATTTGGTGGTGACACAAACGAGTCTACTGTCGAACACATTGCGCGTTTCTTGACTGAGGCTGGGGACATAGCCCAAAATGAGAATTTGAGAATGAAATGTTTCCCAAATTCTCTAACAAAGAATGCCTTCACGTGGTTTACCACATTGCCTCCTGCTTCTGTATTCACATGGGGTCAACTAGAAAAGGCGTTCCATGCACAGTTTTACATGGGTCAGTCAAAGATTAGTCTAAAAGAACTGGCCAGCGTTCGACGCAAAATGCCTGAGACCGTTGACGACTATCTGAATAGGTTTAGACTTTTAAAATCTCGTTGTTTTACACAAGTACCTGAACATGAACTCGTCGAAATGGCTGCGGGTGGCCTCGATTATTCGATTAGAAAGAAATTGGACACATCTCTTCTAAGGGATATGGCCCAATTAGCTGACAGAGTTCGACAGGTGGAAAGACTTAAAGAAGAAAAATCTACGTCAAATAGGTTTCATAAAAAAGAAAAAGTGGCTTACGTCGAAGAAGAATTCGACACCACACTTAGTGATGCCGAAAGAGAGGAGATAGACGTAGCTGAACTTAAGCCTGGTCCTCCTTATACCTGTAAAGTGTTAAGGCCTGCAAATGGGGGCAACCCTGTAGAGCCTAAAAATGATAGGTTTATGCCTAAAACTTATACATTCGACGTTACTAAATGTGATGAGATTTTTGATCTTTTGGTAAATGATGGCCAAATATTGGTGCCTAAAGGTTTAAAAGTGCCAACTATTGACCAAAGAAAGAAAAAGGGTTACTGTAAGTACCATAATTTTTTGGGACATAACACTGACCGTTGTGTACTTTTCAGGGATATTGTACAAAAGGCAATTGATGAGGGAAGGCTGAAATTTGCTGATAAGAAAATGAAGGCGCCTATGCTGATTGACACTGATCCATTACCCAAAGTTGAAGCCATGTATGCAGAACCTTTCGAAACGAATGTAAACATGGTAGATGCTGAAATGGAAGATCCTCCAAAAAAACTTAAATCCTCCACCAAGAAATTGGAGGGTTTTATATATGCTGAAGGGAAGAAACAAAAGGTAACCTTGAAAGAGTACGATGGGAAGCTACATGCTGTGTACCCAAAAGCTGAAGAGGAATTGATAGACTTCCTCAACAGATGTAAGTGGAACAATTCTGAAGTCATGCTGTGTCCAAGATGCAGTGCTGTTTTCGATAAAGAAGCAGCCAAAGCTGTCGAAGGATACCAAGAGCAGGAACAACGCAAGAGAAAATGGCTTGACAACAGGCCAGATTTTAGCTTCGAAAAGGGAGACCTTCCTTACGAGATTAATGCTTCTACTAAGCCGTCGACAAGTAAGCAACAGTTTGTCAAGAAAACCTCAACCCAGAAGGGGTTCTTGAAGATTTCGCCCGGAAAGTCTTTTGTTCCTAAGTCAAATGCTCCTGTCGGGCAATGGATGTACAATAAAAAACAAGCTAGAGCTGTTAAACAGGGTTTGGATGCTGCTAAGTGATAACTCTATTTTATATAGAGTTATTTATACAATCAAGCTTGAGTTATTGTTTATTTTCAAGAACATTTATATATATTTATAGCTTATTTATCAAGGAACAACATTCTAAGTATTCAAATGGATAAAGGGCAATGATCTAGGCAAAATGCACAAATCTTGTTAGGTTTGATATTTTTGTTCAGTGCAGCTACTGCAGGAGTGGAAACACTGCCAACACCAGGAGTGGAAACACTAACAACACCTGCTAAAATTCTGCAGTTAATACCAAAACATCCAAAGACCATTTCAATGCTTCCACACTTGATTAGTGACGTCATGCCTAGTCACCTGGAGCTGAGCCACTTGCTGAAGTCGGCGATACACATAAAAATCAAGTTGCAAGACTAAAGCTTATCTAAAAGACATGTGGCACTTCTCCAATGGACCTCATCTTTTGTTATACATGCAAGCGACCAAACCTGTGCAGCTTGCTTGATTGGTTGTCAACAAACTAACCATGCTCAGTTCCCTCAGCTTATCTTTCGCGCCAAAGGAAACCCCTTGCAAGAGGAAAGCTTTCAAGCCTATAAATAGATATCAAATTTATCATCCTATCATATATCATCTTTCACATCTTTAAATCTTTTATCTTTCAGTTTAAATTAGGTTTAGTTTATTTTTCATTTTAAGTTTCTAAGGAGAGGAAGGTGAGGAAGTGCTTGACAACCATTCCCTTCACTTCTACTTTGAAGAATTTCGTGTAAGAAATCTTTATTGTACTTCAACTTGGGAACTTAATGCAAAAGATCTTCTATTCAAGTAATCTCTACTCTTTTAAGTTCTTTTGCCTTATTATTCATTTACTTATGTTCTTTGCATATTCTTTGCTTTATAACATGAGTAACATGAGCTAAATTCCCTTAAGTTGAGATGTTCTAACCTTGTAATGAACTTCTAACTATGTTATTATGGTTTATGTAGTGTAAACACTTTAAACTCTTGCATAACACTTCTTTCAACTTATTCTGGAATTGATCACTTTAGAATAGGTAAAACTTGTAGCAGCAGACATGGGCTACATTTATGAACTCAAGAGTTAATAGGAACAAGTATTTAATAAAGGAAACTTTGTTAAATATATGCTAAAACCTAGACATAGGATAGCATAGTTCTTAGGATAATAAAATTACAAGAGTGAACCTATTTAGCAACTTGGATCATTGTTAGGAGGCAAGGGAGGAATTGGCAAACTTTTCTTTACTGTAGAAAACAAAGATCATAAGAGCTTGTAATGAAACTCTGAAGAGAAGTGCTGAAAGGCACAAACTGATGCACCTACATCCAGTGTTCCCACACTACATACTCCATTAAAACACTTAGAAGTAAAGTACTTGGTGAAAACATCTCAACTACTTTTTCCAACTGATTTCTCACACATTTTATTGCTTATTATTATTTTACTTACTTTGAAAAACTCCAAACCAAAAATACTGAATAGTGTAGACACACTAAGTGTACACTTTGAACTACAAAAATTTACAAAACATAATCCCTGTGGGTTCGACCTTTCTTATCACTTTATTACTTGTGTGACTATGTATACTTGCATATTAAAATATCACACCACTAAGTATAATTACCAGAATAATTATAAAGGGAAAAATCCCATGACTAAGACCCAGTGGCGTCGTTACCAGAGACAGCAAAAAAAAAAGAAGGTGCTTGTAGATGTTGATAAAGTTCCAAGTTTTCTGGCAAACAACCGTGTTCCACGAAACATGGTGACAACAAAAGATGTGGCTGAGAAAACTGGAGATGTCAAAGAAGAGAATGCAGAGGAGAATGGTGCTGTTGCAAGTCAAACAGATGCTGCGAACAAAGATCCAGATAAGAAGGGGTTCGGGTTATCAGCTTCCGCTAAGTCTTTCGTTCCAATGACAGCTCCTACATATGAGAAGTGGATACATGCCGGGTGTAGACATTACAGACATGCTAGTCCGCGTGGTGAAGTTGTTAAAAAAGAGAAGGGCAAAGCTGTTGTTATAGAAAAGCCAAGAAGGCCTGCTCTTGAAAGGATTTTTCCTCCGTTGTCGGAGTTGAAGGAGCAAAACTCTGATTTCGAGGAAGAAATAGAGTCAGATTCTGATTATTCTTTCGACGTTGTTTGCAATGTGGTGTCAATACTACCTGTTGAGTATGATGTCATCACAGTACCAAATGATGTAGAAGAGGATTTTACTGAAGATATGGCTCATCATAAGCCAATGTGTTACTATGTGATGGGCGATGGCTGCGTCGAAGAACAGACAGCAACCTTTGAAAGGCCAGATATGGTTATGAAAGACCATTTGAAGCCATTGTATGTGCAAGTCAAAGCAAATGGCGTTGGCATAAACATAGTCCTGGTAGATGGCGGCGCTGCGGTAAATCTAATGCCATAGTGTTTGTTGAAGAAAATAGGTAAATTCGACACAGATCTGAGCCCACACAACGTTGTGTTGAGCAACTATGAAGGCAAGTCTGGCCATTCTTTAGGTGCCATTGAAATAGATTTGGTAGTAGGAACAGTGAAGAGAAAGACTATGTTCTTGGTGATAGCTTCAAAAGCTAATTATAACATGCTCCTTGGAAGAGAATGGATTCATGGAGTAGGTGCCGTACCCTCAACTTTGCATCAACGTTTGGTGATTTGGAAGGAAGATGGTCTGGTTGAAAATATAGAGGCAGGCCAAAGTTATTTTCGAGCTGAAGTGAACCAAATAACAAGAGAAAACTATGAAAAACAAATGGCTAAAATTGCGCCATTTACATCTTCGCCAGCATATACTCCCCATGATAGCACACTTGCTTCAGTAAACTTACATCCAATGTATGGCTTCATGTGGGAAAGACAAATGGTGGGAGATGTAGGTGTTTATCCTGTTCCTCCAACAGGATGGAACACTGATTCTTAAAGATTTGTTTCTTATGTCAGCCCCCAATGCGTGGGACAAGATTACGGCTTATGTGGCCGAAAACAAGATAAAGGCGGCTATGGAAGCCGAGTTGATTCAACAAACAATGGCTGTCGAAGCCAGGGACTCTGAAGAAAAAAACGGCATCATCATAGAAGAAAGACTTGATTGCATTTATGATGATGGGCCATTAGGGTTCGAAAAGGATCCTAGAGATTTAACAAGGCGTATGCAAGCTCAAGACCCATTGGAAGAGGTGGACTTGGGAGATGGCTCAAGGAAAAGTCCAACTTATATTAGTACATACCTTGATGTCGCATTGAAAGCCCAAGTTATAACATTATTAAGGGAGTTCAAAGACTGCTTTGCTTGGGACTACGACGAAATGCCTGGTCTAAGTCGAGAAGTTGTAGAGATGCAACTACCAATTCGCCTAGGGAAGAAACCGGTAAACAAATGCCAAGGAGATTTTCCCCTCAAGTGTTGACGAAGATCAAGGAAGAAATCGAAAGGCTATTCAGGAATAAGTTCATCAGAACTGCCAGGTGATTTCCTGGGTTTCGTAGTGCATAAAAAAGGCATTGAGATCAACCAGAATAAGACTAAAGCTATTATGGAAACGAAGGCTCCTTCGACCAAGAAAGAACTTCAATCATTGCTAGGAAAGATTAATTTTCTTCGAAGATTTATATCAAATCTAAGTGGCAAAACGCAAGCTTTTTCGCCATTGTTGAGATTGAAGAAAGAAGACGTGTTCAAGTGGGAACAAGTCCATCAAGCAGCTTTTGATGAAATTAAGTCTTATTTAATGAAACCACCAATTTTATTGCCAGTTATTAGAAATAAAGTGCTAAAATTGTATATAGCAGCTTCTGATAACACAATAGGTAGCATGTTAGCACAAGAGGATGATAATGGTGTCGAAAGGGCCCTTGTGAATAGTGACTGAAAGGCACGTACTGTTGCTACAGCACCCAGATGCTACAGCATCAAAATTAACATTAAACCATTATTTCGAAGTTACTTAATGAAAGGCATTCCAACCCGTTTCCAAATCAGAATTTCCACCAATCTTTACTTATTTACTGTTGATAATACTCACGGTTACAACAACTTATTTTGTTTTATTTTTCATCACTAATTAGTTAACCAAATTAAGCATTTATTAAACGTCAATCCTCGTGGGAACGAACTTTACTTATCATTTTACTACTTGTTGGACTGTGTATACTTGCACATTAATTTTCACAACAACAGCCGCACAGTACACAGAGGGGAACAGCGGCACAACGCGGCAACAGTAGCGCCGGTTTGGAGAGAGGGAGTTTTGGGTACCCGTTCTTGACACCAGCTCTGGAGCAGAAAAAGGAGACTAAAATTTCAGGATCAGAAATTTCTCTATTTCGGGTTATTTTTATCTCTGTAATTTATGACTCCTAATTTTATTTTATTGTTCTCGAACACTATGGATAGCTAAATCCTCTTGTAGGGTCTTAGGTGGATCTTGCATGTTTAGAGACTTTTTATGTTCTAATTTCTGGTTTGAATTCCTATTTTTATTTCAATTAACATTGTCCTATTGTTTTTATCACATAATTAGGATTAGCTACCCTATGCATGTTCATAATCAATTAGTTGATCAGCGACCGTGCTGCAACTAGTTGGTGGACCTATAGGATAATTGGGGCTAAAATTAATGCATGGCCAAACTTTAATTTAGTCTTCCAATCATTCAACCTTTTCGTTCTTTATGCTTTTCCTGAATTTAAATTCTTGCATGACCAAACGAGGGTTAATTTAGGAAAAAGAATATTAATCGCGAATGACCAAACGGATTAATAGTTTTAGTAAAGGGATTGGTAATTAAGTAAAATAAGGGAATTCAGGTAGGATTAGACATAGGGGAATCGAAGCTTGCAAGTGAAACCGTGACCCTAGACCTCTTTCTATTTATTAAATCTAGTATTTTAATTTTTGTTATTTATTTCTTTTTATTTGTTTTCATTACAACTCAATTACTAGTTCGTCTAAACAATAGACAATCTTGATTAGTTTGGTACTTGTTAATTAATCCCTGTGGAGACGATAATCTTTTATACTACTTCTGCGAAAGAGTACACTTGCTCTAAGTGTGTTTTTAACGCAACAATGACCATGCCCATAGGCTTACAACCATCCACAAACAAAGTGCACTTAAATATCTTACAAGAGTTCCTAATGCTAGTACGTACTATTAAGATTAAACATATCTTAAGTCAGATTAAATCACTACAAAAAAATGCAGGATAAGCGATGGATTTTAGTGAGGGATCCCCAATCCGTCGCTAAATCGAACTTAGCGAGAGATTTAGCGACAATCAATTCCGTCGCTACAAGGCGCGCCTTTTTTTTTTTAAAATTCAAATCCGCCGCTAACGGTCAATTCCGTCGCTAACGCTGACGTGACCGTTGGCAGATCTCTGAAATCGTAAGATTCCCAAATCCGTCACTAATATTAAAATCCATCGCTAATGTTTGGGAATGCGTGAAATTTAAATTCCATCACTAATATTCAAATCTGTCGCTAAGTATCCCTCGCTAATTTTAATTAAGTTTTTCCTATCTCCGTAACACATTCTTCTCTCACCATTCACTCTCACCTCACTCACCCAGTTATCTCCGCCAGCACCACCCATCCCCTTCCCTCCGTCGCAGCAAGTAACGCCAGCATTCTCTCTTCTCTCACCATTCACTCTCAAAGTGTGGTACGTTTTCGTTTTCGTTGATTTCGTTTTCGTTTTCGTTTTTGTTTTTGTTGTTTTCGCTTTCGTGCTTTCGTTTTCGTTGATTTCATTTTCGTTTTCGTTGATTTCATTTTCATTTTCTATGATTTTGTTTTCGTTTTCTATGATTTCGTTTTTGTTATCCTTTTAATTTTTGTTGAAATCAGAATCTTTTTACTAGATTTTTGGATTGCTGGATTTACTCAAGCATTAAAGTTAGGAGTACTGGAGCTTGGCATTTCGAATTGGTGTCATAGGAGCTTGTTTGGTTCTGGTGGGTACACACATATTGTAAAAAATACAGAAATTAGTCTCAACGAGTGAGTTCCTCTCACTCACTCTTTAGATACCTTAAGGTTTTTAGCACAATAGTGCTTTTCCCTTCTTTAAATATGCTATTTGATTGTTGGCCTATTTATTTGATGATTGAATATCATGTTTGTAATACCATGTTTCAGCTACTTTTATATAGAGTTTATCTATATGCATCTTCATAGGTGGGAAATGTGAATAAATTTGGTGAAAAATGATTTGGTTCTTAGCATGTTATAGTTTATCTATATGGCCTGTTATAATTTATTTTTGTTGTTTTGATGTTTGATGAACCCTAGGTTAGATGACTATATTGTGTGCCTTTGATGGAAAAGGGTGAGGTGCTGTCCCTCACCCCCATATTTTGCTCGAAATCATTTGCATTGAGATAATTGCGAGACTATACTAACAGTTTTAAGGTTGGGAGTTAGAAATAACTTCATTCACTACTTATATGGAAAATGGTTTTGTTTGTTCTATCCTTAACCCCCATATTTGGCTCGAAATCATCTCCACCGAGATCATATCGATACCACTAACTTGATAGGTTATATTTTAAGTTTATTTGTGGGAATCTAACGCATTTTTTAAATGCGTGTAGATGAATTGGAATCAATTGAATCGTAGTTGGGTGTATGATCGGTTATATCCGGGAAGAGCATTTTTGAAGGAAACTTTTGTAAATGGGGTTGAAGAGTTTATTAGGGTAGCATGGCGACATGATAAGGCTAAAAAGGAAGGGGGGATTAGATGTCCATGCCTTAAATGTGACGGTATACATTTTACACCTGATGATGAAATTAGGGTGCACTTATATCGTATCGGGTTTAGGCCTAATTATTGGATTTGGGTGGACCATGGAGAACGACTTCCAAATTTTGACTTAGGGACTTCTTCAAGCAGTTCTAGTTTTCATGTTCCATCAAATGAACAATTAGAGTCGATGGAAAGCATGATTTGTGATGGTCTCGGAGTGAATGTGCCATCTGATGAGCCTCAATATGACGATCATGATTAACTTCCAAATGAAGAAGCACAAAGATTTTATTGTTTGTTAAAAGAGTCAAACACACTGTTGTTTGATGGCTCGTCAGAGTCAAAAGTATCTAGGTGTGTGAAGCTTTTATCTCTCAAGTCCATGAGCAATATTTCTGAATTGGGTTTAGATTTTGTGACTCAAATGATGTTGGACGGGACACCTAATAAGGATAGTTTGCCAAAAAGTTATTATGAAGCAAAGATGTTAGTTTCGAAGCTGGTATTGGAATGCAAGAAGATTGATTGTTGTGAGGATGGGCACATGTTGTTTTACGACAACGAATTTGGTAAAACCGATGGTGCGCTGCAGGCTTGTAGATTTTGTGGTAAGCCGAGGTATAAAGTTCGTAAAGGGGAAAAATGTAATTATAAACCCATTCCTGTAAATTCGATGTTCTATTTGCCTATAGTTCCAAGGTTGCAGAGAATGTTTGCATCGCCTGAAATTGCAAAGAAAATGCCGTGGCATTATGAGAATAGGAATACCTCGGACATTTTACGCCACCCATCTGATGGTGAGGCGTGGAAACACTTTGATCGAGTGCATTCAGATTTTGCCTCTGACCCACGGAATGTTCGACTTGGTTTGTGCTCTGATGGATTTGCTCCATATGTCCAAGCATCAGCGTCGCCCTATTCTTGTTGGCCAGTCATTGTTACTCCTTATAATCTTCCTCCTGAGATGTGCATGACTAAACCGTATATGTTTTTGACTTGCTTGATACTTGGTCCATCCAATCCAAAAGCTAACATTGATATCTTTTTGGAACCTCTAATTGATGATCTCAAGAGATTGTGGCAGGGTGTTGGGACATATGATGCAGCACGAAAGAAGAATTTTATGATGAGAGCGGCATTGATGTGGACAATTAATGACTTCCCGACTTATGGTATGTTGTCAGGTTGGGGGACTCATAGTAAATTAGCATGCCCTCATGATAACTCTATTTTATATAGAGTTATTCATACATCTAACCATAACTAATTGCCTGAAACCAAGTATAATATGTATTAAATATAGTAGTTTTAGTCAAATAACAACATTATAAGTTTTATAGAAGATTGCACAATGATTTAAGCATTTTGTATATATATTGGTATGTTTGATATGTTTGCTCAACGCAGCGGCAGTTCATGCTTCTGCACCAGGAAAACAGCATTGCTTCCACACTAAAGGCACATCCAAGATAAAGTGTTTTTGCACTTAGTGCTTCTGCACTAGATGCTTCTGCATCTTAGTGCTTCTGCACCGTCCAGCTGTGAGCTTATAATCCCCCACCTTGGAAGCACCTCAATTCATACCATGGTACCAAAAGTTTTGTGACATCATGCTTAGTCATTGGGCACATGGAGACACATGCCCACATGCATATGGAGGCGTCCACCATGAAACATCATCAAAAGTGGCTATACACCTAAAGACACATGGATCTCCACCATTGGACCTCCTTTGAAGAAGAGTGCTGGACTTTATCTTCTCAAATTCAGAGCAGGAAAGTAACCATGGTTAGGCTACACATTGTTGACTTAGTTACTACGCAAACCCTCATGCAAAGGAAACCTCAAAGGCTATAAATATGCTCCACATCGTACTTGAAGAACAATCCCTTTCTTCATCCAAATTTATATAGCTTTCATACAATTTTAAGTAGTTTATTTCTTGCATTTTATTCAGTAGTTAGTTGTAAGAAGGTGAGGAAGGAATTGACACCCTCTTCCTCCACTTCTTCATAGATAGACGAAGTAATCAGTGCTTCTGCACCAATCAGAATTTCATGCAAAGGAACATCAATCTGTGTAACTTCTACCCTATTGATATCTTTTGTATTATCCATATTATTATGCTCTTTGCAGATTCTCTCTATTATATAATGAGTAATGTCGTGACCGTGATCCCGACGTAGACGGCTCAAAAATCGATATTTCAGGGAGTCGCCACCCAATTTATTAAATAGGGAAAATTGAGAAAAACCTACCTTAAAATTAATGGTCTGCGTAAACTAGGTTGGATTCGGGAGTCGGTTATGCATAGGGAAGGGAGAAAACTTAATTCCACTACACCCCTAGTACATCCGTCCTAAGACAGTTACCCTAAATCTGATTGTGCAAATATAAATTACGAATTTATTTGTTTTACCCAAAAATAAAATAGTAGAGAATAATAAGGGCTAATTTAGAAAAGTTTAATTTTGACTTGACGGGGAAGCCCCGCTCCTACGTATCCTCCGGTGCAATGAGGAACTCAAAAGTCACGTAGTTCTTCCTTGGAAAATTTTGTTGGTTGGTATTTTTTATTATAGGGGTTTTAGGATTATTGAGCTGTACAGCTCATCCATCCTAGAACGCTGACTAACCCGTCTGTACAGTCGACTTAGTCCCCCTATTTTATAAAAATGGAGTTTTTGGAGTTTGGAAAATGATTTGAAGTGTGTTGGTTTGATTTTATCGGAATCGGGGTTCTAGGATTCCTGAGCCGTACGGCTCATTCATCCTAAAACGCTGACTAACCCGTCCGTACAGTCGGCTTAGTCCCCTATTTTGAGAATTTGATTTGTGGGAAGAAATGTGTTGGTGTTAATTTTAATTTAAAAATTGTTCATTTTAAATAGGGATTTTAGAACATGATCCGTAACGGTTCATTAGTGACCTAAAAAGCAGACTAACCCGACTGTACAGTCGATTTAGTCCCCTATTTATATTTTTTAGAAAATGAAATATTTATCTATTTATTTTTATAGGTTTTTTTGTAAAAGGAAATAATAAAAACGAAAACAGAGGGTGCAATAGTAAAATGGGGTGCAGTTTGCAAAAAATGAGTTGTATTATTGTTTGCTTGAATGCAAAAGTATTAAGCTCATTTGTGTCCTAGAGGGGTCCCTTTGGGAATAGATCTAAGGCTTTTTCTATCAAGTGAACCTCTCAAAGGTAGCTCTATAGAGTCCTAAATAAGGTTCCCAGAGCCAACGACCCCAATTAAGAACACTGATCAACAACAATAGGCAAGCTATTAGAAGTGTCAGCATTCTCAAGAGGGACCAAACTCTAGGTGAGACTTTCGTGACCACCCAACAGGACGCACATCCAGTAGGCCATCACTACGCAGTCTCGTTCTAACTTAGGTTATTCTCTAGTCCGGGTATAGGACTATTCTCACATGTGTGCAGAAGTGTGATAGTGGAGTGTGTGTAGGAGTAAAATGTTAAATATACCCCCCTAGCTGCAAAACAAACAAACACATATACAGAAAATAATAGTCTTCTACCCTAGGGTTTATATCAAGCATAAAATAAAGATATAAAAAACGAAACTAAAGAAATAAATAACTAATCAATAAATATGTACATAAATAACTAAATAAATAAGCAAATAGATATAAATAAATAAATACAAAACTAACCTCAAGCTGATGAACGCGAGGAACGCCGAACCGGACCGAGCAGTCTGACCAGGTCAACTGCGAATCGGACTGCTTTGAGAACCGAAAAAAACCGATTCAACAAAAAAATTACAAACTAATCAAAGACAGACTTTTAGTGTCTGGACCGCAAAAGGCTAGCCCAAAAGATCACTTAATCTGCCAATGACTCCCCCTCCCAAACCTTCACCTCTCAACCTCTTTTATAGTCAATTGCTATAGGGTTGTTGTTTCTTGCAAGCAATGTGGGACTAAAACAAGATAGAGAAAGCAATTTCCACTTAGAGAACACAATTCTCGTTTTTCTCAAACCTGTCACCGTAAAAGCGCGATTCCGGATTCGTTAACCGTTGGATCGTCTTTGTTTTTTGACAGCAGGTTCGTGAGACATATATCTTCACTTTCACCGTTCGGATCGTTGAAACGAGGTCTGAGGAGAGAGAAATTGCTTTCGCAAGGGCTGCAGTTTTTGGTCCGTTTTTTTTCAAACCTCTCACCGTAAAGGTACGATTCCGGATTCGTTAACCGTTGGATCATCTTTGTTTTTTGGACACCAGGTTCGTGAGACATCCCTCTTCACTTTTACCGTTCGGATCGTCGAAACGAGGTCTGAGGAGAGAGAAATTGCCTTCGCAAAAGTAGAAAAAATAACCCCCGAAAATACCCAAAAAGCGACTACTTTTTTTGTAATAATAATTTTTATTATTGCACCTCCCTTTTTTTATTTTATTTTGTAATTTGTATTATTTCATATCTATTTTATTTTTTTATTTTCGTTTTTTAATTAAAGATATTGCAACAAGAAAAATAAATTAAATTTACTTTGTAATTTTTTGAATTAGCATATATTTTTTTAATTTTTGTTTAACCACTAAAAAAAGTAATAATAACGCAAAATTAGTAAATTAGTGTAAAATGACCTATTCGAGGGATTAGGAATCAAATATACGCGAAAAACGTATTTTTGTGATTTTTTTGAAAAAGTAAAAAATGTACCGGTTAAAATTGGGTGTTCACAGTTGCCCCTCTGTGCTTACTTTCTTACGAGATAATACATAAAACTATGTTTTCTTGTTTTATCAAAGTAAGGAATAAGTACAGATATGAACCTCAATTTTAATCGGTGAAATATGCACAATTGTCTTTTGACTGTTAAAGTTAAATGGGTAACAAGAAATACAAACAGTGCCAGAGCTGAATCGATAGCACGAAGTTTCAAAACAATGTCAGGGCGAAACTAGTAGCATGAAAATCAAAGACAATGTCAGGGCGAGACCGATAGCACAAAATTAAAGACAATGCCAGGGCGAGACCGATAGCATGAAAATTAAAGACAATGCCAGGGCGAGACCGATAGCACAAAATTAAAGACAATGCCAGGGCGAGACCGATAGCACAAAATGAAAGACAATGCCAGGGCGAGACCGATAGCATGAAAATTAAAGACAATGCCAGGGCGAGACCGATAGCACAAAATTAAAGACAATGCCAGGGCGAGACCGATAGCATGAAAATTAAAGACAATGCCAGGGCGAGGCCGATAGCATGAAAAGTAAAGCAGTGCCAGGGCTGAACCGTTAGCACGAAATTTAAAAGACAATGCCAGGGCTGAACCGTTAGCAAGAAATATAAAAAGACAAATGCCAGGGCTGAACCGTTAGCATGAAAGGTAAAGCAGTGCCAGGGGTGAACCGTTAGCACGAAATTTAAAAGACAATGCCAGGGCTGAACCGTTAGCAAGAAATTTAAAAAGACAAATGCCAGGACTGAACCGTTAGCATGAAAGGTAAAGCAGTGCCAGGGCTGAACCGTTAGCACGAAATCTAAAAGACAATGCCAGGGCTGAACCGTAAGCATGAAAGGTAAAGCAATGCCAGGGCTGAACCGTTAGCACGAAATCTAAAAGACAATGCCAGGGTTGAACCGTTAACATGAAAGGTAAAGCTGTGCCAGGGCTAAACCGTTAGCACGAAATTTAAAAGACAATGTCAGGGCTGAACCGTTAGCATGAAAGGTAAAGCAGTGCCAGGGCTGAACCGTTAGCACGAAATTTAAAAGACAATGCCAGGGCTGAACCGTTAGAATGAAAAGTTAAAAGACAGGCCCAGGGTTGAACCGTTAGCACGAAAAGTTAAAGCAGTGCCAGGGCTGAACCGTTAGCACGAAATTTAAAAGACAATGCCAGGGCTGAACCGTTAGCATGAAAAGTTAAAGTAGTGCCAGGGCTGAACCGTTAGCACGAAATTTAAAAGACAATGCTAGGGCTGAACCGTTAGCATGAAAAGTAAAGCAGTGCCAGGGCTGAACCGTTAGCACGAAATTTAAAAGACAATGCCAGGGCTGAACCGTCGGCATGAAAGAATGTGCCAGGGCTGAACCGATAGCACGAGGATGAGAAGGGAAATGCCAGGGCTGAACCGTTGGCATGAGAAGTA
Organism: Astragalus membranaceus; assembly: GCA_039519185.1. NCBI lineage: Eukaryota > Viridiplantae > Streptophyta > Magnoliopsida > Fabales > Fabaceae > Astragalus > Astragalus membranaceus. The sequence continues at coordinate 159,423,229 of CM076854.1, read as the reverse complement.
AATCAGTGTCAATGCACGTCTTGCTTTGGAGGACTCTTTTTTTATTAATTTATTTGCAAAGTACTGAACACAAATGTATGATCCTAATCATGAAGTGGAATGCATGGATGGACATGAAATGTATGCAAACTATGACATGAAATGCATGAATTATGCATGATCTTGAGTTGAAATTAAGATGCACTTGTCTTGAAAGCTGGATTCACTGAGAATTCTTTGTGCAGGCTTTATTTGAAACCAATCAAGCTTGTCCTCATATGGAAGTTTATCCTCAACACAGCTAACTTGCTTAGGCCCTTTTTCTCTTTTTATGACCACTTCTCTCCTTTCAAGCAAATCACCCTCAAATTTGACCTTCTCTCTCTTCTTTTTTTGATTATCATTAGCTCTCTAAATCACATTACTGATTCCAATATGACTATTTTTGAAGCATTACTTAATGAGCATGCATGGATTCACAGGTATTTAAGAGCTGGAACTTTTTGGGTTTGGATTTTTGGTTTGAAAGTGGGGGGGTATTTTGGAGCGAAAACATAGGGAAGACAAAGGCGACACGGGATGGTAGGGAAAAAAGGTATTATGGCAACCTCGAGTTTATTGGGGATTCCATTTACTTGAGGTGCCTGACTTGCTGGGAATTGGCTGGGTATTGGAAACAAGTTTTACCATAGGGGAGACTTCCAGAGGTAGCAAGCAAAATCTAACTCACGGTTATGCAAATAATTTTGCCCCGGTGTTAGTAGAAGGTATTGCCCCAAGAGAAGGCCACACGGGTGTACCAAACAAAGTTTGACTCATGAAAGGACCTGCAAAGATTTTGCTTCAAACAGCTCAGGTGTGGAAAAGAAAGTTTTGACTCATGACGGGTCTTACACAGGTTTTGCCCCAGTACTGGTGAAAGTTGTTGCTCACAAGAGTGCACTAGTGTGGCAAACTTGACGGATGTAAGGTATGGTAAGGATTTTGCCTCATTCTGGTGAGTGACATTGCCCCGAGAGAATACTACCTGATGTAACAAGAAACATTTAACTCTTAAAGGTCTTACGAAACTTGCCCCAGTGTGGGGTTTTCTCGAGACTCTCAAGCTTATCCTTCACAAAGTGGCCCAAATGTACACTATTGTGTGGCCCAAGTAGAAGAAATTTCCCAGTGAACTACATAAGCTTCTCATTGTAAGTCCCATTCCCCTTTTGTGCCCTAATTTTTGCCTAGACTGCCTTTGCAGGTTTTCAGTCTAGCGGGCTTTATTTTTCTTTTATTCTCCCTAATTTTGCCTAGACCGCCCTTTCGGGTTTTCAATCTAGCGGGATTTTTTTCCTTTTTTATTAGAGCAAAGAATAATTTAAAAGAAGCAAATGATTTATCTCAAAAGTAACATTAAGAAAATGAAAACGATCATTCATCAATCAGAGTGGGATTTTGGAGGCTTGTAATGTGACTATGGGTTATGGGTTATGAAAGAAAGACGATTAGAATGCTCAAGGAAACGTCTTACGGGCATGAGTTATGGGCTATGGAAGAAAGATGGTTAGAAGGTTCAAAGAATGGGCATGAGTAACAGGTTATCGGGATGGATTGATTGGGAGGCTTAAAGGAATGCTTTACAGGCATGGATTATGGGTTATGGAAAGGAAATGAGTAGAAGGTTCAAAGAAATGTTTTGCGAGTATGGGTTACATGCTATGGGAGACAAATGAATAGAGGGCTCAAAGAAAGGTTTTAGGTTTTGGGTTATGGGAATGGATCAAGGATCTTTAGTGCATTCAGCTTTCTATTGTGTTTCCCAGACCTCATATCAGTCACTTTTTTTTTTGATTTTTATTACTTTTTTTTTCACCCCCTCTGCTTTTTGATCACTCTTTCTTTTGTGCCCTAATTTTTGCCAAGACTGACAATACTTGCTTTCAGTCTTGCAGGCTTTATTCATTTTTCTCTTTTTCTTTTCTTTTGAACTTTTTCCACCATCTCTATAACTTTGGAAAACTGAATGCACTAAATTCTATTGTAGTGTCGACCCTTGTCCAGGGTTTAGTGAAGGGACGTTACAGGCTCAAAGAGGATGGTAAGGGATATATTTTGTTTGGGATAGAGAAAGACGACCACTCTTCATTTGAAATCATGATTCCACGTTTGCAAAATTTTAATTTTGAAATAACATCTACTCTTTTACACATTCTTTGCTCTTGATTTCTTTTGATTTCTTTTTTTTTTTTTTTTTTGCTTTTTTTTTGGGAAATGGACATTTGATATCCGATATTCGCTCACCGGTTCATCCCTAAATGACGCAGCTAAAAGGGCTTTAAGAATTATCACTTGAGGCAAGAACTCAAAAGGGGTCGGTGTTTTAAGGGGACACGGGGAGAAAGGATGGAGATGGGTTTTTAAATCCATGCAAATTCATTAGCATAAAACTTCAACTAAGTCAACTTGGTTTCGAACTACATAATTAAAGAAGTGCTAATGACAATCATCTTTTTCCTTCTCTTTTTGAGCAAAACATAATTACCAACCTTATGTCCCCCTTTTTTCCAATATGCCCGAGTATTGTGCCCCATGATATCTTTCCTCTCACATTATTTCTCTACACCTCTAATGATTAATCTTCCCAACAAGTCTCAAGCGAATGATCCAATTCCACGAGTCTAAGCTTGATTGGAACACAAGCACAAAAATTTCAAACTCCTTTTTACTTATTTTCTTAAAGAAAAATTTATGAGAAGGAGTCAAAGAGACCAATATGTTATGAAATGCATGGTATGTATGCAAGCATTCACCCTAAAATGCAACATGTGTTGTTTTGTAATGGCTTTTTTTGTAATCCTTTTCATGCAAGAAATGAAATGCAAATTTTTTTTTTTGCCCCATTTGAAGGGAAATGCTATGAGGATTGACAAATGATAATGTGCTTTGTTTTATTCACTCACGAAAGTATGCATAACAAGCAAAGATTTTTATATACATGAAAAGAGAAAAAAAATGAAATATGGAGAAATTTTTTGATGAATGATTTTTGACAAATGAGAATGATGATGCACTACCCGCAAAAAAAACAAATTTTCCTAAGGACTTATGCAAAGAAAAAAACAAATTCTATTTTTTTTTGAAATGCACTTGTATTTTACAATGCAACATGCTTTTTTTCTTATGCTTTTTATGCATGAAATATAATGCAAATTTTATGTTGTTTATGCATGAAATGCAATATGATTTTTAATTTTATAGAAAAAAAAAGTGATTTTCTGAACCCAAAAGTTTGTTTATGGGGAAAAGTTTTTTTTTGTTTTTTTTTTGGTATGAAAAATAAGGTAAGAGGTGGAGTAGCTCTCTTTGTAACCTAAGTTGGTTGGCCCATGCTACTGGTCTTTGGACCCTATGGATCTATGGTTTTTCTATTCTGAATAGTCACTGGGTTAGCAGCTATAACCTAGGGAAATTTTAGGTCTCTAGAGTCAAGTACTCTTCTAGAAGTGTAAACACACCAGGATGTACATCCCAGATGTGGATACCCGCAGAGAAGAATCGTACTCTAGATGAGGAATTCATGGTAGCCACTAGGATGTACATCCAAAATGACTACCACTACACAGCCTCGTTCTAACTTATATTTTTTTTAGGCTCAGGTGTAAGCCCAACTCTCAGTGTGTGCTCACAGTGTATGTGTGGTGTGTGAAGCGAGCATAGGAACACTAAAAAATAACAAAAACCCCAAATTGTACCTTATAATTACTTTGCACAAACAAATTAAAAAGGCTTGACTCTCATGTGTCCCCAGCAGAGTCGCCATCTGTCGTGACCGTGATCCCGACGTAAACGGCTCAAAAATCGATATTTCAGGGAGTCGCCACCCAATTTATTAAATAGGGAAAATTGAGAAAAACCTACCTTAAAATTAATGGTCTGCGTAAACTAGGTTGGATTCGGGAGTCGGTTATGCATAGGGAAGGGAGAAAACTTAATTCCACTACACCCCTAGTACATCCGTCCTAAGACAGTTACCCTAAATCTGATTGTGCAAATATAAATTACGAATTTATTTGTTTTACCCAAAAATAAAATAGTAGAGAATAATAAGGGCTAATTTAGAAAAGTTTAATTTTGACTTGACGGGGAAGCCCCGCTCCTACGTATCCTCCGGTGCAATGAGGAACTCAAAAGTCACGTAGTTCTTCCTTGGAAAATTTTGTTGGTTGGTATATTTTATTATAGGGGTTTTAGGATTATTGAGCTGTACAGCTCATCCATCCTAGAACGCTGACTAACCCGTCTGTACAGTCGACTTAGTCCCCCTATTTTATAAAAATGGAGTTTTTGGAGTTTGGAAAATGATTTGAAGTGTGTTGGTTTGATTTTATCGGAATCGGGGTTCTAGGATTCCTGAGCCGTACGGCTCATTCATCCTAAAACGCTGACTAACCCGTCCGTACAGTCGGCTTAGTCCCCTATTTTGAGAATTTGATTTGTGGGAAGAAATGTGTTGGTGTTAATTTTAATTTAAAAATTGTTCATTTTAAATAGGGATTTTAGAACATGATCCGTAACGGTTCATTAGTGACCTAAAAAGCAGACTAACCCGACTGTACAGTCGATTTAGTCCCCTATTTATATTTTTTAGAAAATGAAATATTTATCTATTTATTTTTATAGGTTTTTTTGTAAAAGGAAATAATAAAAACGAAAACAGAGGGTGCAATAGTAAAATGGGGTGCAGTTTGCAAAAAATGAGTTGTATTATTGTTTGCTTGAATGCAAAAGTATTAAGCTCATTTGTGTCCTAGAGGGGTCCCTTTGGGAATAGATCTAAGGCTTTTTCTATCAAGTGAACCTCTCAAAGGTAGCTCTATAGAGTCCTAAATAAGGTTCCCAGAGCCAACGACCCCAATTAAGAACACTGATCAACAACAATAGGCAAGCTATTAGGAGTGTCAGCATTCTCAAGAGGGACCAAACTCTAGGTGAGACTTTCGTGACCACCCAACAGGACGCACATCCAGTAGGCCATCACTACGCAGTCTCGTTCTAACTTAGGTTATTCTCTAGTCCGGGTATAGGACTATTCTCACATGTGTGCAGAAGTGTGATAGTGGAGTGTGTGTAGGAGTAAAATGTTAAATATACCCCCCTAGCTGCAAAACAAACAAACACATATACAGAAAATAATAGTCTTCTACCCTAGGGTTTATATCAAGCATAAAATAAAGATATAAAAAACGAAACTAAAGAAATAAATAACTAATCAATAAATATGTACATAAATAACTAAATAAATAAGCAAATAGATATAAATAAATAAATACAAAACTAACCTCAAGCTGATGAACGCGAGGAACGCCGAACCGGACCGAGCAGTCTGACCAGGTCAACTGCGAATCGGACTGCTTTGAGAACCGAAAAAAACCGATTCAACAAAAAAATTACAAACTAACCAAAGACAGACTTTTAGTGTCTGGACCGCAAAAGGCTAGCCCAAAAGATCACTTAATCTGCCAATGACTCCCCCTCCCAAACCTTCACCTCTCAACCTCTTTTATAGTCAATTGCTATAGGGTTGTTGTTTCTTGCAAGCAATGTGGGACTAAAACAAGATAGAGAAAGCAATTCCCACTTAGAGAACACAATTCTCGTTTTTCTCAAACCTGTCACCGTAAAAGCGCGATTCCGGATTCGTTAACCGTTGGATCGTCTTTGTTTTTTGACAGCAGGTTCGTGAGACATATATCTTCACTTTCACCGTTCGGATCGTTGAAACGAGGTCTGAGGAGAGAGAAATTGCTTTCGCAAGAGCTGCAGTTTTTGGTCCATTTTTTTTCAAACCTCTCACCGTAAAGGTGCGATTCCGGATTCGTTAACCGTTGGATCATATTTGTTTTTTGGACACCAGGTTCGTGAGACATCCCTCTTCACTTTTACCGTTCGGATCGTCGAAACGAGGTCTGAGGAGAGAGAAATTGCCTTCGCAAAAGTAGAAAAAATAACCCCCAAAAATACCCAAAAAGCGACTACTTTTTTTGTAATAATAATTTTTATTATTGCACCTCCCTTTTTTTATTTTATTTTGTAATTTGTATTATTTCATATCTATTTTATTTTTTTATTTTCGTTTTTTAATTAAAGATATTGCAACAAGAAAAATAAATTAAATTTACTTTGTAATTTTTTGAATTAGCATATATTTTTTTAATTTTTGTTTAACCACTAAAAAAAGTAATAATAACGCAAAATTAGTAAATTAGCGCAAAATGACCTATTCGAGGGATTAGGAATCAAATATACGCGAAAAACGTATTTTTGTGATTTTTTTGAAAAAGTAAAAAATGTACCGGTTAAAATTGGGTGTTCACAAGTAACATGAGCTAAATTCCTTTAGTTGAGATGTTCTAAACTTATAATGATCTTTTGAGTAAGTTATTATGCTTTTAAGTGTTGTAGCATTTTGGGTCTTGTGTTATACTATATCCATCTTATTTTAAGGTTGATCACTTAAAAGAAGTAGAGTTATATACACAGACATGGTTTATAACTAGAAATCAAGACTAATAAGGGTGAGTGTTTTAATAAAGGCTTTGTTGACTTGTTAATAAAGAAAACTTTGTTAAAATCATGTTAAGTCCTAGACATAGGATGACATAGTCCTTAGGGTGAAACAGTGGGTACCTCAAAGGCAGGAGTGAACTTATTTAGCAAGCCCAGACATGGGAAGCTTGTAACGAAACTCTGAAGAAAGTAGCTGACAAGCACACACTTATGCAACTGCACTCAATGCTACTGCACTTGATGCTTCTGCATCATAGTGCTTCTGCATCTCTAAAAGCATAGAAACTCTCAAAAGAAGCATTATCTAGTAAAGACATCTCAACTATCTTTCTCAACTGATTTCCTTCATCTTATTTTACATACTTGCATTCTGTTTTTACTTAAACTAAAAACCCCAAATTTTGTGAGTAGTGTAGTAGCACATATTTATATCTCTCTAAGCATACAAGAGTTTAACCAATCCCCGTGGATTCGACCTTTCTTATCATTGTATTACTTGTGTGACTGTGTATACTTGCACATATTTTGCCACACCACCCCACTGCATGGAACACACAAAAGCGTTTACGTTGAAATACGGGGGAAAGAGTTCTTGGTTTGACTCGCATCGTAGATTCTTACCGCCAGATCATGTATTTAGAAAGAACAAAAGGGCATTCAAGAAAAGGGTAGTTGAAACAGATGTCCCGCCGCCTTTGTTGACATCGGGTGAAAGTTGGAGTAGAGTTATGAATTTGCCACAAGCCACGGAGGTAGGTGTGCTCTCCCGATTGGATGGTTATGGAAGAGTGCATAACTGGACAAAAAGAAGCATATTTTGGAATCTCCCATATTGGAAAGATAATCTATTGAGACATAATCTCGATGTTATGCACATTGAGAAAAATTTCTTTCACACAATATGGTTCACCGTGATGAATGTAAAAGATAGAACCAAAGACAATAATAAGGCTAGAATGGATTCTGCTCTTTACTGTAGCAAAAGTTGTTCCAATTTGAATTTGGTGCCAATGGCTAATGGCAAGATGTCAAAACCCAAAGCCAAATATTGTCTTACACCCGATGAAGCAAAAGATGTTTGTCGATGGTTGAAAGGATTGAGGATGCCAGATGGCTATTCTTCTAATCTTGCAAGATGTGCAGATGTGAACACCGGGAAGATGTATGGGATGAAAAGTCATGATTGTCATGTATTCATGGAGTGTTTGCTTCCAATTGCTTTTAGTTCATTGCCAAAGTGTGTTTTGGAACCATTTACTGAAGTGAGTCAATTTTTTAAAAACATGTGCTCTTCAACATTGAGAAAAGATGATCTTATTAAGATGGAGCTAAATATTCTTTTCATTATCTGTAAGTTGGAGAGAATACTTCCTCCTGGTTTCTTTGATTCCATGGAGCATCTTCTGGTTCACCTTGCATATGAAGCAAGGCTTGGTGGACCAGTTCATTATAGGTGGATGTATCCATTTGAGAGGTAATTATCAATTTCAACATTTTATTTAAAGTGCATATTTAGTATGGCTATTTATTTAATCAACTCCCCTTCCTCCATATATTTAGATTGATGGGTGATTATAAACGATTGGGGAAGAATAAAGCTAGAGTGAAGGATCGATCTGCGCAACTTACTTACATCGTGAAACAATTTATTTCTGTTCTCATTATTTCAACAACTTTATGTTGTCAAGAAATAATAGAAACGAAATAGAGGTTGAAGAAGAAAGACACGCCCTCACTTTATCTGTGTTTAGCAAACCTGGGCGCCTCTCGGGAAAGAAGTCGACTAAGTGGTTATCAGATATGGAGTATAAATCAGCACATATTCATGTCTTGATCAATTGCACTGAAGTTAAACCATATCTTGAGTAAGTGTGCTTCAATTCAGTTTTCAATACATAGCCATTTAGAGTATGAAGTTATATCATGCCTTGACCAATTTTCATTCTAAAGAGTATGGATAATTCTTTTTCAGGGCATTCTTACAAGTTGAGGGTATACGCACTGAAGATTCTTCTATTCGTATACATGAAAGTTTTCCATCTTGGTTTAGTGATAGAGTAAGTAAATAAAATTAATGCTTTAATGTCTAACGTTCAAAGTAGATATGAGAGATGACTTATTTTTTCCATATGTGATTACTTAGGTTTATGAAGCGGAACCAACTCCCATAATCCAACATTTGAGGAACTTAGCTGACGGTCCTTTTCGTGAAGTTAGTGAGTGGCACACGTACCTCGTTAACGGTTATAAATTTGACACCCAATCATGAAGTGAGGGAAAACAAACAATTAATAGTGGGGTATATGTAAAAGGGATCGCAGAAGGAGGTGAAGATGAGTACTACGGGGTGATCCAACACATATATGAACTTGAATACAAATATTTAGACTATCAAAAGAAAATTGTTTTGTTTTATTGTAGTTGGTTTGATCCATCGGTTTGAGGAACGAAATTGAATCCAAAATGTAATACCGTGGACATTCGAATGGATAGAAGGTATAGAGCCTATGATCCGTTTATCATGCCTGAAAATGTGAGGCAGGTATATTATGTTCCATATCCATCAACTCAGGAAGGATATTTGTGGATACCTTGTATTGCAACTAAACTAATATTGCAGGACATGTTTTGATGATGAAAAAGACAAAGGTAAAGTCGATGGCCAAAAGTAAAGAAAAGTGACTAAACATCAAAGTCACAATCCAAGACAAACAAGCTCAAGAATTGAAGATTCAAATATAAGGGTAGTCCTTAGGGTTTGGGTGTGTCTTAGGAAAAAGTGTAAGCTCTTTCAAATGTCAGCTCGTATATCAAAGTCTCACACACTCACAAGTTTTTCAAAGATGCATGCATACTTACGTAAACATACCTATCATCTTTAAAACATACAAATCGATTTTATCTTACATACACATTCATCAAAATCGATTTTCAGGCCAATCAGAAAAGGAAGAATCGATTTTCACTTCATGTATTTTCAGTACATAAATCGATTTCTGAGCCAAACATTTTTAAAGGAAGAATCGATTCCCACTCTTTTGCACTTAACTGAGAATCGATTCCTACATGTCTCAGGCAAGCTGAAAATCGATTCATACAAATTTTCACTAAGTATAGAATCGATTTCTAGCCCTCCATGGTTCTCAAGAATCGATTGTCCCTATTTTTCAAACAAATCAAAATCGATTCCTCACTTAAATGAATCGATTTCTAGATCAAATGATTTTAACAAAGAATCGATTCCTACACTATTTTTAACGTAAACTTGAGTTTTTCATAGCCTATAAATAGGCACTGCATTACATTCATTTTGACAACAAACCATTTCACGAATCAGAGAACTTTTGAGAAAAACTCTTTACGCTTTTACTTTTGCTCGTCACGCACCGTTGGTCCGTCTGAGCTGATCTGTTGCTAAGAGTTAGTTGGGGTTTCATTCTTCAAGTTGTAATATCTGCCTTCATTAGAGGTATTTCTGTCTTTACAATTGTTTATTATTTAATTGTTGTGATTTGTTCTAGGGAGTGGGGTATCTCTCTAGGGTAGCTGTTTGTACTAGGAAGTGGGGTATCTTTCTTGGGCAGCTGATTTTAACAGGGGTGGGGTATCTCTTGTTATTGTTATATTAGATTTGAGGGCTCTCCATAGGTGGGGTATCCTAGGAGGAGAGTGCCTGAGTCTGTAAAGGTTTTCCAAGGCACCTGTAAGCCTTGTTGTTTTGGTTAGTGGAAAATCTCACAAGGGTGTGAGGACTGGACGTAGGTCACTAGGAGGTGACCGAACCAGGATAAATCTCTGCGTGCTTTACTGCTTTCCTGCTTTACTGTTATACCGCTTTACTGCTTTATATTCTAATTCCTTCGCTTCCACTTAACCTGCGCGAAAATTGATCTAAGTCATTGAAAAGGGGAAAAACGTTTTCGAAAGATCTAAAAAGTTTTTAAATCTCAATTCACCCCCCCTCTTGAGACTGAAGCCACTTGGTAACAATATTGTGTTGCAATTAAGACAATACCACGGGATCGCATTGAAGCCACTGATGTGGGGGATGAGGTTCCTTATCAAGTGGATGAAATGTTGGGCGTCAATGAGGTAATTGAAGTTGAACCAGTTGATACCTTATGAGATGATCGACTCCACATTGAAGAAGTTGAACGAGTATAAGAAGAAGAAATTGGAGTATATGAAGAAGATGAAGATGAGGCTGAAGATGTAGAAGATGAAGAAGATGAAGACTTTTTTTAATCTTATTAGTATCACATAGATAGTTTGATTAGTTTTAATCTCTGCATGTTGTTGATTGTTCATCTAATTTTAATTATTAATATATATCACATTTCGTTTATCATTATTGTACGTTGTTGTTGTATTTAAATTTATTTATTAATATATATCATTATATATTTTTCTTGCGTTTCGTTTTTCATAGATATGCATCCAGGGGGAGGTTCTGACCCGCCGAGAGATGTTAGGGGGAAGAACATAGCTGAACCTAGAAGGCGGCGTCGAGTTCGTGAGGTTGTACTTAATGTAGGGAATACATTTCTAGGGATGCCCCAGACCACCACTACTGCTGGAGGAGCTGGGACTCCACGTTCTGCTGCAGCTGCTCCACCTGCTGGTCATTCTCCCCCAGCCCCAATTGGTATCCTATAAACCCATCTGGAACACCAGCATCTTATGGGTATTTTCCACCTCTGCAGCATCTTATGGGCACACCGGGAGGGTATGTGGGCCCACCTCTACAGCATCTTATGGGCACACCGGGAGGGTATATGGGCCCACCTCTGCAGCATCCTATGGGCACACCGGGAGGGTATATGGGCCCACCTCTGCAGCATCCTATGGGCACACCGGGAGGGTATATGGGTCCACATCTGCAACATCCTATGGGCACACCAGCAGGGTATATGGGCCCACCTCTGCAGCATCTTATGGGCACACCAGTCGGGTTATCTATGCCTACACCCGAGGTACATACTGATCAGTCCCTACAGGATGATCATTCTGACCCCCATGGTCATACTGATTCAGAGCCATTATCATCCGGGTCGGAGGATGAGCAGGTGGTTGTCGACCCTGATGGTCGACGTCGCAAAGTCATATATCCCTTTGGCGATGCGTAAATATTGTTTGACGTTTTTTTAATCTAAATTAATTGTTTGGCGTGTATATATGTTTGTTAATTATGCAACGACTTAATTATGCAGGTTTGTTAGATCGAAGACTGCTTCATCAGTGATCACTCATGTCATTAAGAAACTCTATTTTGAAGAGTACCATGAAAAGGTGACAAAAATTGATAAGAGGAAAAAGAAAGATTTTGTAGACTTGTTTAGGGTAAGTATTAATTATGTCATTACCTTTATTGATAATTTTAATATATTGTTTAATGTTTAATATAATTACTGATACATATTTTGATTATGTTTAATACAGACCAAAGTGACTTGGAGACCGGAAGATGATGAATTGGTGCATAAAGTTTTTTGGACTAGATTGGCAAAGCAATTGGCGGACTTGCTCTACAAATTGCGCCGTAAAAATGAAAAAGGCCGAGGTATATCCCTCAAGAAGTTCAAAAGAAATGCTGAAAAAGTGAAGGAAAATCGGAATTCAGAAAAGGGTGGCTCGCTTCACACTTGTGGCTCCGTCAACCAAGCTCAGCATGCTATGAGATTGGTAGGTTATTTTAAAAATATTTGTACTATTTTAGTTTAGTTAGGGCGATTAGTTACCAATATTTGAGAATTTGTTTCATTTTTACAGAGTAAGAAGGCTGGACGCCCTCTTACTATTGCTGAGCTGCATAGGGCCACACATGTCAGGATGGATACCCAGACTTATGTTGATGAGCGCTCGAGGACCACTCAGGTAAATAAACAACTTGATTTGTATTATATAATGTTTTCTTAAAATGGAGCGCTTATTATGCTATGTTTTGTGGTTATGCAAAACAGGAGAAACATGCTGAGACGATGTTTGAGCCGACTCAGGGGAGCTGAAACCCTGAGTCACTTGGTCCACTGTCTCCTGAGATCATGGCTTTGGAAAACCGCAATTGGGAGAAGTTGGTAGGGGGATGTACAAGAAACATATGTATGGTACGGGGCCCTTGGCTCCAAATTTGAGATTTGAGGATGATCACTTTGACACCAGCGGACCCTCCTCTAGTAGTCAACCTCCTCGTCCTTCAGGTGAGACAGAGCAGCTCAGACAGCAGATGGAGGAGATGTGTGCTCAGCACCAGGAACAAATACAGGAGATGCATGCTCAGCACCAGCAGGAGCAGCAGAAGCAGAGTCGGACTATGAAAGATATGCAGACAGACTTCTTTAGGTTTGCACGTCAGGAAGAGAAGCTGTTAAAGTACTATAAGAGCATGAAGCCAGATGCCTCTGAGTCTGATGATGGCTCGTTTTAGTATTATGTTGTTATTTGCTGGTTTGGACATGTTTAGAATTTGGATTGTTATTGCTGGTTTGAAGTTTTTTATGATTTGGATATTTGGTATTGTTGGTTAGTTTGGATATATTTGGTACTAGTTTGGATGGATTTTATTTGAGTATTCTCAAAATTGTGCTGCATTTGATATATTTTTATTAAAAAAAAGCAGGTTTTCAAATTTGGACACGTGGCATAAAATAAAGCAGTTTTTTTATTAAAAAATTATATTAGCGACGGATTTTCCCTCACTAAAATCTGTCGCTAATTAGCGACGGATTGGCTCTCACTAAAATCTGTTGCTAATTAGCGACGGATTTGCTCTCACTAATTTCCCTCGCTAATTAGCGAGGGAAAATCCGTCGCTAAAATCCGTCGCTAAATTTCCGTCGCTAAATATTAGCGACGCGCTTTTTAGCGACGGAAAAATTCCATCGCTAAATCCCTCGCTAAACCACTTTAGCGACGGATTTTTGAGGTTTAGCGACGGAAATTTCCGTCGCCTATTCTGCTTTTTTTTGTAGTGAATTCTAAGCAGTCAGATTAGATCCTAGACAGCTTCACACTCCTCTTCAAGAAATTCGAGCTTGTTGTGTCCAGAGTGGCTCAGTAGTCCTCCCGACATTATCTGTAATGTAAGGGGTGAAATACTCGTACACAAGTTTGCAACATGATGGTTACACAAGTTACACATAATATGATACAATCACATGCAATAATTTATTAAATAATATACAAGCATAGTTTGTTCAAGTGACTCACGTCAAATCAATACTAACAAAATCAATCACACATAATCACATAATCCTGCAAAACATGAGTAGTAGTATTATAGGGAAAATCAATCATCGATTGTTAGTCAAATAAACTTGATATCACACTTATCCTCTAATCCATCTTGAGCGTAAGGCTGTTTCAACTGCCATAACATGATTGTTTGCAATGAGAAGATATCCAATCCATACTCCAATCATTCTGGCCCGAGCGCTGCACCTTATTATAGATAGTCTTGTACAGTCAGGCTCACCGTGTCGGGTAGTACGATTTCCTCCAGCCAGAGATCGATGGTACAACTGACTATTGGTAGGAGTTCGAAACACAAGTGCCCCCAGAAGGTCTGTAGTCGACCCAACCGAACTTATCCTCAGTCTTATATACTTGATAGTATTATAAGAAACATCATGTATTAGATCTTAGTAAAATCACCAGTCTTACTCATCTAATCCATAATCAACTTGATAATCAGTTCCCAAAATCTATAGAACAACTTATGAGATTACACCTTAGCTTATCAATATCCTCCTAAGTTATGTCAATAAGTAAAATAGGCACCCAATATTTTACTTAAATCTAAAGATGTACTTATTTTGACATAGAACTTCAAAATCACAATCACACTTACACAAATATCATAGTTTCTAATAATGTAGCGAGTATAATAATATACTTACATACAAAACTCATTGCTAATCCCAGTCATAACACTCTTGCAAACAAAATCACCAAGCACACAAATCATCTAAGAATAACTAGTCAATAGCTTGATGAACACTTAATTTGTTCCCATCAACTAATCCCATACAAGCAACACATAATTTGTGCCCATCAACTTATTATTAGTATTTCCCCTTACCTTAGAACTTTATCAAAATAGCTTGATGAACACTTTCTTCAATTTCCTCAATAGTCAATACCTATTACTCATCAAAACAACCATTTCTTAACTCACTATAATCATAACTATATCGTAACTAAAAGTATTTTCTAAAGTTCTACTTAATACTTGTGTATTTCTAAATGTAAAGAAACATTTGTTTTTAAAGAAAAACCCCTTTTATAGGCATATTTTCCATTCACAAAATTTTGGTGCATTGAGAATATATAATAAACTAGAGTTAACAAAATTTTGAATCAATGTCTAAATGTACATAAAGACATGTACATTTTAGCTAAAAAAATGCAATCCTAGATATTTAATCTAATTCATCATCTAATTAAATCAAGTTTTTTTGAATAGTCAATTTTATCTTATTTTAAAATAATGCAATATACTCTAAACCATACTCTAATATTGAAATAGATTAAAAATAAATAAAAACCTAAAACGGAAAAGCTGCCAACGTAAAAATGAAACGAGTTTGTATAAAAGAAAGAAAAAAAGTATATATAAAAAGAACAAAGTTTTACTACCCACAGCTTTTGGTAGGAGAGACTTCTAGTTTTCTAGAAAGAAAATAACTAGTGGCCAAGAGAAAAACAAAGTAAAAGAAAGAAAACTAATAAAATAAGCAAAGAAAGAAGAGATGTTAGATTGTGTCTAACTTGTTGAAAAGCTTTTCAGAAGTTGTGAAAAATAAGTGATGAGTGGGTCTCTATTTATAGGTGTAAGAGCAGGTCATCCATTCAAGTGAACAAACACGTACCGGTAAACACATGACTATTTATTTCTTGTTCAACACTCTCTCTATTTCTATATCTATTTATTTTGTTTTTCAGTAATAATAAAAGACATATTTTTAGGTAAAAAAAAATTCTGCAAATTCCATTTCGATCTTTATATTTTATAAAACTCAAATATCTAAATTTCGAAATTTTCTGATAAGTTTGAACTTTTTAGTGCATTACAAATTTACACTGACAGATACTTTTTAGCTATATATTGATAGAGTTTTAAGCTCAATTTTTTTGGTAACGTACTATAATATTTCTCTCTAGTTCTAAAAAATTATTTTTCTTAAAAACACTTTCTAGATACTAAACTAATTATTATATAACATAAGGTAAATACACAGTTATAATACATTCAAAAGAAGTCAAAATTTAGGGTGTTACAACAGGTAAATCTGTTTGCTGATATATTGGGTCTCACTATAGAATCTGGTCCAAATTCAATTTTGTGTAATAAATGAGAGGGGTATTTTCGGGTTTCTAAAAATTGTGGGGTAGATGAGTATGGGGTGGGGGTATAAAAAAACCCAATTATGAAGCTAGACAAAACTATACCAAAAGCAATCCAATTGAGGATCATCTATTCATCACCAAGGAATTCAAGACATTATTAGCAAAATTGGTGTGGAAGATTTTTTCTGAGGCTGATAAACTATGGGCATAAATCTTGAATGCTAATAAAGTATGTGAGACATGGGAATCTGCTTGGCGCCAAGGGGATCTAACACTTGGATTAAAGCTCTATAAATATGAAGGCCGGATACGGGATACGGGGATACAGAGAATTTTTGAAAATCAGGATAGTCGTATCCCTTGCGTATCCACTGTATGGTAGCCGTATCCCACGCGTATCCATTGTATGGTAGCCGTATCCCTTGCGTATCCCAGCCGTATCCTTCCCGTATCTTGCCTTTTTTATTAAAAAATTAAAATTAAAATAGCGGATACTCCCGCTGTAACACCCTAATATTTCTATCAAATAGAAATGCTAAGGTGCACGAAATGGCATACATCAGAGTAATATTTTCTGTTAAGATATTGAACACAACTAAAATTTTTCGATGATTAACATCAAACAGTCTTACATTCCATAACTTAATTAAAAACCATATAGGTTCCATGTCCTTCATTATCCTCATAACCTAGTGTTCAATACCATCACAAGAAAAGCGGAAACGATTACATAACTTAAAACAAATTCAAGTCATACTATCGAGTTACAAAGACAACAAGGGAACTCAATATCAAAGATAAAAGAACCAAGTCTTCTAACTTCTCCTCAAGCACGTCACCTACTCGTGCCTCGTCGCTTGCTTCTTTCCCTGTTTCTCTGTAAAACAACAACATATAAAGGGTGAGATAAACATTATCTCAGTGAGTCCTACCGTAACCCCTCACAATAACTCTCGGTCCATTTATTCCTTTTTCCTTTAATCGTAGTCCACATAGGGCCTACGTGCATATATCTTTTCCTTTCATGCCATAGTACATCTTCGGTAATGACCATGCCTTTACCGTCGAACCTCTCCACTAACTTACGCTAGCTTCAAACCTCTGAGGCTCATGACTTCCCCTCCCCTAGTATACTAATCTACTGGGTCGTCACCCATCCTTTTGATATAATTTATATATCCACCCGCTTTGGCCGTCTTTTATATAATACCTGCATTGGGTCGTCTCATGTATTCAATATAATTTATATATTTAAACCTCAACAGTCTTTGATGAAAATGTTTATTCATCCCTTTTTATTACATGTCGTTCATATTAATACATAAACATAAACTTGATCGAACATATAGTTCCATAACCTTAAACATAACTCATGTCCACTCACGTGTACTATCTTTCGGTTTTTGAAACATTTATAGGTTTGAGGGAAATTTTCAAAACCATCTTTGAACATGTCAAAAACAATGTCTTAAAAGTGAAAAATCATCACAAAGGGTTGGAAAGGAGATTAGAAGAGGTTTCGAATCAAAAGGAGCAACGAAACGAGAATTCGGTGTCCGGTAACAGAAGCTCACACACGGTCCGTGTGCCCTGGGCGCACGACCCGTGCGCACTGAACATGGTTTTAAAACCATTTGCAAAGTTGGCGCACGATCCGTGTGTCATAGGCGCACGACTCGTGCGCTTCTGTCAGTACACCAATTCATTGCGTTTTTCTCATTTTTGCAATTCCGTTCGAGTCCAATCCGTATTCCGATCAAAATCCAACATAAACACAGACAATATTCCAGTCAATCCAGTCCAAACAATAGCAATCAACCATTCACATATTAACATATATTTTGATAAACAAACCGTAAAATGTAATTTTCCCGAAAATGGTTTTCGACTTTTAAAACTTTCGAAACCACGGAATAGCCACAAAACGGTCACATAACAATCATTTCAGAAATACAAAAATGATCCTAAGCGTGAGTAGAACTCACCGTTTTGACGAACTCGCGAGAAATCACGTCCTCTCACGAAACGATCAAACCGTAACCTCTCGAACAATCCCCGTAACGCGAACTCGCACCAAATTTGACCGAACTTCGAAACTGAACTTCTACCACTTCCAAATTTGACACTCAACCTCTTGGAGTTACTGAAATCACTCTCTATCACTTCCAATCTACAATGAGGATGTTGAACTTGCTCAAAATAACAATGTGGCTTCACTATTCTACTCTCCCTAGCTTCAATTCAACATGCAAGGTTTTGAAACTCCAAGAGCACCATTTTGAGCTTCACAAACCAGAAATGGAAAAATGGAGAAGAGGATGAATGAGCTTAAGAGTTTGGTATCATTGGATAGAGAATGAAAAATGGTGAAGAAGGAAGTGGAAAAAGCTTACATGCAATGGATAGATGGAGAGTTCCCCTTCCTTCTTTCTCCTCCCTCTCTTCGCGCCTCTCTTCTCTCCCTTTCTCTATGTTCTGAAAATTTTCTGGTTTTTGGTAGAATGAAGCTTGGTCAGCTGAGCAAGGATTTAAGTGGATGAGAAATGACCAAAATGCCCTCCACTTAGCTCCTCATCTTAGTTTACTTCTAGTTAACCACTAACTCATAATTAACTTCTAATTAAATTGTGATTGTGGTCTTATGGAGTTAAGGAATTTGTTTGTGTCGTGTAATTTGGGTTAGGGATTCGAAAGATATGGAAATGACCAAAACGCCCTTGGTTCCCTAACCCTCACATAATTCATACTATTAGCAACTAAATGTTGCTTTCGCACTTTTAACATGTCCATGACTTGAATTATTATTTTATCGAATAACAATTCGCTAGTTAATTTCAGAAAACGAAATTAACCGAAATTAGAGATGTTACACCCGTGATACATATCCGGCCGTATCAGACATGTATAGGTATCGAATATGTGTCGGATACGGATACCTGGGCCAAAATGGCGTATTGGGGCTTCATAGAGCTCTACACATCTTAAAAAGATGGCTTCAAAATGGAGATCGATCAAAGAAAGTAATACTAAGTTTCGGGTATGACCCCATCCCAGTCCATCGATCGTGTAATTAGAACTTGATTATGGTAGTATATTTGAATTATAAAAAACTTGATTCTAAAATTAATCTTTTTGATGATGGCTTCCAAATTAACTACAATATAATTGTTTGGATTTAATTTTTTTTACTACTATGTTATTGGTGCGCAGTATCGATTGACTTTGTCGGTGACTAATCCACGTCGTGGAACTTGGCTGGCCATGTGTACTCGGCTTTGTCGATTCGTGTGGTTCTCCCCACCCAATAGAGTTTTTGCCACACCAAAGACTCGAACTTGAGACCTTAGAGTGAGATCCGAACCAAATTACTACTCGGACCATCCTTTGTTGGTATTGTTTGGATTTAATTGGTATACACCGTTTCTGTAGAATTTTTTATACCAATGAATCAAAACCATGATATGACCAGAGTGACTTTTAAGGTAATTAAAATAAAGTCAAAAAAAAATTCCATGATTGGTTGATGTCGTAAACAACCGTGTACACCAACTACGGGTGTCAAAGTGATCTATTTGTCTACTGGATATCCTGTTCGCCCATAACAAAATCCATCAAATTCGTCCGTTACAATAAAAAAAATATTAATGGATTGGATTGGATCCATCCACTTGATTTGTGGATGGTTGTGATCCATCCATTAATTTTTTTAAGTTCAATAGATTATCAATAAGTACAAAATCAAAATTCATTGGATAATTATAAAAATTCTTTTTTGCAAAAAAAGATTTTTAAAATTACTTTTCAGTTTTTTTACAAGGACTTTTTAATTTTAAATTTTTTTTCCAGAAATTGTTTTTTTTCTAAAAAAATTCAGAAACAAAAAAAAATATAATATATATATATATATATATATATATATATTAAAATAAACAGCGGCCACCACTGCTGGCCGCCGGAGAGCCACTGTGGTCGCCACCGGAGCGCGGTCGCGGGAACCACTGCGGACCTCCGAAGCTCCGCAGTGGGCCGCCGCCTGCCACCACCACATATATAAATATATATTTATACTATACTCCCTCCGTCCCATATTATATGTCGTTTTGGTTCATTTCACACATATTAAGAAAAATAGTTAATTTTGAATGGAAAAGAGAAATTGTGAGTTAGTTTACCAAATTAACCTTCATTAATGATGACATTGAGAAGATAAATTAGTAGAGTTATGAAAGAGATATTATTAAATAATGAATGGTATGGTAGGAAAGAAACATTAATGTTTCACTGGGATTCTACAAAGTCATGTATTATGGGACAAAGTTTTTTGGCTAGAAAGTCATATAATATGGGACGGAGGGAGTATATAATATATATTTATATATTAACAATATTATATATATATATATATATTTATATATTTATAAATATAAAAAATTCAATTGTTGCAGTATTAAAAAATAAAAAACATATAATTTTTTTCATAAAAATGTTTTTTTATTAAAAGATTTTTTTATGTTTTAAAGATATTAGTGGTTGGATCGGATATCCATCTATAAAAAAGTTGTTAATGGACGGATTGAATGGATTTTTTTTGCCAATTGATGGATTGAATTGGATTTGTTTGGTATAATCCTAATGGATATAAATTTTTAAATGGATTTCTCCGATTCATCCATTATAATCCAAATTCATATCCATCCAATCCATCCATTTTGACACCCCTAACACCAACTCTCTCTCTCTCTCTCTCTCTCTCTCTCTCTCTCTCTCTCTCTCTCTCTCTCTCTCTCTCTCTCTCTATATATATATATATATATATATATATATATATATATAAAATCTGACGCGTTTAATTTATATACACAATAAGTGTATAAATGTTGTACACTATTTACTAATCACATTGTGACACATCATTAAAAAAAATTGGTCAATTGGTAACCACCAATTAGTCAATTGGTAACCAACCACTCCATGTATTGTGATGAGTAGTGGTTGTAAAACCCTATACACCTATTGTGTATATAAATTAAACTCTAAATATACTCCTAATTTTTCTTTTGACAATTAAATTGAATCCTAATTGTTTTCGGCACAAAGATGTTTTACATTGATTGAAAATAAATACATATAGAATTATTTATAGCCTATTAAACTCCCTCAAGAATTTTGTGTTTTTTGTTTGCGCTCATGATTCTTTTTGTACTTTTAAAATAATTTTTTGTATACATGTTTCATTTATATTACTACTTCAGACTTATTTATAAGAGAAAAATGCAAATTTGAATTTATTGAATAACTGATGTATCCGATCTATATAAAACTACATTTTTCTCTAATAAATAAGACAAGAGGTAGTATATTTAGATAAAATTCACATTTTTTGTACAAAAAACAAAATGATATAATTCAATTTTTTCAGACTAGATACATCAGGTCTATTTAGACCAAATATATCAATTATTCAGTAAAACTAAAACTGTATTTTTCACTAATAAATAGGACAAGAGGTAATATTTAGATAAAATTCACATTTTTTGTACAAAAAACAAAATGTTATAATTCAAACTTTTTTTTGACAAACTTCAAACTTTTAAATATGTAACATTTTTTTTGAGGAAATTTTAAATATGTAACATAAAGTGTGCATAGACTTAATTCTGTATACCAAAGTGACCAAAGAATATTCCCGGTTTAATTTGCATCAACAACATTTTCTTATTGTCAAACGAGAAATAAACATGGCCAGCTTTGTTGTGTTTTCATCAGAAAAAAGATACTAAACTAGAACTTTCATTATAAAAAAAACGAGATACTGGAACTTTAGGAAAAAAAAGTTAAGTACATTATCTAAGTTTGGAAAAATAAATACCCACTTATACCAAAATAAGCAATTAAGGGTTCAATGCCAGCAAAATACAGAATCATGTTTCCACACATGGCATATAATATTTATTTTTGGTGAAACTAGCATAATTTTTTGGTGAAAATATGGCATATAATATAACTTGTACTTATGATTTTAATGATTAAATATGTTTGCGTCCATGAAAAGTTAGCTTTGGTTTTGGCCTTCAAAAAAAAATCTTTATATAAAGTTTAAATATGAAGGAATGATCCGAATTATAACTAGGCTCAGATCTCACCGAGACTTCGAATATTAGATGTGACAAAAATTATGTTGGAAGGGGAGAACTATACAAACCGACAAAACCGATAAATACCGCGCACCAATGACACGGTAACCAAAAAAGCTATCATAAAGTTTTTTGAAGAGTAATTAAGATGAAGAATTATATATACTAGCGCAAAGATTCACGCCGTTTTTATTGTTTTTATAAATTAATGTTATGTATAAATAATGGTAAAAAAGATGAATTAATTTTTTTATCAGAAACAAATAGAAAATGGATTGATAAAAAAAAGAAAGTGTTACCAACAAAGGTTGGTCCGAGTGGTAACTAGACATGGATTCGACCTCAAGGTCTCGAGTTCGAACCTTGAGTGTGGCAAAAACTCTGTTGGGAGGGGAGAACCACACAGGCCGACAAAGCTGGGTACTCGTGGCCAGCTAAGTTCCCTGGCGTAGATTAGTGATCGGCAAAGCCGATGGAAACTGTGCACCAATGACATTGGGTGTGGCAAAAACTCTGTTGGGAGGGGAGAAGCACACAGCATGGCAAAGTTGGGTACTCCTGGCCAGCCAGATTCCCCGACGTAGATTAGTCATCGACAAAACCGATGAAAACTGCGCACCAATTACTGGGTAACCAAAAAAAACAAAAAAGAAACTGTTAAGAAGTTAAATAACCGGTGGTAAGGATTGGCTGAAATAAGCATATTTTGACAATAAAATTAGCAAATCAAATGTGGCGGTTATCAAACCCTATTTGCTTTATGCTCCCTCCGGTCCCTATTATAAAAAAAATGATACATTTTTTTGTTCTAATTATAAGAAAAAAAGTTCATTTTTCAAAGTAGATTAATTGCTAAAATTTCTTTTATACACCTATTTAATGTGACATATATGTTTCCTAGAAAGTCCCTTAGTGGGTATAAAAATTTAATACTGATCTTCGTGATTTTTGTAAAATTTTCTTATAATAAAGACCAGAGGGAGTATATAGTTATATATATAAACACAACATTTATAGGGGTATTCCAACTCTTATACATCAAATACCAACACGGGGGAGGGGGGATAACTACCTCCTTGAGATACAAAACAAACTAGCGTCCTGACCCGTGCGCTGCATGTGGTAAAAAATCTAGTTAATATAGAATAGTTTTTGAGTAACATTTGTTTCTTAAATTGCAACACGAGAAAATATTGTTTAAATTGAAGGTAAGTATGAAGTAAAAAAATGTAATAAAAAGAGGTGATTGCAAACTTAAAAACTAAAATAGAGTGTGTACATATTTGTTGCGGAATTATTATTTTTTCACCAAATCGGTTATTGAGGAATGAACTCTGAGTATTTGAACAATTAAATTTTTTTCGAACACTAAAGTACCCCTAAACATGTTGCTTAACATCACACTTTACGTATTTAGTCACAAAATTATATATTTTTTTCACCAAATTGGTTATTGAGACACAAACTTTGCATATTTGAATAGTTGAGTTTTTTTACGAACACCAAAGCATAAAAAAACACATTACTTAGTATCGCACTTTACATATTTTGTTTTGAAATTATTTTTTTCACCAAACCGATCACTTAGGAACAAACTCTGCGTATTAGAACAGTTAAAAAAATTCGATATTGAGGAATGAACTTTGAATATTTGAATGGTTAAATTTTTTTCGAATACCAAAGTATCTCAAAACACGCTGCTTAGCATATCACACTTTACGTATTTTGTCACAAAATTATATATTTTTTCACCAAACCGATTATTGAGGCACAAATTTTGCATATTTGAATAGTTGGGTTTTTTTGTGAACACTAAAGCATAAAAAACATACTATTGCGATCACTAAAGCATCCAAAAACACACTACTTAGCATCGTACTTTACATAAATATGTTACGAAATTTTTTCTTCACCAAACATGTTACCGAGGAACAAACTATGCCTATTTGAACAGTTAAATTTTTTTCTCCACCGCTTAAGCACCCCAAAACACAATGTTTTGCATTGCACTTTACATATTTTATTACAAAATTACTATTTCCTTTCAACAAACAAGTTATTGAGAAACAAACTTTGCGTATATGAACAACTAAATTTCTTTTCAGACTCTAAAATAGCTCAAAACACACTGGTTAACAACATAATTTATCACGAAATTAATTTTGTTTGTCACCAATCCAACTGAGGAATAAACTTCACGTATTTATATAGATCCTATTTTTTTTTCCTAAATTTTAATGTACTCTTAAATATGAAAATAAAAAAAGATAAAAAAATGAGGGGGGATATGAAAATAAAAAATGATAAAGAAAAAAATGAGACCGGGGGGAGGGGGTGTGGGTAGTCTTGGCGCCAGATCGGAGCCGAATACTCTCGAGATTTATAGTTTTAAGATAACATAATATATGAAGACATGATTCATAATTAAAGCAAAAATTAGCCTTACCCGGCCCAAAACAACTTCCAAGACACTATTTTGATAGGCTCCTCCAATTAGCTAACATTTTTCAAGAGAACATACCCTCATTTCTTAATTTGGCAAAATTACACGAGAGGTCTTTCAAGTTATTTTTTTGTAACGAGTTGGTTTTTTTATGTTTTTGTTTCCGTACCAACTAAGTCCTTTAAATTATTTAATGTGTACACCGATAGTCCTTTTTTTATTTTATGTTAAAACCTGGTGACATGACAGTAATGGAGGTGATGTGACTGTTATAATGTCGACGTGTCTATAACGCTGCTGACGCGTCAAATCCACATAGACTTTTCAAATTTTTCTAATAAAATTGAATTAAAAATAAAAAAAATAACTTAACTGATTCGTGTTCATCATCTTCTTCTAGGTTCATGTTCATGAACCCTAAATTTCTGCAGCCCAAATCAAAACCTTAGGAGAAATTCATGTTTTTCATACTCAATGCCCAAAAAGAAAGCATAACTCGGCCTCTCAACTAAAATTTGATTCTTGAGCTTTGATTTCAAGTCGATATCAACCAGGATGCGTGCAAAATAACCAAATGATCTGTCAAAGGAGGTTTTACTTGTATCATCTAGACTAATTGGTTTGTCAACACTGCTAAGAATTACAAAAAGAATTTTGGGACCCCAATATTCTTGAGCAAGACCTATAAAGTCAGGTTGCCAGGCAAACGGCCGAAATAAACCTGGCTTACAATTCCAAGAAGGTTGCGACTGTATCCTTTGTAGATCATTAATAGAGGGAAAAAATTCATAATATTATATCCCTAAAGAGAACAGACCCCATTTACTTGATGGTTGCCAAAGCTCTTGAAATCTGAATTTTAAGGCCTCAATCTTAATTGGAATATCCCCTTTGGAAAGTAAAATTCTGCCATCAAGGCGTGTCTTACATCCCTCCAATCCTTCTACATACTCTTCCTCCAGATTGGAAATAGCAAATTCACCCCCTTTTATACACGGGCAAGGTAGTTGACTCATAGGAATATCATATAATTTATCTCTCGATTCGGTAAGGGCTTGAGCAAAAGATTTGAGTTATTATTCACATATACCTTTTTTCCTCCTACAGACTCAACATTCGAAGTCACCACTCGTGAGTCGGAGCGTGGCCTTCACATGCTTGGTTGACGCCAACATCAAGTACCAGGGACAGACGATTTGTGCGTGGCTGAGGGAGAAATTCACTTGTGCGTGGGTCAAAATCAAAAGGCGCACCAGACTTGGTTTCAACATCAAGAAGCTTTGAACTTGCATCCTTTCCTTGTCCACACTCGCGTTGCGATTGGACAGTGTCTCGCACACACGTAGGTGATGCATGTAAAGAGGGAAATGATTTGCTCAGGGCCCACGGGATGAACCTGAAGAATGTTAGTGGGATCCGCCATGTGCAGGGAACAACACCGCAACTAGGGTTGGACAAAATTTTGAAACCGACCGACACCCGTATAACCCGAATGAAAATATGGCAAAGCATACAGATTCAATCGGTTGTCGGGTTGGGAATGTATAGAAGTAGAGTTATTCTGGATATAGTTGGTCGGTCTCGGGTGAGTAATCTCAAATCCATTACAACCCATAACCGGCCGAATATGTGAGAAAGTATAAGTTACTACTATACTATTGACTTGTCCAATCCCAAATAGGCCTGCACACTGCACATTTTGGAGACTCACAAAACTAAACCTATATTTAAATCGTAATCATTCTAGGCTAAAACTAGCCTGGCTAGTTACAATAGAATGGAGACGTGTTTCAACACATATTTTCTTTCCTCTTTCTCTTTTTCATCCATTGATGTCTCCTCTCTGTTTTCTTTTTACCATGGATATGGTAAGAGCGTAGCTCGTCGCTCCACTGCTATTGCTTGTAGCTGTTGTTGCCAAATCGAAGAAACAAGAGGCTCATCAAATCCTTCATTTTCCAGCTGCTACTTTTCTGAATTCACAACTTTCTAGTCCGTCCACCACCATCTCCGGCACAAGTTGGCGCGTTCTGACCATTACCGTTCTTATTTCTTCTAAGTTCAGTTTTGATCTTCCATTTGTAAGTTGAAACATGAAACCCGAAACAACCCACCCGAGGAACCCGTCATCCGAACAACCCATCACCCGAAAAACCGAGGATGAAAATGGTCGGAAATGGATTACATATTATGCACTTCGGTTTTTCTTGGATTGACCATTCTTAACCCGAATCCAAACCATCCGACCGTTTGTCCACCCCTAACCGCAACTAGAAACCCTAGCGGAGAGGGACAAAACATCGCATCTCCCCTCAATTATTGACAATTCAACAATATAAGCTTTTTACACTGACAGTGTATAACGATTAAACTTTTATTGAAATGTTTGAATTAACTTTGATTAATCTTGTGAAGACAGAATGCACATGTGCGCTCACGTTAACTTGTTTCCTAACAAAAGAATGCAAATAGAACAAGAATTTGAGAAGAACATACTACTAACATTTTTGGCTCTCTTTTGGTAAGGCTTCACAAGTAGCGTTTGGCAAAGAGCTTATAACGGATGAGCCCGTAGAAGTAAAATAGAAATGCTTGACAACTACTTGTTTATAGCGATTTTTCACTAGCTTAAGATGTTTTTCCAAGTAGTTTTTGAGCTTATAGCATTTCACTTTTTCTCTTGTTTTTAACCCTTAATATTTTAATTTTTTTATAGGAAAAGTGGTTAGTAATTAGTGTGTTAGTTGTTAGAGGGGAGATGGAGCAGGGTTCGAACCTCATATGCCTACATTTCCACAACACACTAGTGCAGAAAAAGCTTTTGGAATCAGTTGTTTGACACATTCGGAATCGGTTATTGGCCGATTCCAAATGTAACTGATTCCAAATGTGCCGATTCTAAATGTAGGGACATTTTGAATCGGTTAAATAACCGATTCAAAATGTGACATTTTAAATCGGTTAGATAAACAACCGATTTTAAATGTACTAAAAAAAGACATTTAAAATCGGTTTTTTAGATAACTGATTAGAAATGTCACTTTTTTTAAAAAAAAAATTAGGTAACCGATTACAAAGAGAGAATT
Organism: Astragalus membranaceus; assembly: GCA_039519185.1. NCBI lineage: Eukaryota > Viridiplantae > Streptophyta > Magnoliopsida > Fabales > Fabaceae > Astragalus > Astragalus membranaceus. Next base: position 159,395,690 of record CM076854.1, on the reverse strand, counting down.
ACAATATACATCTCATCACTATTGACATACATTCACAGCAGAGGCAGACCCCATAGTAATAATAATTGATACAAAAATCAGATACTGTTCTTAACCTCTTAGAAATCAATCAATCAAAAAATAAATGAACCATATACATCTCATCACTATAGTCCTCTCAACTTTTTTTCTTTCAAATCCAAAATTTAAAACTTATTAACTTAACATTAACATAGCAAATAAATCTCACATAAGAGTATTATCAACTAGTGAAAGGCAACTCCAACTTCAATATCAAGTAGATCTTTGAAGTGGAGACGTTCATGGTAGACTCTCGTCGTAACTGTTGTCCTTGTTGTTGTTGTTGTTGTTGTTGTTGTTGTTGTTGTTGTTGTCGCCGGTCGCCTTGGGAAGGAGCGGAGCTACGGCGCTTTCTGTAGGAAGAGTTATCAGCCTTACAATTTACCATACAATAATACTCAAGTTAAAGTGAAAAACACTTACAATTTGCTTTCATCCTTTTCACCCCCATAAGCAATCTTGCCTGAAACCTTATCGTCATCTAAGAGCTTTATCAAGCGAGCAAAGTGGTTGGAGTTCACAACGCGGGACATATCTTTTGATTCCATTGGATTCTTTCCAAAAGAGTTCTCCAATTCTGTCTTTAAAGCATCTACCTGGAAATCAAAAGCACCAAACACTAAATAAAAATAAAGATTTAGAATTCTAACTATATATGGGGAACATCGTCGTACCAACTTGGGAGCAAAGTCTTTAGTTGTTATAATGTAATTCGGAGAAATGTAGGCTTGTCCATTGTTACATCCCCAATTTCCTGAAATTATCCTTCTAACACAATTTAATTGGTGTCAAGAATTATTAGCTTTAAGGCTTAGAATCACATGATTTAAGTCAAGTAAAAAATGCTTAATCAATAATACCTCTAAATTAACATTTGCATCAACAACTACATGAGATTTTCCTCAAATTTGGCCCATGTGGGCTAGCCCTTCAGTTTCTGTGAGATATAAACCACAGATTTGATTATCTACCATCTGCATGGAAGAATCATAACATAACATCAGTGTTGTTAACATAACATCAATTTTCATGTTTCGAGCAAAGCATATAATTAGACACAGACCACATATGAAATGCTCCTTCAATACTAATAATCAGAATACAAGGACAAAATTTACTTCCACGTCTTAAAGAAATTAAGCAACTCTCCTAGATTCAGTGCACCTTTGACAATTAGTCAACTTTTTCTTCTATAGTCTATTATCAACAATTGGATTCACATATCAAGTCAATAATTTATTCTTTCTGTTTACTTTAAAAAAGAATAAAGAAACAAATCTAATGAACTAGTAGAAATTTCCCTATGGAAAAAGAAAGGAAAACTAAGGAAAAATATATAGAAAATTCCAGAATTAATCAAAGAGAAGGAAATGAATATTAAGAAAAAAAAGGAATAATCCAATCATGAACACTCTAGTTTCCAATCAACACATTGAACTAGATACTGTCTTACCAAAATGCTATCAAACCACACACACAAAAATGAGGTTAAAGTGAAGCTGCACATACCATCTTAAACAAATAAATCTCAATCAAAATCTGCCTAAGGTTGCCATCACTGTTGCAAAAACAATGATACCCTGCATGGGAAGTCCTGGTCAAAATGATAAACCAGCAATCAGAATACATACAAACCAGCAAAATGAATCAGATGAGCTCCATACTAAAAGAAAAAAGACCGTAATCAATGAAACGGCCTATAAATGCTTATTTTCAAGGGAGTCACTAGTATGAAGAGCAACAATCATGGACAAATCTGATTATTTTTATTTATATATAACATGAATTCAACTTTCTAATTTATATAGCATACCAAGAATGATTCCATGTGCCCCTTACTGTCCCAAACCTCTCATGATAATCGCAAATGTCTAAACCACTGTGTAAAGTAAAGTTTTGGCTTCAATCAGTTTTATTTCGTTGGCAGAAAAGAAAAGGAACAGTTAGTACTACATCAGCCTCAAACCAAATACCCAGAAGTAAAATAAATAGAATAACAAGAACAAAGCATAGAAAGAGAAGAAAAAACCTAAATGATTCGGGAGAGATGAAAACGAAGAACACGAAGCAAATCCAAACGGAGAGAACCAGGGCCGCAAGTTGAGAATCGAAACCGAGCACTACAAGAATAATGTGCATTACCGACGGATTAAATCCGCCAGAACATTACCGGCGGATTTTGGTGGTTACCGACGGATTTGGGCCTCCAGTAAATTACCGGCGGATTCTAATCCCCGGTAATTTACCGGCGGATTTTCTTCACATTACCGGCGAAATTGTTTTTTGAAAAAAAAAAAGAAAAAAAGAACCAGAGCCGCCGATATTTACAATTACCGGATGAAAATTTATGTAATTTAAAAAAAAATGAAAAAAGAAATCCGTCGGTAATCGACCAAAATCTGCCGGTAATGGAGAATAATCCGTCAGTAATGAACACGCTAAAAAATCCGCTGGTAATGGCGCTTTCTGGTGGATTTTCTTGATTCCGTTTTTTTAAATTTCCTATATAATCCGAACCACTTCTCCCATTTCTCCAATCTCTTCTCTTCTCAAATCCGAATCTCTTCCCTTCTCTTCTTCTTCTTCTTCTTCTTCTTAATCAACCAAAATTTGTCGGTAATGGAGAATAATCCGTCAGTAATGAACACGCTAAAAAAATCCGCCGGTAATGGCGCTTTCTGGTGGATTTTCTTGATTCCGTTTTTTTAAATTCCCTATATAATCCGAACCACTTCTCCCATTTCTCCCACTTCTCCCATTTCTCCAATCTCTCCTCTTCTCAAATCCGAATCTCTTCTTCTTCTTCTTCTTCTTCTTCTTCTTCTTCTTCTTCTTCTTCTTCTTCTTCTTCTTCTTCTTCTTCTTCTTCTTCTTCTTCTTCTTCTTCTTCTTCTTCTTCTTCTGCTCCCGCTCCTGCTCCTCCTCCTCCTCCTCCTCCTCCTCCTCCTCCTCCTCCTCCTCCTCCTCCTCCTCCTCCTCCTCCTCCTCCTTCTGCTTCTCCTTCTTCTTCTTCTTCATTTTATAAAATTCATCTACTTCATTTTTTTGATATTTATTTTATAAATCTGTTTTAAAATATTCTCTTCTCTTCTCAAATATTCTCACATTTATCTACTTTATTTTTATAATATTTATTTTTTTAATTAAATAAACGAATTAAAAAATCTATTTTAAAAAAAAATAACAAATTTCCGGCGGATTTTATAAAATTACTAGCGGATTTGGCATTTTTTTTTTAAAAATAATAATAAATTACCGACGGATTTTCTATAATTACCGGCGGATTTTCAAAAAAATACCGGCGGATTTTAGGAAAACAAATTAATTTGGTTCAGTGAAGGAAGATGATGAGAAAAAAGGAGAGAGAGAGGCATTTAGGGTTTCCTTCCTCGAGGAGATCTATTACCTCTTGATTTTAGGGCGACGAAGACGGACTGAGCGCGAGGGAGTGAGGGCCACGCAGAGACAGCAACACGGCGACGGAGCGACTACGGAGTGAGGCGCGACGACGGAAACGGAGGGAGAACGTGATGGCTGGTGCGAACTGAGAGAGGCGAGAGCGAACTTTGAGAGAGGCGTGAATGATAGAGGCGAGAGCGGACTGTAAGAGAGGCGTGAATTATTTAGGTTTTAGAGAAAGAAGACTTTAATAATCGGGTATCTACAAAACCGATTCTAAATGAACACTTTCCTAATCAGTTGTTTACAAAACCGATTCCAAATGTCTAAATATACACATTTTGAATCGGCTGTTTAAACAACCGATTAAAAATGTATCAAAAAATCTCTCAACATTCATTTAATTGCAAAATTGCCACCGCGCCTACATTTTGAATCGGTTATCCAAACAACTGATTCCAAATAGTGCTTTTTAAAGCAGATTTTGCACTAGTGACAGTTTCCCTTTCACTCAACCATGTAAGCTACCCTTTTGGGATATTTTTAAGCACTAGTTAAAATGTTTATTTATACCATTTTAGATTATAAGTTAGCTCACCTGCTGATTTTACCAAACACTTCAAATTTGAATTGCAAGCTTATCCACTACTCCCTCCGTCTCAATTTAACTGTCGTTTAAGGTTATGCGCGAGTCTTAAGAAAATGATTAGATATGCTACTTTTTATGCTAAAAAAATATGGTAGGGCTAAAATACCTCTATACTATTATGAGGAGGGAGAAATGGAAACATTGGGAATACAAATAAAAATTATGGTATTGTTGTAGAAACTAGTCCCTCGAGCCGGGTAGAGCCACAAGCGGTAAAGCTCTCCCTCAAGAGATTTAAGAAAAATAATTTGAGATATTCTAAAGTGACAAATAATTTGAGACAAAGAAAAATGACAAAGAGGACACTTAAATTGAGACGGAGGGAGTATTAGCTATTCGTTGTAAGCTAGTTTTTCTGCTTTCCACTGGCTTATCTGTTATTCACTACTTTTTATCAACCCGAACCTTTATGACTCTATTTGGTAAAAAGTAGCGGATAACGGATGAACTAGCGGATATCAGATGTGCTAGTCGGTAGCAAATTATGTGTTTGGTAAAACTATCGGTTAAAATGGTTTATAAATGTAAAATGACATAAAATGATATTAATTAATAATTAAATTATTTAATGATGACAAAATGTTTAACGAAGAAAGAGAAGTAATTTAAGAAAAATAATAAGGGTAAAAATGCAAAAAAAGTGAGACGCTATACGCTATCCACTAAAATGCTACTTAAAGTAGCGTTTCAAAAAACATTACTTGAAGTAGCGTTTCAAAAAACGCTAAACGCTACTCAAAAAACACTAAACGCTAGTGCTTACCAAACACATGTACTCGTCACCCATTAGTCAAATATGCTAGTCCAACCACTACGAGATGGAAGCGGATGAGACACGCCAAATAGAGCCTATTCGAAGGAATTTGAAGAATAATGGTTTCTAGTAATTAAAGGAGCCCCACCTTCTTTGGTTACCAATTTTGGAACGTGGTTTGAATATGAGAAGAACCAATTTTATTCTGAAATGACCTTGGGCACTCACACGCACATTTATAGTTCCATAGACATGCATGTATAGCCTTGAGCATTTATGGTGGAGTTTCCTTTAATTATGCCCTATGCCTCAAGAATCTTCCAACAAAATTAAAATAAAGACTATTGTGGAAAGAAAAAGAAGAATCGCGCACCTCAGAAACAGGAAATCGCATTTTGAGTGCATGCAATTCAGGAAGGTTCTCTACGCAAGTCATTCAACAAAAAAATTTCTCCACGTCCATGTTTCTCTATTGCCTTATATGCTAAAGAACATGGTAAATGTGGATGTTCAAGAAACAAAGCAACCCTAAAATTTTGCCTTTTAGTTTAATATAAACTCATGAGGTTGACAACTAGCAAAGGAAGGACCCACATACAACACAATATTACACATATGATGCTTTTTTTTAACATAGCTGGGAACAAAAATTGCTTTTATTGGTAGAGAAATTCATTGATCACGAATACAGCCAATAAAGAACCGATTCCAAAGGACCCATAAAGAAACCATTCTTGCATCAATTCAGTGTCCATTTTTTATAAGCAATTCAGTGTTTATTTAGAATTAATTAGAATGTTAAATAATAATAAAAATAATAGTAATATAAAATTATGGCGATCTTTTTTATTGGTATTAAAAAACTGATGATCTTTACCATGTCACTCTCAAGACGGGGCAGTGATACCCGCTTTTAGGAGTGGTAAAGTAGGTTAGTATGTATGTCTCGACTTGTCTCGCTTTGCAAACAAAATATTGTTGGTTGAGCCGGTCCGCCAATGAATAGTATGTTGAGAAGCTGAGTCTATCTCGTTGCGTGTTAGTGGACAAATGTGCTAGTCTGTTCATAAAATAAATAAATATGTGAAATAATAAAAAGAAGAACTTGATCTAAATTTGTGGCGGGTTGGCCCTCAATACGTCAAAAAATAAAAAATTTGCGCAAAACAAGAAAAAGAATACATATAGACTCGATGGGTTGCCTGTCTCAGCCCACTTTCTTTTATCATAAAAACGAATTATAGGAGAATACTTGAGGTATTACAACCCATTATAACTCAACAAAAATTACAAAAAAAAGTTGATTATTCCACCAATCTGTTACTTGACAACTTGATTTACGGATAAAACAGCTCCAAGAAAACTATTTAATCTTGTTCAACACTAGACCCCATCCACCTCCTGAAGCCCACTTGTGGTTGAAGGGTTGCAGGCGAAGACAAGTCGAGACATATTGTATGTCTCGACTTGTCTCGCTTTGCAGTGAGTCCACCAAAAAATTGCCAGCTCAAAAATGACGGTCAAATCAAATTTAATAAATAGGTAGGGTTTCCAAATAATTTACTCCCGCCGTCCCATATTATATGTAGCTTTGAGTCATTTCACACATATTAAGAAAAATAGTTAATTTTGTATGGAAAAGAGAAATTGTGAGTTAGTTTACCAAATTAACCTTCATTAATGACATTGGGAAAATAAATTAATAGAGTTATGAAAAAGATATTATTAAATAATGAAGGGTATAATAAGAAAAAAAAACATTATTCTTTCATTGGGATTCTAAAAAGTGGCTACGACTTAGGTTACTAAGCAATTTGCTTAGTATTTCTTACTAAATTCGTATCAGCCGTTGGATCAGTATTCTTTTAATGAATTTTAATCTAAGGGATAATGTTTAATGAGGGCATCTTTGTCTTTTTACCCTTTCTCTTTTGATCACGCAATCCATCACGCATTCAGTTCACGCATCTCTGTTACCATCACGCATCTCAGTTCGTGCAACCTTCTGTTTATCACGCACTCCGGCAACGATCACTTTCCGGCAAAGATCACTCACCGGCAACCATCACGCACTCCGGCAAAAATCTCGCACGCGTACCTGTTGTTCATGCCGAAACCATCTCAGTTAACTCCTCCACTGATCGCCGGAGTAGTATCTCCAATTACGACGATGAATTCTCTGATGATGACGTTCCTCTCGCCGATGACTCTGTATCCACGTCTGCCATGGTGGATTTGAAAGCAATTGCTTAGTGTATGATGTCTGCCGGCTACAACAAAGAGTGCGTCAAGATTTACGTTCTCGTGAGAAAATCGATAGTTGATGAGTCACTATACAATCTCGGAGTGGAGTTGCTTAGTTTTTCTCGGGTTCAGAAAATGGATTGGGAAGTACTTGAGAGGAAAATCAGGTGCTGGCTTAACGCCGTCAAGGTCACCGTCGGCACTCTGTTTTACAACGAGAAAATACTCTACGACTACGTATATGATTTTCCGAAGAAAAAAGTCGCTCAGAACTGTTTTCTAGAAATTTGCATTCAAGCTGAAACTGTTGACTTTGGTGTCCTTCTTTTCCAAATTCCAATTGCATTCAAGCTGTTTGCTGAAATGCTTCATAGAGATGTGATTTTTTGTCTTTGATAATTGTGTGTTTTTTTGTTGTTCCTTCCTTCGAGCACTATGGCATATCGCTCCCTCCGAGTTGTTATATCATTGTGGCTTCCTCGAGTGGTTACAACATTGTCGCGTTCCTTTTGACCTTGCCTTCTTCTTCCTGCTCGTTTCCTGCCAGGATTTACTGCACTTAACCATTGTTATACAAAACTGTGGTTAGTGGCATCCAACCACAATTATGCATATCTATGGTTAGTGGCCACTAAACATTGTTATGCATATCTGTGGTTAGTGGCATCTAACTAATGCTATGCACATTTGTGGTTAGTGACATCTAACCAATGTGGTACAAATCTGTGGTTAATGCATCTTGCGACATCGTGTTCATTGCGTTTCTCTGCATCGTTTGAGCATCGTTTCTCGTTTCTTAGCTTCTTCTTCTTCACTACGCCAGAAGTTGAGAAAAAGGGTGCCCTATTGGGCAGCGCTCTTTAAGGAAGCGCTGCTTTTGGTTAAAACGCGCTAGGAATGGGCAGCGCTTTTTAAGGAAGCGCTGCTTTTGGTTAAAATGCGCTGGGGCAATGGGCAGCGCTTCTTAGGAAGCGCTACCTATGGTGAACGTGCTGGGGCGATGGGCAACGCTTTTTAGGAAGCGCTGCCTTTGGTGGAACGCGTTGGGGCGATGGGCAGCGTTTTTTAAAAAGCGTTACTTATGCCCAAGACACGGAAATGAATGGGTAGCACTTTTTAAAAGTGCTGCCCATCACTTTAGTCAATAAAATTCCTCTCACTCACTCTCAAAATGAAGAGTTGTGAACCAGAAACCCTTTACTTCTTCTTTTCTTTTCTTCACTTCACTTCATCTTCTTCTTTTCTTGCGTTTTTTCTTTCACTGCTTCTGCTAGGGGTTTTTTTTTATTTCTTGATAAATCTTACAGATTCAAGGTATACGAAGCCTCCAATGGTGATTAGAAGCACAGATACAAAGGTAATTACTTTGTGATTTTGCATCTGTTTTACAATTCCTCTTTGTAAAAACTCTAATTTCTCTCTGGGTTTGTTTCACATGTGACTGTTGCGTATGAATGAGATGGTGAATGATTTCAAGATACTGAGACAACACTCTCACAGGTTGTATTCCTCCCTTTCTTTCTATTATATCTGTTTTTCTTCTCTTTCTCTCTAATGAACAAACCCTAACTTGTTTGTTTTTCTTTTGCAAGGTAACCACACTCAAAATTAGAAGAAGAAAGAACTTGAAAGAGGAACAATAGACTTGAAGAAGGAAATTGTTATCTGAAAAGTGTAAACAAAATTAGGTGAACAATAATTAAACAATAAAGAAAGTCAGAAAAAACTTGAAAGAGGAACAATAAACAAAAACAGAAAAAAGAAAAATAAACAAAATAAAAAAAATACAATGGGCAGCGCTTTTAACTGTAAGCGCTGCCTCTAGGTGAACGCGCTGGGGCGATGGGCAGCGCTTTTTAGGAAGCGCTGCCTATAGGAGATTGCGTGGGGCGATGGGCAGCGCTTTTCAGGAAGCACTGCCCATTGTGGGAGTGGAATCAGCAGCGCCAAGTTTAGCAGCGCTCAAAAGCGCCGCCCATGGCTAAAAAAAAGCGCTGCCCATCCCCAAATCTGTTGTAGTGTTTCCAGGCTAGTTTTGGTGCACTTTAACCATTGTTATGCAAATCTGTGGTTAGTGGCATCTAACCACAGTTATGCATATCTGTGGTTAGTGGCATCCAACCATTGCTATGCACATTTGTGGTTAGTGACATCTAACCATTGTGGTATAAATCTGTGGTTAATGAACAAAATTTATTTTTTTCCAAAATTTTTTTCCACAAATTTTTTTAGGTAAATGACCCTCTTACCCTTTTAGTAACAAATACTAAACAATTTGCTTAGTATCATAAATCACACTCCTAAAAAGTCATGTATTTTAGGACAATTTTTTTTGGCTAAAAAGTCATAAAATATGGGACAGAGAAAGTAATAAATAGGTAGGGTTTCCAAACAAGGGAAAGGTACCACAACTACGAAAGGCCATTTGTATGTGGGTACAAACATTGTGTACCTTAAGTGTGGCCTAAAACTATAATATTAAAATTATTAAAAGTTATAAAGATTATGCCCAATCAACGATTGCCAGAATTATTCCTCATTTTTACGTGTAGCTAGGGGGGAGAGAGGAAAATGGGTTGGAGAGTTGGAGTTGTCAATATATAAGTTAAAAAATGAACTTAATATATATAAGTTAAAAAATGAATTATTCCTTAGGTTCGTTCTCGTTGAACTTAATTTTTAACTTATATATAAGCTATTTTTTTACCACCATAGAATATAACTCATTTTTTTCTAAACCTAAATATTAAATAATCATGTCTGCATCATATTTTAAAATGGGAAAAAAACACTAACCTTGAAAGATACTTTTATGACATTATAAATATAGAGCACAAGCAATCCTTTTCCTAGCAAGTAAGCAACTCTGAGTTGTACTATTCTTCAGTTCCACTTATCTTTCTCCTTCTCTCTTTCTCTTACAATGGCTAGAATGTCACAAGAACCTCTACTTGTAGGAAGAGTTATAGGAGATGTCCTTGATTCTTTTACCACAAGCATGAAAATGACTGTGAGTTATAACAAGAAGCAAGTCTTCAATGGCCATGAGTTTTTCCCTTCCACTATTAACACTATTCCCAAAGTTGAGATTCATGGTGGTGACATGAGGTCCTTCTTTACACTGGTATATATAGTTTTTTTTCCTCCTCTCTTCTTAATATTTCCTTTCTCTATCTTTTGAGAAAACAAAAAAACTTGAGCTGTTTTCTATAATTTGTATGTATGTGTCTTTTATTGTAATGATCTGTGGTACTTTTGCATACATGTCTTTTAAAAAAAAATCTAAATTATTGAGCTGAATGTTAACCATTTTTTTTTGCAGGTGATGACAGATCCTGATGTTCCTGGCCCTAGTGATCCTTATCTGAGAGAGCACTTGCACTGGTATATATAGAATATCCATATATAGCTAGAAACCATTGATTTTGTTAGACTAAATTTAGCTGCTAACTATTTAACAGAAGAAAACCTAATTGTAACTAATTAATACATTACATCAGAAGTCAATAAAAACTGCACACTAATAACATATAGTAAAAAAACTAATCACATTAAACTAGGTAGGTAATGATCAAATTTTGTTAATTTAATTTATCTATTTTGTTATGTTTTCTTTTTTGCAGGATTGTAACAGATATTCCGGGAACAACAGATGCTACATTTGGTAGGTTTTCATTTATCTGTTAATATACTATACAAGTATGTATGTACATATATGTGGAAAGAATTAGAATTACTGATCATATAGACAAATATAGATATTGATTGATTAATGAATTTGTAGGAAAAGAGATAGTGAGCTATGAGATTCCAAAGCCAAATATAGGGATACACAGGTTTGTGTTTGTTCTATTCAAGCAAAAAAGTAGAGGATCAGTAACAACACCATGTTCAAGGGATCACTTCAACACACGCACCTTTGCATCACAGAATGACCTTGGCCTTCCTGTCGCTGCTGTCTACTTCAATGCTCAGAGAGAAACCGCTGCAAGAAGACGCTAGCTAGCTATATGCTATTATCTAGCTACTACGTACCCACTTAATTAGCTGAAGAAGCCAAATATATAATTAAGTACTACTATTAATCTATTAGTTTTGCTATGATGATGTGATGAAGTTTCTGTACTAGAAAATTTCTGACGTGTCGATTAAATAACTTGTGTGGCAGAAAAGGAAAAGGAGGAAATCATTTTCTTCTTTGACTAGTGATTAAATAACTTATGTGATGTGATTGTGGTTTACTGTCCTCTAGATAAGTTTTACTGTCTGTAATGTATCATTGTATCCTCCTATAATATGTAGATATTAATGTTATTATATTATTACCCTATGGGTTTGGTATATAAAGTAACCATACTATACTCGTGCATCCGCACGGGCCGATCGCGTTACGTCATATGATTACCTCAAATAGAAACGTTAATTCGAAATATCATTAATTTAAAATCAATTGTAAAATATAGATGATGACTTGCATACGGACAGGTGCTGTCGTACTCTTTTTAGGAATGAATTTACACAGTATTTAAATAGTCTGAACATTACCCCGTGAAAATAAAGAAAAATTTAAAGTAGATAAAAAGGAGTTTCAAATAAAAAATTGATAAATATTAAAACTAAAAATGTAAAAGTATCATTTAAAAACAATATGTGCATTTATCCCGTGTGTTTTTATATATCGGTGAAGTGTTTTTTTATATATCAGTGTTGTTATCCCATGTTTTTTTATATATCAGTGCAACTATTCCGTGTTTTTTTATATATCAATGCAGTTGTCCAGTGTTTTTTTATGTATCAGTACAGTTATCACATAGTTTCAATTGATTATTTGAGTTGATTAGTAGATTATTGTAGATAGTGAAAGATAGATAGTAGATTATCAATAACAAATATTTATCCCGTGTTTTTTTATATATCAGTAACAATTATTTGTCCTTTGTTAGGTATTAGTGACAAATATTTGTCGCGTGTGTTTTAAATATTAATCAGTTTAAATAGTCATTAAGCCTTCTTGTTTTTTTAGATAGTAGTTTTCAAAAACTATAATTATCAATGACAAATATTAATCCCGTGTTATTTTAGTTGATAGTAGATTATAGTAGATAGTAAATTTGTTAGATAGTAGATTATCAATCAGAAATAAATTTTTTAAATATTAATTAATAATTTAAATAGTCATTAAGTCTGCTTATTTTTTGGATAGTGGGTTTGTAGTAGTAGGTTTCAAAAAATTTAATTATCAATGACAAATATTAATCTCGTGTTTTTTTATATATCAGTGCAATCTCGTAGTTTCAATTAATTATTTTAGTTGATTAATAGATTATAGTAAATAGTAAAAGAGAGATAGTAGATTATTAATAAGAAATATTTATTTTAAATATTAATCAGTAGTTTAAATAGTCATTAAATATTATTGTTTTTTAGATAGTAGGTTTATAGTAGTCTTCAAAAAATTTAATTATCAATGACAAATATTAATCCTTTGTCTTTTTATATATTTGTGTAGTTATCCCGTGTGTTTTTATATATCATTGCAGTTATCTCATAGTTTCAATTGATTATTTGAGTTAATTAGTAGATTATTGCAGTTATCCCGTATTTTTATATTAGATTATTTGAGCTGATTAGTAGATTATAGTAGATTACAGTAGATTATTGCACTTATCACGTGTTTTTTTAGATAGTATTATTATAGTAAATATTAAAAAAAAAACAATTATCCCGTGTTTTTTATATATCACTGCAGTTATCCCGTGTTTTTTATTTATTAGTGCAGTTATCTCGTAGTTTTAATTGATTATTTTAGTTGATTAGTAGATTATAGTAGATAATAAAAGTTAGATATTAGATTATCAATAAGAGAAATTTGTTTTAAATATTAATTACTAATTTAAATAGTCATCAAATCTTCTTGTTTTTTAGATAGTAGGTTTATAGTGGTAGTCTTCAATTTTTTTAATTAAAGTAGTGTTTGTATAAATTTAGTTAAAAGAATTAAAGTGAAGTGATAAGAGAAAGAGAATAATTATTTATGGGAAAAGTAAAGTAAAAAGAAAAAAAAGGAAGAAAGAGAGTGTAAAAGAAAAGTGAAAATGAGGAAAGAGAGTGTAAGAAGAAAGAGAAAAAAGGAAGAAAAAGAGTGTAAGAGAAAAGTGAAAAGTAAGAAAGATAGTGTAAGAATAAAGAGAAAAAAAAGAAGAAATAGAGTGTAATGACATTTTTACCCTCAAAAATTTGAGGTGTCTTTTAGATAGAATGGGGGTATTGGTAAAATCATATGTGGTGAATTTGTATAAATCTATAGTAGATCTTATCTTATAGTTATGTTATATTCCCTCCCTCCTATATTATATAAGCAAAAAAATTTGTCACATAATACATGACTTTTAAAAATACCAATAAAATATAAATTATGTTTTTCTATTATACCCTCAAATATAAATGCGGATTTCCACTCAACTTTACCAATCTCAATTAATGAAGTGCATATTGGGAAGAATGAATTTCTTTTTTTACAAATTCTGTACTAATAATTGCATTTCTTAATTCTCGTGGCACAACCTTAAACGACATCTAATATGAGACGGAAGAAGTATATACTAATAAGAAATAAAGAGGCATGCATGACACACCATGTCTTTTTCTTCCTTTAATTGGTTTAGGGTTTGGGTTTATTTTTACTACTATATATATGGAGTTCAACCTTTTCTGTACGTATGGATTTGATCAAATAGACTGGATCAGAATGGCCTGTGTAACAAACAGAATGAAGATTGAAATTAAGAAAGAATATATATAATAAAAAGTAAAGAAATAGATATCAATTAGCACGGTTGAATGAATGTGTAGCATTTCGGATGACATTTTTTCATAGGGTGTATGTGGATGGAAATTTGCAAATTGCTAATGTTTTGCAGTTGCACTCACACTAGAACACATATCCTAGAACTCCCTGATTTGTTCCAAAGAGGAATGGTTCCGGACAATAAGATTTTAATGCATTTGGTCAATTTGGAAAGCACTAAACAAGATGGTGTTTCATGCAAAAAGAAAGAGATAGCTTATAGATTGTTGAGGGAATTGAGTTACAATTATAGAATTATATATTCATCCCAAGTAGGTAGCTCGGTTGACGAGCTAATGGATACTAAAGAAGTGCACTAAAGAAGTGCAAGAAGGAGGTCCCGAGTTCAAACCCGGGAAACTAACATTTTCCCTTCCCCCACTAACATTGGTTATAAAAATTGAAGGTCAAGGTCATTCTGGTTTAATAATTGTTGGTTAGAATATGACAAAATTATGGTTAGATCTTCACGTTCAATTTCCTCTCTCATTTTTTTAATATTTTTTTCTTATTCAATGAATGATTTAAATTTCATTGCAGTTGCACACAATGTTCACGGGAGGAATCCATTCTCGAAACAAACATATTCATAGTAAATTGACTAAATTGACTAAATCATATAAACTAGTGCAAAATTGGTGAACTATGAATACTTTTGGAGGTATGTAAATGACAAATAAGCAGGAAAGAAACATTGTTGGAAATTAAGTGACAATATTCACATCATATCTCACTTTCAGCACCAAAGCAATCATTGTTGGAAATTCCACAAGAACATCCCTGGCTAGGGAAAGAATACACAGGAGCCAAAGAAGAAGAAAAATAAGCAATACCTGCTTGTTGTAGTTAAAATCAAAAGAGTACATAAGCCAAAGCCATTGCATTGTACCAAAAAATAAGATAAGAAAAAACAAATCTGAGCCGGAATTTGAATTGACTTATTTTTGAGTTTATGAAAAACAACTTATGCAAATAAATAAGCTTTTATGTTAATTCATAAGTTCTCGTTAACGAAAATTGTATCTTGAAAAGCTGTTTTTTCATAAACTACCTTAACAAACTTATGATTATGAATAATACATAAAAGATTATTTATTTCGATAAACTGTTTTCCATAAATTCAAAAAAAAAGCCAATCCAAACGGACCTTGAGTCATTGATAAGTTAAACAGATTTCATTGAGGTAAATCCATTTGAAGATGAATGAAACCAACGGGCAACAAAAAGTACTGTCTGATATTGGTTTTGTTTGCACTTAGATTCACATACAAAGTACAAAACCTTTGTTCTTTTTTTTTTTTGTGGTATTAATAAGTACAAAATCTTTCACTTTTCAAGTCACGGGTTGAATTATATAACAAGCACGTCCTCATGATTTCCCATTTTTATAGGATTTCTGGCATATTGTTGTGAAAGGACGATTGATCATTAACGGTAATGATATTTGTATATATATTTTCTACCAAAAAATAGCCAAAAACCACTTAATAACATCATTTAATTAAGTTTTTTAGGCCATTAATCAACCTGCGAATTCGCCTAAAAAACAGTGAAAAGACAGATTAGTTAATGGCCTAAAAAACTTGATTAATTAGTGTTTTAAATTGGTTTTTGGCCATGTTTTAGTAACAAAATATGTCCAAATATCATTACTCGATCATTAATATTGTGCAACTGAACCAAAATTAGTAAACACAACGTAAAGATGTCATCTCTCAATAAAAATAACTAATAACAAAGAAGTAAGTATTATATTAAATTTTAATGTTTTACAAATTAATATTATAAATTTTGAAATCATTTTATATAAATTTTAAAATTATCATGCTCCACTATGCCAAACCTTTGAGTTTATGTGTGACAATGGACCTAATTCGCATATTAAATTATTTTTCAAAAATATTTTCATGTAAAAAAAATTAAATATATTTTTAGTCCCTATGAAATTCAAGAATGTTGTTTTAGTTCCTACAAAAATTTCATCTAAGTTAATTTAGTCTCGAACATTTTCTCTCTCACCAGTCACCACACTTGATCTCTACTGTTAACTTGTTGCACACATGGCTAACAACGATCTACGTGACAATTTCCACATGGATTTTTATTGGTAGTGTTGATGTTTTATTTAAAATTCCAAATTAAACCCTAATTTGAGGAAATCCAAATTGTCTCATCTCAACTCTCTCTCTCTTTTGTGGTTGTGCTTTCAAGACTCTCCGCCACCGCTGCTCCATCAGGCCCTTTAAGAGCCTTTGTCGTTGAAGGGGAAGACAAAGTATTGGATGTTTACGGTCACCCAACAAATCCACCATTCTGCTTTAGCGTTCGTTTGGATTTGCAGTGGGTTTTATTGAAACGACGACAAGTTCCTACGAAAAGCTGAATTTTGGAATAGTAGCTTCAAAATAGTAGCTTCATACGATTGAATCTGTAACCAGGAATCCAAACACACACTCACTGTTGTATGTCTCTAATGTCTGAATTTGTAACAATTTCCCAAAACTATATTTGTAACA
The DNA here is from genome assembly GCA_039519185.1 of Astragalus membranaceus. Taxonomy (NCBI): domain Eukaryota; kingdom Viridiplantae; phylum Streptophyta; class Magnoliopsida; order Fabales; family Fabaceae; genus Astragalus; species Astragalus membranaceus. The sequence continues at coordinate 159,379,221 of CM076854.1, read as the reverse complement.
AGTAGGGGTGGGAATAGGCCAGACCGTTCGATAGGGGGCTACGGCCCAGCTTACATCAGGGCCAGGCCAGGTTATGTTTTTTTTAAACAGATTAAGCTAATGCTTTTTTAAAAGCCTATTTAGCTAAAAGACCAGGCTACAGGTCATCGTAAAAGCCTTTTAGGCCTACCAGACCAGCCTATTTAAGTAAATACAAATAATATTTGTATTACTATTATCTAAGATTTTGTATTTTGTGCTAAATAATAAAATTGCTAATATCTAATCTAATATCTATCTATCTAATATCTAATATAAATTTAATATCTAATCTAATCTAATATATAAATTTATACAAATACACCACATATGAAATTACCTATTAAGACATTTGCGAATCTCGACACTTTACATAATTGAGGGAAAAATTGTAACTTAACTGCTAAAAGACAAAAAAGACAAAATATGACAACTTTTTCCTTTTTACTTTTATGTTTTTTAGTTTTTCCTCTCTCTCTCTCCTTTCTACTTTTTCTTTATTTCTTTCTTTTCTCTATCTCTCTTTCTTCTAATGTCCCATCTCTCCTCTCTCTTTTTTCTTTCTTTTCTTTTATTTCCTTTATCTTCTCTCTCTATTTACTCTCTTATTTCTTCTCTCTTATTTCTTTCCTTTTTTATTTTCTTCATATTCCCTCTCTCTATTTATCTTTATTTTTCTCCATCTATTTTTATTTATTCTTGCGAAATATTTTCTTTCAAATTAACTTTTTATGGGTTTTTTTCATACAAATTTGAATTTATTAATTATTCCTCATTTCATCAAAACACTCAATATTAAAATCTCTATTTTATCAATATCTACTTTTTGTTTTTGTGTCTCGACGATTAACAATTACATATTATAGCTATTTTGATATTTTGTTTTATGACTTTTTGATATTTTATTTTATGACTTTCCTTTTTGATATTTTGTTTTATGACTTTTAATAATCAAAACACTCATTGATTAGTAAAGTTGTGAGAGTTATGGAAAATATTTTCATTACTTCTCACAACTAGAATCTCTATTTTATCCATTGCTATTTTTTTACCATTACAAAAAATTATTTTCATTACTTTTGATTATTTTGTATTATGACTTTTGATTTCTTACGGGAAAACATAACATGTTGTGGCTATAATCATTTTTTATATTTTGCTTTCATGAATATTTTTATTTTTTAAAATGAAAATTTTGCTTTGGAGTCTATACAAGAAAACATTAGACGTTGTCAAATTAATTGTTTTTTATATTGCTTTTGACTTCCAACGGGAAAACGTTACATGTTAAATTTCATTGCTTTTAATTCTCGATGGCGAAAGATTACAAGTTATCGGTAGGCATGGCAACATAACCCGAACCCGCGGGTACCCACCCGACCCCGCCCCGAGTTTGACGGGGCAAACCCGCTTTGACCGGGGACGGGTTTTGGTTCAGGGATGTCGATACCCACCTCGTCCCCGCCCCGAACCCGCTCGACAAAACATAAATTAATTATTTTATTTTACTTCATGCATATTTACTCATTCATTTTGTTTCATAAATTTTGTTTATTTTTAATTTTGATCTATTTCCTATAGAAAAATCTATTTTAATACTTTTAACTATATTTTATCATTGTATTATTATTATTATTATTATTATTTTATTAATTATTATAAATATATTTTTTTTTTATTTTTCTTATAAATTTGTGGCGGAAACGGGTACCCGTGGGGAACCCGTCCCCGTTTGGGACGGGGTTGGGGGATGCAAAACCCGACCCCGATAGAGGTAGGGACGGGGACGAGGAATGCCAAACCCGCCCCCGACCCGCCCCGTTGCCATGCCTAGTTATCGGAATACAAATACTTCATATTAATATGCTCTGAAATTTAACTAATCATTTTACACCGTATTTTACTAATCTACTTCTATTATCTATTTAAACTAAACACTCACTACTAAAATCTCTATTTTATCCATTGTTGTTTTTTGCCACATCACCATATTATACGTTGTTGAAATGCAAATACTTTATATCTTATTTTCACAAAAATTTTGCTTTGGAGTCTATACAAGAAAACATTAGACGTTGTCAAATTAATTGTTTTTTATCTTGCTTTTGACTTCCAACGGGAAAATGTCACAGGGAGCGACGATCGCGGTGGTTGCAACGTCGCTGGATCCACTTTAACCGTATCTTCTTTCTCTCTCGTTTGCAAATTCTTTTATCTTATCTTCGTCTCATTTTCTTTTCTTCTTATTTTTACTCTATTTTTTAACATTTGAAGAATGTACTAACTTTTTTTAACTTTCTCTGCAACTTGAACTTTTTAGGGCGTAATGGTAGCTACAGGGGCGGCCACGGGGAGCGGCCACGGGTGTGAGGCAGTCACGGTGGTTGCAATATCGCTGGATTCACTTTAACTGTATCTTCTTTTTCTCATGCATCTGTCTATTCTTTCATCTTATTTTCATCTCACTTTTTTCTAATTTTTACTCCGTTTCTAAGATTTGAAGAAGGTATTGACTTTTTTAAACTTCCTACAACACAAATTTTTAAGCAACTTGAAATATAATCTTTTTCATCAGCTTATGCCTTTTTCTTTTATTACATTTTACAATTTTCAATGTATTTATGGGTTCCTAGCACATTATAACAAATACAGTATCACTCGTGCGGATGCACAGGTATAGTACTAGTTTTATTCTAACTTAAACATATTGACATACATCAATTTTTGACATATTTAAAGTTACTATTAAAAAACAAAAATTTAAATTGGATGTCATATACAATAGAACTTAATCTCACTGACCTATTAACTTTTTAGACTACTTACAAAAGCATATATCAGTCAAAGGTTGTAGACTTTCGTAAAAAAATAGTGAAATAGGCTTTTAAACAGGCTTTCAGGCCTTGGTAGACTTTTAAAAAGGCCAGGCTAGGCCTAAAAATTGGGCCTACGACAAGCCACAACCCAGGCTCAGGCTTATAACACTCTCAGCACAAGCCAGGTTCAGACCTTGCAAAGCCTAGCTCGGCCCAGCCTATTCCCACCCCTAGTAACAAGTTAGATCATCTGGTGTGTGTGGATTTGTTTGTGGTTCTTCTTTGGAGCGAAAAACTTGGCACTCTATTGTAGGGTATGAACTATAAATATAATCAAATCAACTACTACCTTATTAAATATAATCAAAACAACTACTACCAAAAAAAATACCCTTTTGTAAAGCCCATTTTTTGAGGACAATTATGTCATATCCAATTATTTTATCTCACTTTTTTAATTGTAGGTCCCACTTTCTCACATCATCTCTTTACTTTTCTTATCTCATTTAAAACTCATCAACTATCAACTATTCAACTATAAATCAACTATCAACTATAAATCAACTATAATCAATAATCAACTATAAATCATCAACTATAAATATAATCGAAACAACCACTACTAAAAATACCAAAATACCCTTCTCTAAAAACCTTTTTTTGAGGACAATTATGTTGTCGCTAATAAGTTTCAATTTTTAAGTTTCAACGAGTAAATACTATATGTTGTTACTATAATTTCATTACTATCAATTCTCTATGGCGAAACGTTACACATTATCGGAATAATTATTTTATATTCTGCTTTTGAGTTACAACGGAAAAATGTTACATGTTGTTGGTATAATTTTATTACTGATAAAATATATTCCGTGTATTTATTCGTCATGGGGACTACATTGTTACTACATGATTGATAATTATCTAACGATAAAAAATGTTAATTGAAGAAAATATTTTAAAGTTATAAAACTTAATTTCTTATCAACTTAAAAGATTTATTGTAACCGAATTCTATCCGAGTCTATTTATACAAAGAATACGATGTTACCCGTGCGTATGCACGGGTATATATACTGCTAGTGTTTTCATAAAACCTACGGATAAAAGTTGCACGGAGTTCAAAGATACTTTTTGGATATGTATGTCGTTTGGTCTTTTTCTTGCTTGATTCCTTAAATAGCCTTTTTTTTGCACAACTGGAACAAGGTTATATTGGTGAAATGGGCTAAGCCACAACCAAGTTACAACAAACACCACTACAAGCCCACCAGGGCCCAACGCATACGGGGTCCAGATCCAGAACACAACCTGCAATTAAAACCACCCAACAACTTACATCAAAAAGGAATAACGCTATAGCTACCCACCCAATACAATAACCAAATAAACCCTAAAAGGAAAGAAACTCAGAACAAACTTTCCTTTTACGATCAATTATCAGGTTCCTAAACCTCCACAATCAAAGCAGCGAACTCGCCAAGAGTCAGAATTTCGCATCAAAATTGATTAAATCACGCAGCGACGACGGGGGTGGAGTATCCAATTCCGAGGAAGAAAAGAATTTGCAGCCATTTTCGCAATACGATCGGCGACAGAGTTCCCTTCGCGATGCACCCATAGGAAGCCTACAGAGGTAAAGTTCGATCTTAAGCACTGAATATCTTCTATAATCTTTTCAATCTCCTTTTTAACACAATTTCCCCTGCACATCTCGACCAAGGCCATGCAATCAGATCCCAGAACGATGGAGTTTAGATCAAGGGACACCGCAAGAACCATAGCTTCCCGGAGAGCCAATGCTTCTACTACCAGTGCAGAGAGAACATAAATACGCGAGGTAACTGATAACTCTATTTTATATAGAGTTATTTATGCATCTAAACATAACTAATTGCTTAAAACCAAGTATAATATCTGTTAAATATAGTAGTATGAGTAAGATAACAACATTCTATGTTTCAAAGAGGATTATGTAATGATTTAAGCATTATATATATATATATATATATATATATATATATATATATATATATATATATATATATATATATATATATTGGTCTGTTTGAGATGTTTGTTCAGTGCACTTGCAGTTAGGTGCAAATACACCAGGGAAACAGCAATGCATCTGCACTAAACTACACTTACAGCAGTGCAACTGCACTTAGGTGCATCTGCACCATCATGCGCTGAAGGCAGATTTAACCCCACCTTGGAAGCACCTCAATTCATACCAATGCATAAACTTTTCTATGACATCATGCTTAGTCATAAGTCACATTGAGGCACATGCCAACATGCAAGAGGAGGCGCCCACAATGGAAAATCATCATGAAAGGCTACGCATCTAGAACACATGGCTTTCCACAATTGGACCTCCCCTTTGGACTCAATCTTCTCAATCAAAGCTCTGAAAAGTAACCATGGTTAAGCCACCTTTAGTCAGCTTGATCTCCAAGCAAACCCTCACTTGAAGGAAACCTTCAAGGCTATATAAAGGCTTCCACTTCTCACTTGAAGAACATCTCACTCATAAGCAATTCACATATACTTTAGTAGTTTCCCTTCTTGTATTTTATTTTATAGTTTTAGTAGTAGTTAGTTGGCAAGAAGGTAAGGAAGGAATTGACGACTTCTTCCTTCACTTCTTCATCAAGTTATTTAGGTGCAACTGCACCAGGAAGTCAGTGCTTCTGCACTGCTGGGCAAATTTATGCAAGAGTACTTCAATCAGTGTAATCTCTAACCTATTGATATCTCTTGTATTTTCCATTATATTAATATATTTTATTTCATCTATCTTTGCCTTGCAATGCATATTATGAGCTAAACCTCTTTGGTTGAGATGTTCTAACTTTATAATAAGCTTTTGAGTAAGTTATTATGTTTTCAAAGTGGTGTATGCATTTTTGGTTTTTGTGTTATACTACATCCATATTGTTTTAAAGTTAATCACTTAAAATGAGTAGAGTTATATTCACAGACATGGTTTATAACTAGAAATCAACTACTGTAAAAAAAAACTAGAAATCAAGAACTAATAAGGGTGAGTGTTTTAATGAAGGCTTTGTTAACTTGTTTAATAAAGAAAAATTTGTTAAAACCATGTTAAGTCCTAGACATAGGATAACATAGTCCTTAGGGTAATGCAGTGGGTACTTAAAAGGAAGGAGTGTACTTATTTAGCAACTTAGACAAGAATTGTAAGAAGGCAAGAAAGGAATTGACAACTTCTCTCTTTACTTTAAGACAAGGTTTTAAGAGCTTGTAACGAAACTCTGAAGAAAGTAACTGAAAGGCACATACTGGTGCAACTGCACTCAAGTGCATCTGCAACACAGAAAACACAATACTCTTGAAAGTGATTTATTTAGTGAAGACATCTCAACTATCATTCTCAACTGATTTCCTTCATAGTTTTCTGTACATTTACATTCTGTTTTCCTAAACATTAAACACCCAAAATTGTGAGTAGTGTAGTAGCACTAATTTATATGCTTTCAAAACATACAAAAGTTTAAGCAATCCCTGCGGGTTCGACCTTTCTTATCATTATATTACTTGTTTGTGACTGTGTATACTTGCACATCTTTTCACACACCAGTAACCCCTGAAATCCTAACCCCTCGGCTCTTTCTGCAAATTACTCCACTAAACCCACAACCTGTGCTCTCATTAAAGTGATCATCGGTGTTGATCTTAATACAATCCCCCCTTGGGGGACGCCATTTGCAAATAGATCTCCCAGAAGGTATAGAACTACTTTGAGATATATCAGAAAAGGCCCTGGTACTCATAAACTCACTAACAAAAGCTTTCATAGCAAACAAAGTTCCCATAGGGTTTGGATTAAGATTCTCAAACACCTTAGAGTTCCTAGCCTCTCAAATGTACCAGAGAGTAATAAGGATAATAGGGAAAGAAGGATCGGAACCCTTACCCTTATTAGAATCCATTGCAAGTAAATCATCCAGCCAAATGTTAATGTTGGTTGTATTAGTAGCCAGAGGGACATAACACTGATGTAAACCAAACCAGAGGGGAGCAGTCCACAGGCATAACAGGAAAAGGTGTTCAATAGATTCCACCTCCATTTCACAAATAGGGCACATTTGACCCTTTTTAATCCTCTCTTTTACCAAATTATCCTTGGTAGCCAGAGCATTTTGCCTTACTTTCTAGGCAAATTGTTTGATTTTTTCTGGTACATTTGCCTTCCAGATTTCCTTCCAAGAGTCACCAGACAAAACAAACGATGTGGAAGGCTTAGTTTGGATACAAACAGCCTCCTCTATAAGGATACCATACTCTGACTTCACTGAATAGCATCCATCATTATAAGTCTTGGGTTAGAAAAGCTTGTCCCTAGAATTTGACCAGCCAATAGGAGTTTTAAGGATCTCAATAGCAGAATCAGGAGATAGAGAATTCCTTAGAATCTCCATATTCCAACAGTGAGAGGATGGGTCAATAAGCTCCTGCACCATCTCCAAGCCACACCCTTCCTTCAACTTTGCCATCTTTCCTGAGGCCAACCAACTGTCCCTTGTAATATTTATTTCTGCCCCACTACCCACACTCCATCTTCCTTCCTTCTTCAGAATCTCCTTTCCATGTAGTAAGCTTCTCCACATCCATGAAATTCCAAGTTTAGGTTTCACTTCCTAGAAACTCTCCCTTTTGCAGTATATCCCTTTCAGGATTTGAGCCCAGTATTCATCAGGATTTTGTATACACCTCCAGGCTTGCTTTGCAAGAAGAGAGGAGTTCTGAGTTGTGAAAGATTTAAACCCCATTCCTCCAACACTTTTACTTAGACACATATGATCCCAGCTCTTCCAATGAATTCCCCTTTTCCTAATCATTGAGCTCCACCAAACATTAGCCACTGATGAACACAAGGATTGGCAGAAATTTTTGGGGAGCCTTACAATGTTCATCACATAGGAAGGGTTAGACTGCAACCAGTGCCTTAATAAGAACCTCATTTCCTGCTTGAGACAAGAACTACTCTTTCCACCCTTGAAGCTTGGAGAATACTCTTTCTCTGATCTACTGCAATGCCTGGCCTCTTGAGTTCCCCCACTCAGCATGGATTCCCGGGTATTTTCCTGGAGATTCCCAAATTGGAATGTGGAGAATATCAGAGATCAAGGTAGGAATCGTAGGGGGACAATATCTGCCAAAAAATAAGACCTGATTTTTGAAGATTGATTTTCTGTCCCGAGATTGAAGTAAAGTCATTTAAAATAGCCACCAATTGATATAAGTCACGCCTCCTAGCTTCACCAAAAATTAAGGCGTCATCTGCAAAAAAACAAGTGGGTTAGAGGGGGGCTCCAGAAGCCAAGCCCAAACCAGAGAAATTGCCCAAGGAGTGAGCCTCAGAGATTAGCCTAGATAGGACATCAAACACAAGAATGAAAAGGTAAGGGGAAAGAGGGTCACCCTGCCTCAAGCCCCTACCAGGAATAACAACACGACGACTCTTTGACCCATTAACTTGATAGAAATATCTGACAGAGGACACAAGACTCATAACCCACCCCACCCAAATTAGAGAAAAACCAAAAGATACGAGAACTTCTCTAAGAAAAGTCCAATCCACCCTGTCTATGCCTTGTTCATGTCTAGTTTGATGGTAAAACCATTCTTAGCAATAGAATTTTTCTTCTTCAAAAAGTGAAAACCCTCTTGAGCAACCACTAAGTTGTCTTGAATGAGTCTACCCCCAACAAAGGCACTTTGATGGGGGGAAATAAGGTCAGAAAGGAAGACCTTCAATCTTCCAACCATGATCTTTGAAATGATTTTGTAGATGTAGTTACAACAACTAATGGGTTTCAGTTGAGAAACAGACTCTGGATGGGGAATCTTTGGTTAGAGAGCCACTAAAGTATCATTGATAGGTTCATCTAGATCAAACTCGGATTCGGTAAGAATCTCATTTTTGGGTAGTACAAAGGGGGAATTGGCCCAAAAATTGGATAGGGGTCAAGACGCATTCGGGTGCCGGCGGCTGACTCAAGTGCCCCCCGAACCGCGCGAAATGGTCGCCTGTTACACATCCACAAAGAAACATTTCACAGCATTAGTGACCTCCACTTTTATAACTTCCCAGTGCTTTTGGTAAAAAAGTCCATTAAGACCATCTGGTCCTGGAGCTTTCAAAGATCCCATAGAAAAAATAGTTCTTTCAACTTCACTGTCGGAGACTTTAGCTGTTAAGGCATCATTCATTCTTTGAGTCACACAACTAGGAATGACTTTTTAAAGAGTTATTGGATATAGAGGTGCTAGAAGCAGTGTAGATATCAGTATAGAACTCTTCAATAGCCATCAAAATGTCTTTCTGCCTCTCCACCCAGCATCCATTCTTATCCATAAGCCTATGAAACCCATTTCTGGCTCTCCTCTGCACAGTAGATGCATGAAAGAAATTGGTGTTTTTATCCCCCAAAGTCTACCACTTAACTCTTGATTTCTGACCCCAGTAAGCTTCTTCTTGTTTCCACAAACAATCAATTTGGATTCTAATATTCCTCACTTCCTCCACTTGATTAGAGGTGCCTCCATCATTTAATAGGTTTTGTAATCTGAATTTCAACTTGGAAATCTCCACAGCAGCATTTTTAAAGGTTTTAGAATGCCAAGATGACAAAGCTCTCTTGCAGTTCCTAGCTTTGTTTGAGAATGAACTCCACATATCAGTCTGATGATTCCCTTCAGCCCAAGCACTAGCAATAACATCATTACATTCAGAATGATCCTCCCAGGAAGCTTCAAATCTAAACTGCTTACCGGGTCTCGTAGGAGGTTTAGAATGAAGCACAATTGGTGAATGATCAGAATTAACAATAGGTAAAGCAACCCCCGCAGCATGTGGGTAAATACTTCTCCAACTCCAATTCACCACAATTCTGTAACACCCCGGTATTTCTAACTTGTCGAAATACCAAAATGCAAAGCATGGCATGCATCAGAGTTGACTTGTATGCCTGGAATATTGAACACAACTAAAACTTCGATAAATAATTATCAAACGGTTCCATGAACCTCATTAAACTTAACATAAAGTACTTAAGTCTCATGACTTAAAACTTATACAACCTGGTGTTCAATATCCAAAACATAAGTAGTGAAAATGATTTACAACTATTAGCCAGTAATAATTATACAATCGATAATACAAAGATAACAAAAGGGAAAAAAGCATAATCATAAAACTGATTCTTCAGTAGCTCCATAAGGCACACCGTCTAGCCATGCTTCTTCGCCTTTGCCTTTCCCTGTTTCTCTGTAAAAACCACAATTATAAATGGTGAGATAAACATTATCTCAGTGAGTCCTATCGAGACCCCTTAACACTAGCGGTTCATTATGCATCATTTTCATTCGTAGCCCAAGTCTGGATAGCCACGTGTAACATGTCATACTAACACAACACCGAAGACCTGCAGTTTCAGTCCCCCGATGAACCCAATCCACTAATCCTTTCATCAGTGGGAAAACATAGAAGGGGCCTAGGTTATGGGCTCATGACTTCCCTCCCCTAGTGTTCTATCATAGGGGTCGTCACCCCAATTAATGTCTTTTACATTAATTATCATACATTGAATTATATCAAGTAATTCATTATCATACCTTGAATTATATCAAGTAATTTTAGTGGTCACCAAAACCTCAATGAACCTTTAGTCCATTGTATTAACATATACTTGTGTTTTCTCACCCGTAACCCTAATCGATTATCGTACATTTAACATACTTGGACAATTTCCAATATCTCATTCATACCTACGCTTATTTATGCGAATTACAGTTTATTTGTCAATACATAGGGTTGGGGAAGGGATTAGAATGAACTTGGAATCAATTGGAATAACTTAGAACATGTTTTGAAAGAGGGTAACAGAAGCGGACGCACGGTCCGTGCGCTAAGGCGCACGACCCGTGCGTGTTTTTAAAAATTTTGGCACGCAGAGACCGAACAGGGCGCACGGTCTGTGCACTAAAGCGCACGGCCCGGGCGTGTTTTAAAAAATGTTTTGCGTAGGACGCGCACGACCCGTGTGCAGGGGCGCACGGTCCGGGCGTAAGCATCAGTCCCCAGAAAATGCTGTTTTCGTGAAACATTACCATCCCGTTCGATTCCAATATTCATCCCGATCGATTTCCTAACACAACCAGACATCAATCCAATCCAGAACAACAATCAAAACAATCACTTACTTGCCAAGCAATCAATCATTCATGACATCAACACACCCATTTTTCCAAATTACGGTTTTAACGAAAATTTTCATGAAAAACGAAACTCAAGGTTACTCGGTTCAGAAAACATGTGAAATCAGTTTCAAAAATATCCCTAAGAGAGTATAGAACTCACCTTTGGCAATGAAAATCGCACACACAGCAACTAGATTTCAACGAGCAACGTCCGTAAGCTCACGAACAATCCCCGAACCTTCCACTCAACTCGAACTCAAACAGCCCCAATTCCTAAGAACAGATTCTGACTTTGACCCTATGGCTTCACAACTATTTCAACTTACAATGTATGTTCAGAAATGTTGTACTCTTGCTTTAGTAGTGACATGCACAGCTTTGAACTCAATTTTCTCAAGTTGAGCTTGAGATGCTCATCAATGGCGAATTGGGATTTAGAAGGGTGGTGATAGTGATTTTGGTATCAAGTTGAAGAGGAAGAAAAATGAGAGAGATTGGTATCAAAAACTTGTACATGCATGAAGGTTTAGGGTTTACTTCCCTCTTCTTCTTCACTCTCTCTCTCTCTCGACTTCTCACCCTCCCTCTCTCAGCTTTTCTTTCTTTTCTTAAGTTCTGGAAATAGTGAATGTGTGGGTCATGGGAGTAAGGGATGTTGGGTCAGCTGGGAGGGTTTAAGTGGAAAGGATGGAAAAGACCTTATCACCCTCATCTTGATTTTCACTTAACTTCTAAACAATTACTTAATCAATGGTTTCTTGTCATAAACTTAATTAAACAAACAACTCCTCATTAATTCATTCAATCCATGACCATCATCTCTTAATTAATAATTTATGCTAACTTGTATAATTTTAGCTAATCAATTATCTTGTGACATCTTGCTAATTTCAATAAATGAAATTAGCTAAATTTGGGATGTTACAAATTCTATCAATCTTTTGCTTGGTAATCACCTCATCCCTTCGATTACTAATCCAAGTATATCTATTCCCCTTCAAATCCAGGTCCATTAAGCCAGTATTGTTTAAAAACTTTCTGAACAGAGAAATTCTTATTGGAGCCACTGGTTTTGAACCATCTTTCTCTGTGATAGAAAACATCTCATTGAAATCCCCCACACAGCACCAAGGGTCTCCATTACTGGGCATCCACCTTTCCAACTCCCCCCACAAATGTCTTCTATGTTGAAATAAAGGATTCCCATACACAAAAGTCATCTCAAAAATATTTCCAATTTTCTTCTCTCCCACAGCAGTATGAATATAGTTTCTGCAAGATTCTAGGACTTGAATCGCATACACACCATTCCAGAACAATCTCAGACCCCCTCCAGTACCTAGGGTGGGGACACAAAACATATTCTGGTACCTCATCTTCCTTCTTACTCTCTCAACTCTTTCCTTCTGGGCTCTGGTCTCCATTAGGAATAAAATGGCCGGCTTTTGACCCTTGCACAAGTCATTTAGCTCTCTACTAGTCGTAGCAGCCGCCAAGCCACGACAGTTCTAGCTAATTGTAGTCATTTGGCTTTTGGGGGCTTGCTTAGGCTCGCCTCCTCAGCCATGTTGTGATTGCACCCAATACTGAAAGTCCCAAAAGCATTTTGTACCCTCTATTTCTAGCACACCTTCAGTCTCCCCCCTTTCCCCTATAGTGATTGACTTGAATCTCTTCCCTTCCACCTTATACTTAACCTCATCATGAATTGAATCCTTCTCAAATAATCTCTTCTTTTTTAGATTCATCCCAGTATCCATGCTAAGGGCTAGTGCACACTCCTCCACACCATTGAGTTGGGCTTTTGAAGTCACTTCCTCCATAGGGAACTCCATAAAGTAAGATTCCTTATTGATTAACTTGGGTTTTTTCCTCCAGCTACCCTGATCTTTGCTCTTCATATCTTCTCTAACCTTCTTCACTTGGTCAGTAGATAATTTAGCTCCACCATATTTAACATTTAGGTTGCTAGGACTAGTCATATCTCTTAAATTGATTGGTTCTTTAAGACCCACATTTTCTTTATGAAGGCCTAGTAGATTCATATCACCAGGGCCCAAACCAGGTTGGGAAGACCCCCAACAAGGTCAATTTTTGTGAATTGAGGAGTGATTTTTATTTGATCATGAGAAACATTCCCATTACCAGAGGCTGACTGCTCTTCATTTCTGTTTATTGCAGGAACATAATTTCTGAAACTAGCCACCAGAGCATGGTCAGGCCTAGTTGTTTCCTTGATATTATCTCCATTTGAAAGCTGGGAGGGCCTCCTAAGGGAAACTTCAAAGCTTGTTCACGGTAATGTCTCTATAGAAGCTCCTCACAGACTTTCTCCGCCTGAGTTTTTTCCTTATTCATAGGGGGATCTTTACTCTTGTAATCCTTGTTCAAAAAGTGCAGGGATCTGGGAGCTGTAACACTAATGTGAGACCCATACTTTGGCTTAGAAGAGTCCAAAGTTGACAACACCAATGGGCTTTGGCTGTTCTGTAATCATGCCCGATGATTCCACGCTTGTAGCACAAAGCCTGGAGCCTTTTATACACTACAAAAAAAACAGTGTTTAGCGACGGATTTTAGCGACGGATATGTGGTCCGTCGCTAAAATCAAAATTAGCGACGGATTTTACACAAAATTAGCGACGGATTGAAAACAAGGTATTTAGCGACGGAAATTGGTTAAATTAGCGACGGATTTAATATGGCGCGAAAATTGAAAAAAAAATTTGAATTAGCGACGGAAATCCGTCGCTAAATCCGTCGCTAATGTTTGGAAAATTGTGCCACTGACCGTTGCAGTTGATTTGACACGTGACAGACATTAGCGAGGGAAATCCGTCGCTAACGGGTAATTTTTTTTTATAAACCCGAATCCTTCCTCTTCCTCTTTCATTTCTTCCTCTTCCTCTTTCATTTCTTCCTCTTCTCCGTTTTTCCTCTCTTTCATTTCTTCCTCTTCCTCTTTCATTTCTTCTTACCACCACCACCATCATCTTCTCCCTTCAACACCACACCACACCATCCTCTTTCATTTCCTCTTCTTCCTCTTTAATTTCTTTTCCTTCTCCATTTTCCTCTTCCTCTTCCTCTTTCATTTTTTCTTACCACCACCACCATCATCTTCTCCCTTCAACACCACACCACACCACCACCACCACCACCACACCATCCTCTTTCATTTCCTCCTCTTCCTCTTTAATTTCTTTTCCTTCTCCATTTTCCTCTTCCTCTTTCATTTTTTCTTACCACCACCACCATCATCTTCATCTTCTCCCTTCAACACAACACCACCACCACCACACCATCCTCTTTCATTTATTTTCCTTCTCCATTTTCCTCCCCAACCCCTTATCTCTCCCTCTTTCTATCTGAGATTAGCATTTTTTTTAAAAAAAAAAGAGATTAGCGACGGATTTTAGCGACGGATTTCCGTCGCTAAAATTGGGTCAGTGTCACTGTCAAATCAGCTGCAACGGTCAGTGTGCACAGTGTTTAGCGACGGATTTTAGCGACGGATTTTCCGTCGCTAAAATTAGCGACGGATTGTATTCCCTCGCTACCCAATTAGCGACCAGCTTTTTAGCGACGGAATTGGTCCGTCGCTAATTCCGTCGCTAACAGTAATTAGCGAGGGAAAAACAGGCATTAGCGAGGGAAAAATCCGTCGCTAATGCGCTGTTTTTTTGTAGTGATACTTGTACGTCACCCACATTCTTGGTAAGTTTCTTCTAGGTATCCAACAACCAGTAGGTATAGGTTTTTCCAAGGAAACCCTAACCCTTCCCCTTATAAACGTACGTAAGATCCTCCCCTCAACAATAGGATCCTCCACCTCCATAACTTCACCTATGTTACTGAGAAGTTTAGTAGCATTATTCACAGTTAGGTTTTCCAAGGAAAGGTTATGTATTTGAATCCAAAAAGGTGCCACGTTGAAAGGGATCTCATGACACGCAACATTGGGAAGCCAATGCTCCAGACACATAAGTTGATTCATAACAAACCAATGAGCCTTTTGTAACACATCCATAGCATCTTCCTCCTTTGCAAAACTGAATAAAAACATGTTGTCTCCTAGCTCAGAGATATGAAGACCTCTATAGCTAGACCATGCCTGATTGATGATGTCTTTAATAGCTTTGACATTCAATACTCTAGTAACATTGATTTTGCCTATTAGGGCAACTTTTGTTAACATTTCATCAGATATAGGTGTTGTTTCAAGCAGATCCTCCATTTTTTCTGGGTTCTCCATCTGGTGTCCCCTTTAAGAAGAAGTAGAAGCCATCAGAACAGACACACACAAGGCAAAGATAGGGAAGACAGACACACAACTAGACTCAGGACCAGCGACAAAACAAGACACAGAACCAGGAGACTAAAGACACAAAGGCAAGAAAACTACGAAGAATGAAGATGACATAATACTATGTAACAAAGGACTCTATAAAACTATTTTTGCACTTTTGTGACCGAGACAGAATTCACTAATGGCACTACTCCTCACTACATCACACTAAACTATAATAATGGAACTGTGAAATCAATTTGTGACCGAAACTATTTCCTTAATGACTTCTATCAATAACAGATTGAAGGAGCTATGGGTAACGAAGGCGATTAGCTTACGTACCAATAGTACATAACACTAACCAGCATGTAATAGCCTTAAACTCATTCATGACCACTCCTTTTGCGACAACACATAGAAAGGACAGAGTCAGAATTACGGATACACGCAAACAACTAGATGAAAACCCTAACGGCTAATACCTACACCAAAAACCCTAAGGCACCAAAACCCTAGCGGACAAAACCCTAGGAACTATGAGCGATCACACTCAACTCATTCTTCTTGCTAGTCGTCGAGAAAACAACTTCAAACAAAGAATACCTAGTGTAACTTAAATAGCCTTTGACATATATAAAATCAGTGGTAATGGCTTGAGCCTTGAGTTCAGGCTAATACTAAAGCCCATCTAACACACTGGTTTTTTGGGTAATAGATCTAAATTTACAAACCCGTAAAGTTGTGACTCAACCTTCGAATCTAGTGTTTTAATTTTAAAAAAAATATTGGTTGTGCATTTATTCTACATTATAATAATTGTTACCCATTTTCAGATATTATTTTCAATCCATTTTTCTTTGATCTGTTTTCTTTTGTATTGATTTGGGCCTTGCCCATTTGTCTTTTGAATCAATACAAATTTGACCCAAAAAAATCCTAATATATTCCCTATTCAGAAATCCAGCCAAAATCTAACACCAAGGTGTAATACTAATACTGATACATCTTGCTCTGATTATATTCCTATTGTATGTGCCTGGCGGAAGACCCTTAGTACAACTAAAAGCATTACAGTTCACAAGGGAATGAGCAGCAGTTGAATAAAGTCAACGGGTGAACTACTAAGCTCAACAGAATAGAACAAGTTGCAACTTGCAAAGTCTCGATAAGATATTAGTTACTATGGCAAATATGAAATATTTTACCTCGGATGACAGCAATTACAGTACTCATAGGGAGTGTCTGGTTGCCTACTTAATCTTGTAAAATATAGTTACTATTTATTATTAGTTATTAATATAACTCAAACTCTAATTCAATATCTGTTAAAACATTGCTCGGTAACAGCTAACAAACAACAAAAGTAATACCCCTTATTCATAAGCAACATTTTGTACCAATCCATTGAATTCAACAGTTGTTATTTTGTTAATGTTATTTCTGACAGTTAAAACGCGAATAGACATCACCCCAGGTCCCGGGCAACCAATAGAACCCTCAAAAAATGAGGATGATTAACAATTAGACAAGAAGTAATGGCGTGAATCCATGAGTTGCAGAAGGTCTGGATGAACTTCATTGGGCATAAGAGCGGGCATAATGGAAAATGAGTATATGTGCAATGATACGAATGAAACAAAATTCTCTTCTACGACAGTAGGCTTCAAAAAGCCAAGCGAAGTTTTTCACAGATGTAAGAGGAAACAGGCTGAATGCTTATCAGCACCAAAATTTCAATATTTCCACCTAACTTTCAGATAGATTATTTGCTCATGATATCGATAGGAACTGGGAAGTGGAATCTATATAAATCATAACACATCACAAACTTACCCTCAAACTAACTAAATAAAGGGTTTACCTATCAATATTCCCCCTCTAAACATTCACCTTGTTCTCAAGCGAAGGATAAATATACAAATAGCCCCACCAGGATCCCACAGCATGGAACTTAAGATATAGTTTCCAATTTACCCAAACCCTGTTTTGCATAACTGATAGGAAGTCGGTTTGATTTGGGATCCAGATAGTAACTTTCCTCCAAAACATTCCAACACTGTTGGTTTGGGCTTGGCCCGTCTATTCAGCTAGTCGGTTGACCTTAAAATGCATACAAAGTGGGACGGAGGGAGTATATTTTATTGGCCTCAAAACACTGCTCCGCATTGATCATCCACCCACCAATAGGCTCCCTTCCATCAAATCATGGAGTCATTTTTTTGCATGCCAACCATCAATACCTGTGATCTTAAATGTTTCTTATACCCACAGCTCCAACTCCAATACCAAACGATAGAAATTGGAATCTTTATTAGAAATAACTAAGGAAGAATTTCCCTTATAGGAGGAATGTAGATTGCAAAACTTCAAGGGTCTACACCTCCCAATGCCAAGAGGTCCTAACTTTGTCAAATGAGAACCTAATCTCACTCTAATCCCCTCCTCTTATTTACATACATCACAGCCTAACCCCTTAGATGACTCACTGGCTAACTAATGGGTTTACCAATTAGATATTCCACGAAAAAATTTCAAAAGAAGAAACCTAGTTTCAAACCATGGTATATCTAAAAATTTTAGACAAAGTTAGTTAATATATTTAATGAGTACACAATAGAGTATTGACTAAATTACAATTGAAACTGCAAAAAGATCATACAACTAGTAATTCTTTGATTATCAGCTAATATAAAAAATTGCATACCAGAGATGAAATTTTATGCTCTAATAATCATTTAATATATACAACTTTTATGTCGGTAGCAATTTAAATTCAAATCAGAGAATCCATATTTCAGATTTCAGATCAGTTCCATAATTCTAAATAAAAGGGAGGAAGGGGTAAAAGGTATCATATCTGAGCTTGAACCTATCAAGCTCCAGAGATAAAAATGTCCTGATTAATTTTTCTATGATTACGAATCCAAATAACAATATGATTCGGTCAGTAGGTTCAGCATGCAAACAAATGAGCTTAAAATTCATATCTAAAGGTCAGATTGAGTGTTGGAAATCGGAAGACTTTGATAGTGAAAATGCTTGAGATTTGAGAGTAAACAAGTCTCAAGCAGCATGGCCAAACTTGAAGCTCCTTAAGCTTAAAGACAGCACTTTATAGCTTTTCAAGGTATATATATATATATATATAAGCATTTGTGATGGATATTTTGTGTTTTGACATGTTGTCATAGGTACATGTACTTTGTCCAATCAATCCATCAACATAAATACCTTGTCACCCTTAAATAAAAAACTGCATGTAAAATCAAGTTTAGCATGTTTCTTCTTTGAGTTGAAACACCCCTAACTCAAGCCACATTGCTAAATCTTAGCATCACTAAGCATTCATCCTGATGATGATAAATCTAAATGCCCAAACCGTTCACCTAAGTATGGTTTAGATAAGCACAAAATCCAATCTGACATCTACTGAATCCTAAAGGTAAGCAACATAGTCTTTCAAAATCATAACAATAATGTACGTAACTATATATACTTCTACAACACACACACACACACACACACACACACACAAATTTCTAATTTCTAATCAAGGACAATAACTCCATTTTCTATATCATAGTATGACTGCAACATAAAATAACAAGGTTCAAAATGCAGGGGAAGAAAAAAAGTGTTCACTAAATCCAAAAACAAAAGCACTATGATCCAAATAATCTCGGCGCCAAACGAGTCCCTAGAATACGACAATCAACGAAAACAAAGTGTAAATCAAGAAACAAGCGTACGCTATCAATCCGCGATGTTCATCCCCGCCATCCGTGAGAGAAACCAAAAGACCCGTCGAAGCCCTCGTAGCCCACAACACAAAAATTGCAGCGATCGAGATCCCAAAAAACCCTCCCTGAGGCAAGAACAGCGACAGCGCCGAGAAAATCACCACCGGCAACATAGAGTAACCAACGACACTGGTACAAGTATGAAGATCCAAATTTCCAGTTTTACCCGCCAGCATGTTGAAAACCGCATATAAGAAGCCTGAACAAACCACGATCCAACCTAAAATCACACCGAATTGAATTTTCCCAGCGAGTAATTGAAAGAGGCAAAATGACATGTAGAGAAGAAGAGGTCCCGATAGATCAGCGTCTTTGTGAACTGTGTGATTTACACGAAAAGGATTCAGAACCGATCTGATTTTGCTACAGATTTGTTCAGGGTGGATTCCGAGCTCATCAAGGAGAGGCTCCTCGTCGTCGAAGTTGACGGAACCACCGCCGACGCCGGGACCTGAGTAAATTGGACCGGCTGAGGTGGATGCGGCAGCGGAACCAATGTCGAATGACATGAAAGGGATGCCGGAGTTAGGTTGGAACGGCGGATTGGGTAAACGACGTTGTTGGAGGTTTGGACCGGGAACGGAAGGGTTGCCAACGGATGCAAAAGACACCGGCGGGACTTTGAATTGTTTCTCCATGAGATTAGATTTTGAGATCTGGTTGAAGGAAAAGAAAGTGTGGTGGTGAAATTAGGGTTTTGAGATCTCAAAATTTGGGGGTTTCTTGTATCCTCTTCGCTGATTGTATGAGAGATGGGGAAAGAGCGGTGTTGGAAGGGTTGTTTTGTGCGTTCGGTGACGTTTTCGTTTCGATCTTTTTTGCTTCCAACGATGAAAAAGCCAAGAAGCATGCGGCCTGTTCGTTTAACACTGTAATTTGTGTTTGGTAGTAGACTTGTAGGAAAGAAAGGAACCAAAAAGAACGGAAAATAAAAGAAAGAAGGAAAAAAGATAAGAAAAATGACATAAATATAAAGTGCGATTCTAAGCAGAGGGAGCAAATCAAATCTATCACCGAAAAACTATTAAATATGACTGTAGGATATAGTCTAAAAATTCATCAACGGTTGAGATTTAATACTATTTGATTCAATCTTAACCACTCATCATATTTTATACAATATCTTACGGTTAATTTTAATGATTCACCCGTGATGAACTCGATTTGCTCTCTCACCCTAAAAACACTCAAATATAAATAAATATCTCTATTTAAAAATTAGATAAGAGAATAAAAATCAAAGACAAGTTAAAATTATATTAATATAATAGAATTATTTATTTAAACAATAAAATAAAAATTAAATATGTGAAATTGAACGGAAAAAATTATTTACTTACATAAAGAGTGATAAAAAAACAAGAATGATGCTATATGGTATGAGATGAATTGCACAAAAGCCACTATTAACACAATAAAAAACGAACATGTTGAAACAATGACTAAAAATAATGCTTGTCGCATTGTTTGTTTGAATCTAGTTTCGTACCAATGGGTATTTCACAATAAGTAAAGATGTTTATGTTAAAAGAAAAACACATTGATATTAAAGGAAAAATAATAAAATAAAATAAATAAAATCAACTTGTAAGCAACAATATAATTTGATGCGCTTTTGATCTCCAATCTCCGTCCATCTATTTCTTTCCAAATATGAAAACATTGGATTTATGTGGGCACCCCCCATTGTTTTCCTCTCCTTCCTCCACTTTTTATGCACCAAACAAGAGAAAACTTGTTTGGAAACATGTTTTCCTCCCACCTCTTTTTTCATTCCTTTTCCTTGTTTCTTAACATACTTTATGATTTTGTTAGTCTCAAATTAGAAAATACCATCTTCTAATACAAAACAAGTCACAAAAATAGTAACAAATGTACTGATCAGTTGCGTCTCTATTTCTCCTCACATATTTTCTCTCATTTTATCTTATTTTACTCTGTCGTTATTCTCTCTCCACACAAAACCTAAAGTCATGAAAATCATATCATTTCAAAGTCTTCTCATTTCACCTGGGACTTATCTTCAACTCTCATATGAGACCTTTTCATACACCAAAAGTAGTATATCGTCATTTTCTAATCGGGTTATCTTTGACACTTGGAGCACAACTCGAAATTAAAACTTATCAGAAAAAAAAACTCAAGTACCACATTTATTAGATGTAAGACCTCACAAGAGTTTATAAATATGGAACGCCACTCACCATGTCTTGCCACACATCTTATGCATGCTACACACAAGCTCTTGGGCAACAATAATATTCTAATGAATGCTCCTAGTAGCGACAAAACCAGTCTGGTAAGGAGAAACAACATCAGGAATGAGAAGCTTCAACCTATTAACAACAATCTTTGTGAGGACCTTGTAACTAACACTGCATAAGGAGATAGGTTTGAATTTGATGACAAACTCAGGTTTCTCCACCTTGGGAATGAGACAAATGTCTACCAATACCTTCAGGATGCTGCCACATATTTCTCACATGATCACAGAATGAAGAAGGGATAACACTCCAATTATCTTGATAGAAACCAGCTTGGAAACTATCGGGATCAGGGGTCTTCCAAGGAGCCATGTGAAAAAGAGCTTTTCTAGTCTCACTGAACACTACATTTCGGCCAATATGTCCAACCTCCTCGTTGTTAATAGCCAGAAACTTATATTTGGTGGAAATATAATTAATGCCATCCATATCCTCTTTAAACAACGAAACGAAATAAGAGGAGACCATAACCTTAATATCATCAACATTATCAATCCAATGACCATCATCACCCCTCAACCCAATAATATTATTTCTTTTTTTCATTAGTGCCTTTGATGTGGTAGTACCTGGTATTTCTGTCACCATCCTGAAGCCATTGGGTTCGAGATCTTTGAAACCAAAGAAGCTCTTCCTTGTGAAGAATATAAGCTAACTCCAACTAACGCTCTTTCTCAAGATTAACAAGAAAGGGGTTCATAGAAGTGTACTACTGTCTTCTTTGAATACCACCTAGACGAGCAAGAATTGTTTTCTTTTTGGCTTTGATATCACCAAATGTAGTGTTCGTAGGGATGACTTTGGGCTAGGGAATCAACAACCAATTTGTTCTTTAAATCACCAGATTCTTTATTTGACCTTTTCGTAGGGATGACTTTTGTGGACCCATGGATTTCCTTGGATGCAGTCTTGGGGTCCCACGTGTTTCCTTAAAAGATGTCTTGATATTACTACCGTGAGATTCTCTTGTGCTGCCGTTTTTTCCGTTATGAATTTCTTTAGCCTTTCCTTTTTTTAATTCCTTCTCTCATTGCTATGAGATTCCTTATCTCTCCTATCAATCACCTCATTATTGTTAGACACAATCAGTAACTATTTCGATTGAATAGCAATCATATTTTTGTCAACCGTTCCCTGATCCTCAACGGCGTCCAATATTGGAACGCTCCCTTCATGTTTGGGATCCTTATTAAAAATATTAAATCTTGATCCTGAAATTTCGCTTGTACCCTTGACCACCACCAGAGCAGTTCGTCCGCCGGTAATTCACAAGTTTTGATTGAAGGTCAGGTGAGTCATCTTAGCTAATTCAAACCAAAAGGGTCTCTCCACCTCGACACTAGAGTTGCCATACAAGCAAAAAAGCAAGGGGTGATGAGTAGAGAGTTTTACCCTTGGCAGCACTTTCACCAAAGCATCAAGAAAAGCAACTCTTCAATAGTCATTACACAAGCCACGATCAAGTCTAGCAAACATTCTGGTTGTGTTCTGGTAAAGAACACCTCTCCAAGTAAACCTAGATCCAACTGAACCCAAAGCCATCAACGAGCATCTATTGATACGGTCCAAGAAATCTGTATACCTGCCAACATAAGCTAGGGCTCCTCCCATAATTTCTTCAGAAGCAGCCACCCCGTTAAAGTCACCTGCAAAAAGCCACTAATCCTGCATCGTGTGGGAAATATCAGCCAAATCACGCCAAAAAGACTACCTCAACTCCTCAGAAGGACTAGTATAGACTAGGGTGAAAAACAAAATCTAGTCCCCTTGTATATTCACCTGCAAATGAAGAAATTGAAAATTGTTGCCACCTCATGGATAGTCACAAGCTCAGACTTCCAAGCAGTGATGATGTCTCCACCAAGCCCTCTATTCTTTGCAAAAAGAAAACCATCATATCCTAGCAACATGAAGGTATTGCGCAACCTGTTCGGGTGAGCTCTAATTTCCATAATAACTAGAATATTAGGTCGGAATATTAAAGTATTGCTTGCAATTCATATAAAAACCAGGACTAGCAGCCCCTCTACATTTCCAAACCATTATTTTATTATTTTGTAACATCATAATAAACTAATGGAAGGATAGGCAAACCCTAAAAAGCAACTAGAAATATAGACCAGGGGTCTCCTCCACTACATCCATGTATGAATCATCATTCTCAGACTCACCTTGTTCCTTGGCATCAACAAAAACGTCTCTATCAAGTTGGGTATCATCCTAGGGGGTGCAAATAGCAGGGACATAAGAGACATGCGACTTGGCCTGGTCACGAGTTTTTTTTGTTGTGTGGAAAGGCCCATCTCTAATATGACTGACAGGTGGCCCATTCCCTGTCTCAAGTGGATTCGTACTGCAAGTCGTCCCACGCTGATTCGAATTGCAAGTGATTGGCCCACCCATAACGTGAACTGCAGGCGCGTGAGGAAGAGAGGTAGGTCCCTTCGCAACAACCTTGTCTTTAAAAGCTACAGCGAAATAATTGGCTAGGGAGTCAACGACCAATTTGTTCTTTAAATCACCAGATTCTTTCTTTGACCTTTTCATAGGGACGACTTTTTTGAACCCACGTGTTTCCTTGGATGCAGCCTTGGGGTTCCCACGTGTTTCAAAAAAAATGCCTTGATATTACTGCTGCGTGATTCTCTTGTGCTGTCGTTTTTTCCTTTCTGAATTTATTTTGCCTTTCCTTTTTTTAATTCCTCATCATTGCTGCGAGATTCCTTATCTCTCCTATCAATCACCTCATTATTGTTGGACACAATGAGTAACTGTTCCGATTGAATAGCAATCAGATTTTTGCCAACCGTTCCTTGATCCTCAACAACATCCAATTTAGAAGGCTTCCTTCAAATCTGTGATCCTCATTAAAATATTAAATCTTGATCCTGAAATTTCGCTTGAACCACCACCGGAGCAGTTCGCCTGCCAGTAACCTCATCACCGGAAGCTTCTTTTTCCTATCTTTTAGGAACACGTTTCGGCTTCTGCACCACCAACCAGGCACCCTCATCTTCATCTATATTTTTTTCACGAGGTTGCTCATCATCCTTCATAGTAGTACTAGTATCTCCATGAGGTTTCTCGATGCACCCTTCCTTGTAGTTGATCGGCCGCGCTTTAGATGGCCTGCAAGTGCAAGAGATGCATTTTACCTTACAAGCGATTTTGTAAAGTTGTATAAGCCTGTTTGGATTGGCTTATTTTTGAGTTTATGAAAAACAACTTATCCAAATAAATAAACTTTTATATATTTTTCCATAAGCTCATGATGGTAGTTTATGGAAAAACAATTTATGGAGATATAACTTTTGTTAGTGAGAACTTATGAATTAACATAAAAACTTATTTATCCACATAAGTTGTTTTTCATTAGCTCAAAAAAAAGCCAATCCAAACAGGCCTAAGGTCCAAAATCTAATAAGACTCAAACCCTGCTTTCCTCCGATTCTTAATATTTGGCTTTAGAGTAACTTCAAGACAAAGAATTTACAAAAACCACTATTCAAAA
Source organism: Astragalus membranaceus (assembly GCA_039519185.1). Lineage (NCBI taxonomy): Eukaryota > Viridiplantae > Streptophyta > Magnoliopsida > Fabales > Fabaceae > Astragalus > Astragalus membranaceus. The sequence goes on along the minus strand of CM076854.1, from coordinate 159,354,289 downwards.
GTGTCCCCAGATTTCTCTCCCCAACAAGCGTAAAACTAGTTACAAGGATAAGAACTTTTATTATATTTTTGTCAGCTTATGTCTTCTGTTTCAATACAGGGAATATAAACTAAAGTAAAGCAATACACAAGTAACGGTCATTAGTTTGTTTCTTATGCCAAAAACAATAACAAAAGAGGCTACGAAACATGCTTCACGCTTAGCATGAGCAAACAACATGACTAATATGTTACCTCACTCCCAATCATCCACTACTGTACACATTTCTTCATTAGCAGGACAGCTTCATATTTCTTGTTACAGAATTAATTCACTTTTTCCTAGGTACATTGTTATGGAATTCAAAGAAAAATGCATTTTTATATTCGCTGTATAACTGACGTATCTGGTCTATAATATATGAGACTAGACGGAGTATCATTTACGTTACACTTGATAATTTTAAAACACAAGCTTGAATAAAAGAGTATAACATTTTAATAATATGAAAATATTAAGTTATATTCATTTCTAACAGATAGCCCAATACATGTAGAAATTCATAAACTGATAGAAGATATGATGAAATAAAACAAGGAAATTAAACTGATAGTACCCTGATATTAATTTCTAACATTGCACTATGCAACAGAGAGACTATCTATAACAACTAATGTCCATACTTTGGTTTTTCACAAAAATAAAAAAGATCTTCTAATGAGGTCATGATGCTTCTTCATATCTTCTTTCAGAATTAATCAGTTGGTGGAATTAGGAGGATTCTGACTGGAACTTGTTCCAAGGTTAACGTTGTTTGGAGCATTTGTGTTGTTGGTGTTATTGCCAAGCTTCTGTTTGAGTTGAGACAGAAGTTGTTGATTCTCTTGATTCAGTTGTTCAGCTTTCTTCCTCAGCTTTTCATTCTCTTTGATTATGTGACAGTTCTTGAGGTACAACTCAGTGTTTAGCTTTTCCATCACTATGAAAAACAATTCTCACAACCTGAAAAAAATAATAAGATCTTCAGATAATATATATAGATTTATAATTCTTCACTTCATCGTGAAAAACATGAGTATTTGAGTATGATTGAAAAAAGCAAAAATTAAAAAGAAGGAAATGTCATCATTAAATATTAAAATAAAATTAATAATAAAATGAAGGAAGAATATTAATTATTGATTGAAATAAAAGGGAAGGGGGAATCAAAACAATTATATATATACAAGTTTCCTTGTGAATGTGTTGCTTTATGATTTGCTTTGGTTGATACAATTATGACATATAAACAGAGGGAAAAGAGGCAGAACAATTGAGTGTTTTGGACCACCTTGTCAAAAACAAATAGAGAATATGGGTTGTCTTCTAAAACTAATTAAAGAAGGAGAGACATTGAGGAAAAATAACAAGTTATCCAAATCTACACTCACTACTTGAAAGCACAAAAAAAATGGTTTCTTTCGGCAAGAAAAGGATAAAGGTTATACATAAAAGAGACAAGCTTCATATGAAGATCATGGTGTTTTTTGTTTATGTAACAAGCCATGTCTTTGTTCTCATTCAAAAAATAATTAATATTTTTGTCAAAAAATAATATATTATTATATCTACATAGACAAAGTTTCTAGAAGTAATAATAAATTTAGGAGGGCTATGTATTTTAAAACTAGAGAAAGACAAAGAAATCATTTGGAGGGTCATGGTGTATTAATGAAAATAATAATTAAATGTAAGTGAAGGTAAAAAGTATAAAATTCATAGAGAAAAGGGTTGATAGCCAAAACATCTCTTCCAATACACTTAAAGGAAATCAAGAAGACATAGAAAAAAAGGATGATTTGGACTCAGATGTTTAGAAACATGTTAATAAAACCAAACAATAGTTGCTAATGAGTCTCAAAATACAGAACATTGTCTATCTTTCTTTGTGAATACGAGGAAGAGAAAACAAAACAAAAACACCAGAGAGAGAAGGAGAGAGAGAGAGAGAGAGAGAGAGAGAGAGAGAGAGAGAGAGAGAGAGGAGAAGGGTGGGGTCCTCTGTCTTTCTCTCTTGAGCTTTTCAAAAAAGATCACCTGGCCTTTTGAAGGAAGTTGGTGAAGGAATCAAACTTTGAAGTTGAAGTAGAAGAAGATGAAGAAAAGAGTGATGAGAAGAAAGAAGAATGAGGGTGTTAATTTATAGAGAGAAATTCAAGAGAAGAAGGAAGAAAAAAAGGGAGAAAATGTGTGTGTCTCTCTCTCTGACAACAATCATGCATGTGTAAGCATGAAAGGCGGCTTGTTATATGAACCTAAAAAGATTTTCATGTTTCGGTTCTATGATGAATGATTATTATGATTATGATTATAGAATATGCTTATGGCGTCATGTGAATCATTATTTTCAATAAAAAGAGAGTTTTTTTTTTCCTAATGTTTCTACCGTTTCTTTTCTTCTATAACTTCCTTTCCTTGTTACATGCAATTGGAACAAACTAAAAAGAAAACCGAAAGGAACACTCTCTTCGTCATTTTCTCTTAAATATGTACCGTATGATTAGCTAATTAAAACTCATATCGATTCTATAAAATTAACGGGTTCTATTTCCTAAGTAGTGGGACCCACATGAATTTTAGCCAATCACAGAGCGGGTGTCAAAAGAGAGTGTTGCTGGTATTTCGAGAAGAAAGGGTAAATTGGGAATAAAATATTAAGAGGGTCATTGTTCTAGGTTATGTAAAATGATGGTGGGCTAGGCCATAGAAAGATTTGCAATGATGATTTGGATTGAATCCTGTAAAACTAGCATCAGTATTTTCAGCACCCTTACTTAGCCCCCCCACCACCTCACCTTACCTTACCTTACCCTCTGTCATCAATTGCTATTTTGTTTTTATTTATTATTATTATTATGTTGTTTTTTCTTCTATTTTTAGTCCTTCATGATTCTCACTTTTATTTTGCAATTTTCATGTGTTGGTCACTGTTGGTAATAATCATTTCTCATTTCCGTAATACTATTATTAATATTCCTTTTGTTGAAAAAAATTGCAGTTTTTGTTTTCTGCACTGCCAATTTCTTTTTTATTTTTTTTTTTTATAGTTAATATATTATAATATTACATTATATGTCTTTTGCATTTTTGAGTAATAAAAGATTTTGTTCTTGTCAAAAATTGTTGGAATGTGTTAATTGCATAGTCAGAAATTCGCAATTCACTTTGGTACGTGGTATAAGTATGGGACGCAATTCGCTACTGAGTATGCACCGGATATACATATTCGGTATGTTTATATTCGGTATGTAGGTCTGTTCATGGTTCAGTTCACAAGGAGAACTGCACCAAATTGAACCGAACTGTTTAAACAGTTCAACCGATGGTATGTATGTTTGGGGTAACCAATCTTTTGGGTTTTCCAATCAACGTGAATTCTAACGGATTTTTGAATAACCAATACGTCCAAGTATCGCGAACCAATTCGCGGTTCTCTATAAAGTAGGAGAATTATGTGACTATGGTTACTTGAGTGGTGTGGTTTGTTCATTTTATATGTTTGGGATTATGAGATTGATTTGTTTTAACAAACAAAAAGGAATGTGAAATCATTAAAAGAGTACCATAAAAAGGGTGAAAAAGAAAAGGACGGCTTGTCTATAATTGAAGTTCCAAATGAGAATCTAATATTACTTAAAGTGGAATTTCCAACAAGTTATGTAAATCACCCTTTATTTTTCATGTGAGCATGAGATAATGAACGTTTTGAACATTGATGGTATTTTGTTTTATGCTATTATTATAGTGAATGATGGTAATTATAGTAGGAAGGTAGAGATAGTATCATTATTAAAGTTCTCATTTTCTAGCCAAATTCAGGATATGAGTTTAATAAATTTATTTTATTTTGGTAACAGAATAAGGAGTAGTACTAGGCAGCTCCCAATCACCTCATGGGTTATGAGTGGCAAAGTGTGAAACATCATAGTTGACAGGGTGGGATTTTGGATGTGTCTAATTTCTATAGAGGAGTGAAATTGTAAACCTAGTCACGTGTAACTTGTTCATTTCTCTTATGTCCATTACTTTGCTTGCATCAATTTTTGGTGTCTATGTTTGAGGATTCATTTTATGGGTTAACTTTTTCTTTCTTTCTGAAATCACCCTTTATACTACTAATTTGACACAAAATGTGAAGGGTAATACACTTGAATGATTTTTTAGATAAATATTTACAATTTTTATTGTATTCGAATATTTAAAAAAATTCGTACAAATTAAAAAACTAATCAATATTTCATGGCCTTTTTACCTTATCTCTAAGTTGATTGTGCTTTCGATTCACCTCCCTTATCTCTCTTTGTGAGCGTACGTTAATTGTTCATCTTTCTTGTTGCATTAACATTTTCAACGCTGACTTGTAAATGTCTCCTCGTGTGTTTTTAGAGATAACGACAAAAGTGGTCTGAGTGAGTGTGAGTGTATTCTCTAACCTCGCTCCATTTAACGTGCCTTTGTTATGAATGAAAAGTGCCACATTGGACAATGAATTGGGCGTATCCGAGTAAGTTAATGAGAATGGACACGTGGTAATCGATCAAGGACAAATGGTAACGGATCCAAATATTTACGAGGTGAGAAAGAAAACGATAGACACGGATCAGAGAGAATAGCTAACCGCAAATTCACTTTGGATTATGATTGCAAATGATTGGAGTAGACTAGATTTTGGGAATGTCAATATTTTGGTATTCAAATATTTGAGAAATTTCACACAATTTAAAGGCTAATTAATATTTCACGCGTTACTTTATCTCATCTCTCATTTTGATCGCGTGTTTGATTCGTCTCCCTTATCTTTCTTTGTGAGAGTACATTAATTTCTCATCTCTCTCACTACATTAACATTTTCAACGTTGACCCGTGAATGCCTCCTCGAGTGTTTTTAGAGACAACTACACATGTGGTCTGAGTGAGTGTGAGTGTATTCTCTAACCTCCCTCCATTGAGCACGCTTTTGTTATAAATAAAAATGCCACATTTGACAATAAATCGGGCATAACTGAGTTATTTGATGAGAATGGACACGTCGCAATCGATCGAAGAAAATTGGTAAAGGATACAAACATTCAGGAGGTGATATAAAGCAAGAGAGAGAATAGCTAACCGCAAATTCACTTCCGATTATGCAGCATAAAAGGAAATGACTGCAAATTATTGGAGTAGACTAGATTTTGAGAATCTCCCAATACCCTCTCCCTTTTGGCATTCAAACCCTTCTCTACTATGTCACGATTTCCATATTTCGTTTCTTATTTTCTATATAAGTATTGGAATTCTTAGAAACAATTTGCATCAAATATTTGCATTTTCTTAGTATTGTACTTAGATTAACTATTGTACTATTACATTGGTATTTTAGTAAAATTCAGAGTTTTCCTTCCTCTATTGTTTGTTATATACTTCTAAATCCTTATAATCTTTTGGTGGGTTTTCAATTTTGTCTCCCTTTATTGCTAATGATGTCCCTACTGTCAGTGGCAGAGCTAGCTTAAAATTTATGAGAGAGTCAATTATTAAGAGCAAACAAAGTAAATTTCAAAATTAATATATAACACTTAACCGATGTATCTTTATATTTTTTTTTGATAAGCATCACTACATGAAATTTGACATATACCAACAGACGTCTTTAGTGACAGTAAATTTCCTATACCTACAAAAATTTCACAAGCCGTGGGTATAGGTTTGCTATACCTACAGATATGAAAAGTCGTGGTTAAATGTATTAGAGATAGGCTCGATTCAGTGGGTAGAGGCGTATTTTAATTTTTCCAAAAAAATCATTCCCGCTATAATTACAATAATTCCCTCTCTCTGGTGAAAAACAAAATTCCCTCTCATTAGATCTCCAAATTTCATTAGGTCAGTCTAAAATTTTTCCATCTCAAATAATCCCTCCCTCACTAGGTTTTTGCAGTGAAGAAAAACCAGAAAACACAGAAGTTTACGCATACACACAGAGGGGGAAACGAAAGGCACGAATACGCAACACAGGCAGAGAAGCATGGAGAAGAACGTTTAGACATCTACGTAGAGAAGAACGCAGCTCCTGCGCGACCAAAGCAGCCACCGTCGCATCCCCTGCATAGACCACCTCGTCATCCAGAGAAGAACGCAGTTGCCACCGCCACCTCTGCCGCTGTGTGAGTATTCTATCTTGAGTGTTTTCTTGCATTTTCCCAAATCTATTTGTGCCTCTTTTATCTAGTTTGTTGCATTTCCCCTAATTTCTTTGTTATCAATTTTCCCCTGGTGATTTTCAAGAATTGAAAAGCTCAGCACTGATTTTCCCCAAATTTTTGTTGTCCTTTGGTTTTCTTGATTCTGCCCTTCTTGTGGGATTGGGCGATTTTTCCTTGGTGACAATGTTATTCAATGAGTACTTGTTTAATGGCGGTGGGTTTATAGATTCTTCCCTGATAATTAAAAAGATGCATTATTCTATAATTTTTTGTAAAATAAAAACTAGGTTAAATTGTTGATCCTGGATAAATTGCTTTGATAAACTTAAACTAGCAAAACCAATATGTCTCTTATTTCTTCTCGTTTGTTTTTGTTATTTAAGCACTTTCTTAATCAACAAGAAAGGGATTTAAAGTCAGGAAAATTGGCCTTTTAAACTCAGGCGTCGGCTTGACTTCTATTAAGAGGACTTCGTATGTCAGGAGCTTTAAAGTCAGGCAACGGCTCGACTTCATATGTTCGTTTTTAAGTCGCGCGTTTAACCGTCTGACTTTAATTACTAATGTTCGGTCCATACAATAACTTTTAAAGTCAGGCGCTAGTCTGACTTTAAAGATGCTTTTAAGACGAACTTTTAGCCGCCTGACTTTAAAAGTCTTTATTTTTTTAATTTTTTATTTAGCTTTTAGGTGATTCACCCTGCATATATTAATTCCACTCCACCAATGGCATCAGATTCATTAAATCTAGCAACACACATTCTATATAAAAGTACTAAGTTTTACTTCAGAAGTATCGATAGCAAACTAGAACTTAATTTAGTAGTTCAACATTCAATTGGCTAATATCAAACAAAGGTATATGATACGATACACAGGCAAAATTACAAATATCAAAGATAGTAATAACTAAATCCTAAGCTTTAACAATTAACAAGATTAACTAATGTTTACAAAAGAATAAACGAAAAATAAAAATAAAAAAAAACTATTGGAAAAATATACATCAAGCAAGGGCAACACTGAGGTATGGTCATCTCATTGCCACAATTTATAAACTTTAAATCAAGATTTCTACTGCCACAATTTATAATTTATAATTCAATACATACGTGCAATAACTTTAAGATTGAAGAATAGCAGCTTGAAACAAATGGCTTAAGTTCAATAATCATCAATTTCACAAAGACAGGAGGAGAAGTTCACTGTACCTGATGTATAGTTCCATTAGTCTATCTATCTTTTCGCACTCATTTTCAACAAATTTACTTAATACTATATCTCTCCTAGAGCCCCTCAAGATTCCACCTGGGAAGACATAGAGTACTGAAGTTCAATATCTATAAAGGGAAAAATTAAAATATACATACATCGTGTCTCACTAAAATGCAAAGTTCAGTTTCGTGCAGGGATGCACTTAGCGTCACTTTGAAAAACATTTGCCTGACTATATTTTCATACTCATTTCAACAAATTTACTTCACAAGTTTGCTCTTCTAAAACAACTCAAGATTCCACTGGGAAAATATAGTTCAATTCAATATTACAAAAGGGAAAAGTTTAGTACATTTATCTCACGTCTCACTAAATGCATATTTAATTTCATGCTTCCAAGCATATGACAGTTTGAAAAACTTAAAATCTGCAAGTTACTTTCATATATAAATAACATGTAAATAAAGATGCCAACGGCATTCTAATCCATAAAGGCATGTACCACATTCCGGGCATGGTGACTGAGATTGATCATACCCAGTCAAATGCATAAAACCATATTTTCGGTAACCCACTAGAGCAAAAACTCTCCTTTGTGACTGAGATTGATCAAACCCAGTCAAATGCATGATGCACTCTGTATTTGCAGTGCAACTAGCACAAGGAAGCAACTTGACCATGATAGATTTAAAAAAATAAAGAACATAAATTATGTGTATAAGCTGAGAATTGGAATACTAGTAACTCACTCGCAAAGTAAGACATACAATGTCAAAACTCTAATGCAACATCACTTGTCTGCTTACCAAATAATGAAGCAATCGGTGACACAATGCGCTCCTCTAACTCCTCTTGGTACCATTCTTTCTTGATCTTCTTACTAATAGGAATCTTCTTTCTTGATTTTGCAGCAATAAGCTGAAACAACTAGCTCACAGAAGCCCCAACAAACAGAATTCTGCACTTAAATTACTAGAATTTTGCACACACAAAATTTGCATAGCAATCCATCACAACCAGTCCAATTAAACAACTACAAGCTTGAGCTTATTGGACCTAAAACAATTTGAAAAACATACAGCTGCAATTGACGGACTTGAATCCTCTCCAGGATGTGGATGAGTCACATCAGCTCCAAAAATAATGGTAGGCCTGTCGCTAACTAGTGGAATGCGCCGTGAACGTGCATCCACAAGCACAGTATTTCTACCCCCAACTTTCACATTAATCTTCAAGGCAACATTGGCAAGGTACTGCTTGCTCATTTTAAAGACATGTTTAGTCAAACAACTCTGAGAAACAAGCCCAAGGTCAGTTTCACATATACGTTTGAGGTCACCTGCATAACTACATGTTAAGGTCACCCACATAATCACTGACCAGATCAGTATGAGGCAATTTAGTATGAGGCAAGGCATCATTTACCATAAAGAGAACCATTATTATCAGGCAAAATGACAATGAGCAGATCAAGCTCCTTTCCAGGCAGTTTGCTTTTCGCATCATGATACCGTGTCTTTAGAACCTTCTCAACCTGGTCTGGTCGAGCACTTATCGGAGGAACAACCGGCTCTGGGTTAAATGCCTGATTACATGCAAGAGAATTAAAAATCAAACAATCAAGAAAACTATAAACAAAAAAGAGATTGAAGAAAGGAGACATTTTGTACCATGCCAGATATATAGCACATTTGGGCAAGTTCATAGCAAAAGCTACGGGCAACACTGTCCTGAACATTCCTTGAAAAGTTAACACAGAACCAGTGGTCGATGTTGTGCGAAAAGTAATTTGTGCAAGTATACACAATCGCAACAAGTAATATAATGATAAATAGGGATCTACCCACAGGGATTGATGTTAATTTAAGAGTTCAAGTAGTTAACAAATTAGTAGAATGGACAAAATAAAAGTAACATGATTTTGGGCATTAAAATGAGAGAGATATTGGCTAAATAGTAAAAAGTTCAGGAGTTTGTAAAATGAGTTGGATTGTTCTTTGTTATATGAATCCCCTCAGGTAAGGCGGATTGTTCTTTGTTATATGAATCCCCTCAGGTAAGGCGCTATAACATTAGACGCTATAGCGCTAAGTGCTGTAGCGTATAGAATTGTGCCTTTCGGTCACTGACGTCAGGGTTTTGTTACAAGACTCCTATGTCACTGGAGGGGCTTGCTCTATAGCAGCTACAGTTGGTTCAGCTGACGATGCAGCGGTAGCTGCTGTAGCATTGGAGGTACTCATGCTTTTTATCATATTGGTGAGAGAGGCTACCTATGCTGACAGAGCTGAAACTTCACTGATTTCTTGAACACCAGCTACCTTTTTCTGTAAAGCAAGCCTCTCTGTTGGCCATTGGTAGCTATTGGTGGCAATGTTGTCTATCAATTCGCAGGCTTCATTATAGGAAGTGTTCAATAACACACCCCCAGAAGAAGCATCAAGCATCAGTCTTGTATGTGGATCCAATCCATTATAGAAGGTTTCCATCTGAATGATCACTGGTATACCATGATGGGGACATTTCCTCAACAACTCCTTCCATCTTTCCCAAGCTTCAAACAGTGTTTCAGATTCTCTTTGTTTGAATGCAGTAACTTCATTCCTCATTCTTGCATTTTTACTAGGTGGAAAATATTTTGCCAAGAATTTCTCAGCCATTTCATTCCAAGTATGGATAGAGTTAGGCTCTAGAGAAGTTAACCAGGCCTTAGCTCTATCCTTCAAAGAATAAGGAAAAAGTTTTAGTGTAAATGCATCATCACTAACTCCTGGAATGATGAAGTTACTGCATACCTCCAAGAATTGTTTTAAGTGTAAGTAGAGGTCCTCTTGGGGAGAACCACCGAATTGACCTACTGTTTGGAGCATCTGGAACATCATGGGTTTGAACTCAAAATGAGCTGTTTGGAGAACAGACCTTGCTATGCTTGTCTCCATGGTTTGGGGATTAAACATAGCATAGTCACCCATTGGTCTGTCCCTATCATTTACCATGTCTGCAGGACCTTAATTAATGAATTGTTGCCTATACCAGTCTTCTTCTTCATGTAGTATAGGAGTGGGTGGTCTTCTTCCTCGACCTCTACCTCCTGGATCAGATCTGCATGTACCATAATTGGTTCTACCACCCCTTGTGGTACCTCTGCCTGAATTTGTTCTGCCACTGTGTTCAGACATTGTGGGTCTAGATTGTCTTAGTCTCTGAAGTTGTCTCAGTCTCCTGAATCTCCTTTCTGGCTCTGGATCCAACTCAAATTCTGGGGGTTGGGACCTGGGCCTGCGCTATAGCATCTACCGCTGTAACACCAAGAAATAACACACCAGCGTAAAATTTTCACTAATATTGCTAAAAACCTAAACAATGAAAATTAAATGCAATCCTCGGCAACGGCGCAAAAAACTTGTTGTGCGAAAAGTAGTTTGTGCAAGTGTACACAATCGCAACAAGTAATATAATAATAAATAGGGATCGTACCCACAGGGATTGATGTTAATTTAAGAGTTCAAGTAGTTAACAAATTAGTAGAATGGACAAAATAAAAGTAACATGATTTTGGGCATTAAAATGAGAGAGATATTGGCTAAATAGTAAAAAGTTCAGGAGTTTGTAAAATGAGTTGGATTGTTCTTTGTTATATGAATCCCCTCAGGTAAGGCGAGTTGTTCTTTGTTATATGAATCCCCTCAGGTAAGGCGCTATAACATTAGACGCTATAGCGCTAAGTGCTGTAGCGTATAGAATTGTGCCTTTCAGTCACTGACGCCAGGGTTTTGTTTCAAGACTCCTATGTCTAGGTTCTAAATAAATCCACCCTTGTATCATGAAGAACCCACAGTTCCACTTTATGAACTATTACTTCCCTATGTCTAGGGTTAAGCACAAATTGTCTAAATGTCTTTAAACAATCTTTCATTCATATCAATCATTGAGTTCGAATCATGGACCATGTCTGTACTCACGAATCTACTAGTTTCAGTTGGCCAATCCCAAAACAAGTTTGAAAGTATTAAAATACAAGGATTGAAACGCAGACATCATAATATTATATTAACTCTACTCAAGGTTCATTACAAACTTAGAAACAATCCAACTACTAAGTGTTTAGCTCATAACAAGCATCATCAACACAATACAAGACAAAAAGCTGATATTACCGAAAATGAACAAGAAATGAACGGTTATAAAAGATGCACTCTGTGGACTCCAAGTCATACACAATTGGATGATACTATGGCGTGGTTTCACCGTAGAATAAGTAAGAAAATAATTTCAAGGTAAAAAGCTTCAACGTAGAGGATTAATGGAGGTATAGTCTCTCTCAAGTATATCTTTTCTTCTCTCCCAAAAACTCTCCTCTTCTCCCCTCGAATGAATTGGGTGTACAGGATAGAGTTAGATATTATCCTAATCTCATAAAGTAGCTTTTCAAAAAGGTGACAATGACACTTCTCATCGTTTAAAAACAATCTATCACTGGAAATGCGCCATGTGTCCAAACTTTCCACTTGGAAGTGTCCGTGTCAGGCTTTCAGCAGAGGATTAGCACGATGACTCATCAAACAGTAGTATGCTCCAAAATTGCCCAGCTGTCCCACCGCCATATAGCGCTATAGCGCTTACCGCTGCAGCACTTATCAGAAACATTAGAATATTCACAAGGGCACCCATTGTGCCAAATGTTAACAAATTAGCTCCTAGCACTGACTTACACTCTTAAACATATATTTACATATTTAATCAACAAAATTACTTAAGAACTTACATTAATCCAAATCAAATCAGCTAGAAAAACAAGGAAAATTTTACCAACTATAATGCAAATTCACAGCACATTAATCTGAATGAAAGTTTAACTCAATATTCTGTACCTATGAAATATTTCAAACAGTAAAAAACTAAAACGAGTATCCATGCGCTGCCTTTTATTCTACACATATGATATCCAGGAATGATAATATTATATCATAGTAGAGCTTCCCATATGCACCAAACAAGAAAAAAAAATACCTTGTTCATCATGTTCCATTGGCCAACTTGAGGAAGGCAATCCTTTTCTCTGCCCGTATCATGATATTTTAGCTGAAGGAAACCAAAATGTCAACTGTCATAATGAGAGAGTTTCTCACTGTAATGAGAGAAATACCCAAAGAATTGTAAAACAATAATAAGAAAAGTCACCAAAAGATTTGGGCGATATTTTCTTCTCATATTTCCATGATGGGTTGCCTCAACTTCGATTCCACGCAGAGCTTTTTTTATCTGTTAAAAGGATTAAAAAAATAAAAAAGGCAATGGTAATTTCAACTGAAAGCAAATAAAGTTCTTTTTCACTACCAAAATCAAAGATTGAAAAACTAGAAAACCCTAGAAATTAGAAAAGGGGGTACCTGAAGAAATGTGAACCTGAGCGACGGTGAGGAAACGGCGACGGTACGGATTGCGAAGAGGTACAGATTGCAAAGAGTGAGAGGAAAGGGCGAACAGGTACAGATTGCGAAGAGTGAGAGAGACGATGGAGAGGAAAGGCGAGGACGGTGACGGAGAGGAACAGAGTGAACTTGCGTTGCGATACTGAGAGAGCGAACTTACTGTGTTATTTGCAAGAGTGCACTTGCGTTGCGTTTTGCGAATAGAGAGGGATCTGAAAAGTTAGGAATTTTAGTACTTTTGAAGTCATGTTAAATACCAGTCTGTCTTAAAATATTAAAAGTTTTCACTTTTGAAGTCAGGCGTGTTTACACTTGACTTTCAAATACGCGCGTCAGATAAAGTTTTACCTCTTAATTACAAGTTTGCCACTGTGTCTACTTATCAAGTCAGGTGTCTGAGAGCCTGACTTTAAATGTCTAATTATTTTCCTAATTTTGCACTAGTACTTGCCAAGAAATCCAAGACATCCTCTTGGGAATGAGAATAAACAGAAAGATATTCCTTGTGCGACTAAGCAACAACTCTCCTGATCTTTGTAAATCATGTCTTGGCATGGTGTCATTTCCCTTGGTATTACATCTGCCAATTTATAATTTTTCCTTTTTTGTTTACTATAGGAGAAGATGAGTGCTTTTGACTACAGGAAAAGTATCATGGGCTGCATTATCTTGAATCGACTGAATCAACAATACAAGCATTTTATTTACTATATATAGAGCTCAGTGCTTTCACTTCTCATCAATGTCGATTTAAACTTATTTATTGATAGCTATGATGCTAGAGCTACAACTCGGAAAATATTGCAAAAGCTAAAGTTTGAGAATTTTCAGGTGTGCTTCCTGTAAACCATGTGTGTTGCTATTGTTCCCAAACAAAGTTGGAATGTAATAGCGTAATGAATTTATGATGGTAATATTTATGATTTACATTCTTATTCAGTTGGGCAAGACTAAAGTATTTCTCAGAGCTGGTCAAATTGGTATTTTAGACTATAGCCGTTAAGAAGTTTTGGACAACACTGCAGATTGTATTCAGCGCCAATTGCATACATGTATTGCACGCAGGGATTTCATCTCAATGCAAACTGCTGCAGTTTCTCTCCAAGCATGTTGCAGGGGTCAGTTTTAAGTTGGTCTTTAAAACTTACTGTCAATAAATATTTCTTGGTAGTGCCTTTAATTTTGATATTATTAAAAGTTTATCTTTAAAAGTTTTGATAACTCCTTTAATATGTCGCAACTTGAAATTGATAAACAACACAGAATGGTCGGCCTGTTGGTGAGGAAGGGACACCTCTCATGCCTTTATTTCTATTTTCTGCATGTTAATGGTGGTGCTATAAAGATAGTCAGACAGTTTTCATCGCCTGATGTTAGTAAGTGGGAGCTCTCCAATGATGCTGGATTATATCATTTTCCAAGAGCTTCTTGTGCTGGAGCTTCTACAGATGATGCAGATCTAGATCTCACTGTTGTCGGTAATTCGTCACATCTTCAATATCTTCTGGATCAAAGATTTCTGTGGAACATCGATTTTTCAAACTTTAAAGGCCTTCACATTTTCAAAGATTAGAGAAATTAATTAGTTCTTGATTGATTCTCACTGATATATTGCTTACTCATTCAATTTGTTTTTCATTTATGTCATTCTCTGAATGTCAATTCGTGGCCCATTTGTTGGAACAAAATGACAAATCTGTTCGGCTATATGTTTCGTGATTTGTCCTACCTAATATAGGGCTGATAGGACTTGACAATGTGAAGTCTTTACTCAATAGACTGGTTAGATTATTAATACATTAGAGAAAAGGATTGTACATAAAGGCCAAGGTTTCTGGAGCAAATGAATGCTGCTGCAGTCCTGAAAGTCTTCAGGACTTCATTGCATTAGTGCATTTGCCAGTCTTTTGATTTTCTTCATCTTTTTTTTTTTCACTGCAGGGCTTCCTTTAAGATCTCTACTTGAGAGACTAGTTATGGAACATCGTTGGCGATTGGTAAGTTTCTCATCCCTCTGGTTGACATGTCTTTGTACAAGGATTATAAATATGCTTTTTTTCATTTCTAGGGTCTTCCTCTATTTAACATGGAGATTATCCGTAAGTATTGAAAAAAGAGATCACTTTTATGTCATTGACATTAGCTACTTACATGGTGAGCGGAGATCTTTCTTCTGAGGCTGTTTTGTCTGAAAATCAAGAGTTACGCAAATGGAAAGTCTTTTGGTAAATGTTATGGCATTGATTCGAAAATCGATTTTCTGGACAGAATGTAGATGCTATTATGCAAGTAGCAAGACAGGTATAATATATTATACTCGCAGAGTTTTTATAAATGAGGTATGGAAAAATCAACTAAGTTGGGTTGTATTGTTTTATTTTCAATAGGTTACAGATGATTCTAGTGTCTTCGACCAAATGAATTGTCCAAATCCAAACACTAATGAGGACATGGCGGGAATGAAGATTGGAAGTTGATTTTCTATTATCGAATTAAGCTTAGAAATCAAGTGTAGCCAATCTGATTTTTTTGTAACTTTTGGGATTATTGTAAAATTTATTTTTTACGTTTTTTAAATGTCAATATGATACTCTTATTTCAATATGATTAAAGTTTTATTTTATTTTATTATTTCATAAATATGTTTATTTATTTATTTTATATTTAGCTTTGAACTTGTTTAATACGTCGATAGAAAATATAAAAGTATCATAAGCGTTAATGGCAAGAGGCGTCATTAAAACCTACAGACATTGCTAATAAATTTTGTACCAATGAAATTAAATGGTGGGTATAGTGAATTACGAGGCCTCACTAAAACTTTTACCGATGGAGATTCAATCGTGGGTATAGCAAAATTAAGAGTATTGTTAAAACCTATACCAATGGAAAGCTAACCGTGGATATAGCTCTAAGGTTTTGTCCAAAGGTCAAAAAATGCCACTATAGGCTATAGCGACGCCATTTTCCGTGGGTATAGGCAAATAAAAACTACGAAAAGAACCGTCCGTTGGTATAGATTTTCGGTGCTATACCTACAGTTTTTAACCTTTTACCCACAAATTTTTGCCGTTGCTATATGTCAATTTTCTTGTAGTGATGTATCTTTATACACTACTAAAAAATTTGTTTTTAGAGAGAGATTTTTGAGATGGAAAAATATCCCTCACTAATAGTGAGGGATTTAGCTACGGAAAACGAAATTCATCACCCACACCACTGGATTACGTTTGTGACGAATATAGGGACAAAAAAAATTTCCCTCTCTAAAAATTCTGTAGCTAAATTCGCCACAAAATGCTGAAAAGACGTTAGAGACGGATTTAGGGATGAAATGCGTTCCTCACTAACAGTGAGAAACCTGAAATCCGTCGCTGACCAACGAATTAAGTAAATCCCACTTTGTTTTTTCCCTTCCCTCCCACTAACTTTCACTCTTGCTTTTATTTTTTATTTTTTTTAATTTCACTCAACCCTAACTCTTCGCTCTCAGTACATGCCTCCTCTCACTCTCGCACTCCATCACCACAACACTCACCCTCGCCACTTTACTCACTCACCATTCACCACCGCCACTCACCATTCACCACTAACCACTCACCGCCGCCACCCAAATCCTTGAACCCTAACGTTTGAACATGGTGCGAATCTTTTCATCAAAACTGCGAAATGCGATTCTGCTCCTCTCTGGTCGCGGTTCTGTTTCTCTTCATCAGAGGTGCGATTCTCCTTCTCTCTAGTTGCGATTCTGCTTCTCTTTATGAGAAGGGCAATTCTGCTTCTCTCTGGATCGATTTTGCTTCTCTCTGGATCGATTTTGCTTCTCTCTGGTTGGGATTTGAACCCTAACCCTCTGAAACGATTTTATTTGGTTTTGTAATCTGTTTATCGAATCAGATTGTGTTTCTCATCCAGCGCTCGTGAGATTGTGCTCCAACTGTGCCATCACATCTCATCCACCGCTCGTAAGATTGCAATCTTTTTCTTGATTCTTGTTTTTTGATCTTAATGTTCTGATTATTATCTTTTCATTTTTGATATAAGTTTCTGCCTTTCTGGAATATATATATGTTAGAGATTTTGATGAATTTTCTGATTATCTCAATTTTTGATATAAGTTTCTGCCTTTCTGATTATTACAATTTTTCTTTCCTTTCTCCCAAATTGTGATTGCATTTTGAATTTGAATATTACTATTTATGGTTAGGTTTTAGCTTATTAGCTTACCTTGCTCAGAGCTTAAATTAGAGTTCAGCGTTTATGTCAAATTGCTTTCTCAGTGTGCAATTTTCATCTGCAGTTCAAATTGCTTGCTCAGTGTGCAATTTTCATCTGCATTTTTGTCTTCTTTTTGAAACTCAAGGTGCGTATCTTCTCATCTCATCTACCTGGATTCCATCATCTCCGCAACCTTCTACTTCTTTCAACTACATGATGCATTTCATCATTAATAATTAAGATATATATCTTCTTTTCTCTCTATCTGTGTTTCCTTTCTTTTTAATTTGTCCATATGCTAGATAAATGCAAAGATATATGGTCAATTGGTTGCTTTTTACATATTGCATATTCAGAGAATTGGTTTTTAATTTAAGCTGACATACATATATGTTTGTGTATTGTTGTTGGCTAAAAGGTGTAGGTGCATACATGAAGGCTCAAACTTGGTGGTAAGTCCAAACTGTGCATGCATCAAAAACATCACAGATTGGAAGGACAAAGTTGGTATTTTAAGTCCTTTAGCAAAATAAAGCATAGGAATCTTCATACTTTAAGAGTTTGTTGTGTTACAAGTCATAATTTGAAAGGTAAGAGGAGATTTTTAGTTTATGATTTTATGCCTAATGGAAATCTCAGTTACCAATTGTCAATTTCTGGTGCTAATAGGTTGACTTGGCCACAAAGAAAGAGTATAATTCTTGATGTGGCTAAAGGGCTTGCTTATTTGCATTATGAGATTAAACCTCCAATTCAATCAATCATGTGTGACCTTTTGTCCGAACGACCCCTCAAACTTGGTGGTAAGTCTAAATATACTCTCCAATTCTTGTTTGCATTATCATATCTTTATCTACTCTTTGTGCTAATGTTTTCAACCAGCTAAAATGTATAATGCTATTCTGTAGGCTTTTTAACATGTAATAATCGGAAAAGTGAAAAATAAATTAAATTGGTTATCTTATTAGTTCTTATGAATGCTTCTTACACAAATGAGAATAAATGGTAGACATGAATCTGATTGACAGCTTATGTGGCTTGGTTTTAATTGCAATAACAACTAATGTGATGTTATAAAACAAATGAAACAAACCTGAATTGATGTTATAGGCCAATAGAATATATGTATCTATAAAAAAAGTAAGGCCATATATCAGTTTTACAGCCATTGTAGCTATACAGTCATGTCTCTCATGCAATTTTACAGTCATGTCTCTCATGCAATTTTATTGATTGGGGAAATTGTTGGTTCCATAAAGAAGCAGAGAGAAGTCATAAATCCATATGTTATATATGATATGAATGGAAAAACATGCAATTTAGATTTGCCTAGATATTTCTATATCAACCCATTCATTCTTTGAGTAACATTTTTGCAAATGCAGGTCATGAAATTGACCATTCTTCTGAGGATGAAAAGAAGAAAAGGATTGGGTCGTTTAAGAAGGCGGCAATCAATGTGTGAGTAAGTTCAAGCATTCCTTTACGAAGAAGGGGAGGAGGCATAACAGTGTTAGGTCTATTAAGGATGATCTTGAGTAGTGCTGATTAGAGAATTTGAGGTGATGATGGTCCCTTTAGAATTAGATTTGAATGTTGAATTTCCTCTCTCGGCATACTAAATTTTCCTTAGTGATTGAACTTTATTGCAGAATAAAGTGAACTTGTTGAGTAAAATACGACATCAGAATATCATCAAATGCTTGGGCTATTGTATTCATGGTGAATCCAGGTTTCTTGTTTATGAGTTTATGGAGAATGGTTCTCTGGAAACTCAATTACATGGTACCTTTTCCATTAATGTTATTGATTCAAAAAAGAGGAAAAAATATGGTATTTTGGGAGCTTAAGCATTATATGTTTTTCTTTGGTATTGTCAATTGCAGCCTTTGCGGGGCCTAACCCATGGATCATCACTAACTTGGTATATCTGGTTAAGAATTGCAACTGATATTGCCAGGTAAATTTATGATACTTATATTTAGAATATATTCATTATTTTTCTCAATATATCCCTCTTCTCAATATGATACTTTATTCATTCTTCGATCTGTCATGGTGTTTAAATAGAAGGATCTCCTTTTGATAAGAGTTTAACATTCGCAACATGTGCATGCATAGTTGAACTTTCCAATGGTAATCTACTTTCTTAGTATTTAGCAATTCAAGTTGCTTATCAGAAACACCAATAGTTCAAGCACTATGTGGCTACTTAGTATTGTGGTTTTACTGAAAAGTGTACTTAGTATTGTGGTTGAAGTTGTTTTTGAGACTCATTTAAAGGTACTTGCCATTTATCATTGTAACTTTTTATTTTAGTAACTTACATGTGGGATCAAGATTGATTAATTAATTTATGGTTCTAAAGATGCTTCATACTTCTATGGTTCAAAAACTTGAAATCTGACTCCATGCACTACTATAGAAAAATTAGTATATGTTGATTTTATCATTTGGCTATGAGAATTGTTTGCCTTAGAATTTTTGAGTGCCCTTATAGTATAGGTAATAAATTATGTGTATGATGCCTTCAAGTTGGGGTGAGTTAGAATATATATGATTATAATTGGTAATGCTTTTCCTCAACGTGCTGAATAATTACATGCTGAATTACAAAGTTGAAGTTTTGAATTATTATGCTTCTTAATTTTCATGTTTACAAAGTTGAAGTCTTGATATCTGAGCAAGCATTCAAAATGTTAAGAATATGCATGTAATAAGCCATCTATTTTGCCTTAATATTACCTCTATCTATATGTAATCCCTATATTCACATTATACTAAACCTGTGTAATCTAATATGAAGTGGAATTTTTATGGTTTGCTTATTTTTTTATGAAAATGAAAGTGCGGAATGTTGAAGCTCTGACCAACAAATAAATGTGATAACATATGTTGGTGATAACTTGAATACTGATTAAATGAATATGAATTCCGATGTGTTGAAGCTCTGACCAACAAATAAAAATTAGAACTCTTCCCTGTGTTTGTATGCCAGAAAAGCAGAGCTGAAGACCTGTATTTTGTATGTCTACTTCTAATTTGTTAATGGAATCAAACTCGGGTACTGAAAGAATAGGAATATGTGCATTTAGATTTCACTTGTAGTGTTGTTCAGTGTTCTTGGCATCCTAAACTGAATCAGGTAACATATTATCACAGCTACGTTACTCAAACAATTTTCTGGTGTTATCTTACATTCTCTGAAACGGGATTTCTTGCTTCTAATTATAATACTTTTTGAACTTCTTTTTATTTGTGAAGATCTTAGCAACTGTTGGTGATAAAAGCCAAGGAGGAACTCACATACTATATATATGATCCAACCCTCAGTGAGAGAGGAGCTCTTGTTTGTGTTGCACGTGCACCAAGGAAAAAATCAATTGATGACTTTGAGGCAACACCTGTAATTCACAATCCTCATGCTTTATATTTAGAGATCAACCAAGCCGCAAGCGTTAGCAAGAGAAGATGTTAAAGGATCCATTGAAGTCCCATAAGCCTGAAGTACCCATGACAGGACCTGGCTTTGGTGGACGAGTTGATACAACTCAAGGAGGCTTACTGACCCAGTATCTCATGAAGGTATTGTTGTGTATATTTATTTCTTATCACTTTTTCTTGACTTAGCAGGTTTCATGCTATAGAATAGGACAATTGAAGGTAATGATGTTTTTACATAATTGCAGCAAGGAGGTATGATTAAGGAGACATGGATGGAGGAAGATCCAATGGAAGCTATCCTAAAATACGCTGCTGTTGCAGCAAAGGAACCGAAGTTCATTGCTCCAGCATATGCAGAAACCCAACCTGAGCCAGTGTTTGAATTTCATATAGATATATGGCTCCTAAAAGAAGACACAGTACTCGTAGTTGTCAATCTCCCTTTCTCTATTTTTCTTCATGATCTTCCCCTTTTTCTATTTTTTTAGCAATTGATCATCAATTTTGTTTGCTTGCTTATTTATGATCTTAAAAACTGTAGGTTTTTAGTTCTCTGTAGCTTAACTATCTGTACAAAGTTTCGAGGGATTAAGTTGGTAAACATGTGTAGCTTAACTATCTCATGTGTGGTTAATGCCTAAAACTTGATATCTGACTCCATGGCCGAATGGATAAGGCGCTGGTCTACGAAACCAGAGATTCTGGGTTCGATTCCCAGTGGAGTCGTTTTTAATCACATTGAGAAACATGTAGTACTTTTAAGAAATTAATTTGTATAGCTTTGATTTTTCTAGTTTTGATTTTTCTAGTAGTGTTTAAGATATGTGTGCTATTTAAAAAAATTCTAATTTTTATTCTCAGATTTAGTAGAATGTTTTATTTTAAAGAGTGTATAAAATCTATAACTAATATTCTCTTATATTAAATTTTAATGAGTCCCTAATTAAAAATGAATATTAGATGGATAAAATCCCTCACTAATAGAGAGGGATTTAATCTCCCTCTCTATTAGCGACGAAAATACACTTTTCATCATCAATTTCGAACTATTTTTTAGTGACAGATTTCATATGTTTGTGAGGGAATTTTTCGTCGCTATTAGTGACAGATTTCAAAATCCCTCGCTAAAAATTTAGTGACGCCAAAATTAGTTACGAATCTGGGTTCGTCACAAATTCCGTCACTAAAATCATTAGAGACGGATTTTTGATGGTTTAGTGACGAATTTGCTCCCTCTCTAATTTTGATTTTTCTAGTAGTGATATTTAATATTAGTTGAGTACATTTAAACATCAATTTAGTGATTCTTTAAAACAATTATTAATTTATTATCGTACAATAATTAATGAGAAAAATATTGATTATTTTATGTAAAAGCTTAAAGGCTATGCCTCACAAAATAAAAAACAGAAGTATATAATAATAAAGATACATAAAAAGTTACTGATTATATTACGTGAGAACTTAAATTTATTATCTACGTATATTAATGCAATATCGACTTTTGCATTTTTTTTAGCGCCAAATCCCCCCCTCCCCCCCACCCACTATCCCCTACCCCCCTCTTCTTCTTTTTTCATTTTTTTAAATACATAAAATTTTTTAAAAAAATTACTATAAATATATTAGGTTTGTTCCTCGATAATTGAATAGGTGGAAAATGAAAATAAATTTCGTGATAAATTATGCAAAGTTCGTTCCTCAGTAACCTGTTTGGTGAAAAAAATCATAACGAAATGAGTAAAGTACAATGCTAACCCTATATATTAATACACTACCTACTTTACACCAATTGAACGCCAAAAACACCCCTCCCCTTACCCCTCTTCTTCTTTTTTTCATTTTTTTTGAATACATACCTACCCCCCCACCCACCCACTATCCCCCCTACGCCCCTCTTCTTCTTTTTTTCATTTTTTTTTGGAATACATAAAAATTTAGAAAAACATTTTTACTATAAATATATTAGGTTTGTTCCTCGATAATTGAATAGGTGGAAAATGAAAATAAATTTCATGATAAATTATGTAAAAGTTTGTTCCCCAGTAACCTGTTTGGTGAAAAAAAATCATAATGAAATGAGTAAAGCACAATGCTAACCCTATATATTAATACACTATCTACTTTACACCAATTGAACGCCAAAAACACCCCCTACCCCCCTCTTCTTCTTTTTTTCATTTTTTTTTGGAATACATAAAAATTTAGGAAAAAATTTGATCTATAAATATATTAGGTTTGTTCCTCGATAATCGAATAGGTGAAAAATGAAAATAAATTTCGTGATAAATTATGTAAAGTTTGTTCCTCAGTAACCTGTTTGGTGAAAAGAAAATCATAACAAAATGAGTAAAGTACAATGCTAGGTAGTATGTTTTGGGATACTACAAAATTTCGTGACAAATCAGTAACCTGTTTGGTGAAAAAAATTATAACAAAATCAGTAAAGTACAATGCTAAGTAGTATGTTTTGGGATGCTTCAGTATTCACAATAGTGTGTTTTTTTTTTGCTTTAGTGTTCCCAAAAAACCCAACTATTCAAATATGCAAAGTTTGTACCTCTAACCAGTTTAGTGGGAAAAAATATAATTTCGTTACAAAATACATAAAGTGTGATGCTAATCAGCGTGTTTTGAGACACTTCGGTGTTCGAAAAAAATTAACCGGTCAAATACTCAAAATATCTTTTGCCAATTTGAGCGCCAAAAACACCCCCCTCCCCCCTTACCCCCCACTATCTACTTACACCATTTGAGCGCCAAAAACACCCCTCCTCCCCCTTACCCCCCTCCCCCCTACCCCCTCTTTTTTTTTCATTTTTTTTAATACAAAAAAGTTAGGAAAATATTTGATCTATAAATATAGGCTAAATAGCATTTTTGGTCATTTATCTTTGCTCCAGATTTCACTTTGGTCATTTATCTTTTTTTTGGTTCGTTTTGGTCCTTTATCTTTCATTTTCGTTTCACTTTGGTCCTTTATCTTTTTTTTTTGTCCGTTTTGGTCTTTTATGTTTCATTTTCGTTTCATTTTGGTCCCTCACGTTATTATTTAATTCAATTAAAACATTAAAACAATTAAAACAATTAAAACAAAATTATTTTAAAACAATTAAAACAATATTTTGGTCCCCCACCGTGAACCCCTCCCCCCTCACCGTGAGCCACCAACAACCACCACCCATAGTTAGAATCTGTCGCTGGGTGTGAGAGAGAGAAACGAAACAGAATTAATTGAATCTTAAACCACCACCTTGATTCACTGTCGCTGGGTGAGAGAGAGAAACGAAGGAGATGAATTTCTGACTGAGAGGAACGAAGAACGAAGGAGATGAAATCGCTGAGATTGTTTGGGAGGAAGAAGAATGACTGACGAAACTGAACGAAACTGGTGCGCACCTCCCCCCCGATCTGGATCTGCATCTGAACGGCGAGGGAGGGAGAGCGACGAGAGAGAGAACGGCGAGAGGTTGGGTGGGTGGTGGTTCTTCCAGATCTGTTTGCTTCTTCCATTTTCGTTTCCAGATCTGTTTGGTGGGTGGTGGTTGACGGTAGTGGGTGGTTGTTGATGGTGGTGGGTGGTGGTGGTTGGTGGTGGACGGTGGGGGGGTTTATGTTTTATTTTTTTAATTGTTTTAATTGAATTAATTGTTTTAATTGTTTTAATATTTTAATTGAATTAAATAATAACGTGAGGGACAAAAATGAAACGAATATGAAAGATAAAGGACGAAAACGGACCAAAAAAAAGATAAAGGACCAAAGTGAAACGAAACTGAAAGATAAAGGACCAAAACGGACCAAAAAAAAGATAAAGGGCCAAAGTTAAATCTGGACCAAAGATAAATGACCAAAAGTGCTATTTAGCCATAAATATATTAGGTTTGTTCCTCGATAATCGAATAGGTGAAAAATGAAAATAAATTTGTGATAAATTATGTAAAGTTTGTTCATCAATAACCTGTTTGGTGAAAAAAAATCATAACGAAATGAGTAAAGTACAATGCTAAGTAGTATGTTTTGGGATGCTTCAAAATTTCGTGACAAATCAGTAATCTGTTTGGTGAAAAAAATCATAACGAAATGAGTAAGGTACAATGCTAAGTAGTATCTTTTGAGATGCTTCAGAGTTCACAATAGTGTGTTTTTTTTTGCTTTACTGTTTGCAAAAAATCCAACTATTCAAATATGCAAAATTTGTACCTCTAACCAGTTTAGTGGGAAAAAATATAATTTCGTTACAAAATGCATAAAGTTTGATGCTAATCAGCGTGTTTTGAGACACTTCGGTGTTCGAATAAAATTTAACCGTTCTAATACTCAAAAATATAATTTTATGCCAATTCTTCTTCCTTCTTTCTTCTTCTATGTTGTAACACCAATAATACACAGCTATTTTTTGGTGAATTAACTTAGCCGCGTCATTGTTACCACCCCGTGCATAGCACGGGTGTACGGCCCTAGTATAAGAGTAACAATCATTAGCATTAGAAAAATCTATTATGAAAAAAATTCAGGAAAAGGATTTGGGGGATCTTCTAAATATTAATATGAATAATTTAATTAATTCATACACCTAGCAGAATTAGTAGGTTGCCCAATGAGGCCCATCAGTTCGAATGGCCTTGCGCCTTATGGGCTGCGCGCAATGAAGTCGGTCACCCATATGGTACTTGTGAGCCATCCTGCCTGCACTTAGTTGTACCAAAAGCCCATCGATTACAAACTCAGGATGGTTTGCGTATTAGGCTTAACAGGTCGCCAATGAGGCCCAACAGTCCGGATGGTCGTACGCCTTATGGGTTGTGCAATGAAGTTGGTCGCCCATATGGTACTTACGAGCCATCCTGCTTGCACTTGGTTGTACCAGTAGTGATAAACTCTAATTTAGTGCATTTTTTGAGATATTTGTGGATCACTTTTTGAGCAATTATATACTAATTATATAAATTATTGACTTAATTTTCTCTGTATTTTGGAGGAAAGAATAAAATGTGAAAAAGCAATCAAAAGCCACTTTTAGTGTGTGGGGCCTGGTTGTTAAATTGATGAGAATAAAGAAAGAATGCCAGCCTAATTAATAAGGGTTTTTTTTTACCCCCATCACATTCCTATCTACTCCCATCGACCCTGCGAAAAGACGCAATTGCCCTTCACAAAATTTAAAAATCCCGAACGTATCCTGATTCCAATTTTTCACTAAAAATTTTAAAAAATTTAAATCGGATTTATTTAAGATGGAGTAGATCCGCTTTTAAAAATAACAAATCGGATTTACCTTAAGTGGGGGTAAATCCGATTTGTTATTTTTAAAAGCGGATCTACCCCCATATAAGGTAAATCCGCTTTTAAAAATAACCAAAGCGGATTTACCTTATGTGGGGGTAAATCCGCTTTGTTAACCTAATTAATAAATAAATAAATCAGTTAAAATTTTAGATACAAATTTGGACCGTCTTTTGGTTCTGTTTAGTGTGTAGATCGTTAACACGTGACGATATTGTACGTCGGGAGAATAATTTAGGCTAAACAATCAGTTTTCGGGCAACCTACTCAAATTGTAATGAAACCACATTCTTTAAATCCGAAAAATATCCAGGATCAATACTCTTCAAGAAGTGACTTCTTTCAGAACAGGGGACCTCAAAATCCCAAATTCCATCGTTTACTATTTTTTATTAATTTTTTTAATTTTTCATAATCTCCAAAAAATCTGAAAAAATTTGCATAACCTTATTTTGGTTTTATTAGATTTTTAGTGGTGTTTTTATAATTTTTGGATTAGTTTTGGCTGTTTAACGGATTTTTAGTAGCATTTTATAACCTTTTTTAAAAAATTAAATAAAAAACAATTTTTTTAATAACAAAATCGGATTTACCTTAGGTGGGATAAATCCGATTTTCTTTTTTTAGGGATATCAGATTTACCTTAGGTGGGATAAATCCGATTTTCTCTTTTTTTAGGGAAATCAGATTTATGTACCCACTAGGTAAATTCGATTTCCAAAATAACAAAGCGGATTTACCTTCAGCTAAGGTAAATCCGCTTTGTTATTTTTGAAATCGGATTTACCTTTTGGTTACCCCCATTTGAGGTAAATCCGACTTTAAAAATAACAAAGCGGATTTACCTTAGATGAAGGTAAATCCGAGCGAATTGCAAGTTGCGTAGGGGTATTTTCAGGTTTTAGCAATTTGATGGGATAGATGAGAAGTGATGGGGATAAAAAAAAACCCAATTAAAAAAAGAAAAAGCCCACATAAAGGAAAGATCCAATTGATATCGAAGCCCAACTAAAGGCCACATAGTAGTAGTGCATGTGAATGAATTGTTGAAGGAATTAAAAAGTGAGGGCATTGAGTGAGTCGTAGACAACAAGTTAAGAGGCACGGAACCCTAGGTTGGTATTATAAAAAGGAGCTCCAGCAATTAAACAGGAGAGCCGGTAATATTATTTACATAAGAACAGAGCCGCACACACGAGAAACAGCAGCGGCGGCAGGGAGAGAGTGAAGTTTTGGTACCTGTTTTATGACTCTTAATTTTATTTCATTGTTCTTGAATACTATGGATAACTAAATCCTCTTCTAGGATCTTAGGTGGATCTTGCTTGATTAGAGATATTTTTATGTTCTAATTTTTAATCTGATTCCTATTTTTATTTCAATTAATATTGTGCTAGTAATTTAATCACGTTCTTAGGATTGATCACCCTTTGCATGTTCATAATCAATTAGTTGATCAGCGACCGTACTGCAATTAGTTGGTGGACCTATAGGATAATTGGGGCTATAATTAATGCATGACCAAACTTTAATTTAGTCTTCCAATCATTCAACCTTTTTGTTCTTTATGCTTTTCCTCGACTTAAATTCTTGCATGACCAAACAATGGTTAGTTTAGGAATAAGAATATTAATCGCGAATGACCAAACAGATTAATAGCCTTAGTAAAGGGATTGGTAATTAAATAAAATAAAGGAATTTGGGTAAAATTAGACATTGGGGAATCGAATCTTGCAAGTGAAACCGTGACCCCAGACCTCTCTCCATTGATTCAATCTTGTATTTTACTATTTGTTATTTAATTAATTTTATTTAGTTTACATTACTACTCTACTATTGGTTCGTCTAAACAATATATAATCTTGATTAGTTTGGTACTTGTTAATTAATCCATGTGGATACGATAATCTTTTATACCACTTCTGCGAAAGAGTACACTTGCTCTAAGTGTGTTTTTAACGCAACAAGTTTTTGGCGCCGTTGCAAACAGATGTGCACTTAGTTGTGCAGGCCGCCCAAAAGAAGCCCCAGCAGCCTAGAAGTGCACATAGTTGTGCCACTATCCCCGATGTGCACTTAGCTGTGCAAGTTTCCCACAAGTGTGCCAGTAGCCCATAAATGCACTAAATTGTGCTAGTAGCCCAGAGGTGCACTTCGTTGTGCAAGTCGCCCTAAAGGAGCTCGTTAGCCCAAAGACCCACGCTTGGCATGATTGCTCCATACTAGCAAAAACCTAAACCTGACTACAGCATGACCCAACTCACCCCTTTAAGGGTAGAGGACTTAACCTAGGCGGCCTAAACAAGAAGAATCAATCACTCTGTAATAGACACTCGGCCATTGAGAGTAAACCCTACTCAAGGGTCTTCCAAACACAAGAGAAGACACCTCACTCTGACATTGAAAAACTCTAGTTTGCTAAGGAGTCGAGTCCCACCACTTATATGCAAGTACACTTTGTTATTTTCATAACTATTATTTTAGTGTGTATTGCCAAAAAGACTATTCCCAGTATTTGACCTGGTGACTTTGAGGAAGCATACCACTCTTTAACCGCTAAACCACTACAGATTTTAATATACATTATGCAAAATGTTAAATATATAAAATTAATGGGGGTGACATGGTTCTCTTCAGCTAAGCTCTGCCACTGGGTGCAGCAACATAGGGGTGGTAGGACATATAAACTCGTGAGCTTATTCTAGGCCGGCTCCACATTATGATTTTAAAATTTTAGCTCAAGATCTTGATACCTCTATTACGATTAAAAATTTTAGTCATTGAACCCAAATTTATCTAGAATATTATTTCTTCAAAATGATCTAATAATAGTTAATATAAATAGCGCATTTAACTAAGAAGTTGGCCTAGTAGAGCATCATAGAATTTGTATTTGGGAGGTCCCCTAGTTCAAATCCTAATTACCCTGGATTGGGGCGTCATCCCCTTAACCTAAATTTTTTTGTAAAAAATAAAAATCTTGCGCCGTGACATTCAGACAAGTTGCTAACACATTTATTTTCCAAAGTACTATCACGCTTTACAAGCAGGATTAGACGAGAGGCTTGTTAGCCAGACAGAGTCACTAACAATTGGTTCCTCATTATCATTTTTATGCCATGTCCAAAGTGCATGTGATGCATTAACCACCTCTAATGTCCCATGTCCAAAGCTAGCTTCCCTGAATATTGATATCTCTGGCGCAGGGTCAATGTACCTATCAGCACAAATCATAGAGAAAGAGAATTATGTTAACTATGAGTTTTGGAAAAAAAAAAGTTGAAGGAATTCTACATGTTAAGAATTAGGAATTTTTTTAGAAAAAGAATTCAAATATTAATTACTTGGTAGCTAGGCCTTCACGATTGCCACCATCCCCAATGGTAATATGCACTGGACCACAATTGTCACCTTTGTCGTTATAAACTCGTGTCTGAAAAAACAAGCAAATTATAGGTAATCAAAATAGAATTCTTAATTTGGAGAGTTAGAATTCTTAAGCAAATTATAGAATTCTTTTTTGGTTAAGATTGGTCAATTCAATCTTGACCAAAAACAAATAGAATTCTTAATTTGAGTAAACATAAATCTAAGAAACAGGACGGTCTCAAAGAATTTGGAGAGTCTGTACGCAAAAATAGTACTGCGTCGAGGCCCTGTGAAGTAACGCAACCTGCATAACCCCTTAGAAAACCCTGCTAAGAAGAGATAAATATAATAGAATATACTCACAAAGCGTTCATATGCATGGACATGTCCTGCAAAAACAAGATCAACACGAGCTTGATAGAGCAAATCTTCCATATTAGCCTTCATGGAAACAGATTCGGGTTCACCTTGATGAGCTTCATTGGAGTTGTACCATGGGGCATGAATCAACACTACTACCCAAGGAGTATTTCCCCTGTTAATTTTTTGTAAGTCCCCTTGAAGCCATTTGTATTGTGGAGAACTAGGGTCAAAGTCGGTGTAGGAGCCTAACATGATAACATGAACTCCAGAGACATCAAAAGAATAGTAAAGGTTAGATTCTGAACCACTCTCTACGTATGGCATTTGCCATCTGGCATTGTAAGCTGTGAATGGTGTTCTATGGATTATTGGAATCTTCTCAACTTCATGGTTCCCAATGGTAACCATCCAAGGACGTTGGCTTGCTAATGGATCCACTAAACGACCAAAAGTGTCCCATAAATTTTGGTCGAAATCTGCATAGGATAAGTCTCCTGGTAATAATAGCATGTCATAGCTTGACTTTGCTATATGCTCCAATGTAGACTTAGTCCACTCTGTCTGTCCAAGATCTCCTGCATGCATTAGTTAAAAATACAAGTTAAAAAAATATACGCGCAAACTCCATATGAGAAAAATGACTTATAATACTAAATATTTATAGAGGTAACTTCCATAATAACTAAAAAAAAAAGCCTAAACAAAATCAGAGAAAATCTTAATTAATGAAACCCAAAAATCGTGGAACCGCTCCCTAAATCATGGAGCCGTTCTATTTGGTAACTAACCAAAAATTGTGGACCTGAATTTTCTGAAACAACGACGTCTCTCTCGCATTCACGGTTTCGTTGCATCTCTCTCGTATTCAACCAATTTTTGTGTGCTTTCATCTCTCTTTCTCGTCGCCACGATTTCACTGAACCGTTTACCCACTGAAACGATTTGATCTCTCTTTTGCCACTCGTATTTTCTGAAACGATTGCATGAATCAGCAGTTGCCGTCTCCGTCGACTTCGCCGTTCCCTAAATCATGAAGTTCAGTGATGGTGGTTTCCTAGTTTTATGCTTTTCGAAATTGTATGTAATGGAACCTAACTAAAGTGCGGTATTTCTCTGGTTATTATTGCACTAACTAAACTTTTCAATAGTTTGGTTAGTGCAATAATAACTAAAGTACAGTATTTCTCTGGTTATTATTGTACTAACCAAACTTTTCAATAGTTTGGTTAGTGCAAATTGTGTGTAACGGAGCCTAAGCAAAGTACGGTATTTCTCTGGTTATTATTGCACTAACCAAACTTTTCAATAGTTTGGTTAGTGCAATAATAACCAAAGTATAGTATTTCTCTGGTTAAAAAATAATATCACAATTTTTTACCAAAGTATAACTCATTTAGTAATTATTTTAAAGGACAACTGTACCACCAGTACCTAATAATTCTTCAACTATACCATAGAAATTTCCACATAATTTAACTCTATGATCACATTTTTGGTCACCTACTTTTTCAAATCCATGATTTTGTTCTCATGGTATTATTTTTATGAATTTGGTCTTCATATTTTTTTAATTTCATTTTTTGTCTCTCAAAATTATGGATTTTGTACACTTTTGATCCTTATTAAAGTGCAAAAATTCATGATTTTGAAGCATTAAAAGCACGACTAAATAAGTGTGGAGACCAAATTCTTGAAAAATAGAAAATGGAGATCAAAACTATGGATTTATTTAAATAAAAGTAAGGACCAAAAATGACATTACAATTCTTCCCAAAAAAAAAGTACTTACCGGCTACCGCGAAATTGATTGGAAACTGAGAGGGTGGAGTCTTAAGATGGTATACTTGGTCCGAGGGTGGGTCACCCAAACGGTAGTAGTAGACAGTGTTAGGCATGAGAGGACCAATTACGACGTTGTGAATATCACCAGACTCGTAGACAGTATAGTGGTACGAGGAGGTAGTCCCAGTGGCAGAGAACCCGTTTGCTGAAGGAGTTGGACCGTACTCTACTTTTGCGGGTGTTGGACTCTTTGTGATCCACGATATCCTCATATTATTTTGGCCCGCTTGAGATATGTGTACCTAAAAAGCTCATCCATTACCATCATAAGGCTTCTCAACAATTTCTCTATAATTACCCAAATCGGCGAAAAAAAAGACAAATCTACAATGTGAAATCAGAACATATGTAACTAATTTTTTAAGCAAAACTATTAGGAGAAATAAAACATATGTGAATAGAGACAATGAGTTTAAAAATATTTTACATTGTTGTCTAATAAGTTATGGGAAATGTTATTTTATGCCTTTTTTAATTTCATTCACTGCGCAACACATGTAGAGTGATGCAGGCTATTTCATACATTTCTTTTGGTACGAAATAGGACTATTGTAGTCTAATAACAAGTTGGAATGTCATTTAATAACTATCAAAACACATGATTTGTCACATGTCAAAAATATTAGAGTATTTTTTTTACCAAAAAAAAATTAGGGTATGTGATGACACCTTATTAGATTTATGTATAAAATGATTTACACACGACTAAAACAAAGTTGTTGTCAAAAAAAAACAAACAAACTTTACACTTATGGTACACAAGTGTCGAATAAAAAAAACTATGCTCATAGATACTGGTTTTGACATTGTTGGTGTAAAAACCTACGCAAATTAGTTTTACATCGACATTCACTAAGAGCTTATTATATTGTCACGCCAGTCCACTTAGTAAGTATATTTTCACACCGTAGGCTCTATTTAGTACGATATAGTTTTGACGAAATGTAAGAAATGCTCATATTTTAACTATTTAGTAGTAATAGCTTTTGTAAGAAATGTAAAAAATACACTAAGAGCAAAATTATAGAGCACCAATCAACACTACACACTATGTGTCTTGTTTTGTTATTCTCTTATTCTTACGTTCCGTTTTTTACTATCCGTCATTTCTCTTTAACAAATCATAGGTAATATCCCAAATTTGCTCCTTCAATCGCCATGATCGGTGCATTTTTAGGCTTCTATGAAAACCGCAAACTGGTTTGTGGCAGATCTCTGGGTTGGAGAAAGGGTTAGAGAGGATTGGCTCCAAAGAGAGATTGGGCTTTCTTGTGAAATATTGGGCTAAAAAAAGTTTTTGTTTAGCTTCTTTTCTCACCTTTGACCAAAAAAAAACTTCTTTTCTCACCACAATATATCTAACGTTGCAAATTACTTGTTTTTAAATAAAATTTATAATTTTGGTCAAAAAATAAAATAAAATTTATAACTTCACCGAAAAAACATAAAGAAATTTATATCAAAACATTTGACGTATATACAGATAATACTACAGTAAATGCTTCAATTAATTTTATTTTTCTATTAATTAAACACCTTATAATTTCATTAACACCGTAAAAAGTTCTATTAAATTATATTATTTTTATGAATTTATTTTTTATCATTCTTTATTATTTATATATATATATAATAAAGAAAATTATGTTTGAATAATAAGTGTTTTAGTAATATTTCTAGTATGATTTTAAATTAGGGACCATTTAGTAATTACACACGAAAAACTAATTTGTTTTAGTAGAAACCTAAAAGTAATTTTGTTACTAGGCATCCAAACAACATAAATGGATAAAATCATTTCTAATATAAATGTGTCTAAACATAAATCACACTCCGCTCAACTCCTTTTACTAAAATCAATTTTGTAAAATCAATTCGATTAAAATCAATTTTCATTGACGAACCAGTGACCTCTTTTCTTTGGTAATCAAAACCGTTGCCATCTCCACCTAACCACTAACCCACACAGTACACAAACCAACAGATGTACCAAGAAATTATTGTTTTTTTTCAATTTTTAACACTTTCTTTCCTTGCAGGCTGTATTAACAAGACATAGGGTTGCAAATAGTAAATGGCCCAGCCCAACTTGTGAGAACCCGTGCAGAACCCAGCGGGCGTGTACTGTTGTTACACGCAGATCTGGAAACGGGTCACGAACCGGATCACTATAAAAGACTTTTCTAGAAAACCTAGCTCATTTTTCCAAAGAAATTCTCTCTCTCTTTCTTGGACGAAGCTCTGGTTCTCTTCGTCGTCTCCACTCAAACCCAACTAGGTTTCTTGATTCTTGGTGATTTCTTTATGGAATCACGCCCAGAAACTCAGCGAAGCTTCGCTTCACTTCAACGAACAGGTATCTGCTTTCTTTTCTCTAAGATTCTTCTCTTTTCTCTTCAGTTTGAAACCCTAGTTTTCAAAACTCTGACTTACTTCTTTTCTCTTCTGTTTCTGGTTTGATCCTCACGGATCTTGCTGCTACGCACAAGGATCTACACACAGTAAGGTAGAACACTGACTTTACCTTGCTGTTTCAGTTTCTTGTTTCTAGGTTTTGTAACGAATCACAAAACCCTAACTCTGAAACTGTTTCCTGGTTGCAGATCTGCTGCGTAGATCTTCAACAAGAGGTAAAGAACACTCCTCTGATCTTTTCTTGTTTACTGAGTTGTTGCTGTGCTGAACACTATTAACCTTTTGAATCTTTATGTTTTGCATGTACTGGATCTTCACGCCTTGAAGATCATAAACGGTTTGATTCTCACACTGAGAAACAAAGGTAATTTCTCACCCTCACTCTCTCTTTGATTTCTTTTCTGAGATATTTTCGGTCACTGAAAATCTATACTAACCACTGTGTTCTTTCCTTTGTATGTGAGACTGAAATCAGCCACTTGCTGAAGGAAGATGGCTCACACACACTGAACAAAAAATGATTATGCAGAAGAAGAAATGGGAGCAACAGAACTTAGGGTATAGAAAACTTTTTAGTAAAATGCTTGTGTAAATTTTATTTCATAAGACTGTGTATATATACAGGGTGAATAGATATAGCTGTTAGGCTTTTGGTTGTTTAGAAACAGCCAACTCAGTTTGTTATAATAACAAACTGTTAACAGTTTATTTTTTAGTAACAAAGCTGAATAGGCTTTAATTAACATAGGTGAAATTGATTACCAATCTCAATAGAAATATCATTGAAGATGATAAGAAAGGAATTATGCAAGTGAAAGCTCAACTCAACCATACACATTTGTTACTTTTAGTTTATCTTTTCGATTTTGATCTTAAAAATGTAGTACTAATTATTGTTCATGAAAAAAATTCATGAAAAAAGAACTGGACCCATATGAATGAATATATTATATATGCAGTACTATATATACTTTGTCGTTAATTCAAAAGAGAATTCAAGATATTTAAGCAATGCACGAATCTCAATAGTCAAGAAAACAAACTCATCCAATCCAAGGGACGTGAAACTTGAACGCCTTGAATTGCGTCGACTCATGACACCTCATCAATAAAATTCAACGGCTTTTGTACTCACACAATTAATTAATCACTAATAATAACTAGTCGTAGAATTACATGAAATGAAATGGAAGTATTTTTATCGGAAATTTTGATAGTAAATCTGCGAAAATGGGGATTATTAGTACGTTACCTGTTGTGGCGAAGCGAGGTCGCTATCGTCGTGAGGGACGATGATGTTTTCACGAGACGGTGGTCGACTGTAGCAATAAGCGGCGTCGAATCCAAAGCATCCGATGATAATCAACGAAAACAAGAGAACGAAACTACGCATTCTCATTATCACCATCATCGTTGAAAGAAATTGGAGGAAGAAAAAAGAAATCAAGGTTTCTGTCTGATCAGAATGAGAGAAGGAGAGAGTAACAACACTATATTTATAACCGAATCCACCGGCAATTAACTATATTCCAGGTTTCGATTTCTCCTATATATAGCTGTCAAAATAATATAAGATCTATTTCTTGCCTTTGCGTTGCGTTCATACTCCATCCACACTTCAAACATTCATTACTGAACCAACCCCATTTCCTGAATAAATATACCAAGCCTTAACGTGGCCCTGTATTGGGATTCCACGTGACATGTACTACTAGTACTTGACGGTAAAAAGCTATAATTAATAAGTTAATTAATTATATATTTCCTAAAATAAAAGTTAAAAGTTAACTAAATATATTATATATTATTTTGTTTGTTCAGTCAAAAAAAGTATATTTTTTATTTTGTTAAGTCAAAATAGAAATTAATAAGTAATACTACAAAATAACAAGATAGCAATATATAATTATAAATGCTTTTTGCATTGTTCTTGTATATTTATTGAATTCAAAAAAGAAATTATATATTTTCAATTTTTTCTAATCAGGAAATTTAATGGTTTTTTTTGTCGGTAAACAGGAGCAAGTCTAATATCTATTTATACAAACAAACATCCTATGGAATTATCAATTTGATCTCTTATTAACAAGATACATATCTACTTTAAGGGTAAAAATGTCATTACCCTTTTTTTTTCTTCTTACACTCTCTTTCCTCCTTTTCACTTTTCTCTTACACTCTCTTTCTTCCTTTTTTCCTTTTTACTTTACTTTTATTTTTCCCATAAACAATTCTTCTCTTTCTCTTATCACTTCACTTTAGTTTTTTTAACTAAATTTCTAAATTTATACATACACTACCCTACGAAAATTACCTATAAAAATGTAAATGAGACACACTAAAAAACAAAAAAAAAACTATCACTTTTTTAGAAAAATTTGTCACCTTAAAATTTTAATTTTTCTCTCCGAAATCTGTTTACACACGTATTGATAATCTACTGTAACCTCTTATTGATAATCTATTATCTATCTTTTACTATCTACTATAATCTAGCAATCAACTAAACTAATCAACTAAAACTACGAGATAACTGCAATGATATATAACAAAAGCACGGGATAACTCCACTGATATAGAAAAAATCACAAGATTAATATTTGTCATTGATAATTAAATTTTTTGAAGAGTACTACTACAAGCCTACTATCATATAAATAACAAGAAGACTTAATGACTATTTAAACAACTAATTAATATTTAAAACAAATATTTCTTATTGATAATCTACAATCTAACTTTTGCTATCTACTATATTCTACTAATCAACTAAAATAAACAATTGAAACTACGAGATAACTGCACTGATATATAAAAAAACACGGGATACTGCAGTGATATATAAAAAAACACGGAGACCCATTTTTGCAAGGCCTAAGTCTGACTTGCATTAAAAGTGTTAGACCTGAGTCTGGCATGTGGCCAATCGTAGACCCATTTTTTAGGCTTGATCTGGCTTTTTTGAAAGCGCGACAAGGCTTGAAAGTCAGTTTAAAAGCCTATTTCACTAATTTTTTTCAAAAGTCTACAACCTTTGAGTGATATATATATATATATATATATATATATATATATATATATATATATATATATGCTTATGTAATTAGACCAAAAAACTAATAGATCTGTGAGATTAAGTTTTATTTTATATGATATCCAATTTAAACTCAATTTTATGACGATAATTTTAAATATGTCAAATTAATTGAGGTCAATATGTTTAAATTAACATAAACTTTTAATATATTTTTTTTGTTCGGACCATTACTGGTTACTCACGGAGTGTCTCAACGCTTTCAACGAAAGACTAATCTCCACTCGTGCTTAGAATAAATTTTTAGTAATTTTATGATTTAACACAACGTAACTGCCGACACAAAGTAACTGTACTCTATTGGGGGATCCGTTCCTAATCATTGGTACGTTTGGCTTGTTACACACAAATTAATGTATCATTAATTTGTGTTAGTTAAGTACTAAAATACCCTCTTTGTAATTGTTTTGAGAAAATTGAAGTCAAAATTAAAGAGTTTTGGGACAATTAATTCATGCTTTGGAACTCTAAAAAACTCAACAAATATACATGGTATATTAGGAAAAGTTAGGTGAATTATACCTTGGGTTTTTAAAAGTACCATTGTTTTAGAATAAAATGAGAGGCTAAAAATACCAAAGATTAGTAACAGGGGGAGTACAACATTTGGTCCACAATATAAGAGACAAATATTGTTTTTTTGTTGGTCCACAATATAAAAAACGATCACACTTTTTAAGGTGTATTAAATTATCAATCCCAATTTTACCCCTATTTAAGTGGTGTAGTTAAAAATGATCTCTTATATATATTGTGGGCTAGAGGTAGTATCTCGTAAGCGAATGTGGAGTACTAAAGGCAAGTACTGGGAATGCCATGTGGAATATTGATTGCTCCATCAATATTTTTTGAAACTAATTCCTAAAAGGTCGCATGATTTTTTTAAAAAAAGGTTAATAGTCGCATCAAATTCGAAATACATGAAAGGATAATAGAGTACTCTTGAGGACTAGCTGGCAACAAGACCACCCTCGCTAAGGTGTGAGCAATCTTGTTAGCATTTCTCTTAGCAAACTGTCATACCCCAATTTTGTCCAGCTTAGATCAAAACCCTAATTTTCCACAAAAATAAATAAGTTGAGGAGTGAGAAGCATCATGCATTGCATTTTGAGTCCTAAAAGTCATTCCAAAGTTTCTAAAATCATTTTTAGAGTTGAAATGCACTTTTTGGGTAAATCAGGTTTTTTTGAGTCCAAAAGGGTATTTTGGTCATTTCACAATAAAAATGATAATTCCTCATGAAGGTCATTGAGCATGCATTCTAAGATTCTAGAGGTCATTTCTAGGGTTATAGATTCATTTTGAAGTGGAAACGCATTTTTCGGGCAAATTAGGGTTTTAGCGTCAAAAAGGGTATTTTGGTCAATTGTAACGGTTTTTTTTAAAAAGGCCCAAAAAAATATATATAATTAAAAATATGAAATCTGAAATCAGAAATGAAAAATGAATAATAAAATAATATTGGATGTTTATTGTATTTTTAGAATTAGGGCTAAGTCCTTTTAGGTGTTTTTTGCTTTTATCCATTTTTGGCCAAAGTAAGTACAAATCTCACAAGCAAACCATCTCCCTCACTCCACCCTCAAGCTCCACACCTCCCATTACCTTCATCCCACATCAAGTTCACATCAAGCCTTTCATCAAGCACACATTTGAATACACAACATGTTTTTACCTTCCTTCTCTCTACACCACAAAATACACACTAATTCCTTTACTTCCCTCACACAACCCTTAACCCATGAGAGCTTGAGGCTACTCTCATTCAGACCTTAGCACACAATACTCTCCTCTCCTCTCTCTCAAAAAACGAAAACCCTCTCCTCCATCTTCCCTACACAATTTCTTCAACCATAAAATAAAAAAGCTTGATAATCCTTCATCATTTTTCAATAACTCTCCTTCCAAGCTTCCATAATCATCCAAGTTTCATCAAAATCCACCCAAGGAAGAGGATTTGCGTGAGGATCTAGATTGTTGGAGGTGTTCTTCAAGTGTTCTTGCTCCTATTTTACATCTTTATTCCTTTTCTAGTTATTTCTTGAGGTAAGCATATTATCTCTTGCATTTTAATTATTAACATGTAAATCTTTCTTCTACTCCTCTTTCCTTTCTCAAAAGGCTTAGAGGACTTGTTTCCAACATTATGACAAGGACATTGGGAGCCTTGGGTGTTGGCAATGAGTCCTTGGCCTTGAGGGGAATTTTCTTGTGTTTTAACCATGTAGTTTGTATTTTCACACTCATTTTCTCACTTTTCCATAAATAGAGGGCTTTCACATATTATATGCATCTTCTTGTTCATATCATAACTTGCAAGTTGAATTTTGGCTTGATTTATGGGTGTAGGGGTTTCGGTTTTGAGCCTTAGAATTTAGGGTTTTTGTTGCTTTCTTTTCACTCCTTGATTTATGTAAATAAAATGCATGATGTGCTTGGTTTGCATGATTTGTTCTATGTGTTGATTATGAGTTTTGGCATGAAAAATTTGGTGTTTATGTTCATATAGGGGTTCGGCCATAGAGCCCATTTTTGT
The DNA here is from genome assembly GCA_039519185.1 of Astragalus membranaceus. Taxonomy (NCBI): domain Eukaryota; kingdom Viridiplantae; phylum Streptophyta; class Magnoliopsida; order Fabales; family Fabaceae; genus Astragalus; species Astragalus membranaceus. The sequence goes on along the minus strand of CM076854.1, from coordinate 159,314,871 downwards.
GCATAGTTTAGTGCTCAAAATGTGTTGTTTGATCTTGTGTAGATAAGTGTAATTGTATTAGTGTGTTTTTGACTTTTAACCACCTTTTTACATTTTTACTTTACCATTTCATTAAGTAATTACCATTCACCTTTTTACATTTTTACTTTACAATTTCATTAAGTAGTTACCATTTACTTTTTTTTTCATTTTTACTTTACCCTTTCATTAAGTAGATACCATTTGCCTCATGCATTTTTACTTTACCATTCACTAACTTTTTACTAAAAGTTTTTACTACTTGTCAATTTGCAAAAATACCCAAAACATTTTCACACTTTGCATTTCATCACTTGTGTGACACATTCTTATGTTTGCACATTAATACTTGCATACTTTCATATGCTTACATGTTCATGCATTCATATATGCTTATGCCTCTTGCATTCTCATACTCTCTTACATGTTCATGCATCCATTAATATCATGTCTTGCATTCATTATCATATGATCATGCATTCATTAACATGATATCTCGCATTCATTTTCACATGTTCATTCACCTAACCTAGAATACTCTATGCCTATGATTAATTGTATTTCTTTGTTCTTGATGCCATTTGAATGTCTCGACTTAATTGTGCACAAACCCTTTTGCACAATCATGTGCCCTTATAAGACTACCAACATGTGTAGCATAGAGGTATATGTGCCCCTCTTGAGATTGCTCCCAACTTGTGTAGCAATTCCCTCTCACACACACACAATTACTTTGAGAACTTTGTTTTGCATCTTTAATAATTGAATCCTTTGATTGTATGGGCATGTTTAATCTTGGTTAATGAGTGATATGTTCATGTTTGCTTGAGTATTATTCATTCATTTGCATTTGGTTATGGATTTAGAATTGACTTGAAATGTTCTACTCCTTTTCTAAAACCCATTTCCTAAAATCATTTCAAAACAAAAAGAAACTTTCACTTTCAAAACAAAAATAAATCAATTGTCATTAAGCACCAATCGCGCCGTTGCCGATTAGGTCGTTAATGATGATGTTGTTTTCAAAAGGAGTTAGTAGCGAGACCATTCTAACCGTTGTTGTTCGGTCTTCGCAAAAGCTCTATCCCATTTTCGAAAACTTATTCATTTCTTAAAAATAAATCAATTGTCATTAAACACCAATCGCGCCATTGCCGATTAGGTCATTAATGATGATTTCATTTTCAAAAGAGTTAGTAGTGAGACCATTCTAACCGTTGTTGTTCGGTCTTCGCGAAAGCTCAATACCTTTTCAAAACCAAAGAGCGAGAACTACGTAGCTTTGATCCCTCTTCCAGTGAGGGTACGTAGGAGCGGGTCACAGCCCGTCAAGCACCCTTTTAAAAAATCTTTGTTTTGTTCCGCTTTTCAAAGATACCAAAAATATTCTTCTTCCCCCCGTTTTCAATAAAACAATTTCTCAAATGAAATAAAAAGAAAAGGAAAGAAAAGAAAAGAAGTAGAACAAACCGCTTTCAAACTCAAACTTTTGTCCAAACCACACATCAAGTTAATGGTTCCCTTTCGGTAGAAAGGAGGTGCGGGGTGCTAATCCCTTCCCCGTACCTAACCGACCCCCGAACCTACATCTCTAGTTTTCAAAAGACTATCCGCCTTGTTTAAAAGACCTTTTTTCAATGTTTTGGTCTTAAAATTAAAATATTGGTGGCGGCTCCAAACTTTTTCCACGTTGTCAAACGAAAAGTCCCAAACCGGATTTTTCGGGCGCAGCAGCTGGCGACTCCGCTGGGGACACTTTTTTTTTTTAAAAAAAAGACGAGGGTCAAGCCTAGTTAACTTTGATGTGTGGTTTTAAAATTAATTGAGTTGAAAGCTTTGTTTTACTCCTTCTTTATTTATTCACGATGCCGTGTTCATGCATTCCTCAATTCCCATGTCCCCTATTCTCTGCTCCTTTTCTTAAGGTAAAAACATGCATTTCCTCCCATTCTATTATGATCCCTTCTTCTCCGCTCCCTTTCTTGAGGTAAGCAGTGCATATGACTGTTGAAATCTAGGTTGGATTATTGGTATTGTGATATTGAACCTTAGGGTAGACGACATGTTATTGTCTGCTATTGTTTGAACTGTTCTGGGTTTTCCTTTGCAGGTGGGGAACATGTGGGTAGTTTTAGGCGGTATGCCCTTGCTGCATACACTCACACCTTATGCTTACTATGCTTTGAGAGGGGCCCAAAACCCAAGGTCTGACAAAACTTAGGAGAGTGGAAACGAGTAGTGACTGGCAATTGGACCGTTGTCCTTCTGACTCTCACGAAAGTTTCAGCCAGAGTATGCTCTTTCATGAGGCCTCACACCAGATGGCGTTCCATCGTTGTGGGTGCTATTGTGAGAAAGAATTAGCTCTGGTAACCTGGTGAGGAAGTGACTAGAACCCACATGGGAGGAACATTTGAGTTGTCCTAGAACTTAGGTCCCCACCTTCGTAGGACACAAGGGGCATACCAAATTGTGTGTTGCATTGTAATCTAGGCATGTTTTCAAAAAAAAGAGAAGGGAATTTTTCCAAAGAAATAAAAAAAGAAAGTAGAGAAAGAGCTGCCGTTGTAGCCTTTCTTTTGTCGGTCCGTACGAGGCAGTATGTGGTCCACTTTATTTTCAAAAAAAGGAGAGAAAGAGTTGCCGTTGTAGCCTTTCTCTTACTAGGTCCATATGAAACCACGTACGGCCCGCATTTTTCAAAAAAAACAATTTGGACTAATGCCAATAAAGATTTTGCCCTAATCTGCTCATGCATAAAATATCATCATCATTTTGCATGCATCCCCGCATTGCATACAACATAAGCTTTTACAGTTCATGCATGCATCCTTGCATTTCATCAAAGTTTGTTTGCCGAGAATCCCAAAGTGACAAAGAATCTTGCCATAGGCATGGTGTGGAATCAAAAGTGAAACAGCGTACACTCCGAGGTGTTTGTTTAAGTTTGAATGCATGGAATGTGCTTTGTTTCGCTTATTGATTCTAACCTTGTTGTGTTTCAAAGGAAAAATAATCAAAATCCACCGTTAAATCTATGGCAAGACATAGTACACCGTGATTCCCGGCACCAAGACAAACAGGAAATCATACATATTGCATTGCACTTGCATTCAAACAAGTATTAGCGCATACAGTCTTTTATCAAAAAATAAAAAAAAATCAAGAAAAATAAAAATTGTTATTTTCCACAAGTTTTTAGAAAACATACTACATGCATTTTTTCTTTGCATTACAGAAATAATCAAATAAATATCTCATGTTGCATGAATTTTTATGACCACCAGAGAGTTAAAAGCTTTATTTTGGAGAGAAGCCATGCATGCTAAAGTCAAAATCAAATTTTGTACTGTACTCTTCAAATGAAAAGCTTATAATTCCCCGACGCGATAAATCCACATTCATCCATTCGCATTCTTATTTCATTCACATTTATTCATTTGCATTCTCATTTCATTCGCATTCTCATTCCATGTGTATTTATCCAGTTTGCATTCTCATTCATTTGCATATTTACATCATGCATAAAAAAAAATGAGCATAATTCTAGAGAAACAATAATAATTCTAAAAAAAAATTGTGATGAGAGGTGAGACGTTCTTGCAAAGTTTTTTTTTATTCATCTTTGGGAAAGTTTAGTCTTACTTAGTTGCAAACTCAAGGTGTTTCAAGGCACTCGGTTTTTCAAAACAGCAGTTTGTTCACATTTTTCAACAAAGCATTGCATCTCACCCACCCCATGATGAATGACCGAAATGGTCCACAAAAATGTTTCTTTCACGTTTTAACTAATGTTAACTCTCTGCGAAGCATTCGTGTAGTAACTTTTGTGTGACATGTGTCTTTATTTTTGTTTGAGTCAGTTAGTGTCCCTACATTGTCATCATCCCTCGCCCAAGTCTAATCCCACCCTGACCACCCATAAAGTACATATCCCCCAGATTAGTGCATAGTTGGCTTTTTGGTTGGTCCCCCTAATGAAATACCACTCTTGGTCCTCTATACTGGGGCAAATTTGTCATCACTAGATATCTTGTTAACATTGTATTCCTTGGGTGCAAGTCTTTTTAAAAGTAAAAAATATCAAAAAAGCTGGTTAGGTCGGAAACTCGTAAGAGCGGCCTAAGCAAAAATTAGAGCATGAAAAGAAATGAAGAAAAAAGAGCAAATATATGAAAATAGATAAATTATTGTCCTGGGATTAATTTTTGAGAAAACAAGCAATCATGATTTTGAAATGAAGTTTGGCCATCATTCCATATCCGAAAACACCTTAAGCCAAAAATCCCAAAAATCTCAATCACCATAGACAAGGATCAATCTCACATCGAAAATTGTGTATCACCTTTATCAGCTCACTTAGCTCAAAAGAAAGAGAAAGAAAAACCACACCAAAAAAAAAGAAGAAAGTGGAAAAAGAGAGGATTGAAAAGGAAAAATCCTGAAAAAAGAAGCAAAAGTAGTAGAAATGGTGAGCTGATACCATTAAACGCATGAGAGATCCTTGTCTGAAATAAACCCTCAAACACTTCCTTTGGCCTATCCTCCATAAACCCTTGACCACGTTACAACCCTGAAACAGGTTCATTTTACCGTGAGGCACATAAGAGGTTCTCATCTCAATAAAACCTCAAACACCTCATTGAGCCTAATAACTCATTCTTTCATAAACCATTAACCTAGCCAAATCATACCACTAAAAAAAACATCCGCCCCATCAACCCCAAACACTTCATTAAGCTCAATCATCCCCTTCTCCACATCACAACCCTAAAAAGTCCATTCTGATCAATGACCGGTTGCTCCTGTTTTCTCAAAGTTTTAATCTTAGGACAAATAAGTTTATTTATTTATGACGTGTTTGCTCAAAAAAAAAAAAACAAGCAGAAAAAAGAAAGCTGCTCAAAAGAAAAACAAACTAGTAGAAAAAAGAAAGCTGCTCAAAAGAAAAAACAAACAATCAAAAAAGGAAAGTTGGTAAAAAGGAGAAGGACTTGCACTCCAAGATGCATTCATGTTGCATTAAAACAAGGTCTAGTGGTCACCAAGTGGAGCCCCTCCTCATACTAAAAAGTCAAACTTTCATTGCATTCGAGTTGTTCTTAAAGAGAACCAAAAGTGTGTACTAGGGGGCATTCCCTTCACCTCTCACTCCACTCAACTTTGGGGAGGTTTATTCATTGCCCACCCCATTCATATATCACCCTCAGTTCATAACCATCACCATAACTCTGTCGCCTTTCACAACCCCACTAGACGCAATCATTTGAAATACCATTCCAAAGTGGGGCAATCCCGTCACCCTTCACTCCACCTAAAGTCGGGGAAATTCGCCTTACGCCCATCTCATCCCCTCGTCATATTCACATCCATGAGACCACACCAGGGCAATTTCTCGACCCACCATGCTAAATACATCCTTTTGCAAACTCGAGTCGGGGCAACCTTGCTCTCGTCAAGATTGGGGCAACACCAAACGTCGTGGGTTGAGACAAAATCCCTTGTTTGCCACCCTTCATTCCAAAGTCATGGTATTTCCAATTCATTATTCCTCTACAACCCTGGCTGTTGTCACCACTAGACAGGGGCAAGTTATGCACTCATCACCAGTAGTCTAAATCGGGGCAGTTCCACCTTTCACGACTTTGGCAAAAACCTACCTTTCATACCCTCACGTGTCATATCTGTCATACCAAGTCAACTGACTCGTTCATCTGTATTTTCCCTACTCTACATGTTTATGCTTCAAAGAGAGAGAACACAAGTTAATAATGTGAAGTCAGAAACTCACTCAGCTAACTTTGTGGACCTAAAAATCAATCATCATGGGGCACCATCATAGGAGAGCAAAATAAGCGAGTCTGCAAACACGGTCAAATAGTTTTTGCACATCAGTGTCTGTGAATAACAACCTTGAGATTGCCATGTCTGAATTCAAACCTCTTTCCAAGGAATGATTATTCCAGAGCACTCACCTCTCTACCCCTCGCATCGAAAGTCTCATTTCTCATCTCAAAACAAAACACATTTGCATGCATACCATATCATAAATCATTGCACCATACATTGTATTTCAACAACAAGTCATGCATCTGCCACAACTATTGCATTTAAGCATTACCTGTGCGCATTCATCCATTTATTCAAAAAAAAAAAAGAGAGAGAGAAAACCAAAAAGGCAAAAATCATCCACATTGCACCCGTTGCCCCCACCAAAGCATAAATCATTCCATCATGCAGCCAGCAGTACATTTGCATTCGCATGTTATCTGTGTTCGCACACACAGCTTATCAATTTCTGTTTCCGACCAACTTCAACATCCATCATTCACGGGCCTTTTGTAGTCCATTTACTTTCACATTGCACACCTGTAACACTTTTTTGCTTCGATAGACGTGACAAGTGCCGGTCTCATCGTTGCCAAAAGCTTTCTACATCACCGATCATATCATTTGCTACGCATTCATGTGTTTCCTTTATTCACCATAGCATTTGCATCAAAAGTATCACATTCGCATCATGTTCACATTCGCATTGCATGCATCAAAAAAAGAAGCAAAATAAATAAGAAAAAAGCAAAAAGAAAAATCCGTCCATCATTCCATCAGGTTCAACACCCATGGTATACCTATTTCATTTATCATCCCACGTTCATCACATTACATAGCAAAAAGACAAACAGGAAAATTCTTTAACCAGCTATCTCAGCACATGAGGGGGTCGCCTAAAGTTGGCCGCTTGTAGGGCTTTAGTGCTCGCCTTAACCCTTAGGGATTAGGTTGTTATCTTGTAGGGCTTCAGTGCTCGCCTGGATCCTTAGGGATTAGGTTGTTATCTTGTAGGGCTTCAGTGCTCGCCTGGATCCTTAGGGATTAGGTTGTTATCTTGTAGGGCTTCAGTGCTCGCCTGGATCCTTAGGGATTAGGTTGTTATCTTGTAGGGCTTCAGTGCTCGCCTGGATCCTTAGGGATTAGGTTGCTATCTTGTAGGGCTTCAGTGCTCGCCTGGACCCTTAGGGATTAGGTTGTTATCTTGTAGGGCTTCAGTGCTCGCCTGGATCCTTAGGGATTAGGTTGTTATCTTGTAGGGCTTCAGTGCTCGCCTGGATCCTTAGGGATTAGGTTGTTATCTTGTAGGGCTTTGGTGCTCGCCTGGATCCTTGGGGATTAGGATGTTTACCTTATAGGCACTTGAAGTGTTGATCCTTAACCAAAATAAAAAGGAAGAAAATCAAAAATAGCATCTCATAGCATCCATCATTCCATTGAAATCATCACATCACATACACTTTGCATAACATACATTCACACTCCATTTACATAGATATCTGCATTCCATAGAAAAAAAAGAGCAAATAAGAAAGGAGAGAAGAAAATCACAGAAGACGGAACATAAAAGAACACAACATTTTCATATCATTCATCATTCTCATATCATCCATACCAGTCATCACTCCATGGCATCAAACAGTACATTACGCCTTCAAATTCGCATCTCAGAAGAGCGAAAGAATAACAAAAGGAAAAGAAGAGGAATCAAACAGAAAAAGCATCCCACCAAAATCAATCATTGCATTCATGCGCATCCAAATACCCAAATGCATGCATTTCATGCACCATCCAGGAAGTTGCTTCGGACCAGAGGGTCCCAAAAATCTTATTTTTCAGAAAATCACCATCAGCACTGAGTTAGTAAACTCCATCAACCCTGAGTTAGTAAACTCCATCAACCCAGAGTTAGTAAACTCCATCAACACAGAGTTAGTGAACTCCTTCCACAGATCACAACATCGTGTACGAGCACGCGATGGATCCATCAGACTTTGTCAAGTCCTTCGGATTAATTGTGTCAGCCTAAGGCATAGCGTAAATCCATTGATCAAATCAGTTCCGGACCTGATGTTGATCGGTCGCTCGAAAAGGCCACCCCCCCCCCCCCCCCAGAGCTCGGACTCGACAAGAGTCCGTTAGAAGGTTTTAGGCAGCCTCCGAATTCCCAATTTACAGCTTTCTGCACGCCAAGTGCCCGTTTTACTTTTCTGTCTGCACGCCAAGTGCCTGTTTTACTTTTCTGTCTGCACGCCAAGTGCCTGTTTTACTTTTCTGTCTGCACGCCAAGTGCCCGTTTTACTTTTCTGTAAGCACGCAAGTGCCCATTTTACCTTTTCTGTCAGCACGTTAGTGTTCATTTACTGTTTTCGCATCGACACGAAAGTGTCTACCTTTCCAAAAAAGAGGGAGAAAATTCGGGTTTCTCCAAATGGACAAAATTGGTATAATTTCTGAATTCTTTATTTCTATTTTACCTTCGAAATATGTCTCGCGCAATTCATATTTCTTGGTAAAATCCAAATAAAGAGGGGCAGCTGTCATACCCCAATTTTGTCCAGCTTAGATCAAAACCCTAATTTTCCACAAAAATAAATAAGTTGAGGAGTGAGAAGCATCATGCATTGCATTTTGAGTCCTAAAAGTCATTCCAAAGTTTCTAAAATCATTTTTAGAGTTGAAATGCACTTTTTGGGTAAATCAGGTTTTTTTGAGTCCAAAAGGGTATTTTGGTCATTTCACAATAAAAATGATAATTCCTCATGAAGGTCATTGAGCATGCATTCTAAGATTCTAGAGGTCATTTCTAGGGTTATAGATTCATTTTGAAGTGGAAACGCATTTTTCGGGCAAATTAGGGTTTTAGCGTCAAAAAGGGTATTTTGGTCAATTGTAACGGTTTTTTTTAAAAAGGCCCAAAAAAATATATATAATTAAAAATATGAAATCTGAAATCAGAAATGAAAAATGAATAATAAAATAATATTGGATGTTTATTGTATTTTTAGAATTAGGGCTAAGTCCTTTTAGGTGTTTTTTGCTTTTATCCATTTTTGGCCAAAGTAAGTACCAATCTCACAAGCAAACCATCTCCCTCACTCCACCCTCAAGCTCCACACCTCCCATCACCTTCAGCCCACATCAAGTTCACATCAAGCCTTTCATCAAGCACACATTTGAATACACAACATGTTTTTACCTTCCTTCTCTCTACACCACAAAATACACACTAATTCCTTTACTTCCCTCACACAACCCTTAACCCATGAGAGCTTGAGGCTACTCTCATTCAGACCCTAGCACACAATACTCTCCTCTCCTCTCTCTCAAAAAACGAAAACCCTCTCCTCCATCTTCCCTACACAATTTCTTCAACCATAAAATAAAAAAGCTTGATAATCCTTCATCATTTTTCAATAACTCTCCTTCCAAGCTTCCATAATCATCCAAGTTTCATCAAAATCCACCCAAGGAAGAGGATTTGCGTGAGGATCTAGATTGTTGGAGGTGTTCTTCAAGTGTTCTTGCTCCTATTTTACATCTTTATTCCTTTTCTAGTTATTTCTTGAGGTAAGCATATTATCTCTTGCATTTTAATTATTAACATGTAAATCTTTCTTCTACTCCTCTTTCCTTTCTCAAAAGGCTTAGAGGACTTGTTTCCAACATTATGACAAGGACATTGGGAGCCTTGGGTGTTGGCAATGAGTCCTTGGCCTTGAGGGGAATTTTCTTGTGTTTTAACCATGTAGTTTGTATTTTCACACTCATTTTCTCACTTTTCCATAAATAGAGGGCTTTCACATATTATATGCATCTTCTTGTTCATATCATAACTTGCAAGTTGAATTTTGGCTTGATTTATGGGTGTAGGGGTTTCGGTTTTGAGCCTTAGAATTTAGGGTTTTTGTTGCTTTCTTTTCACTCCTTGATTTATGTAAATAAAATGCATGATGTGCTTGGTTTGCATGATTTGTTCTATGTGTTGATTATGAGTTTTGGCATGAAAAATTTGGTGTTTATGTTCATATAGGGGTTCGGCCATAGAGCCCATTTTTGTGCATAGTTTAGTGCTCAAAATGTGTTGTTTGATCTTGTGTAGATAAGTGTAATTGTATTAGTGTGTTTTTGACTTTTAACCACCTTTTTACATTTTTACTTTACCATTTCATTAAGTAATTACCATTCACCTTTTTACATTTTTACTTTACAATTTCATTAAGTAATTACCATTTACTTTTTTTTTCATTTTTACTTTACCCTTTCATTAAGTAGATACCATTTGCCTCATGCATTTTTACTTTACCATTCACTAACTTTTTACTAAAAGTTTTTACTACTTGTCAATTTGCAAAAATACCCAAAACATTTTCACACTTTGCATTTCATCACTTGTGTGACACATTCTTATGTTTGCACATTAATACTTGCATACTTTCATATGCTTACATGTTCATGCATTCATATATGCTTATGCCTCTTGCATTCTCATACTCTCTTACATGTTCATGCATCCATTAATATCATGTCTTGCATTCATTATCATATGATCATGCATTCATTAACATGATATCTCGCATTCATTTTCACATGTTCATTCACCTAACCTAGAATACTCTATGCCTATGATTAATTGTATTTCTTTGTTCTTGATGCCATTTGAATGTCTCGACTTAATTGTGCACAAACCCTTTTGCACAATCATGTGCCCTTATAAGACTACCAACATGTGTAGCATAGAGGTATATGTGCCCCTCTTGAGATTGCTCCCAACTTGTGTAGCAATTCCCTCTCACACACACACAATTACTTTGAGAACTTTGTTTTGCATCTTTAATAATTGAATCCTTTGATTGTATGGGCATGTTTAATCTTGGTTAATGAGTGATATGTTCATGTTTGCTTGAGTATTATTCATTCATTTGCATTTGGTTATGGATTTAGAATTGACTTGAAATGTTCTACTCCTTTTCTAAAACCCATTTCCTAAAATCATTTCAAAACAAAAAGAAACTTTCACTTTCAAAACAAAAATAAATCAATTGTCATTAAGCACCAATCGCGCCGTTGCCGATTAGGTCGTTAATGATGATGTTGTTTTCAAAAGGAGTTAGTAGCGAGACCATTCTAACCGTTGTTGTTCGGTCTTCGCAAAAGCTCTATCCCATTTTCGAAAACTTATTCATTTCTTAAAAATAAATCAATTGTCATTAAACACCAATCGCGCCATTGCCGATTAGGTCATTAATGATGATTTCATTTTCAAAAGAGTTAGTAGTGAGACCATTCTAACCGTTGTTGTTCGGTCTTCGCGAAAGCTCAATACCTTTTCAAAACCAAAGAGCGAGAACTACGTAGCTTTGATCCCTCTTCCAGTGAGGGTACGTAGGAGCGGGTCACAGCCCGTCAAGCACCCTTTTAAAAAATCTTTGTTTTGTTCCGCTTTTCAAAGATACCAAAAATATTCTTCTTCCCCCCGTTTTCAATAAAACAATTTCTCAAATGAAATAAAAAGAAAAGGAAAGAAAAGAAAAGAAGTAGAACAAACCGCTTTCAAACTCAAACTTTTGTCCAAACCACACATCAAGTTAATGGTTCCCTTTCGGTAGAAAGGAGGTGCGGGGTGCTAATCCCTTCCCCGTACCTAACCGACCCCCGAACCTACATCTCTAGTTTTCAAAAGACTATCCGCCTTGTTTAAAAGACCTTTTTCAATGTTTTGGTCTTAAAATTAAAATATTGGTGGCAGCTCCAAACTTTTTCCACGTTGTCAAACGAAAAGTCCCAAACCGGATTTTTCGGGCGCAACACAAACTCAACATGAAAGTTGCAATTCAAAAAAGGGAACAAGTTCTTAAAAGCATTAATCAAAAAACCAAACTCAAAAATAATAAGACTCTTGGAATTATACGCGTTGACAACAACCTTAGCATCCATCTCGAAGACCACACCCTTGAAACCCAACTCATAAACCCAATTGACGGCGAAGTGCAAGCCCGTAGTTTCACCTAATAGACATCCAAAGAAAAATGAGTATAGGAATATTGTTTTGTCTCTTCATTTATACTGTAGGAATATTGTTTTGTCTCTATTTTTCCTTTGAAACAAGCTATTTTTTATCACAGCAGCGTCAGTTGCAACTGCTATTGCAGCAAAAACTGCAATGGCATGTTCGTTCTGCTTTTTCTCATATACTGTTGGGTGGCTAAGTAGCTGGATTGTGACACAAGATAGAAGAAGCAGTAGCATGATTCATGCTTCTGGGGTATGCAGAATTTGAGTTTTATTTGTTTTAGCATACCATATCTGTGTATCTAATTAATGCAGTACACTGCAGTACTTAGAGTTAGAGAAATGGATTCATCCAAAGTTAAGAGCAAGCCAAAAGGAAAAAGAAAGATGGAAGAGGATACAAGAAATTATTTCACATGGAATTTGGAAATGGAACGTGCATTAGCTAACATACTTAGAGACCAAAGAAGTTTGGGCTACCAAAGTGATGGAGCTTGGAAATCAGTGGCACACAACACTACAGCTCAAGTGTTGTCTACACGTTTCAATGTCAACTTATAAGGGAGAATGTCAAAAACCGCATCAAACTTTGGCAAGGATGGTACGGAATCGTTAGTGACATTCTTAGTCAAAGTGGATTTGATTGGGATGGCACGAAGTATATGATCACAATTGAAGACGAAAATGCATGGAAAGAATATGTCAAGGTAGTCACAATTGAGTGCATTGGATGCAGATGATGCCATGAGCAAAGAAGCACGTGAAGAGGAAGAAGTTTATATTAGATATATAGTTTATATTTGTGTAAAAGAATTCTCCTTATGAATGATAATGTTTATCAAAAAAAATGTAAAAGATTAATAGATATACGGTTTATATTTGTGTATATGACATTTTCAACGTGAATCATATTTTTTGTATTTGACATTCTATGTAGAAAACAAGATAGAATTTATACGTACATGTTACTACACATTTATATAAATAACACCTTTAAGTTTTTGTTGTGGCATTTAGATAAGTTACTATATATAGGACTTTTTTTTGTCAATAGTATCACTTTTAACAAGCAGGGTTGGACGAGAGGCTTTTTAACCAGACAGAGTCACTAACAATTGGTTCCTCATTATCATTCTTATGCCAAGTCCAAAGTGCATGTGATGCATTAACCACTTCTAATATCCCATGTCCAAAGCTTGCCTCTCTGAATTTTGATATCTTTGGCATTGGGTGTATGTACCTATCAGCACAAACCATAGAAAAATTGAAAAATGTAAATTATTATCTTTTGGGGGAGGGGGGGGGGGGGGGGGGGGAATTATAAGAAAAAAGAATTCAAATATTAGTTACTTGGTGGCGAGGCCTTCACGGTTGCCCCCATCCCCAATGGTAATATGCTTTGGACCACATTTGTCATGTTTATCTTTATAAACCCGTTTCTGAAAAAACAAGTAAATAGGCAATCAACTTAGTTAAAAATTGAAAAGCATTGCAGCAAATTGATGACATGAGTGTAGAACGAGCAGGAAATGTTAAACAGAAAGCATAATATACATGAGCAAGAAGTATTGAAATTGAGGATCTATTTGGTTTAAACAAAATATATAATAGTAGTAGTGATATAAACAAAATACTCACAAAGCGTTCATATGCATGGACATGTCCGGCAAAAACAACATCAACATGGGCATGATAGAGCAAATGTTCCATGTCAGCCTTCATGGTAATAGATGCAGACTCACCCTGGTGAGCTTTGTTGGAGTTATACCATGGAGCGTGAATCAACACAACTACCCATGGAGTCTTTCGCCGATCAATTTTTTGTAAGTCCCCTTGAAGCCATTTGTATTGTGAGGAATGAGGGGAAAATTCAGTGTATGATCCCAGCATAATAACATGAACCCCAGAGACATCAAAAGAATAATAGAGGTTAGAGTCTGATCCACTCTCTTCAAATGGCATTTTCCATCTGGCATTATAAGCTGTGAATGGTTCATTGTGGATGATTGGAATCATCTCGATCTCATGGTTCCCTTCAGTGACCATCCATGGACGTTGACTTGCTAATGGCTCAACTAAACGACCAAAAGAGTCCCATCGATTTTGGATAAAGTCGGCATAGGATAAGTCTCCTGGTAATAGTAGCATATCATAGTTTGACTTCCCTATATGCTCCAACGTCGACTTAGTCCACTCGGTTTGTCCAAGATCTCCTGCATACATTATCAATAATACATCAATTAAATATAAAGGTTAAAAAGTTTGTATGACTTCAATAATTAAATACACCAAAATGATGTTACTAATATAACAATTTAATTGAAATATTTTTTTTGGACAAAGAATTTTTTTTGACAAGGAAATATGCCATACTTACCAACTACTGCAAACTTGATTGGGAATTGAGAAGGTGGAGTTTTAAAATTGTATGTTTTGGCTGATTGTGAGTCACCCAAACGGTAGTAGTAGATAGTATTGGGTTTCAAGGGACCAATTACAACGTTGTGAATTTCACCGGACTGGTAAGTACCATAATGGTACGAGGAGTTAGTCCCAGTGGCAATGAATGTGTTTGCCGAAGGAGTTGGGCCGTAGTCAACTTTTGTGGGTGTTGGGCTGTCTGTGATCCACGATATCCTCATCTTGTCTTCACCCACTTGAGATATATGTACCTGTAAAGCCCCACCCAATGCCTTTCATTAGGCTTCTCAAACACTTTTTCTCTATAAAAATCGGCTCAGAAAATTTGGTAATTATAACATTACATTTTTACATGTATTCTGTATTTGAATTAGTATACTTTATGAATAAAAAACAATAACCATAATTTATCAAAACTTTTAGGCTTTGTTTGGCAAAAACTAGCAGATAAGCTAGCTTATAGCGGATGGGCAGATAGCGGATAATTGATAACGTATAAGCTAGCAGAATAAATTTAAAGTGTTTGGTAAAATTATTAGTTGAACTAGCTTTTATATATATATATATATATATATATATATATATATATATATATATATATATATATATAATTACATAAATAGACATTTGCAAAATATCTTTTTTCTAATTCAAAACCATGAGTACAATCCAACGGTTTTTTTGTTGTCATCATATTAATTATTCAAATGGAAAGTTAAAACTAAAATATGAAAAATGGTAGTACCTAACCTGTTGAGGCGAAGCAGAGTCACCGTCGTCGTGAGGAACAAAGATAGTTTCACGAGGGGGTGGCCGACTGTAGCTACAAACGGTGTCAAATTGGAAGCATCCGATAATAATTAATGAAGACAAGAGAGCGAAGCCTGGCAAACGCATCATTTTTGAGATTTATATGGTAATGTCTGTGTATCACAATTTACAACTACTTCACTATAAAATAGTGAAGTTGCAGTTGAAGTTGGAAAAGGGTGTATCAGATAGCAGCGGAGTAACGCTATTATTTATACCCCATTGAAAAGCCAAGCTCCCAGGAATTAACTGTATTCGTGGTTTGGATTTTCTCTTATACATAGCTACAATGTACAGTTAGTTATTTATGTAGATTTATAGTATTAGAATTAGATAATAATAACATGAGTAATGAGTTATTTAGCCAAAGTTTTTTAGCCAAAAATAGACAAAAACCAAATTACAACATCAATTAACCAAGCTTTTTTAAGCCACTAACCAACCTACTTTTTCACAGTTTTCTAGGCCATTGACTAAAAACTGTGAAAAAGTAGGTTGGTTAGTGGCTTAAAAAACTTGGTTAATTAATGTTGTAATGTGGTTTTTGTCTATTTTTGACTGAATTTTTTTGGCTAAATAGCATTACTCTAATAACATTGGCATTGCGTTCATACTTCACAGACACGGTTCAAACGGTGAACAAACTTATTTTTGTGAATATAATATGAGACGATCCAAATCTTAGACGTGGACGTATATAGGAAGCGTGTTGATTTTTATTTTAAGGCTCCAACTTATCCAATACCTCTAATTCTTTTTATATTCATCACATACTAATTATTGCTCTCTCTCTCTCTCTCTCTCTCTCTCTCTCTCTCTCTCTCTCTCTCTCTCTCTCTCTCTCTCTCTCTCTCTCTCTCTCTCTCTCTCTCTCTCTCTCTCTCTCTCTCTCTCTCTCTCTCTCTCTCTCTCTCTCTCTCTCTCATTGGAATCCACGTTTAATTTATATACCACATCAGCGTAAGATAATTTTTACATCGTTAATTAGTTAATCACGAAACCACTACAAAAAAATGCAGCATTAGCGACAGAAGTTAACTCCGCCGCTAAAATTAGAGACGAAATATACTCTCACTAATTAGTGACAGAATATTCTCTCGCTAATTAGTGTCGCTAATGCTGCCCTTTTTGAAGTGAACAGTGTGTTATAAAAAATGTGACTTCGTGTTGTTTACCGTGATTTTTGGTAAACACCGCTAGTTACACGTGCGTGTTGCTTGCGAGACCAACTAGAAACATCTCAGAACATTTGTGGTAAGTTTTTTACTAATGTTTGCGGTTTGTTATGAAAAAAGGTGATGATAGTCGTTTTTTTTAATGAAAAGAAAACGATAATGAAATGAACAAGTGTTTAAGAAAAGAAATGCAGAAATATAATGAATTACAGTAAAGTGCAAGAAGTGTACATGAAGAAAAGAAGATTGAAAGCAGTAAAATGCAGGAATTCGTAAAAGAAAGCAAATAAACTGCAGAATTCTTTAAAGGAATGACAAATACATTGCTGAATTTGAAAGGTTTAGTACGCAGATCACATACATTGTTCGTGATGACTCGTTTTCTCTTATGCGGAAGTATGAGTTTATTCAGAACTTTGTATAGAATGAATTGCGACCCCTGTTCTATGTACATAACTACTATTTATAAGGAAAAACTAATAACCGCACAGCGATTTCAAACTAAGCTAACTGTTTGGCTAATTCGACCAAGTAACTGCTCCATCTTTCGACTACATTGTTGTTGTCTCTTTCGACCAACACTCTTTGACTTGATCTGTTATCTAGATATTGTTCATCTTCCTGTCGAACTACTGGCTTCAGCTTTCCAAATTTCGCTAAGTTACGAGCTATGCTGATTCTCCCTGTATATAATTTTTCGTTGTCGAAAGGGTGGCCCTTCTTCTTGAATCTATCAAGTCAAACTTTGTTGACATGTAACTGCCTACGCCTTCGACAGCGTCACTGCTCTGGTCTTCGACTAAACTCCTTGGCTTCTTTCTCGTCGAAACTTTGCCATTAAACTCTCAGTTTCCTTAAGTCTAGGGCATAGTCGAAATTACTCTTCTCAATGTCAAATATCAACATCTCTTCTTTAAAATGACAAGTTAACATCATTGACTGCATTTAATTGAGCCTGTCGAAAATGCAGGCTAACAAATTGCCCCCCAAAAATGTCGTTTTCGACTGAGGCATAAACGAAGATAGAAAATGACGTTTTTCGACTGAGAATTTCTACAACCATTTGTTGATTTAATTCAACTTCCAAAGCCGTTTTTTTTGTTGTCGGCCACATAAGCCGTAATCTTATCCCATGTACTGGGCTTATTCATCAAACCATTTAAGGTCCATCCCAACCAGTAGGCTTGACAAAGCCTCTTGGGTGGCTATCTTCATCTATAATCTCTCTCTCCCAAACAAAACCATAATTTGGGTGTAGAGTGCCAGAAGAGAAAAATTTGTCTTGGTTTGTATAACCAAGGTCAGAAGAAGAGTATGGCGCAATATTCGCCAGTTGTTTGTCGAAGGTCTTTCTGGTTATAGTGTTAACCTCGGTTTTGAAGTAACTCTGGTCACCTTCTATGTTTTCGACCAATCCATCCTCTCTCCCTGTGATCAATCTTTGATGGAGCTTCGGCATTTTGTCAACTCCCTTCATTTTGTCATCACATTGGTCCTCAGGGACCACTTCGACATTGACCTTCACATTACCCTTTCCAACAGTATCACTAGACACTTCGACCATAGCAATGTCAACTTCGACATACATTGCTTCGTTCGTTGGTAGAGGATCTGCATCAATTTTCATTGGAGGCTTTGACTTGTCTCCAAATTTAAGCCTTCCTTCGTTCAATGCTTTTTGAACCAAATCCCTGAAAAGGGCACAGTGTTATGGCCCAAGAAGTTATGAAATTTACAAAAACCTCTTTTCTGTCTTTGTTCCAATGGTGGTGTTTTTAGGCCTTTAGACACTAAAATTTGACCATCAGCAACTAGCAGATCAAATATTTCGTCGCATTTAGAAACATCAAAAGTATATGTTTTTGCAACGAATTTATCGATTTTAGGTTCGACAGGATTTTTTCCGTCTGAAGGCCTTAATAGTTTACAAGTATAAGGAGGTCCAGGTTGTAATTCAGTAATATTAACCTCTTCTTCGACACTTTCATAAGATATGTCGAATTCTTGGTCATTGTTGTTAGCATTGACATTGGCAACCTTTCCAATTTTGTCGAACCCACCAGTTCTGGCCTTTTCATCCTTAAGCCTTTCAACTTGTCGAACTCTATCAGCCAGTTGTGCCATATCTCTTAGGTGTAAAGTGTCTAACTTTTTCCTAATAGAATAATCTAGGCTACCAGCAGCCATTTCGACTAGCTCATGTTCAGGCACTTGAGTAAAGCACCTTGCCTTGAGTAGTCTAAATCTATTGAGATATTCATCAATAGACTCTAGCACATTGCGTCGAACGCTAGCTAATTCTTTAAGACTAATCTTCGATTGCCCTATATAAAATTGTTCATGGAAAGCTTTTTCTAATTGCCCCTAGTTAAATATGGAATGTGGGGGTAGAGTGGTGAACCAAGTAAAGGCATTTTTGGTTAGAGAATTGGGGAAGTATTTAAGCCTTAGGTTCTCATTGTGCACCAAGTCTCCTGCCTCAGTTAAGTAACGAGCAACGTGATCGACAGTGGATTCGTTAGTTTCACCAGCAAATTTGGTGAACTTAGGAAGTTTCCATCCTCTTGGCAACTCAGTTTGTAAGACATACTCCGACAAAGGTGATACGAAGTTAGGCCTATATAGGCCTAGATATAGACCGTTTTGCGCTAAAATAGTTTCGACAATATTAGCCAAATTATTTTGATTCCCAAAGTTGTTTTGCTGAACTTGTCTTATAACTTCGTCAGCGTTTTGGTTTCTATTGACTAATTCCATTTCAGGTACAGGTTCTTCGACATCCATTATTTGTCTTTGATCAATAGGAACTGCATAGTTGGGCCTTTCGACGGGGAATTCAACAGGCCTAACATTCTGAACTTGGGGAATTCGCTGGTTGTGCACTGGTGGAGTGCCAAAGAAATCAGCAATTCGACCCATTTGTGTTGCTAACATCTGGTAACTGTCATTTGTGTTTTGAATTAATGGGTTAAACACTGTACCAATTTGTTGTGTTAGCATATTGACCATACCATGGTTACTATCATCCATTTGTTGCCTTAATGCCAACAAAGATGATGTAGTTAACGATGGCTGGGCATTTCGACTAAAAATATTTTCTGGGGAATTATGTATAGGCGAAAAGCTTGAGGCTAAGTTTTCTGCATACGTAGATGCATTTGTTTGAAGCCCTACCATCATGGCTGTTGGCATGCCATATGGATAATTTCTGCCATTCATGGGGAAATTAACCGGCACATTTCCGATCATGGAATTGGCCATTAAGGGACCAGTCGAATTTAAATTTGGTGGTACAGGGACCATCTTATTCGACACTGGATTAATGGTAGGAGCGGTTATAGCAGTTACACCCATAACTGTCGAAGAAGGCAGTGGAGTGGTTATTCCCGCTATGGTTGGAGAATGAACAGGAGCAGTTACTCCTGGGGAAGATACATGGGCGGTTACTCCTGAAGTACTTGCAGCGTTGGTATCATTAACTGACGCTTAGGAATGTGCATTTGATGTAGAAGCAGTATTCATATTAGAACGTGGCATTTCAGTAAGATGCCTACCACTTCGTAAACACGTGCAAAGTATAAAATACTGGTTTTGTGTTTGATAACAAACCCAGAATTGTTTAGTAAAAACTTTTTAAAAAAAATTAGCACAAATGTCCCACCGGGCGTGCCAATTTGTTTACCGTGATTTTTGGTAAACACCGCTAGTTACACGTGTGTGTTGCTTGCGAGACCAACTAGAAACATCTCAGAACATTTGTGGTAAGTTTTTTACTAATGTTTGCGGTTTGTTATGAAAAAAGGTGATGATAGTCGTTTTTTTAATGAAAAGAAAACGATAATGAAATGAACAAGTGTTTAAGAAAAGAAATGCAGAAATATAATGAATTGCAGTAAAGTGCAAGAAGTGTACATGAAGAAAAGAAGATTGAAAGCAGTAAAATGCAGAAATTCGTAAAAGAAAGCAAATAAACTGCGGAATTCTTTAAAGGAATGACAAATACATTGCTGAATTTGAAAGGTTTGGTACGCAGATCACATACATTGTTCGTGATGACTCGTTTTCTCTTATGCGGAAGTATGAGTTTATTCAGAACTTTGTATAGAATGAATTGCGACCCCTGTTCTATGTACAGAACTACTATTTATAAGGAAAACTAATAACCGCACAGCGGTTTCAAACTAAGCTAATTGTTTGGCTAATTCGACCTAGTAACTGGTCCATCTTTCGACTACATTGCTGTTGTCTCTTTCGACCAACACTCTTTGACTTGATCTGTTATCTAGATATTGTTCATCTTCCTGTCGAACTACTGGCTCCAGCTTTCCAAATTTCGCTAAGTTACGAGCTATGCTGATTCTCCTTGTATATAATTTTTCGTTGTCGAAATGGTGGCCCTTCTTCTTGAATCTATCAAGTCAAACTTTGTTGGCATGTAACTGCCTACGCCTTCGACAGCGTCACTGCTCTGGTCTTCGACGAAACTCCTTGGCTTCTTTCTCGTCGAAACTTTGCCATTAAACTCTCAGTTTCCTTAAGTCTTGGGCATAGTCGAAATTACTCTTCACAACGCCTTCTCAATGTCAAATATCAACATATCTTCTTTAAAATGACAAGTCAACATCATTGACTGCATTTAATTGAGTCTGTCGAAAATGCAGGCTAACACGTGTCAACTAACTTAATTGGTTAACTGTGTAAAATATTTGCACCGACAATGCACCCCAATTAAACTCTATTATTAGCATTTTGGACTCCAACGACAGATTCCAAGCCGATATTTTTGGTGCAAAGTCTTGCACAAAAGAAAAAAATCAATAAGTAATCAAATCATTAAAAATATTGAACTTTCTTCGTAACTACTCCTAAAGTCACACATATGATTGATTGTGGCTTGTTATATAATAATGTAAAACTTTTTACACTGGCGGTGTATAACACTTAGGGGTGTTTAAAACCAAACAAAACAATAGAAAACCGCAAACCGAATCAAACCAAACCGAAAGCCGCAAAAAATCGCTTTTCATTGGTTCTGTTCGCTTTTTTTATTAGTGAACCGCGTGGTTCGGTTCGCGGTTTTGATTACAGAAACCGCACCAAACCAAACCAAACCGCAAAGTCCTATATACAATACAGTTTTTTTTTTGTTTCAGTTATGCCTACTTACTCCTTAATTGTAATCTATCAGTAATCAGTAATTTGTGAATACTGTTATTTTTTGAAAAGGTTTTATTGTTAACGGCATGCAAATATAACATTGATTCCTTATCATGTGTTTTACAATAACAGTGCTAACCAATGCTACTAGGTAAAAATTCCTCTCGTCTGAAACATGAACATTCCAATTTGGTGAAGCTGTGGAGGGGGAAATCGTTTCAGCTCTTTGATCAGTATGGTCCACTGTTGCCTGCAGAGACAATGTTAAACTAAGGTATTGCAAGACAAGGAAATGTAAAACCATCTCATCAAAAGACTAATGAGTGGTAGTATTATCTTCATAGGACCAAGGGAAAGAACCAAGAGTCAATAAGCCAAGAGGAAAAGTTATGCCCATACCAATGTGATAGAGTACTACTTCAACAGAATCTATTCCATGTGAAGTATTATCCCATTCAACTAATGAAACTTCATGATTTAACATTAACAAACAATCACGTGGATTTCCCAAATAACAAAACCTCTCAATATGAAACGAGTTTAATTGGAATGTACTCTCATTGTAAAATTTCTTTAAACCTTAAATGTTATAGGCAAACTTTTATTGTCGATTGCCAGATTTTTATTTTGGCAAATTTACAAATTGTGTTTTATTTCGTCAAAAAACTAACCAATCCAAACCGCATTAGTTTGGTTCGGTTTTTTCTTAAAGCCAACCGAACCAAACCAAACCACATTTATTTTTACCTTGCGGTTTGGTTAACTTTTTTGCTCAAAATCGAACCAACCCGCACCGCGAACACTCCTAATAACACTTAACCCCATAAGATTAATTATTAGGATTTAATTTAGAAGAAATTACACTCACCTCCCTTCAGTTCTTGTTAAATAACGCATAAACCTCGCCAGTTTGGACAAGACAATGACCTCCCTTAAATTACACACACCTCCCCTGCATTATGTAAGAATAAAATGGGTGTTCGTATTTTTTAAACAAAATATAGCAGAGGTGATCAGAACTTTCTCAACATATAAAAGAGCTGAGTGTTCAATTTAAAAATCGAGGGGGTCTATGGGTCATTTAGTCATAACTTAGAGGAGGTGAATGTAATTCCCCCTTTAATTTATATTCACCGACAATGTAAAATTTAATTCCTCTAAAAAAAGATAATGTAAAATTTAATTACAATATCAACTAATTACGGATTGTAATGTCATTTAGAAAATTAGTTATTCCCCTAGTTATCTAAAAGTCATTCATACAATGATATGTGATTGATAGTCGGTGTAAAAAACTTTAAACCAACAACCAATCACATATCAGGGTATAAATGACTTTTCAGATAATTAGGAGAAGAGTGGGCATCTTTAATAGTGTAAAAAATTATGCACCGTCAGTGCATATAAATTAAATCTCTAAGGGAGTGTTTGATAGAGTATTTTTAGGTTGAACTAATTAAAATATTCCAATTTCCCTCAAAAATTATATTACCCCATAAAAATACTCCATCCAAACATGAGGTAAGGTATGATCGGGAGGAGAGGGGAAGAGAGGACTTGTTTTTCAATTCTAAACTGAGGAAGCTATAAAATGTCGTTATTTGACAACATAAAATGTCGTTCTTAAATAGTTGGTTTTGCTTACATGTTGCTATTTATTGAGTAGTATTCTAAATGATAAAGTACAAAATATTTCAAAATAGTTGTAATGAAACAAAATCCTTAATTGTACTTTGTAATAAAAGAAAGGATAACAATCAATGTTTTGAAAACCGAACAAAATATTTAATCGATAAAGACAACAATTCAAGGATTAATGGTTTTTTTTTTTTGTATATACCAGGCAATGTTTTAAAACTCGAACCGGTGACCGACTCGGTGAAGGTACCGGGTCACTGGGTCAAGGGTCGGACCGAAGGGTCGACAGTTGAACCGCATGACCAAAACCGGAACCGGATGACTCGGACCCGGTCTCTATTTCGAGAATTTTCAATACCTATATAGTATATAATATAAATTTCGTCCCTGTAAAATTAATAACTATGTTTATTTTATATCTACTAAAATATAAAAAATTCCCAAATTTTTAGGACCTATATATTTCATACTTGTAAAACTTAATTTGCTAAAATTACACACCATGCCTATTTTATTTTTATTTGCTTGGTATATATTAAATAAATTTTAAAAGTTCATATCATGCTTCAATCAATATTTAGAACAAATTTCATAAGTTAACAACTTAATATTAAATAAATCTTTAAAAAAATACTTAATATTAAATAAGTTTGTTGAAACATAATATTAATATTACAAGCTAATGCCATGAGGATGAGCATACTTGACTTTTAGGAAAAGAGGTACCAATTATATATATTTGAAATAAATAATATTCTCAATAAGATTGGTAGCCTCATGGTAGCGCTCAACATTTGCTTTCAATAGGTCAGGGGTTCAAAATAAAAGCAAGGTGTATGTCAATGGGAAACATACTTACCTAGATGGCAATCACTAGTGGGGGCTTGCGTTCGCGCGGCCCCTCCCAATTACAGTTCAAAGATTTGATAAAAAAAAAAATAAAAAAAAAATGGACAACCCGGTCCGGTTTGAGCCGGGTCACCGGGTCGCCGGTTTTCCCCAAAACCGGCCGGTTTCCACCGGTTCCCCCCGGTTTGGTGCATAACCGATCCAAAGGCTTGACCGGCTCGGTTACCCCCCCGGTTCCCGGTTCGACCGGTCCGACCGGCCGGGCCGAGCCGGTTTTTAAAACACTGATACCAGGGTATTCATCGTCGAACGCAGTGACTAATCCCCTCGTTAGATTGGAGGCACCTTGAAGGGTGGGACAGCTGGCCCAGGAATTTAAAGTTGCTCCATACCCAAGGCGAGGATGAGCCCCAACCGCTCAACCACACCCCTGGGTTATTCAAGGATTAATGGTTGTGGCATGGTCGAACTACTAGTAATTAAATCTCTATTTTTAATAGTGTGTTTGTTATATTAAATAATAATTAAAAGTACAAATTTGCTTCCAAAATAATAATAATTAAAAGTACAAATAATAAAAATTTATGTATATGTACTTTTTAATTTGATATTGGTTTTTTATTTGACTAAAAAAACATTTTAATTTAAAACTACTAATTTTAAAAAAAGGTTGAAAGAGGTCGTTTAATCCACAAATTTTTAGTCGGTTATTAATGGTTCTTGGCCGGCACCCATCGGTTTTCAAACAAGCAAATTTCTCAACCAAGCGAATTAGACACCTGATTGATTCTTGGTTCAATCGACCGATTCAATTCGGTTCTCAAAACCATGGTAACAAGTAATTGATTCTTATTAAAAAAACTAATTGATTGATTTACACGTTTACCTCCTAATTATTAAATAATTAAATTCTAAAATAAACTGACTAATGCGCTTGAAGCTACTGATGATTTATTAATAACTAGCATCTTTCAAGGAGAGAATTAAATCTTACAAGAAAGCATTTTAGTTAAGAAGGAATTTCAGACACGATGATGGTGATCAACGACAACAATATTTTTGTTCAAACAAGCAATATTCTTTTTTTTTGTCAATCATGCATAATTTTATTGATAATGGACAGAGACTACTGAAACATTACACAAGGTATAACCCTTTAGCTTACCAAAAAAGTACCAACAAATCCACTAATGGACACCAATAAAATCAGATATATGAGACTCCTAAGAATTGACACTAAGCACAATAGCAACACCTAAAAAATTAAGATTCTAATGAACTAACATAATTAGAAACACATCAAACAACACCTAGAACTCCCAAGGACGTCGAATTGATCTGAAATAATTAAGGCATAACCAAAAAATAATGTAACCTAAGACAACCACCAGACGCACCACACAAAGTGAGCCCCTCACAGCCTTCATTGTAAGATATGGAACTAGAAGCGCAGCTGAATTCCATCCATTTAACAGGCATCACCACCGAGCAATATGAAAGACACCACAAAGGAGAACCGAAAGACCTACGAAGTTGGTGTGGGGGGGGGGGGGGGGGGAGACAGAAGTCCCGACTGCCCTCGTATTTAAAGGCCAATTGGCCTCGGGGTCTCTTGCTCTAAACACTGATGGCTAGGGAAGATAAGGTGAGAACAGATAGAATGGAAGCAAGTACTGAAGGTTCTGCGAAACTGCAAAACAATGAAGATGGTTAGGGATGGATCATTGCAACAGAGAAGCAAGGGTAAGAGAGTGTGACATATTTGTGAGGGTGGATCTGGATATGGGTCTGGAGGGTCTTGGGGGGCGAGGGTGAACCAAGGCAACAGTGGGTCAAGATGGCAGATCATGTGGATGGGGAGGAGGACGAGTGGGTGGAGAGCGACGTGCTTGTAGTTCGGTGGAGGGGAAGGCAGAGTGGCGCCTTTGCATGGTAGAAGAGCAGCAGTCGGAAGAAACAACAGCAGTGAGCTTGAGATTCGTAGCCATCGTCGGAGAGAGCGTCGGTGAAACAGAGGCTGAGCTGCTCCTAAGCAACGGTGGCAACCTAGAGAGGCTAGAGAATGCTCTTCTTTTTTGTTATGTCAACCTAGAGGCTGGGGAACAACAATGAATATTCTTAAGTGATGATAAGTCATTTTTGGGTGACTCTTAACTCCCAAACGCACCTTAGGCAACATAACTAATGATGGTTTTTTCTTACAGATTGCCTCCCCAAAACCATGTTCATTATGTTTTCGTTGTTATTTCGTCAACTACCAACTTATTTCTCAACAAGTGAAGGAGAACTCTTTAGACATACTACTGCTATCAAGTCAAAATCTTGCAACGAAATCCATCTAAAAAATATCAAAAAAGAAGCCTATGATCTAGCACAATAAGTTCTACTGAGCTTGGAGATATCATTGAAGAGTGTACGTGTTTGTGGTTGGGACTGAATTCCCTCCGAAGGATTTTTCACCAATTTTCTCCCGCCAATATATTTTAACCTTTAAACATTGTTTACTATTTTATTTTTATATGGCTAAGAATTCGCTGGACCCTCCAATCATTGAAGATGATCTAGTTCCATTTATGGTCATTTATTTTGCAAAACTCTAGAGTCGAGTTCTCTAACGGAGAAACTAACACAATTGTTCATTGTCTCATTAAGACAACCATTCACAATGCTTACTCTAATTGTTATTCCAATGTCCCTAGTTATATTCTTTTTTTTAAGCAAACATAAGTCATTTCATTCATTAGAATATTTATAATACAAAGAGGGATTAAATAATGAACGTGGTAACTAGCATAGTATTGAGCTGCCCTAACTAGACTATGAGCACTACAATTAGCTTGTCTCCTAATATAACTGAGAGTATAGTTTAGAAAACGATGAAAAATATCCTGACAATTAGATATAACAATCCCAAACTCAGTTGCTAATTTTAACCCGCATTTGACCGCATCCACCACATGTTTACAGTTGAGCTCTATGTCAACCTATTGAATACCCAGTTGACGCATCCAACTAAGAGCTTCCAGCAGGCCCAACGCTTCAATCTAATGAGGATTTAGAAACCCATCAAGCCAAACAGTCTTAGCAGAAAGGAAAGAATCGAAGTGATCCCTTAAACAAATTCCAATACAACTGCGTGTCTCATGCTGAAACCAAGCTCCATCTATATTGTATTTGATCCGACCAGAATTTGGTTTCTTCCGGCGATGAACTTCCGGGACGGGAACATTTGTTGCTTGGTCCTGCGATGACGATGCCAGACCAGAATCACCATTCGCGCGTCATAAATAGCCAAGATTACAAGCAGCTCCTTCAAGTTCCAAACTACCTAGATACGACATTCATTGCGGACCAAGTCCCAGAATCACCTTCGCCCGTCATAAATAGCCAAGTTTACAAGCAGCTCCTTCAAGTTCCAAACTACCTCGATACGGCATTCATTGCGGACCAAGTCCCAAATACCTACTGCATTCCATACTTCTTGAGCCTTTTGACACTCGAAAAACAGATGCCATTCATTCTCTGGAGCTTCGTTACACATAGCCAACTGCGAGCGTGAAGACATCCTCCAGCAATTCTCCAAATTAGAAATTTGACTTTATTTGGCACATACAGAGACCAATTTGCTTTCCAATTATCATCAACACGCAAGTGAGATGTGTCAACCAGGTTCTCCATTATTGTCTTTATATTGTATGATTTACTTCTTTTTATTTTTGACAAGATTGATTGATTAACTTTTAATAATACCATATTGTCAATAAAAATTAATCTAGTTTTATTTCGTAAAAAAAAAGCCTCAGCGACGTCAATTAAAATTGAAACAGTGAGAACGAGAAAGCGTAGCATTCAGACCATAATTTTACTTTCATACAAATCAAAAGCTTAAGAAAAGATCCACCCACTAGAAATTGCCGCATAAGAAAATCTACGCTATCTAATATCTAATCTATTTATCTATTTATACAAACAAATCTTTTATAAAATTATCAATTTAGATCTCTTATTAACAAGACACATATCTAATTTAAGGGTAAAAATGTCATTACACTCTCTTTTTTTTTTCTCTTTTTTCTTACACTCTCTTTCTTACTTTTCACTTTTCTCTTACACTCTCTTTCTTTCTTTTTTCTCTTTCTTCTTACACTCTCTTTCCTCCTTTTCACTTTTCTTTTACACTCACTTTCTTCCTTTTTTTCCTTTTTATTTTACTTTTAATTTTCCCATAAATAATTATTTTCTTTCTTTTATCACCTCACTTTAATTTTTTTAACTAAATTTCTAAATTTATACAAACACTACTCTATTAAAATTACCTATAAAAATGTAAATGAGTCACACTAAAAAAACAAAAAAAACTAGCAACTTTTTGGAAAAAGTTAGGTTTAAATATATATTATCCCCCTGCAAATATACCCATTATCCAGTTACCCCCCTACAAAAAAAAACATTTAAAACAAACCTTGCAAAATATAAAGTTATCCAGTTACCCCCCTGCCGTTAAATTTTCTGTTAAAAAATGTAAAATGTCACATATCCAGTTACCCCCCTGCCACGTGTCACCTTATTATTGGGCCTCTGTGACACGTGGCACTAACTGCCACGTCAGCATCCTTGTCAACAGTGCCACATCAGCAACCAATGGGTGGCTGCCACGTGGCACTACTTATATCACTCAAAAATAAATGTTTTTGTCCCCAATGGGTGTTGAACTCATGACCCCCCACTCACACTCACACCTCCTAACCACTGAGCCAAATTATTACTTTTGATTAATAACACCACTACTAATATATATTACAACATTAAAACGAAAATTAAAAAAAAAACTGGAAATCAACATCATCAAACACATAGTTTCTGGAAAACGGGAAATCAACATCATCAAACACATAGTTTCTTTCCTTCTTTCTCAGATGGAAATCAACAAATCAAACACATGGTTTCTGGAAATCAACATCATTGGCAACAGATGAGGATTGCGATTTAAAGAGAGAGTATTGCGAAATCATTGGAAATCAACATAGTTTCTGGAAATCAACATCATTTGGGGGATCTCTGTTTCTTTGTGATGCGCGATCATGAGAGAGGGAAAGAAGGATCGATTGGATTTCTGTGAGAGAAAGAATGATCGATTGCACGATTGAAGAAGAAGAAACGTTTCTGGGTTCCTGAGAGACCAGTTTCTGGGATCGATTTGGAGATGGGGGATCTCTGTTTCTTTGTGATGCGCGATCGTGAGAGAGGGAAAGAAGGATTGAAGAAATGAAGACAGATCGAAGGCAAATCTGGGTTTCTAGGTTGAGGAAAGAAGGATCGAAGAAATGAAGACGTACAGATCGTGGAGATGGGGGACGATTGATGAATGATGAACTGATGAACTGATGAAGATGATGAATGATGAATGATGAACTGATGAAGATGAATGATGAAGATGGGTTTCTAGGTTAAGAACACTTTGATTTTCGTTTTAATTTTCGTTTCTGGGTAGACGATTGATGAATGATGAACTGATGAAGATGATGAATGATGAACTGATGTTTTTTTTTTTAATTTAAGTACCAACTATGTAATATATATTAGTAGTGGTGTTATTAATCAAAAGTAATAATTTGGCTCAGTGGTTAGGAGGTGTGAGTGTGAGTGGGGGGTCATGAGTTCAACACCCATTGGGGACAAAAACATTTATTTTTGAGTGATATAAGTAGTGCCATGTGGCAGCCACCCATTGGTTGCTGACGTGGCACTGTTGACAAGGATGCTGACGTGGCATTTGTTGCCACGTGTCACAGAGGCCCAATAATAAGGTGACACGTGGCAGGGGGGTAACTGGATATGTGACATTTTACATTTTTTAACAGAAAATTTAACGGCAGGGGGGTAACTGGATAACTTTATATTTTGCAAGGTTTGTTTTAAATGTTTTTTTTTGTAGGGGGGTAACTGGATAATGGGTATATTTGCAGGGGGGTAATATATATTTAAACCAAAAAGTTATTACCTTAAAATTTTAATTTGTATCTCTGAAATATGTTTACACTCTTATTTATAATATTCTATCACCTTTTATTGATAATCAACTATCTATCTTTTAATATCTACTATAATCAACTAATCAACTAAAGTAATCAATTGAACCTACGAGATAACTGCAATGATATATATAAATAAAACACGGGATAACTACACTGATATATAAAAAAACACAGTATTAATATTTTTCATTGATAATTAAAATTTTTGAAGACTACTATAAACCAACTATCAAAAAAACAATAATATTTTAAAGACTATTTAAACTTCTGATTAATATTTAAAACAAATATTTCTTTTTGATAATCTACTATCTCTCTTTTACTATCTACTACAATCTACTAATTAACTAAAATAATCAATTGAAATTACGAAATAACTACACTGATATATAAAAAAACAGGATAACTGCACTGATATATAAAAAAAAAACACGAGATTAATATTTGTTATTGATAATTAAAATTTTTGAAAACTACTACTACAAACCTACTATCTAAAAAACTATAAGACTTAATGACTATTTAAATTAGTAATCAATATTTAAAACAAATATTTCTTATTGATAATCCAATATCTAACTTTTACTATCTACTATAATCTACTAATCAACTAAAATAATCAATTGACACTACAAGATAACTGCACCGATATATAAAAAACACGGGATAACTACAGTGATATAAAAAAACATGGGATTAATATTTACCATTGATAATTATAATTTTTGAAAACTACTATAAACCTACTATATAAAAAAAACAAGAAGGCTTAATGACTATTTAAACTGATTAATATTTAAAACACATGTGGCAATATTTGTCACTAATACCTAAAAAAGGACAAATAATGGTTACTGATAAATAAAAAACACGGGATAGATATTTCTTATTGATAATCTACTATCTATCTTTTACTATCTACTAATCAACTCAAATAATCGATTGAAACTATGAGATAACTGCAATGATATATAAAAAAACACGGGATAACTGCACTGATATATAAAAAACACCATATTAATATTTGTTATTGATAATTAAAATTTTTGAAGACTACTATAAACCTATTATATAAAAAACAATAATAATTAATGACTATTTAAACTACTGATTAATATTTAAAACAAATATTTCTTATTGATAATCTACTATCTCTCTTTTGCTATCTACTATAATCTACTAATAAATTAAAATAATCAATTGAAACTACGAGATAACTGCACTGGTATATAAAAAACACAGGATAACTGCACTGATATATAAAAAAAAACATGAGATTAATATTTGTCATTGATAATTAAATTTTTTGAAGACTACTACTACAAACCTACTATCTAAAAAACAATAAGACTTAATGACTATTTATATTACTAATTAATATTTAAAACATTTATTTCTTATTGATAATCTACTATATAACAATGAGCAACGTTAAAACTCTGGGCCAGCTGTCCTGCCTCTCGAGGCACCTACAACGAGGGAGGGATTAGTCACTGCTGTCTGTGCGGTGGATACCCGGGTTTACCAAAAAATCTACTATCTAACAAATTTACTATCTACTATAATCTACTAATCAACTAAAATAATCAATTGAAACTCCGAGATAACTGCATTGATATATAAAAAACACGGGATAACTGCAGTGATATAAAAAAACACAGGATTAATATTTACCATTGATAATTATAATTTTTGAAAACTACTATAAACCTACTATCTAAAAAAACAAGAAGGCTTAATAACTATTTAAACTGATTAATATTTAAAACACACGTGACAATATTTGTCACTAATACCTAAAATTTGTCTTTTAAATGATACTTTTACATTTTTAGATTTTAATATTTATCATTTTTTATTTGAAACTCCTATTTTATCAACTTTAAATTTGTCTTTAATTTCACGGGGTAATGTTCAAGCTATTTATATACTGTCTAAATTCATTCATAAAAATAACATGACAGCACCCGTGCGTATGCACGGGTATCCTATCCTACTATATTTATACAACTAAACCACATATGATTTTACCAATACCCCCATTCTATCTAAAAGACGCATCAAATTTTTTAGGGTAAAAATGTCATTACACTCTATTTCTTCTTTTTCTCTCTTTTCTCTTACATTCTCTTTCTTCATTTTTCTCTTTCTTTTTACACTATCTTTCCTCCTTTTCACTTTTTTTTACATTCTCATTCTTCATTTTTTTCCTTTTTACTTTACTTTTCCCATAAATAATTATTCTCTTTCTCTTATCACTTCACTTTAATTCTTTTCACTAAATTTCTAAATTTATACAAACACTACTTTAATTAAAAATTCTGAAGACTACTACGATAAACCTACTACCTAAAAAACAAGAAGACTTAATGACTATTTAAATTAGTAATTAATATTTAAAACAAATATTTCTTATTGATAATCTAATATCTAACTTTTTTTATCTACTATAATCTACTAATCAACTAAAATAATTAATTGAAACTACGAGATATTTTCACTGATAAATAAAAAACACGGGATTAATATTTACCATTGATATTTATAATTTTTTTTGACAATTTATAATTAAAAAAACACGGTATTAATATTTACCATTGATGTTTATAATTTTTTTTGACAATTTATAATTAATTTTTACCATTGATAATTATAATTTTGGAAAACTACTATAAACCTACTATCTAAAAAAACACGGGATAACTGCAATATTTATACAACTAAACCACATGATTTTACCAATACCCCCAATTTATCTAAAAGACACCTCACATTTTTTAGGGTAAAAATGTCATTACACTCTATTTCTTCTTTTTTTTTCTCTTTATTCGTACACTCTCTTTCTTAGTTTTCACTTTTCTCTTACATTCACTTTCTTCCTTTTTCTTTTTCTTTTTACACCATCTTTCCTCCTTTTCACTTTTCTTTTACACTCTCTTTCTTCATTTTTTTTCTTTTTACTTTACTTTTCCCATAAATAATTATTTTCTTTCTCTTATCACTTCACTTTAATTCTCTTAACTAAATTTCTAAATTTATACAAACACTACTTTAATTAAAAATTTTGAAGACTACTACGATAAACCTACTATCTAAAAAATAATAAGACTTAATGACTATTTAAATTAGTAATTAATATTTAAAACAAATATTTCTTAATGATAATCTAATATCTAACTTTTATTATCTACTATAATATACTACTCAACTAAAATAATCAATTGAAACTACGAGATAACTTCACTGATAAATAAAAAAAACACGGGATAACTGCAGTGATATATAAAAAACACGGGATTAATATTTACCATTGATATTTATAATTTTTTTGACAATTTATAATTAAAAAAATACGGGATTAATATTTACAATTGATATTTATAAATTTTTTTGACAATTTATAATTAATATTTACCATTGATAATTATAATTTTGGAAAACTATTATAAACCTACTATCTAAAAAAACACGGGATAACTGCAATAATCTAGTATAATCTACTAATCAACTCAAATAATCTAATATAAACACACGGGATAACTGCAATAATCTAATATAATCTACTAATCAACTCAAATAATCAATTGAAACTATGAGATAACGACAATGATATATAAAAACACACGGGATAACTACACTAATATATAAAAAAACACAGGATTAATATTTGTCATTGATAATTAATTTTTTTGAAGACTATTATAAACCTCCTATCTAAAAAACAATAATATTTAATTACTATTTAAACTTGTAACACCCTTGTATTTCTAACAAGTAGGAATACCTAAGTGCCCATTTTAACTTCATCAGAGATATTATTTCCTGTTTTCATACTGAATAACAACAAGACAGTCTTAAACATAAAATAAGACCTTGTCGATTCTCACACCATGTAAACCATCAGTGAACTACAGTGTTCAGTATCATACAAGAAAGCGGAAATAAATACATAACGCTAAAAACAAAATGTCTTGATACACAGATAACAAGGAAAGATATAAACTTAAGCATAAAGCTAAGTCTTCAGCAACCATCCGAGTACCACCTACTCGTGCCTCTTGGATCTCCACTTTCCCTGTTTATCTGTAAAACCACAACATATAAACAATGAGATACAATCTCAGTGAGTTCTACCGGGACCCCTATCTATGCTCTCGGTTCAATTATGAATTCTATTTAACTTAATACGATACCGACTGCGCGAACGCTAACCCCGGTGAACCGTATTATAGAACTTTCATTCATTCGTGGTTCAATTCGTAACCACATGCATTATCAATCAACACGACACCGCCTACGCGAACGCTAAACCCCGGTGAACGTGTTATAATCCAGTACGACACTGACTGCGCGAATGCTAACCCCAGTGTATCGCACAACAAACTTTTTAACATAACAGCGCCTGCACGAATGATGAAACCCGGTGAACCCCCTTACCAATAGTACTTTCCCTAATGGTATACGAGCCTAGGGTAAGGGATCATGACTGCCCCGCCTAGTATGTTAACATCATAGGTCGTCACCCAAACTCAATATAATATATATATATATCCACCCGCATTGGGCCGTCTCCTAAACTCGATATAGTTTATATATCGTAACTATCACCTCAACATTTAGTTCCTTGACATTAAACCGTTACTTGAACGTTTTTTCTAGTTAAACATAACTTTGCAAACCATTATTAAAAACCTTGGAAAACATATTCAAAATCATGGCATTATAAGCCTAATATCATTGGAAAAGGGTTAGGAAAGAATTAGAAGAGGATTGGAATCGAACGGGATCATTTCGAGCATTTTTCTAAAATCTTTACAGAACACTGGCACGGTCCATGCTCCCATACGCACGGGTCGTGCGCCCTGTAATGCATTTTCAAAATAGAAACAGAACGGGACGCACGGTCCGTGCGCCTGGGACGCACGGGTCGTGCGCTTTTGACAGCACTGAGTTTTTATCCCGTTTTCGCATTTTTCATCGTTCCGATCAATTCTGATACCTGTTCCAGTCCAGTCCCAACATAAAAACAGTCCAAAAACATATTCAAACAATCCAAAAACCAATTGGACATAAAACGTGATTTTCGTACAAAAATACTTTTTCGACACGAATCAAAAACCGAAACACATTTCACAATTTAAGTTTATTAATTCAAAAACCTAAACGTGAGTAAAACTCACCAGTTGTGATGAAAATCGCAATTAACCGAGATCCACCAAAACGGAATTCTCCACATAACCACACGAACAATCCCCGCATCTACTTCGACGTTCCGACGACAATCGAATCCGCTCCCAAATCTTCCCATTCAGGCATGAGTCACCCAATGACACTATTCATCATCTTCAAGCTCTAATCACTATTCATCCATAAACCCCAAATTTGATTTCTCAAACCCTAACCTTTGAAACACTAATTCTTCCACTCCAAGCTAGTACTCAACCACCTATTTGAACTTCCCTAACCTCCATGACAAGAAATGGAAGAGAGAACTCCACATCCCTCAATTTCTCTATTAATTTCAAAAATGGTGATTTGAGAGAGAGTGGATCATATGTTGTGATGTTTGTATCAAATTGAAGAGGATGAAGTGGTGGTCATTTCTTGTGTAGGAATGAGGAAGTTTTGATGAACCTAGATACCTCATTTTTCCTCTTCTTCCATAAAACCCATTCTTTCTCTTCTTTCTCCATTTCCTCTCTTTTCTTCTTTTCTCTTCTTTCTCTCCTCTGTTCGCATTCCTCTTCTTTCTTTCCTTATCTATATTAAGTGGTAATATGGCCAAATGACCATATTGCCCTTAACCTCTTATTTCTTCCCTAAATCACATTCTGTATTATTTGCTTAACGACCCCATAACATTCGATAATTAATTTAGCACTCAATTAATAAATCAAGTACTAAAATAAATTAATTTGGGTTAACATCAAAATAATTCGATTAATTATTTTGGGGATGTTACATTACACCCCAACTTAGAAGATTTTTGTCCTCAAAAATTCGTCAAGTCTAACGATCGACTAACTGAGAGTGGACATCCTCATAAGGACCTTAACTTGCTGGAAAACAATCTTGAATTAACGAATTGAGTATAGAAACTCTTCATTCGGCCACATAAGCTTGGTACTGAGTTTGAAAACACTTTCGTAACTTTATTCCAAATGGTCTCATTTACACCCCAACTTTGATAAATCTTAATCAAAGTGTTTAATATGAGATACTTAATAGAAATACAGGTCGAAAATGAGGCCCACATATTGGTACTCCTCGATAGAGGTAAGAACAAACATGACTTTCTTGAAGGGTGCACACACATTCTCAACAAATTTTCTAAAAATCCTTCTCAGTTCTCGTACACATTGAAAAATGTGACGGAAAAGTCACTGTGAAATTCCTTGACTCGCTTCCAAGTTTTTGAGGTAAAACTTTTTCAAAAAGATGGAAGGAGGGTTTTACTAAAAACTTTGGCCTTACACGTATAAATAAGCCGCGAGGACATCAAATAAATTTGAAAACAATCAAATCACCTCAAAGTTGTTTTCAAAACAACTATTGAACTAAACTCAGAGTTCCTTTTCCTCTATTGCAACTTTCCTCACGATATTTTTACTAACGACGCACCCAATTCCTTCCCGAATTGGCCAATAGCGTTGAGAGTTTCCTCTCAACCTAAGTACGCCTCCAATGATTTTCCTCAATCAGATTTTATTAGCCTCTTGATTCGTTCCCAAAATTAACTTTAGCATGCGGGTTTTCACAAAATGGTTTTCAAAACTACCATACCGCACGTCAATCTTCACTTAGTAAATTTCAGTCACTTGCAAGCAGATTCATCAATTAACCCTTCGATGGGTATTCGCAACGTGAAAAACAGCCAACAGTCACCTCACTTTCAATTTCTTATTCACGTTTGACTTGTCAAACGGAATCACATAATACAATCTAATTGTTAACCTTCGCAAGCGAAAGGTTAACACCAAAACCTTGCCGCTATAGTGGAAACTTATATATGTACCCCGTCTAAGAGCTAAAAGACTCTAACAATTCCATTCCATGCATCATTAACTCTGCCGTGTGAAGTGATTCTCTACTCAGTGCATTAGCCACAACATGGGCCTTTCCTGGATGATACTTCAACTCGAAGTCATAATCCTTCAGAAACTCTACCCATCATCTTTACCTGTTATTCAGTTCTTTCTGATCAAACAGATACTTTAAACTTTTGATCACTAAAGACTTCGAAACGAGACCCATACAGGTAATGTCTCCAAATCTTCAGTGCATACACAATAGCCGCCAGCTCCAAATCATGAGTTGGATAATTCTCCATCAAGGGACTTTAATTGTCTGGATGCATAAGCTACCACTTGTTGATTCTGCATGAGAACACATCCTAAACCCTTCCCAGAAGCATCGCTGTAAATTTGGAATTCCAAAGACGGATTCGGAAGAATCAGGATCGGAGCAGAAGTCAACCAAATTTTCAATTCTTGAAAACATTTTTCACAATCGGTATCCCACGTAAGCGGCTGACCCTTACGAGTTAACCAAGTAAGTGGAAGAACTAACTGTGAGAACCCTTGAATAAATCTCCTATAGTAATCGGCTAGACCCAAGAAACTTCTTTTCTCAGAGTACATTCAGAACAATGCGGAGATGTTGTACATGCTCCTCAATGGCCTTCGAGTACACCAAGATATCATCGATGAAAACGTCTACAAACTGATCCAGGTACGGGTGGAAGACTCGGTCCATGTAATCCATGAATATCGCTAGAGCCTTAGTCAAACCGAAGGGCATCACTACGAACTCGTAATGTCCATACCTAGTACGGAAAGCTAGTTTTCAGAATATCTAAGGCTCTAACTTTTAGCTGATGATACTCCGACCTTAGATCAATTTTTGAAAACACCACAGCACCTCGAATTGATCAAGCAAATCATCTATCCTTGGCAAGGGATATTTATTCTTGATCGTCACTTTGTTGAGTTGTCGATAATTAATGCACAATCTCATGCTACCATCTTTCTTTTTGACTAGCAACACCGGAGCACCCCATGGAGAAGCACTCAGTCGAATAAACTTCTTTGATATCAACTCTTCAAGTTGGGATTTCGATTCCTTTAATTCTAAAGGAGGCATTCGATAAGGGGCAATAGATATTGATCCTATGCCAGGAACCAATTCTATAGAAAACTCTACCTCTCGATTTTGAGGTACAGAAGAGACTTCATCCGGAAAAACATCCAGAAATTCATTCACAACTTGAACAGATGACAAATCTAAACCAGTTTCAGTGGATGCAGATAACGTAATAACATAAGCTTCCGCACCTTGGAATAATGACTGGCTTGCTGAGGTGAAAGAGATAACTGCTTTAGAATTTACCTTCGTCAATTCCAAGAATTCAGAGGCGAAATTGATAGTTCGCTTGGCACAGTCGATTGTAACTTGATTTGCAGTCAGCCAATTCATACCCAGGACGATGTACATACTTCTCATAGGCAAACAAATAAATTCCACTACAAAATTTCTGTCTCCTATGATAAGTAGACAATTTTGATACAAAGGTTGGGTCTGGACACGACCCTTAGCAGCAGTAAAAATAGTTATTGACTCGGACAACGGAGATAACGCTAGTCCCAACCGATCCACACATGATTGAGCTATACAATGGGTTGCACCCGAATTGTAACGCCCTGAAACAATTGATTAATTATTTAACTAATTGTTTAGGAGTTATTTAGTAGAAAATAGTGGAATAACTATGTGTTAGTGTATGTGGACCTATTATTAGTGTTAGGATTAGTAAAGGAGAGGTGTTAGGGAAAAAGCCCATGATTAAGTCGCATAAGCTATAGAAAAGCCCATAAAATTAAAATAAAGTATAAAAAGAGGTATTTTAGGGTTTGCTCATTTAGAAGGAACAAAAAAATAAGAATTAGAGAGAAGAGAAGGGAGAGGACGGCGTGAAGGAGGAGAGGGAGCTAGGGCAAGCCAAAGACTTTGTGATCTTCTAAGGCTAAGGTAAGGGTGGGGTTCTATCTCTATAATTGGGTGTATGAATGGCTCTATGTAGGGAGGTTATGGAACCCTAGGTGTTATTAAGTTTAGAAAACCCTAGTTGTAGGTATTTGTATTCTAAACGTTGACATTGAATCTGATTGATGAGGTTTGTCACCTATTGATGATGTGTGCATATGGTTGTTTATGTTTGAGAATCCAAAAATCTGTCCTGGGCGCCATCCTGTTGCTCGCAGGATTGCTGCTAGGCGCTGGTGCGCTGGGTGCCGTTTGATGTTCTGCTGTGTTCTGGCGCGCGGGCGCCAAAGTTGTGGCTGCCCAGTTGCTGTTTGTTGTGTTGTTCTGGCGCATGGGCGCCAAGAGCGCCAATGTTGTGGCTGCCCAGTCGCTGTCTGTTGTGTTGTTCTGGCGCATGGGCGCCAAGGGCGCCAAAGTTATGGCTGCCCAGATGCTGTTTGGTGTGTTGTTCTGGCGCATGGGCGCCAAAGTTGTGGCTGCCCAGTTGCTGTCTGTTGTGTTGTTCTGGCGCATGGGCGCCAAGGGCGCCAATGTTGTGGCTGCCCAGTCGCTGTCTGTTGTGTTGTTCTGGCGCATGGGCGCCAAGGGCGCCAAAGTTGTGGCTGCCCAGTTGCTGTCTGGTGTGTTGTTCTGGCGCATGGGCGCCAAAGTTGTGGTTGCCTAGTTGCTGTTTGGTGTGTTGTTCTGGCGCATGGGCGCCAAGGGCGCCAAAGTTGTGGCTGCCTAGTTGCTGTTTGGTGTGTTGTTCTGGCGCATGGGCGCCAAGGGCGCCAAAGTTGTGGCTGCCCAGTTGCTGTTTGGTGTGTTGTTCTGGCGCATGGGCGCCAAGGGCGCCAATGTTGTGGCTGCCTAGTTGCTGTTTTCTGCGTTGTTCTGGCGCCAATGTTGTGGCTGCCCTGTTGCTGTGGCTGTTGTTGTTGCTGGTTCTGGGCGCATGAGCGCCAAGGGCGCCCAAATTGGCTGCCCAATTTCTATTGTTGCTTGCTCTGTCTGGCTGCCTGTTGCTGTGTCTGGCGCAGGGGCGCCAGTGTGGCTGCATGTGTTGCGTGTTGTGTTGCTGGGCGCCATGGGCGCCAGTTTGGCTGCCCAAATGTGAATTTCACATTTGATGCTTGGGACGATGTGTTGATGTTGAATATGTGATTAGGCCCAAAGTTGCCAAAATATTGGAAGTTGCTAAATTGTTGATGTGTTGCCAGAAATGTTGAAAATTACTAAGTTGCTAACTGGTGTTGATGATGGTGTACCAAGTTGAATTGCCTCTATTTATTGGCAGGTGGTATGTTGTAGGCCTATGGCCAACGATGATTTCCGATGTTGTTGCGTTGCTATGTAATCGTTGTTTATTGGTTGTGCATTTACATAGCGTCGCATACATAGCATATTTTTACGATGGAGCTATGCTCAAAACACGACGGTCTGGACTGGCAAATTACGATGAAATGATGATACGAAGTTAATGCCTCTATTTATTGGCTGGATTATGGTACCACATGCATTATAGGGCGGTGGCCCTGAGTTGAGTCACATTCCGCATCCATGTTGCATTCCTATGTGATTGAGATGGTGTTGACTGCTGTTAAATGATGAATTGATGTTATGACCTGAATTACATATTGTCTTTCATATGTCTGATTATATAGTGCGATATCTCACCCTTTCTGTTTGAATGTTACCCCAATGTTGGTAACGTGCAGGTAATCACGAATGAAGGCTGCTCACCTTCGTTTGATCGAGTCGGTGTCATCGCTCTGATATGTAACACTCGGGGGGAATGAACACACGTTTTAATAT
Organism: Astragalus membranaceus; assembly: GCA_039519185.1. Taxonomy (NCBI): domain Eukaryota; kingdom Viridiplantae; phylum Streptophyta; class Magnoliopsida; order Fabales; family Fabaceae; genus Astragalus; species Astragalus membranaceus. The sequence continues at coordinate 159,274,091 of CM076854.1, read as the reverse complement.
TGTTGCTATGTTATTTCGTTGTTTTTGAGCTGTTTTGAATTGTTAAGACGCCACGTCTATTTGAGTTGACTTGTTATGAATCTGCTGCGTAGTAATTAAAGAGGGATTATTTTGAAGACTAAAAGGTTGTTTTATTGGTTCAACCAAAAGCGCTATGTATCTGTTTTCAAAAACCGAATTAACCTGTCTATTGTTTTCACGAAGCAAATGTAGCACTCCATTGTTTGTTGAAAAAGATTTTTATGAACTCTGATTTTGCATTATTTTACCGGGTAGAAATGGGGTGTTATACGAATCGTATAATATACTAACGGAGTTATTGAAAACTGATCCCATACCCCTCAGTAAATTGTCTCCAGGTGTGACTGTCTGGGCATCCAAAGTGTTGATTCGCCCGCGTGTTGGAGCAGCTTGAGCTTCTTTGAAACTCTTCCTTGCTGGGTACTCTTTACCATAGTGACCCACTACATTACTATAAAAGCACCGATTAGATCTTTGCTTACAATCACCACTGTGATGATTCCCACAGTTAGAACATCTTCTGACCTTTGAAGAATCGAAGAATTGCACCTCATTTTCCTTTGATGAAATTATCTTAGGATTTTGCATTCGGAGTTGATAATTCAACTACCTTCTTTCCTTTCCAATACTATCTTTGAGATCATCCTCGGCGACATAGGCCGGTTGCACTAAGGCAGTATAATTGGTTAGATTATAAGAACTGAGATCCTGAGTCATATAAGCACGAAGGCCCATCTTATACATCTGCATCTTCCATTCCTCATTCGGAGCATACTTTACCACTTGGTAAAACTGAGACAACTTCCCAAACTTAGCGATGTATTCTTCCACCGTCATGTCAGCTTTCCTGAGGATGTACCGATTGGAGATTCCGGTCTTGGTTGAGGATTGCGTCTTGGTCATCCTGCCATAATTCCGCTTATGATGCACTAAGTATTGAGTTGATCAGGTCCAATGTCTCTTAGCATCACAAGTATAATTACAACAAAGACTAACAAGGAATCGACTCAACCCTAAACTAAGTCCGACACCGACTAGGTCGAACTGCTCTGATACCAACTGTAACACCCCGGTATTTCTAACAAGTAGGAATACCTAAGTGCCCATTTTAACTTCATCAGAGATATTATTTCCTGTCTTCATACTGAACATCACTATAAATTTTTCACTGAATAACAACAAGACAGTCTTAAACATAAATAAGACCATGTCGATTCTCAGACCATAAACCATCAGTGAACTACAGTGTTCAGTATCATACAAGAAAGCGGAAATAAATACATAACACTAAAGACAAAATGTCTTGATACACAGATACCAAGGAAAGATATAAACTTAAGCATAAAGCTAAGTCTTCAGCAACCATCCGAGTACCACCTACTCGTGCCTCTTGGATCTCCACTTTCCCTGTTTATCTGTAAAACCACAACATATAAACAATGAGAAACAATCTCAGTGAGTTCTACCGAGATCCCTATCTATGCTCTCGGTTCAATTATGAATTCTATTTAACTTAATACGATACCGACTGCGCGAACGCTAACCCCGGTGAACCGTATTATAGAACTTTCTTACATTCGTGGTTCAATTCGTAACCACGTGCATTATCAATCAACACGACACCGCCTGCCCGAACGCTAAACCCCGGTGAACCTGTTATAATCCAGTACAACACCGACTGCGCGAACGCTAACCCCGGTGTATCGCACAACAAATTTTTTAACATAACATCGCCTGCGCGAATGCTGAAACCCGGTGAACCCCCTTACCAATAGTACTTTCCCTAATGGTATACGGGTCTAGGGTAAGAGATCATGACTACCCCGCCTAGTATGTTAACATCATGGGTCGTCACCCAAACTCGATATAATATATATCGATATATATATATATATATATATATATATATATATATATATCCACCCGCATTGGGACGTCTCCTAAACTAGATATAGTTTATATATCGTAACTATCACCTGAACATTTAGTTCCTTGACATTAAACTGTTACTTGAACGTTTAGTTTTTTATAGTAAGCATTTTACGGGTTCGCTCACGTACACTATTTCACGATTTTTTCGAGTTAAACATAACTTTAGAAACCATTATTAAAAACCTTTGAAAAAATATTCAAAATCATGGCATTATAAGCCTAATATCATTGGAAAAGGGTTAGGAAAGGATTAGAAGAGGAGTGGAATCGAACGAGATCATTTCGGGCATTTTTCTAAAATCTTGACAGAACACTGCACACAGTCCATGCTCCCATACGCACGGGTCGTGCGCCCTGTAATGCAATTTCGAAAACATAAACAAAACAGGACGCACGGTCCGTGCGCCTAGAACGCACGGGTCGTGCGCTTTTGACAGCACTGAGTTTTTATCCCGTTTTCGCATTTTTCATCGTTTCGGTCAATTCTGATACCTGTTCCAGTCCATTCTCATCATAAAAACAGTCCAAAAACATATTCAAACAATCCAAAAACCAATTGGACATAAAACGTGGTTTTCGTACAAAAATACTTTTTCTACACAAATCAAAAACCAAAACACATTTCACAATTTAAGTTTATTAATTCAAAAACCTAAACGTGAGTAAAACTCACCAGTTGTGATGAAAATCGCAATTAACCGAGATCCACCAAAACGGAATTCTCCACATAACCACACGAACAATCCCCGCATCTACTTCGACGTTCCAACGACAATCGAATCCGCTCCCAAATCTTCCCATTCAACCATGAGTCACCCAATGACACTATTCATCATCTTCAAGCTCTAATCAATATTCATCCATAAACCCCAAATTTGATTTCTCAAACCCTAGCCTTTGAAACACTAATTCTTCCACTCCAAGCTAGTACTCAACCACCTATTTGAACTTCCCTAACCTCCATGACAAGAAATGGAAGAGAGAACTCCACATGTATCAAATTGAAGAGGATGAAGTGGTGATCATTTCTTGTGTAGGAAGGAGGAAGTTTTGATGAACCTAGATACCTCATTTTTCCTCTTCTTCCATAAAACCCATTCTTTCTCTTCTTTCTCCATTTCCTCTCTTTTCTTCTTTTCTCTTCTTTCTCTCCTCTGTTCGCATTCCTCTTCTTTCTTTCCTTATCTATATTAAGTGGTAATATGGTCAAATGACCATATTGCCCTTAACCTCTTATTTCTTCCCTAAATCACCCTTATTCCGTATTATTCGCTTAACGACCCCATAACATTCGATAATTAATTTAGCACTCAATTAATAAATCAAGTACTAAAATAAATTAATTTCGGTTAACATCAAAATAATTCGATTAATTATTTTGGGGATGTTACAAAACTACTGATTAATATTTAAAATAAATATTTCTTATTGATAATCTACTATCTCTCTTTTTATATATACTATAATCTACTAACAAGATTTTAACAATTTTGTCATAACTGCACTGATCAATTGAAACTATGAGATAACTGCACTGATATATAAACCATCTCTCTTTTACTAACTACTATCTCTCTTTTTCTCAAATAATTAATTGAAACAACGAGATAACTGCACTGACATATAAAAAACACGAGATTAATATTTGTCATTGATAATTAAAATTTTTGAAGCCCACTACTACAAACCTACTATCTAAAAAATAAGCAGACTTAATGACTATTTAAATTATTAATTAATATTTAAAACAATTATTTTTTATTGATAATCTACTATCTTTTAAATTTATTATCTACTATCAACTAAAATAGTCAATTGAAACTACCAGATTACTGCACTGATATATAAAAAACACAGAGATAACTGCAGTGATATATAAAAAAAAATGGGATTAATATTTGTCATTGATAATTATAATTTTTGAAAACTACTATCTAAAAAAACAAGAAGGATTAATGACTATTTAAACTGATTAATATTTAAAACACACGCGATAAATATTTGTCACTAATGCCTAAAAATGGACAAATAATTGTTACTCATATATAAAAAAACAGGGATAAATGTTTGTTGTTGATAATAGTATTCTATCTTTTAGTATCTACAATAATTTACTAATCAACTCAAATAATCAATTGAAACAATGAGATTACTTAAAAAACATTGGACAACTGCACTGATATATAAAAAAAATACAGGGATAACACACACGAGATAAATACACATATTATTTTTAAATGATACTTTTACATTTTTAGTTTTAATATTTATCAATTTTTTATTTGAAACTTCTTTTTTATCTACTTTAAATTTTTCTTTATTTTCACGGAGTAATGTTCAGACTATTTAAATATCATCTAAATTCATTAACGTTTTTATTTGAGGTAATCGTATCACGTAACGTGATCGACCCGCAAGGACACGGTACAGTACTAGTATTACACGGCAACGCTTTAAATTTCTAAACCCAGGTGTGGGGACTTAAAAATTTCAATTCAATCCAACAGAAGAAAAACAATTTTTTCTTTTTCTTTAATACAAAGCAAAGCCACGTAATAAAATATGACTTATTCAACTTTTTTTCTTTCTAATGTCATCATAAAAATAGATAATAGATTTTTATATATTTCATCACAAGCGTCGCCGCACGATTCGTATGGGTAGGTCCGTGATAAACGGTCCTGATCAACTCAACGATATCATATCATTAATCCAACGGTGGAGATCAAATCCTTCTCAGCTTGTCGGCTTTGATCACGGGATTCGCTCGAGCTATCTCCTCTCTACCCACCGCCTTGAAATCAAAACCACAGCCGTGATTCTCCGGATACCTGTGGGTCCCACAAAACGTGATTCCGCACTTACACTTAAATCCGGTTAACCCGATCCGTTTTCTGCACGAACCGCACCGATTCGGTTGAGCTGTTGTTGCAGGCGATGATACCGACGCTTCAGGCGCGAGAGGCGGCAAGGTCAACGCCGGTGGTTCAGGGAGGGATTCGACGGGAGCCGGCGAAGAAACGGTGGCGACGACGGCTGTTGCAGAGGAGAGAGCGGTTTCGATTGTTGATTTGGTTTTGGCTTGTTCTTGCTCCTTCAAACGGATATCTCTGAAGCATTTGGAGCAAAAATTCATGGTAGCTGGACTACCAAAGAAGCCACAGTTGTTGGCGCAGAGTCTGTGACCTTCCGGAGCTTGACATCGGTGCTCTTCCGCCATAGCTGGTGGTAGATCTGTGCTTTCAGATGAAAGAATTCTTAACCTGCCGGAATTAAAAAAACAACAAAAATAACGTGATTAACGTCACGACGGTGATGACAAAAACGACGGCGATGACGTTGATGAAGAATTTTCAACTTTGAAGCGTTTGGATTCCAAGAAAATTCGAGGAATAATTGAAAGAGTTTAAAAGAAAATTTGACGAATAACTATGAAGCTAAATACTAGGCATAAATAGAAAATTAGAGATTGGAAAATCAACGGAAAACAGAGGAATTTTAGTTTCTTGAACGGAAATTTTAAAAGGTGCAAGAATATGTGGTATTATTTTAAAGAATATAAAAACTAAAGGAGAGAAAAAGAAGGGAGAAGGTGGTTGTACCTGATTGATAAGATAGAATTGAGAAGAGGAGGAGGAGGAGGAGATAAGAATTGAAATGGGAATGGGAGGAGAAAGAATCTTAACGGGGAATGATAACAGAGTCGGAAAGGGTGTTTATGAGAGAGAAAGAGGAAGAAATGGCGAAACGAGACAAATCAGTATTAATCATTTTCAACTAAAGAAGATATTAATTAATAGAATAAACAGTTGTGTTGTTTGTTGAGGTTTGAGGCTTGAAACTTGAGAGACAAGAAATTAATTCATTATTATAATTAAATAATTAATTGATAAATTAATTAGATAAATTAATTTAAAATAATGTATGGGATTAGAACAACAGACAGGCTGGCTGGCTTGACGGCAGTGGTATGGTGAAGAACGTAGCGGCTGGGAAAGTTCAACCTCTTACTAATTATTTATTATCAATTATCATGATCACCATTAAAATTTATCAATTTTCAGTTTTTACTATTTCTTATTTCTCATTCAATGAAACTAGACGGATATGGAAAAATCATGGATTTAGATTTTATTATTTGTGTTTTCTCTGATCGGTGTTGGTTGATTACCCAGTGGTGCGTGTTTTTGGCGTGGCACTAAGTTGGAGAGTGGGGTCGTTTCTATCCATTACCCAGTGGTCGACACTCGACAGGAACAATATAATAGCCAGGTAGAAAAACTAAATTAAATTAAATTATTTTATTTTTATAGCCAACATTTTCTACTTAATGAAATAATTGTTATTTTTTGTAAAAAAACATAATAATTATTTTGAAATAAAAATTAACCATACGGTATTCAGAATATGACAGAGCTTTCCGCGTATAATTCGTGTGCTGTGTAACCTGTGTTTAGTTTTGGGGCCTTTAACTTTAATACGGAATATTCCAATTAACCAAAACAAAAAAAATTCCCCAGGCACCGCTAGGGTTTCGTTAGGCAGCCGCATCGGCGCCCTTCCGTTGCCGTCTAGGCTGCTGTTGCTGCTCAGCCCTCTCGTCAACAGATCTAACCATGAGCTCCACCCATCGTTGTTTTGCGACGCCCTCCGTTGTTCTCCGTTTTCGTTCTCCACCCTCTCGTCCCCCACCCCTTCCACCAGATCTCACCACGTGCTCCACCACCGATTCAGCTTCATCTCGCCCTCCCCCTGAACCACCGCCTGACCCTCCTTCACAATAGCTTCAGTTCGTTTCGATTTCTGCTCCTCGCTGCAACAGATGGTTCCTCTGTCACAGTCGCCTCATATCTCTCCTTTTCTCTGTCTCGATCTAAAGCTTCAACCATCAGTCTGTTCCAACCTGCAACTGATAAACTCCAATTTAATACATTTTTGGAGACATTTTGTTAGTCATTTTTAGAATGATTGTTGACAATTATATAAATTACTAATTCAATTTATTCTATATTTTGCAGAAATAATACATATTATATATGTGTGGGCTTACACTTATTTAGAGCATGAATTTGAGTTGCTAAAAGGCAACAACAAGCCAAACCCACGTTGAAGGCCCAAACAGGGACGGAGGCACATGAGAGCCTCCCATGGCTCAAGCCCCCCCTAAAGTTTAACATTCTTTTAACATGCACCCACACATGGCAAATTATTCAATCCAAGAAAAGTCCATGTTGCTACCCAATACATTTTTTAACACCCACACCTATAACAAATTATTCAATTCAACAAAAGTCAACATTGCTGGCCAAATACTCATGTAGGAACTCATATTTTTAAATTAAACTAAAACTTTTTTAAAACCAAAGAAATTTTTAGGAAAAGTATCAAACAAAGTGGAAGTAGCTTTAAAATTAGCCCCCCCATTACTCACATCTTGGCTCCGTCCCTGGGCCAAAAAGAATTCAAGGCCATGAGAATGTTAATTCAATGAAATTCAGCGCATGAGATAACAAAGAGGGCCCATGATTAAATTGAAAGTGTGGGATGTACGGAACCCTAGCCACATGCTTAATATAAAAGGATATTTTTTTTTTCATAATTAAAAGGGAGAGAGGATACAGGAGCCGCACAAGTCACAACAAGAAAACAATTATTTTTGATAATTAAAGAAAGAAGTGAAACAGTAGCCGCGTGAGGGGAGAAGACGCACAACAGTAGCGCCGGCATAGTGGAGGATGAAGTTTTGGTACCCGTTTTTGACACTGTGAGAGAGCTCTGGAGCAGAAAAAGGAGACTAAATTTTCAGGATCAGAAATTTCTCTATTCCGGGTTATTTTTATCTCTATAATTTATGACTCCTAATTTTATTTTATTGTTCTCGAACACTATGGATAGCTAAATCCTCTTCTAGGGTCTTAGGTGGATCTTGCATGTTTAGAGACCTTTTTATGTTCTAATTTCTGGTTTGAATTCCTGTTTTTATTTTAATTAATATTGTCCTATTATTTTTATCACATGATTAGGATTAGCTACCCTTTGCATGTTTATAATCAATTAGTTAATCAGCGACCGTACTGCAATTAGTTGGTGGACCTATAGGATAATTGGGGCTATAATTAGGGCATGACCAAACCATAATTTAGTCTTCCAATCATTCAACCTTTTTGCTCTTTATGCTTTTCCTGAATTTAAATTCTTGCATGACCAAACGAGGGTTAATTTAGGAAAAAGAATATTAATCACGAATGACCAAACGGATTAATAGCTTTAGTAAAGGGATTGGTAATTAAATAAAATAAAGGAATTCAAGTAGGAATTAGACATAGGGGAATCGAAGCTTGCAAGTGAAACCGTGACCCTAGACCTCTCTCCATCGATTAAATCTAGTATTTTAATTCTTGTTATTTATTTCTTTTTATTTGTTTTCATTACAACTAAATCATTGGTTCGTCTAAACAATATATAATCTTGACTAGTTTGGTACTTGTTAATTAATCCCTGTGGATACGATAATCTTTTATACTACTTCTGCGAAAGAGTACACTTGCTCTAAGTGTGTTTTTAACGCAACAAGTTTTTGGCGCCGTTGCCGGGGATTAATTTAGCAATATTAAACGAAAAAGATTTTTATTGCTTTAGACATTTTTTATGCACTAGTTTTATTTTATTTTTTTTATCTTATTGAAAAAAAAATACAAAAAAAAAGGCTGCTAATACTTTCCCAAGAGACCGCTGCAGTTCACCTTTTTTGCAGATAAAAGTTTAAATCATGGTTAAGACAATTGGAGATTATATTAGAGATGCAGAGGCACAAAGGAATTTAGAGAAGTCATATTGGTATATGTCTCAATGTCAGATGCAAATTTCTCCTCCTCCTTATGAACCTTATTCAGACTATTTGGATGACTATGAGCCACCTCCTTATTCCTCCCATTGGGATAATTATGAGTCACTACAAGTGCAAAGGCAAGAGGAGGAAAAGTCGGATGTCAATGAGGTCTTGGCCAAATTTATGCAGCAGACACTTGAAAATTTTGAAAGCCTGAATGGTCAAATCTCAAGTCTCATTGCTTTGTTATCTCAAGAGGCCCAAGAAACTCCTTCACAAACTAAGTCGACCCAAAATAAAGAAGCTGAGCAATACAAAAAAAGTATTCCTACGAGAGATGAAGTTGTCTCCATGGAATATAATTTGGATGAAGAAGCTCTCAAGAAAGATGAGGAGACTCCTACTGAAGGGAGTCAAATCAAAATAGTAGCTCCTACTGAAGGGAGTCATATTGAAACAAAAGATCCTATTAATGAGAGCGGTTGTGAGGAGAATGAGAAAGATCCATTGGTTCTGGATTTGGAGAAAGAGGAGAAAGCGCCCATTTTTGGGCAAATTGTTTTCACCATTGGTGATGCTGTGATTGAGGTTCACCGGGGAAAGCTAACTTTAAGGAGTGGTAAAGAAGATGATGTTATAAAAGCTTTAAACTCTAGTGAAAATTTCTCTCTTTTTACTTCTCCTTATTTTGATGAGTATGTGGTTGAAACTAACAAATTTGGTGATTTAAAGATGCAGGACCTTTTGGAAAAAAATCTTATTTTGCAGGATCCTAGCATAGTGGTGGATGGAGATAAAATAAAAATTTCACCATCCTTTGAAGTTCATCCACCATGTGGAAAAAGAAAGAACAATGTGAACCACATGGTTAGAAAGTTAAGAAGGTGTACTGCGTTAGATGTAAAATTTGCTCTTGGAGAGCCTCAAGATTGAGCACCAACTATCGTCAGGCTCATGACGTTAAACAAGCGCTTCGCAGGAGGCAACCTGTGTTTTATTTTTAGTTATTTTATTTTCAGTTATTTTGACTTTTAATTTGTTTCGTTTTGTTTTTAGGAATAAGCTCAGACTACAAGCTCTCTCAGGGAAGTCACTCTTACACTCTCATTTATTTATTTTTGTGCCAATTTGATATTTTGCATTGATGACCATGTTTTATGCTAGTGTGGGGGAGGAGAGTTTAACTTTGTCAATTCATCTCTATTAATGCATATACCCACTACATATGTTGATAGCATTTTTTCTGGCTTGTTTTGCATGAATTATGCTTAAAGTTGAAAAAATAGAGATTTTGCCTTTAGGGGATCCCATAATTAATTTACTTGACAGACTTGTGCTTAATTGTAACTGTGAGGTTGTCCTTAGTAAGCTGATAATTAGCATTGTGCCTGTTGAGTACTTTTTGTGAACTAGCTTCTAAATGTGAGATCTGAGCCTTCATAAGGGGATTGATATTAAATGATAAATTGTTACCCCTTTTCTTTCTGTGAGTGTGTTTCCCAATTTGCTACATTCTAGAATTTGTCTTTTGACCATTTCAAGGCGAAAATTGATTTGCATCATGTAAAAAGATTTGGGAAATTTAGGTATTTTTCTGGCCTCAGAGTTGTTTGTTGAATTTATCCATTAGTTGCCCCCTTTGAGCTTATTTGTTATATTTTTTTCTTTGGTACCCAGATATAATTTTTCTTTTTTATGTGTTTGTGGTAACCTTTTGGAATTAAATGTGGAGCAACTATTGAAAATTACAATTTCGTCCAATACTTTTAGTTGTCTATCTTGTCAGGATGAAAAAAAAAAAAAAACAAAATAGGAGTTTTCATGTACTTACCTTTTCCTCAAAAACAAAAATGAAAAAAAAAAGGGAAAGCAAGAAGGAGGAAAAGGCACATCAAAATAATGAAAGAGCCAAATGGCAAATCCAAAAAAAGAAAAAAAGAGTCTACTCAAGAGCAAAAAGCAAATCAAAAAGAGTCGGCTCAATAGGAAAAAGAAGAGTGAAGAATGGAAGTGACGTTAATGTGGAGTTTGGACAAAAATTGTAAAATAGATAGGAGCTCCATATTTGGTTTCAAAGGTTACTATTTGTTTCGTTTTTTTTAGCCCTTTGTTTATCTCTTTCTTCTTATTTCCTACCCTGCATGAATTCACCCTGGCCCCATTACAACCCATGAAACCCCATCTTTTGCATGCATGTGAACTATTTGGTGGAGATTTGGTCAAATTACAAACATATGGTAATGTGCATTTTGTTGAAACTTGAGTGTATATTTTCCCTGGTCCCTAAACAGTTAGAGATATTGTGAGCGAGTGCCTTTGTTCACAGAAATGTATTCTTTAGGGACATGAGCCTCTAATTGTGCAACCTTTTGACACCTCATATGTGCCATATTGTCTATTGTCTGTCATTGTGCTTCAAATTTTGGGTCTCATATTTGACTGTCTCTATTCCTTATTTGAAAATGTTGCTGAGCCAGAAAATTTGCTTGAGGACAAGCAAAAGTCAAGTGTGGGGAAGTTGATAAACTCCAATTTAATACATTTTTGGAGACATTTTGTTAGTCATTTTTAGAATGATTGTTGACAATTATATAAATTACTAATTCAATTTATTCTATATTTTGCAGAAATAATACATATTATATATGTGTGGGCTTACACTTATTTAGAGCATGAATTTGAGTTGCTAAAAGGCAACTACAAGCCAAACCCACGTTGAAGGCCCAAAAGAATTCAAGGCCATGAGAATGTTAATTCAATGAAATTCAACGCATGAGATAACAAAGAGGGCCCATGATTAAATTGAAAGTGTGGGATGTACGGAACCCTAGCCACATGCTTAATATAAAAGGATATTTTTTTTTCATAATTAAAAGGGAGAGAGGATACAGGAGCCGCACAAGTCACGACAAGAAAACAATTATTTTTGATAATTAATGAAAGAAGTGAAACAGTAGCCGCGTGAGGGGAGAAGACGCACAACAGTAGCGCCGGCATAGTGGAGGATGAAGTTTTGGTACCCGTTTTTGACACTGTGAGAGAGCTCTGGAGCAGAAAAAGGAGACTAAATTTTCAGGATCAGAAATTTCTCTATTCCGGGTTATTTTTATCTCTGTAATTTATGACTCCTAATTTTATTTTATTGTTCTCGAACACTATGGATAGCTAAATCCTCTTCTAGGGTCTTAGGTGGATCTTGCATGTTTAGAGACCTTTTTATGTTCTAATTTCTGGTTTGAATTCCTGTTTTTATTTTAATTAATATTGTCCTATTATTTTTATCACATGATTAGGATTAGCTACCCTTTGCATGTTTATAATCAATTAGTTGATCAGCGACCGTACTGCAATTAGTTGGTGGACCTATAGGATAATTGGGGCTATAATTAGGGCATGACCAAACCATAATTTAGTCTTCCAATCATTCAACCTTTTTGCTCTTTATGCTTTTCCTGAATTTAAATTCTTGCATGACCAAACGAGGGTTAATTTAGGAAAAAGAATATTAATCACGAATGACCAAACGGATTAATAGCTTTAGTAAAGGGATTGGTAATTAAATAAAATAAAGGAATTCAAGTAGGAATTAGACATAGGGGAATCGAAGATTGCAAGTGAAACCGTGACCCTAGACCTCTCTCCATCGATTAAATCTAGTATTTTAATTCTTGTTATTTATTTCTTTTTATTTGTTTTCATTACAACTAAATCATTGGTTCGTCTAAACAATATATAATCTTGACTAGTTTGGTACTTGTTAATTAATCCCTGTGGATACGATAATCTTTTATACTACTTCTGCGAAAGAGTACACTTGCTCTAAGTGTGTTTTTAACGCAACAGCAACCAGCCCCCGCCCTATCTTCTCTGGCCTTCTGACTCAATATTCTAGATCTCGGGTCCAGTTGGCCTTCAAATACGTGGAAAGTCTAGACTTTCCGTCTCTCCCCCTACACCAACTTTGTGGATCTTCTGCTTCTCCTCTGCGGTGTCCCTAGTCTTTCTCAGTGGTGGAGTCTGTAATAGGTTAGGTTTGGTCTCACTTCTGGATAAAGCTCGAGCGGTGGAATTAGCGACTGTGTTGGTGTTTTCTGGCTGTTTGTAGGGTTCTCTATGTTATTTTATGCCCTTTACATTTTAATTCAGTAGATTAATGTTAGGTTTTTTAGTTGTAGTTCGTTAGGAACTTAGTTGTTTCAGGTGCTGTTCTGGTGCTTATTGTCTATCTTTAGGAGTTTCAGTTTTATGCCTGATTTGGTTACAATCCCTTAGTGGATCTGATGTTGCTTCTTTTGTGAGCTTCTAGCTTACATTCTCTGTAATGTTTGTGGCTTTATACATTATCAATGAAATGTTGCATCATTGACAAAAAAAAACCAAAACAAAAATAAATAAAAATCCGCAAAAAAAAAATAGAAAAAAGTGAGAAAACTGAAATCCTTGGCCCATAAAAGAGCTGCGCGTAGAAATAATATACTGTGGGCGCAACATGGGTAAAGCCTAAAAGGTGGAATGAATCCAAAGACGAGAGTGACCACCGATAAAAGGTGATTGATGACGGATACAAGAAAATAATCAATAATTCTTTTATAGAAAAAAATATTATTGGTTAATGTTATTTTTGTGTTGTTTAGTGTTGGGTAAAAAGTAGAATATCAAGAGAATAGAATTATTATAATTTTATTCTCTTTTTTATCTCTTATTAGTTATTACTTTCTATGCTTTTAAAATGTTACCAAAATAATCAATAATTCGTTTAAAATGGTCCATTTGTTCGTTTGATAAAGAGACAGTATATGATAAGTATATCATATCACGTGTTAGTCTAAGATTTATTGAGGCAGTATGATATGATAACTTAATCATGTGAGCTTACATAATAGGATAAGAGAATAATTTATTCATTTACCCTTCTAAAATATAAAAATATGAAATATATTAAAATATATATATATATATATATATATATATATATATATTAAAAAAAAATAAAAATTGATGTTAAACTAAAAATTTAAAATATTAGTACTTAATTTAAAAAATAATGTATGATTTTGTGATAAGGGTAATTTGGCCTTTTTGTATTACATAAAATTGAAATTTTAAAAATTAAAATAAGTGATAAAAATAAAATTATTATTAAAAAAATATAAAAATAGAAAATTAATTTAACTTTTCAACAATGAAATATAGTTGTCACAAGGGCAGTTTATAATATATATCACATAATTATTTATTAGCTTATCGAAAATATACAATAGAATAACATATGTTATCTTTGTACCTAAAATGTAATATGTTCCTAACTATTTTCTTGAGTAGGGTTTAGCTAGAACACAAGAGTATGATGACTATTAGATAATCACAAGGTAATTCGTGAAAGTATAGAGAATGAGAGTATACTGTATGAATCAAGAATGTTCTCTCCTTCATTAGCCTCTAAGGGCACTATATATAGTACATTGGGTGTTAATGACAGTAAATACATTTATAGCCGTTACAACCTTACTGGCGAGATTATAGGAGCTTCCTTAAATATTCCATCCTTCGGCCTCCCGAGGCTGACCCATGACGAGGACCACGCTCTGGGCAATGACAAAGTCCCTCAGTCCATACGCGAGAAGAGTCCTTCGGTTTTGGCTTCTCACTGGAACCCCTCGGTTTGTCGTGTAGCATTGCAGCAGTCGGTTCGGCTATGAGCGGTGTTCGGTCCTGCATACGATGGTCGGATCGGTTGTGAACACAGTCCCTCGAGCAGCGAGCACAAGTGTAGAGTGCGAAGCCGTTCAAAGACAAAGTCAGTTCGTCGCTTTTACTTGGTGCTTCGTCCTCGGAGAGCCGAGCGTAACCGGCGTGTTTCCCGAAGGCGTTCCCTGTAGTTTTGACAAGACCTTTTGATTTGACGTAAAAGGAACTTTATCTTCTAGGGAATCTCGTTTTGACTGCCATAAATGACATGTTTTCGGAGTTCGTTCCTTCATCCCTATATAAAGAGGGGTTTTCGCATCCTTGTCTCCTCACTGGTGCTATGTTTCAATTTTTGTGTGGTGCTGCTTTCCCTGGTTGGGTCGCATCTACCTTCTTGAGTCTTCTGGGCGATCCCAATGAGGACCGCTGTGTGGGGATCACCATAAGGTTCAATAAGGGAGTTGTAGATCTTCGCGAACTGTGGATGTTCCCTGTCTATTGCCCCCCATCCTTGTTGGGAATGCGTAGAAGACTCAGGTGTATGTCGTGGCTGCAGGTTTAGGTTGCTACTAGAAGATGGCCCTTCCCAGGTCTTCTGGTTGAGTCTCTGCAAGGGAGGTTTGGCTGGATCTTCCGCTTCCAAATTTTCCACTACCGAGAAGCTTTAGGTTCGACCCTTCTTTTCCTCCTTCTGCCGAGAAGATTTCTGGAGCCTTGTCAGGTTGGTGGTGGACTTGTAAAATTATTAAAGATAGAGTTTGGCTCTGCAGGCCGGTTAAATAACTTTATCAAAAGTAGAGGTCGGCCCCATAGGTCGATCAAATGTACTATTCAAAATAGATTTCGGCTCTATAGACCGGTTCAAATGTATGACCCTCTTGTTTTCCTTATGATGTACAGGATTAAATTGTTTAAATATCATGAGACAAGTTTTGAGACTCCTTCCCTTGGCCTTGTGGCGATTATTTAGTACGACCGCTTTCTTTTTCTGTCGTTTTTGTACTGAATATCAGACAGATTACTTGGGCCGATCTTTGATGGGGCCAAGTTCGGCTTGGTTACTTAGATGTTGACGTGTGATTTTGACGTTTGATTGATTTGATGGGCGCTGTACTTATGACGTCATGCTATTATGACGTCATTGGGAACCGTCGCTTGTTTTAACTGCGCCGTTAGGGAAGTGACACTTGTCAAAATCCCAGTCCTTCGAATTCGAAAGGTCTTTTTATCTTAGCCATCGAAGTCTTTTATTCGCTGGGAACCGTCAGATTAGCTTCACTCTTTTTGAAATAGGTGCGAGTTCTTTCTCCTCACTTCTTTTTCCCTTTCTCCTCCTCATTTCTTTCAGAGCTCTTGCTATTTTTGCCATTCCTACTCCTGTTGCATTCCTTATGTTTTTCCACGGTCTCTTCATCTGCCCCTGCGTTGCGATTTCAGGTACGTCTTCGCTTTCCTGTTTTATTCTCTTCTGTTGTTGCTTCTCTTTTTGCGTTTTCGGGTTTCCTGTGAAATGTCAGTTATAGAAATAAATAGCGATAGTGAGGAGGAGGTTACCTCTGGGTTTAGGTGTTCCAAACCATCTTGTGTCCTTGAACGTTGTGTTTACTATTTTGATGCATAAAGGTAGAAGAATCCTGCATTCGCTGAAAGAGTTCAATAGTGAGTTGTTGTCTCATTCGGCAGGATTGGGGTGGTTTACGCAAATGACCGAAGATAATCATTCTGGTCACGAGGGGAGTCGGTCTGATGTAGTTGATTCCTGGGAAGACCAGGAGGTTCTTGATTCTTACTGAGTTACGAACCGAAGAGTCCTTGGCGGTTGTTCACGACCTGCTGAGTTTTGCAACGAATGCAAGTTCGGCTGTGGCTCGTCCAGCCTCGTTGGATGAGGTAGTGTGTGATTCCCCTGAGCCGGGGTTACCCCTTTTACCTATGTGTACAAAACCCTTTTTGAGCAATTAGGAATTCGAGTTCCATTTTCTCCCTTCTACTGTCTGGTGCTTAGGCAGATTAACGTGGCTCCCTCACAACTTCAACCCAACGGTTGGGCCTATATGCGAGCCTTTGAGATTTTGTGTGAGTGTCTGGACATTGAGGTGGCTACACAGAAGTTCTTGCATTTTTTCCGTACGCAAGTTAAGCGGCCGCATCAGTGGACTTCTTTGTGCAACTATGGCCGTCGGTCCTTCATGGCCGCTTTTAAGAGCAGCTACAAGTATTTCAAGGGACAGTGGTTCAAGCTGGAGGCGGGTCCGACCGATCCTTTTTTGTTGATAGATGAGTCTGGGAAGGAGCGTTTTCCTCTTTATTGGACGCGTAACCCTCGTCCTAAGTATTCTGTTGAAAGGAGGAACCCGGCCGATCGAGTGGAGGTTGACCGTCTTTGGTCATATGTTGAATCGGGTGCGTTGCCCAAGGCTTCGATGTTGATTGACTTGGTCGATGAGTCTGACGAGTTGATCAACTATTTAAGTAATTTCCTTGCTTTTCCTTCGCGTTTCTTTGTTTTGGTTTGACTATTTATTGATGGCTTACCTTGTTTGTGGCTTTTGTAGAGAACCTTGGGATGTCGCCGATTAGTGTTGAACAGAGGCAGCGGATTCGTGCCGAGCAGAAACGGAAGCAAGGCCTTTCTTCAGGGCCGAAGCCAACAAATGACACTCCGGCCGGCGACGGTAGTCTTATTCCCGCCGCTGTTACTGTGGAGAAGACTCGGCCTCCACCTTCCACGCAACTTCCACCCACCAAGAAAGGCAAGCATGTCTCGGTTGTGAACCTTGAATCCGGGGAGTGCGTCCATTCGACCGGTGTCTCATGGAGGAGCCACTTGAAATGTCAGAAGAGGACTGATGCTACTATTGATGCGCGTATTCAAACTGCTTGGGATTCTCGGTATCCGGTTAACAGAGTCTTGAATGGAGCTCTTGGGGCGGCTGATCCTGAGAAGGTGGCTGCCATGGGTCTGGGGAAGACTTTGGTCGTTGTCAAGACGTATGGGATTTGGGCCTCCCTTCTTGCTCACATGGCTAAGAATGCTGTCGGCAAAGTTGTTGAGATAACAGCCAACTTGAAACTCGGTTGAAGGAGCTGGAGGATAGTTTAAAGTTGTGCGAGGAGGAGCGAGATTTGTTGAAGCAGGATCTGCATAAGTGGGATTCAGAGAAGATCAGGTTGGAGAAGAAGGTGTCAATTTTGGATGAGGAAAATAGGGGGCTCTCATAGAGTTTGAAGGCTGCCGAGGCTTGGGTTAAAGACTTGGACAAAGAGGTCAACGAGTTAACTACTGAAGTGGTGACTGAGTTTGACAGGGGTTTTGACACCGCCCTGGCTCAACTGCAGGTTCTTCACCCTGAGGTGGACATTTCGTCGTTCGATCCGGATAAGATAGTAGTCAACGGCCAGATTGTGGCGCAGGCTGCTACCGTGAACCGTGGGTCGTCCAGTGTTCTTGCTCCCGTCGCTTAAGGCAAACCTTTGGATCTGACTGCTCTGGATCAACTTCTGAGTGAAGAACCGGATCCTCAACCCAACCGACAGACCGAGCTGGTAGCTGACTCTGAAGCCACGCCTTGATAACGTTTATGTTTATTTTGAGCATGTATTTAAACTTTGCCTTTGTTGGCGTTTGAAATGTATGACGCCTTAACTTTTTGTTGAATTGTATGACGTCTTATCTTCATTGTTTTGTATGTCTTGTACTTTTGAATTGCTTATGCTTCGGTTTGTTGAACAGGTTTATCGTTATTTATTCGAATGGCCTTTTGGTTTGGTGCCCAAGGGTTGTATGTCGGCTTTCGCGCGGTCTACACCTGTCGGGTCTTGTGTTTAAAATGACCTTCATTGTGCCAAGCTCGTTGGCTTGTTTGGGCGAGCGCGTTAGCTTCGTTTACACATTGAAGGATCTTACACTGTACCGAGCTCGTTGGCTGCGTTCGGCGAGCCCGTTAGCTTCGCCTATACGATGGAAGCTCCCTTTCGGTTTTACGGAAATAAACTTCTTTGAAACCGAACTAGTGTGCCCAAGGGTGGTGCGCGAGCTCGTCAGCTCCGCTCTGACCTGTCAGGACTTTGAGTCTTCATTGCCCAAGGACAACATCGAGATGTTGCTCGGTCCTTACCTGTCGGGACTTTTTTATTATGGCACATTCTTTTCTTTTTACTGAATAATCGGCTCTCTTTATTCAATAATGGTGATGGAGTACATTTGGGGCTTTATATTGCCACATACAAATGATACATTAACTGAAAAGATGATAGATGATGAGAACTGATGATTGCTTCTTCAGCTGTAATAGAACCGAAGGTTGGCAGCGTTCCAAGACCTAGGAATGTTTCCTCCATTTAACTTCTCCAGTTTGAGAGTTCCTGGACTGACGACGTCTTTGACTCTGAAGGGACCACTACAAAAAAAACACTGCATTAGCGACGGATATTTCCCTCGCTAATGCCTATTTTTCCTTCGCTAATGACTTTTAGCGACGGACTAAATCTGCCGCTAAAAAGCTTGTCGCTAATGATTAGCGACGGATTTGATTCCGTCGCTAATTAGCGACAGATTAATCTGTTGCTAATTCCGTCGCTAATGACTGCCACGTGTTAGACTATGAATCATCAACATTAGCGACAGAATTCCGTCACTAATTCCGTCGCTAATTTATGCCACGTGTCCAATTTTGGTTAGAAATATTACCGACGGATATCCGTCGCTAATGACCCCTGATTTTTTTTATTTTAAAAAACCTACTTTTTAAAAACCCTCTCTATAATAACCTACTATAATTAAGATAAATATGAAAATCCGAATTAACCATAAAATCCAAATCAACAATACAATCCCAATTAACAATAAAATCTGAATCAAAATAAACTAGTTCGAAATGTTAGAACATAATACTTAAATATCAAACGAATACAACAAAGTCCTAACAGCGACCATCATCATTAGACTCCTCAGACTCAGACCCATTTGGATGTTTGCAGTTATAATACTTCAATATCTTCGCCTGCGTACAGGTAAACTTCAAGAAGTCTTCCTGCAGAGTTGTCTGCACATGTTCATGAGTCTGCGGCCGCTGCTCCTGATCCTGAATGACCTGTGCCTGAGCCTGCACCTACTGCCTAAATTGCGCGGTCTCCACAGCTGAAGCAGGAGGAGGAGGAGGAGGTCCACTGCCAGAAGGCCCGCTAACAGCGACCATCATCATCGACTTTAAAGGGATGGGTTTATAATTATGTTTTCCCCCTTTACGAACATGATACCTCAGCTTTCCACGGAATTTGCATTCCAGTAGTGCACCATCGCTTTTACCAAATTCGTTATTGTAAAACAGCATGTGCCCATCCACACCACAATCAATCTTCTTACATTTCAATCCCAGCTTCGAAACTAACATCTTTGCTTCATAATAATTTTTTGGCAAATTATCCTTATTAGGTGTCGCATCGAACATCATTTTAGTCATATAATCTAAACCCAACTCAGAAATATTACTCATGGACTTGAGAGCTAAAAGCTTCACAGACATAGATAATTTTGACTCTAGCGAGCCTTTAAACAACAGTTTGTTTGACTCCCTTAACAAATTATAGAATCTCTGTGCTTCTTCATTTGGAAGTTCATCATGATCGTCATACTGAGGTTCATCAAATGGAACATTCACCCTGAGACCATCACAAATCATGTTTTCTATCGACTCAAATTGTTCATTAGATGGAATACCAACACCAGAATTGCTTGAAGCCCCTACGTGAAAATTCGGAAGTACTTCTCCATGGTCCACCCAAATCCAATAATTAGGCATAAACCCGAGACGATACAAGTGCTCCCTGACTTCATCATCAGTACTAATAGGTACACCCTTGCATTTAAGGCATGGACATCTAATCCCCCATTCCTCTTTAGTTAAATCATGTTGCCATGCTACCCTAATAAATTCTTCAACCCCATCTAATCCCCCCTCTGTGCTTCTCCAACCACAATTCAATTGACTCCAATTCATCTACACACATTTAAAAAAATGTTTTAGATTCTCATAACATTCCCAATATAAAACCTATCAAGTTAGTGGCATCGATATGATCTCGGTGGAGATGATTTCGAGCCGAATATGGGGGTTAAGGACAGATCAGACAAAACCCTTTTCCATATAAGTAGTGAAGGAAGTTATTTCTAACTTCCAACCTTAAAATTGTTAGTATCGTCTCGCAATTATCTCAATGGAGATGATTTCGAGCAAAATATGGGGGTGAAGGACAGCACCTCACCCTTTTCCATCAACAACACACAATAACAACATCAAATAGTCATCTAACATAGGGTTTATCAAACATCAAAACAACAATTTAACACAATTTCAATTTCAAAATTAACATACACTTGTCACCAATTATCAACTCCAATTTGACATTTTTCAATTAACAACTCTAACAAACATACACTTTTCAATTAACATCTCCAACAACATACATTTTTCATACACATACAATTACACTATCTTAAACACATACACTATTCAATTACATTTTTCAATTTCAATTCAATTCCAATTAATTTTTTCAATTACAACTTTCTAATTAATAACAACAACAACAATTTTATTCTACAATTCTATACACTATCTTAAACACATACAACAACCTTTCAAATTTCACAATCCTAAACACTAATATTAATATTTCTAACAATAAAACTTTATTCTATAATAACATACACATTTAAAACTCACATTTCACAACTAAAAACAACTAAACAAAAATCATTTCTAAAAACAAAAATAAATAAAAACTAACCGTGACTGTGGTGGCTGTCCGGTGACTATGCGAAATAGAGGTCCGGTGACTGTGCGAAATAGAGAGACAGAGACACGATTAGAGAAAAATAGAGAGAAGGTTCGGAGAGAGAGAGAAAGAGAGAGAAGAGTGAGAAGAAACAAACCTTGGTAGTGTGGACTGTGGTGGCGTGGATGGTGGTGGTGTGGTGGCGTGGACGGTGGTGGGTGTGGTGGCGTGGACGGTGCGCAGTTTTCTTTTGAGAGAGTTTGAGAGAAGAAGAATGCAGAAGAGGAAAGAAAGAGAGAAAATAGGGAGGGATCTGGGTTT
The DNA here is from genome assembly GCA_039519185.1 of Astragalus membranaceus. Taxonomy (NCBI): domain Eukaryota; kingdom Viridiplantae; phylum Streptophyta; class Magnoliopsida; order Fabales; family Fabaceae; genus Astragalus; species Astragalus membranaceus. Next base: position 159,252,523 of record CM076854.1, on the reverse strand, counting down.
AAAAAATTTTAACAGTTAGCGACGGAATTTGCGAGGGCAATCCGTCGCTAACTTTGGCCACGTGTCAAATAAACTGCAACGGGCAGTGGCACAATTTTCAAAGATTTGCGACGAATTATTAGCGACGGATTTTCGTCGCTAAATGTGGCCACGTGTAAAATAAACTGAAATGGTCAATGGCATAGTTTACGAGATTTAGCGACGGAAATCCATCGCTAATTCAAAACAAAATTTTTGTCTTTTCGCGCCTTGTTAAATCCGTCGCTAAATAAGTGAAATTTCGTTGCTAATTACCTCGCTTACAACCAAAACCAAATCCGTCGCTAAAGGAGTAAAATTCCTTCGCTAATATCCGTCGCTAATGAGTCTTTTTTTGTAGTGGACCTTCCCAATTGGCCGACAGTTTTCCTGTGGTTCCCACTCGGCTTGACGTTCTGAGAACTAAGTCACCAGCTTTGAAGTTTCTGGGATTGACTTTGGAGTCGTACCTCTTTGCTGCTCGCTGCTTAGCTGCTGCTTCTTTGACTTTGGCGATTTCTCTAACTTCGTCCAGGAGATCCAGGTCGGCTCTCAGTGCATCTTCATCAGGAATTTTCTCTGTTAACTTCCTCCTTGGACTGGGTTCCAGCACCTCTATGGGTATCAGAGCGCCGGTTCCGTAAGTCAGTCGAAAGGGAGTTTCCCTCGTGGAGGACTGGGGAGTAGTGTGGTAAGACCATAATACCAGAGGTAGCTCTTCGACCCAGCTCCCTTTTGCTTCATCTAATCTTCTCTTGAGGCCATTTAAGATGACCTTGTTAGCAGCCTCTGTTAACTTCCTTCATGATCTCCCTCGCCTTTGAATCTCAGACACATTTGAGGAGCGGAGTAGAAAACCCCCTTTTGTAAAGTTCGTCCTCTATCAGGGTATACTTGCTTGCTATTTGAGCTAGCTTCCTCAGCTCCCCTTCTTGCAGCTGTAATTGTTCTCCCTGCAGGTAACCAATAATATTGGTCATCCAGCTTCGAGGCTCTATCTCTGTTGAGAGTACCATGATTTTATTTATACTGGGTTCAAAAAGTGTTTCCTGGATCACCAAGTGGTTGTTTACAGGTTTCTTTGTACTGGCGAGTTTGGCCAGGATATCCGCCCTGCTATTTTGTTCCTTGGGGACATGTGTTAGCTCAAACGAATTGAATTTGGATTTAAGTTCTTGTACCTTATCAAAATATTTGCTGAGAAGGTCATCTTTGGTACTGAATGCCCTTCGTGACTTGTCCGGTTATGAGCAGGGAGTCACTTCGAGCCTTTAGGTGCTTTACTCCCAGATCTGCAGCTAGTGTCATGCCGGCAATGAGTGCCTCGTACTCCGCCTGGTTGTTGCTAGCTTTGAAGTTGAACCGAAGTGATTGCTCAAGGAGAATACCGTCTGGGCCTTCTAAGGTCACTTCGGCACCACTTCCTCTTAGATTGGATGAACCATCTACGGACAGGGTCCACACAAACTCGACTGAAGGCTTAGTTTCTGCCTCGGCCTCGACAAGCTCGGCTATGAAGTCAGCCAACGCCTAAGCTTTGATCGGTCCTCTGGGTTCGTACTTGATATCAAATTCAGAAATTCTACCGACCAAGAGACCATCCTCCCAGCTAGATCTGGTTTCGAAAGTACTTGGTGAATTGGGAGATCTGTTCTGATTACTATTGGGTAGCTCTGGAAATAGTGCCTGAGCTACTTTGCTGCTAATATGACGGTGTATGCCAAGGTTATCAAAACCGGACCGGGCGGTTCGACCGGTTTAACCGGGAACCGGACCCGTATCCGGTCCAATTGACTCCAATAACTGCCCTAAACAAGAACCGCTCGTGGAACCGCAAAACCGCTTAAAAACCGGCAAAATCGGCTAAAACCGGCGGTCATCCGGTTGGGAGCGGTTAAAAAAAAAATAACAAAACTTAAAATTTTGAACTGATTTAATATACACACGTTGCGAATAATTACTGGAGGTCCCACACTAGCTGCAAAGTGAAGTGGGACAATGAAGCCAAGGCACATATATCACACATATATTAAGCCAGCGCATGTTGATAAATCCACACTGCTCTCAAGCAATATTTATATACTAACACACATCTTTTATTTTATCAACTCTCCGATGTGGGATTTTTTTTTAGATAAGAAAATATATCATTGAAAGGAGCACAAGGAGTGCCCACCCTTACAATGAGAGAAAAAGAAGGGGGAGGGCCTCCTCAAAACCTCCCTGAGTCAAAACCCATTAGGAAAAAGACTCAGGAAGGAAAAAGAGTACCTCGCACAAGAAAACTGTACCACAGTGGGGAAAATCAAACTAGCCCACTGTTTCTCCCCCGACTAAAATACAAGATGATTTGAGTATCATACAGAAAGAAATTATAACAAAGAAAAGCAGCCCATCGGGCAACTATGCCAATCCGACCAAGACACCCTACAGTTTCTCCCTCTCCTTGCCTTAAACCAACTCCATGCTGAGTCCTTTATACCTGCCATAATAGACGGAACGGACGCCACCTCCCCTTTGAACACCACCTTATTTCTAGCTAGCCAAATATTCCAAATGACCGCCATCCAAACAAGTTGCTTTACTCCCTTCTGATTCTTGCCTTTCAACATATTCCCAAATTCCACAAAGTGATTGATTAAATTTCCGAAATTGCTAGCCGGCTCCCCCAACCACGAATAAACTTGTCTCCATATTAATATGGTAACTCCACAAGATAAGAATAAATGTTCAACCGTTTCATCCTCCCTAAAGCACAAGACACAACTCAGCTCATGTTGCGATCGAATGATTCCTCTCCTGAATAATGCGTCCCGAGTAGCTACACGCTTCAAGAACACCCTCCAAGTAAAGATAGCAATCTTTGACGGAACTTCATTCTTCCATAATTGATTAAAAGCTGCTGGAACAGCAGCCTCCACCATCTCCCCAGCGTCGGCCTGCTGCAAGAACAAAGCATCGGCCTGCAGCTGAGGTACAACATCGGCCTGCAGCTGAGAACCTGCTACGGCCTACACAACACCAGCAGGGGCAGCATCTGCGGATCGTGGCAGCGCTCCGACGCCTTTCTCCTTAATTCCATCTGTCATCATTCGTCCCTTTATTTGCTTTAAATTTTTTGTGCAAACTGAAAAGAAGCTAAAAATTACATTGCAATTCATTTATTTATTCAAAGAAATAAATGCATGTTTTATTAATCTATAACTTTTTACAGGCTTTTCACAAAACAAAAGAATTATCTTCTTCAAACTATAAGTGATGACTTAAATATATTGTTGTGTTGTTGAACTTAAGTTAAACTTAGTTTAATTTTTGTGGTGTCAAATTATAATGTTATTTTTTTTATTTTTTATCTTTTATATATTGTAATAAAAATATTAAATAATCTATTTAATTAAATCCGGTCCAACCCCCGATTCAACCGGTCCAACCCCAAGAACCCTGAACCGATACCTCTTCCGGTTCAATGTCCGGTCCGGTTTTAATTACCTTGGTGTATGCTGCTTTTTCAATCTTTTGATATTGCTGCTCCGGTCCCCTCCACATTCGGCTGATGTAGTAGATAGGGAGCTGGTCCTTTCCCTGCTCTTGTACTAAGACTGCACTACATGCGTCCCTTGAGATCGCCAGGTACAAAAGTAAGAGAATGCCTTGTTTCGGGGATGTGAGGATCGGAGGTGCCGCTAGATACTCTGAGTGCCTGGAGGGCCTTTTCACATTCTTCTGACCACTGAAAGTTGGCATTTTTTTTTGAGGAGCTGGAACATAGGTTTGATCTTGTCTGCTGACCGGCCAAGTAAACGAGAGAGTGTCGCTACTTGGCCGGTTAGGATCTGTACTTCTTTGGCCTTGGTGGGGCTTCTGGCTTCAATGATGGCTCTACACTGTGAGGGATTGGCCTCAATGCCCCTATGGGTCAGGACATACCCCAAGAATTCACCTGCTTGAACTCCACACGAGCATTTGTCAGGGTTGAGCCGAAGGTCGTGTTTCTCCAAGAGTTTGAATATCTTGGTGAGGTTGTCAATATGGGCTGGATCAGTGGTGGATTTCACGACCATGTCATCTACTTATACTTCAATGGTTCTTCTGATCGCTCCTTCAAAGATCCTATCCATCAGACGTTGGTACGTTGCTCATGCGTTCTTGAGGCCGAACGACATCACCTGATAACATTAGTTAGACCGGCTTGTCATGAAAGTTGTTTTCTCCTCATAGATATGGCTTATTCTGATCTGGTTGTAACCTGAATACACATCAATAAAACTGAGCAGCTTGTAACCGGAGGCACCGTCAACAAGTCCATCGATGCTCGCAGCGGATAAGAATCCTTCGGACAGGCTTTGTTGAGATCGGTGTAATCCACGCACATTTTCCACTTGCTATTGGATTTTTTCACCATCACAGGATTGGCCAGCCAGGTTGGGTGTTTCACCTCTCTGATAAATTTAGCAGCCATCAGCTTGCCTGTCTCTTCCTTTATTGCCTTCGTATTTTCATATCCTTGCTTTCTCTTTCTCTGCAATATAGGCTGGGCAGAAGGGTTTAGAGATAACCGATGACATACAAAGTTTGGATCAACACCTGGCATATCTTGGGGAGACCATGTGAATATGTGGACATTGTCTGATAAGAGCTTGATGAGCTGATCTTCAATCTCTGCCGATAGTCCGGTTCCAATTTTTGTTTTTTGATGTTGTGCTGGACCGATGATTGCTTCTTTCAGATCATCTACTGGCCTCAGCCTCTTCTCTTCTTTGGCTGCATCATACATTCTTGGATCTAAGTCAAGAAAACTGCAATTAGAACCTTGTGCCTCGGGCTTCTGGATTGTCTTTACTTTGGCGCTTTCGGCATAGCACCTGCGGGCCATCGCCTGGTCGCCTCTTACTGTCCCAACACCTCCATTGGGAAGAGGATACTTGAGGCAGAGATGAAGATATGATATTGCCGCCATGAGTGCGTTGAGGGTCGGTCTGCTTATTATGATGTTGTAGGATGATGTTGCATTGGTGATCATGTACCTAAGGAAAACTGTTTTGGCCGACTCTCCTTCTCCGAAGGTGGTTCGGAGATCGGTGTACCCACAGACTTCAACATATTCTCCAGAAAACCCTACTAGGGTGCCAGGGTAGTTTTTCAGTAGTTCAACCGACAACTTAAGCTCTTGGAAGCATTTCCACTACATTACATTGGCGGAGCTTCCTCTGTCTACCAAGACCCGGGCGACCCTGTACCCGCTGGTTGTGATGTGAATGACTATTAGATCATCAGAGTGGGGCTGAATTCCGTTGAAATCTTCCGTGTCGAAGGAGATCTGTGGGTACTCTGGAATGGATACATCAGACTCTTTATTAGTAATAGACATGATGGAACGCGCATACCTTCTTCTTGCCGATGAAGTGGATCCTCCTCTCGAGAAGCCGCCAGAGATGGTATTTACATCGCCCTTGTCTGCAATCTCGTGTCCGTCTTTCTGAGCTGTTTCTTTTCGAGCTCCTCCCTTCTTTGCTACTGGCTTCGACTGCGGGTTGTTAGCTCATCTCTTCTTCTGCTCCTCTGTCAACACGAACCTTTTAAGTTGTCCTCTTTGGATTAGTTGCTCGATCTGCTGCTTCAAGGTCCAGCAATCATCGGTAGTGTGTCCTTCTGTCCGGTGGAACCTGCAATATGATTAAGGATAATTACCCATGGTTCCGGCAAAGGGTGTCCGCCTCTGTATGGTTCCATCACTTAGGGCTTCGTGGAGAATGGTGGAAGGCTTGGCCGTAAGCGGAGTGTACGCTGTCTCGGGATTGGGACGTGACTTTCGGTTCCTCGGCCTTCCCCCTCGGTCTTGCCTGGCCGAAAAAAGCTGTTGGTTGGCCCGTGCTGATTTCTCTGGTGGTGAGTATGGTCTCCTTGGAGCTTTGATGTCGCGTTCGTCCTTGCTGGTGGCGGTCTCTTCTGCTTCTATATGTTTTTCTACGCGAGCTCTTACTCCGTCCATGGTCCGAGGTGTGCGGATTGAGAGTGCCTCGAAGAATGTGTCATTCTTCATGCCCTTCATGAATGCTTTGACGAAAAAATTTTCATCAGGATCTTCCACCAACACGGTTACTTTGCTGAATCGGTCCAGATACTTCTTGAGGGGCGCGGTTGCTCCTTGCCGAAGATCAAACAGGTCCTCAGAGTGCACTAGCTTCTTTTTATTAGCAGAAAACTGTTGCACGAAGCGACCAGCGTGGTCATCGAAGCTGGTGATCGAGCGTGAGCTTAAACCCTTGAACCACTTCAGGGTCACGTCCGTTAGAGTCCCGACGAACATCGTGTAGCTGACGGCGTCATTGCCGCCACTTATCATCATCTGGGTCTGGAACGCGTCTATATGACTTAGTGGATCCCCGGTTCCATTATACGTGCCGATGGATGGCTCGCGAAAATGGTGGGGTATTGCTACCGCTTCAATTGCTTCTGTGTACGGTTGGAATGCTCTCAGGGGCGCTCTGGTGGCTTCGGCCCTTTGGGTGTGATTCTGCATCTCCGCTAGCTGTTCTTGTAATCGTACCTCTCTGGCCTCCAGTGCTTGAGAACGCAGATGTTGCTCTTCGTTTCTTCTGGCTTGCTCCGCATTCTGATCTTGCAGTTCTCTCACTGCATCGAGTAGCTCCAGTATTGCTGGATGAGGGGGTATTCCTCGTGGCCACCATGGTAGGGTGGCAACTCTAAGGATTTAGTGGGGTAGGAAAAGGTTTACCAGGCCCCACGGTGGGCGCCAGTGTTCCTAACTATTTTCTTGAGTTGGATTTAGCTAGAACACAAGAGTATGATGACTATTAGATAATCATAAGGTAATTCGTGAAAGTATAGAGAATGAGAGTATACTGTATGAATCAAGAATGTTCTCTCCTTCATTAGCCTCTAAGGGAACTATATATAATACATTGGGTATTTAATGACAGTAAATACATTTATAGCCGTTACAACCTTACTGGCGAGATTATAGGAGCTTCCTTAAATACTCCATCCTACGGCCTCCCGAGGCTGACCCATGACGAGGACCACGCTCTGGGCAATGACGGAGTCCCTCAATCCATACGCGATAAGAGTCCTTCGGTTTTGGCTTCTCACTGGAACCCCTCGGTTTGTCGTGTAGCTATGCAGCAACCGGTTCGGCTATGAGCGGTGTTCGGTCCTGCATACGATGGTCGGATCGGCTGTGAACATAATAATATATATTATTTTATATCTTATCAGGTGTTCACAACAAACAAATGATATGATAGTGTTATCCCGTCTCTACCATATCCTATCTCTATCTTGCTTCCTATCCTATCACGTCTCTATCCTATCCTAACTAGGGATGTCAATGGGGCGGGGCAGGCACAGGTAGTAGTTACTCGTTGCCCGCCCCGTTTAATATAAATGCTACCCGTACCTGGCGGGTACCCGCGTAGCGGGTTTTTCACAGGTATTGTCTCGTCGCGGTACCCGGGGATACCCACAGATACTTTTAATATTAATTGAATTGTTTTTTTGAAAATAAAATTTGAAATACCAAACAAAATTAACCTTTTGAATACCATTTTTTCTCTTCATTTATATAAAAAAATTAGGCATTTCATTATAAACTCATATAATATTAATTGAATATTTTTTTTTGATTTTTTTTTGAAATACCAAACAAAGTTAACCTTTTGAACACCATTTTTTCTATTCATTCATATAAAAAAAGTTAGGCATTTAATTATACAATTATTTTATTATTTATTTGTTAGCTTATAGTAGTTAATGAAAGAAGATAAATAACACTAAAAATAATAATAATAATAGGAAAAAAAATTTGAACCATTCCGTCAAAAAAATAATAATAGGAAATTTTCCAAATAAGTATATTTATTACGAGTACGGGTACCCGCGGCACGGGTACCTCAATATCCGGCCCCGCCCCATTTATTGACGAATAGTCTAATTATCTGTTTATTCAACCTACGGGTACCCGTTAAGCCATCCATCCTGTACCCGTCGCGGATAATACCCGCGGGTACTCACGGGTGTGAGTTTTTTTGCCATCCCTAATCCTGACTACCGAAAGACCCTAAACCTCAAACATACCAAGATGTGAGAGTTGTTAATGTTGGCTTAGCTTAGTGGACTGGACTGTATTTTTAGGTTGGGCTAACTTAGCTCGGCTCTTTTGTTCTGTTTAGATCATTTGTCATGCATATTTTAAAAAACTTAACTATTTTTCTCTTTTTTTAGAGGACTAATTTAGTTATTAAAACTTTAAGTTTGATCTCACTAGATACAATCAAATCTTTTTTAGGAGAATATATGCTCTAATAAAAATTAATAGACTACTCAACCCAATTTAGCAATTGACCTCAATAAATTGGGCCGATTCAGGATGAACCACCTAATTTGACACTTCTAGAGTTTTAGGAGAAACCGCATTGTCTGTGATTCAGTGTGCGGCCTAAAGGTTGCTCAATAATGCGGCGGACCATGCATATTATAAAGCAATTTTCAAAAATTATACTAGAATTCAAATTTTAAATTGAAATTAAATAACCTTCAATAATTATTGAACACTGAACTCAACAGAGTAGTGTGTAAAATAAACTTGTATTTGATTGAATGTTTACAATTTGTTATATACAAACTAGAACTGAATGAAACTAGAACTGAATGGGGAATGGTTAGTTCAACAAAATGCTAACTGTAATACAACCGGAAACTAACCAAACAGTAACTAACAACTAACTATAGTTAACTTAACCAGATACAAGGGTTAGGTAAAATAACTGAAAGTAAATAAACTTATCTAAACTCTAATACTCCCCCTCAAGTTGGGAGGTAGATGCTGTGAAGACCCAACTTGGACAATAAGTCATGGAATAAAGTAGCAGTAACCGGTTTAGTAAGAATATCAGCAAGTTGGTGAATGGACTTGACATGTACCAGTCGAATTACACCAGATAGGACCTTCTCTTTTATGAAATGGCAATCAATTTCAATATGTTTTGACCCTTCATGAAAGGTAGGGTTGGAAGCCAAATGGATAGCTGATTGACTGTCAGAAAAGACAAGAGCAGGTCCAGTAGAAATCTCAAAGTCTTTTAAGAGTGAATGCAGCCATTGTAGCTCACTAGCTACACTTGCCAAGGATCTGTACTCTGCTTCAGCAGAGGAACGTGACACAACCTGTTGCTTCTTGGATTTCCAAGAAACTAGGGAATCTCCAATGAAGACACGGTGGCCAGTTGTGCTCCTTCTAGTGTCTGGACAGCTTCCCCAATCAGAATCTGCATATGCTTTGAGAGAAAAGGTGGAAGCAGCAGAGAAAAATAAACCAATCCCTGGCGTGCCTTTGAGGTACCTCAGAAGGTAGTGGACAGCATTCAAGTGAGCAGTTGTTGGTTTAGACATGTATTGGCTGAGTTTATTTACAGAAAAACAGATATCTGGCCGAGAGATAGTGAGATATAGAAGTCTACCTATCAATCTTCTATACTGAGAAGCCTCAGGTAGGAGATCACCATCATCCGTACTCAATTTAAGGTTTGGATCCATGGGAAGTGCAGTTGGCTTGCTATCAATGAAACTAGTGTCACTGAGGAGAGAAAGGGTATATTTCCTCTGTGAAAGGGATATACCGTCAGCTCCCTTAGCAATTTCCAGGCCTAAGAAGTACCTAAGAGACCCAAGGATCTTCAACTTGAATAGGTTTTAAAGCTTCTTTTGTACTTGTTTAATTATTTCAACAGAGGGACCAACAACCACAATATCATCAACATACACTAATATTGCAACAAAGGTCTGGCCAGCCCCTGTAGTAAACAAACTATAGTCATTCTTAGATTGAACGAAGCCACAATTGGTGAGAGATTGAGATAATTTGGTGAACCATTGTCTTGAGGCTTGCTTTAATCCATCGATGGACTTATTCAACTTGCAAACAAGTTTCTCCCCCTTACTAATGTACCCCAGAGGAGGATCCATGTAAACTTCTTCAAATAGATCTCCATTTAAAAAATCATTGTTGATGTCAAGTTGGAGAAGATGCCAACCTTTGACTGCTGCAATGGATAGAAGAACCCTGACAGTGGTAAGCTTGGCAACAGGGGAAAAGGTGTCTTTAAAGTCCACACCAGCCTGTTGGGTGTAGCCTTTTGCCACAAGCCTTGCTTTGTGTTTGTCAAGAGAGCCATCAGCATCGGTTTTGACCTTGTACACCCATCTACATCCTATGGTGTGTTTACCTTGAGGAAGAGGAACTAGGGTCCATGTGTTATTAAGTTCAAGGGCATCTAATTCATATTTCATAGCCTGCTGCCACTCAGGAATTTTGGCAGCTTGATGATAGGACTGAGGTTCATAGAAGGAAGAAATCTGGTTGATGAATGCAGCATATGTGGAGGACAGATTGTCATGAGAAATGTATTGATCAATAGGGTGGGAATAGACACTGTTACAGTGGTAATTACTGAGGTAAGAGGGTGGATTGGAAGCTCTAGTAGATCGTCTAGGTTCTGTAACAGGTTCAGCAAGTGCAGTAGGAGTCACTGTTGGGGAAGTAGGTGTTGTATGGGTAGTGTCAAGGACAGTAGCTTGAGGTGTTGGTGGTGTATGAGTGAGTATATTGTCATTGATTGACTGTGTGTCAGGGATAGGAAAGGGGAGGACAATGTCTGGGAAAGGATCAGGGGGTAAAGTCTCAGGATCAATGTTATGAAAGGGGAAAGTAGTTTCATGGAATACTACATCTCTTGAAATGAAAAAGGTCCTGGATTGAAGATTATAGAGTTTGTAGCCTTTATACCCTACAATATAACCTACAAAGACTGAAGGGATGGCTCTAGGGGTTAGTTTGTCTCTTTTAGAAGGTAATGTGGATGCATATGCTAGACAACCAAAGACTTTCAGTGAAGAGATGTCAGGTTCTTTGGAGAATAGCAACTGATAGGGGGTTTTACCCTTAAGATGGTTAGATGGGGTTCTATTGATGAGGAATACTGATGTTTTCAAACACTCTCCCCAAAAAGAAATAGGGGCTCTAGATTGAAAGTATAAGGCTCTTGTGACATTGAGAAGATGCTGATGTTTTCTTTCAACTACTGAATTTTGTTGTGGTCTTTCCACACAACTAAATTGATGTAAAGTGCCTTTGGCTGACAAGAAATCAGTAAGGGCCAACTCTTTGGCATTGTCAGTTCTAATAGCCTTAATCACAGTGTGAAACTGAGTTTCAATTAGTGCAAAAAAGTGTTGAATAAATGTGGGTGCATCAGATTTGTGCTTAAGCAAGTATATCCATGTAAAGCGAGAATATTCATCCACAATTGTTAGAAAAAATCTATTTTGATCATAAGTTGGAGCATGATAGGGCCCCCAAATATCACAATGTATGAGACTAAAAGGAGAATCAGACATGTGATTAAAAGAATGAAAAGACAAACGTTTTTGCTTTGATAAGGGACAAATGTTACATGTATGGGATATGCTAGAAGATGAGAAATTCAATCCTAGAGTCTTGCTAAGTGAAAGAAGACATTTATTTGACAAGTGTCCTAAACGTGCATGCCACAAATTGAAATTTTGGTCATGTGCAACTGAATTACAATGAGAAACTATATTATTGGATAGTGTAGTGACATTGGAAGTGATGGGAATGGGCTTATCTGAAGAGCAGACAGCTGATAACTCTATTTTATATAGAGTTATTCATACAATTAAGCTTGAGATATTGCTTATTTTCAAGAACATTTATATATATTTATAGCTTATTTATCAAGGAACAACATTCTAAATATTCAAATGGATAAAGGGCAATGATCTAGGCAAAATGCACAATTCTTGTTAGGTTTGATGTTTTTGTTCAGTGCAGCTACTGCAGGAGTGGAAACACTGCCAACACCAGGAGTGGAAACACTAGGAGTGGAAACACGGCCAACACCTGCTAAATTCTGCAGTTTATACCAAAACATCCAAAGACCATTTCAATGCTTCCACACTTGATTTGTGACGTCATACCCAGTCACCTAGAGCTGAACCACTTGCAGAAGTCGGCGATACACATAAAAATCAAGTTGCAAGACTAAACTTATCTAAAAGACATGTGGCACTTCTCCAATGGACCCCATCTTTTGTTATGCATGCAAGCGACCAAACCTGTGCAGCTTGCTTGATTTGTTGTCAACAAACTAACCATGTTCGGTCCCCTCAGCTGATCTTTCACGCCAAAGGAAACCCCTTGCAAGAGGAAAGCTTTCAAGCCTATAAATAGAAGCCATATCTTCAATAATCAAATAGATCATCTTTCACATCTTTAAATTCTTCATCTTTTCGCTTAGTTTAGGTTTAGTTTATTTTCATTTCAAGTTTCTAAGAAGAGGAAGGTGAGGAAGTGTTTGACAACCATTCCCTTCACTTCTACTTTGAAGAAATTCGTGTAAGAAATCTTTATTGTACTTCAACTTGGGAACTTAATGCAAAAGATCTTCTATTCAAGTAATCTCTACTCTTTTAAGTTCTTTTGCTTTATTATCCATTTACTTATGTTCTTTGCATATTTTTTGCTTTATAACATGAGTAACATGAGCTAAATTCCCTTGTTATACCCAAATTTTGCCCGGTCTTTTATCATAATCGCTTTAATCCCGTGTCACAAGCCCATGGCATTTCAAGCACTTTTTTGTTTAAAGTCGGAACAAATTGTCCAATTGGACCTATGTACAACCTTCTGGGCCTGTTTTTGTTAGCTTATCTAATTGGGCTTACGCTTTTTGTTTTGAATCAGTTTTTAATAAGCAGGCTTAGGCCTAATGTTTTGGGCCGTTTGGGCCTACATCTAACTTTTTGTCCGGTTTTGATAAATGGGCCTATGGCTGGTTTTTTGGACCTATTTTATCCTTTTGAGCAAAAAGCCATAAAAAATGATAATAAAATCAGATTTAAATCCCAAAATATAATAAAATCAGAATTAAAATTTAATTTACAATAATCCAAAAATACAAAAAAATATATATATAAAAAAGGACGAAAATGATAAAAAAAATCCAAAAAAGTAGAAAACGAAAATACAAAAAAGATCTGCAGCTCTCTGGGCTTGTTCTTGCTCTCCAAGGCTTCTCAATAAGCCCGATACCTGAAACGGAAACGAAATCGTTAGTCATAAATTTTTGATTACGTTTCACACCTATAAAAATCAGCATAATACAGAGACGAGAGACACACAGAAAATTGAGAAAAAAACAATGAAACCATTAGGATTTCACACTGAAACCCTAATTGTCGAAACACAAAATTGCTGAAGCAAAAAAGAGCAGAAACAGTGAGGATTTAGCAATAACAGAAAACAATAGCAAAAGGTAGAGGCAGTAGCAGTAACGCACAAAATAAGCAACTGGGATATTCAGAAGCTGGAGCCCAGGTTAGTTCCCCCATTACGTCATTAGCATATCTTCTATTTACTAGTTGATCTGTTTGTAAGTATGATAAACATAGAGGAAGCCAAAATTTCCGATCTTTTCTCTAATCTGCTCACCGTTTCCATCTTTCAATCAAGAGCATAAAATAGTTAGAATTAAAATTAGAACTAGATTAATTCTCTTTGAATCAGAATAACTATTTTAATACAAAAAAGAAGGTCAGAATCAGTGTTTAACACAAAAACAGCAAATAGTTTTAAAAACAGATTTCAAATTAGGTTTAATCTCAGGGTTTTATCTTTTAGGGTTCATAAAACTGGGGAAATCAAAAATAGAAAAATAGAAGAAATTTGAAACTGAAAAAACGAGAAAAACTCACCCTTGTAGATACCGGCCACCGTAGACGGTGGTCGTTGGACGGAAGACACCGTCGGAACACCCCTTTCCCCACCGTGAGCTCACGGTGACCATCAGGACCGTCGCAGAACAACACCTTCGTCATCATTTCCTTCGCGCCGCCACGAGTGACTATCCCATCGTCGTCGTGTGTCGTCGTTCACCACCGGTACAGCCTCGTCACCACCGTAAAATACAAGTCCGGTCCGTCGTGCGTCGTCGCCGTCACTAAGCTGCGCCGTGACCTCCGGCGAGCCCACCACCTCGGACCGTCGTCTCCTCACTTTCATTTTTTTCCTCTCACCGCAACTCACTCCTCCCTCCACCGTAACCGTCGCCACCATCGTTGAACCAAGCCTTTTCATCGCGTTCTTCACCCTCACCCATCGTCCCATCTTCGGCGCATCTCCATCTCGTTCGCATTCCCCATCATTCTCCATTTTGGCGAAACAATTGCCCCTCTCTCTCCACGATTCTCTCTCTCCATTTCACAATTTTCGCACCACTCTCTCTCAATCACGAAATTTTCGGCTTCTCTCTCTCTTGGAACAGGGCAGCGGCGCTGATGGAGAAGGAAGGGAAAATTAGGGTTTCAGCTTAATAGTTGCCTTATATAGTCTTGTTTCCTTTTATTTAATTTTATATTTTAAAATTCTGATTACTATTCACCCCACCAATTCCATTATACAGCCCCTGAAAAGCCCAGTTTTGTGAGTCATACCACAAAACAAACGAGTTGGGCTGCTGCTTTTCACACCCAGTTTAATAATACAACTCCCTTCTACAAACTGCACCCCATTCTACTATTGCACCCTCTATTTTCGTTTTTAGTATTTTCTTTTACAAAAAAAAAACTCTAAAAATAAGTAAATGAATATTTCATTTTCAAAAATGTAAATAGGGGACTAAGTCGACTGTACAGTCGGGTTAGTCTGCTTTTTAGGTCACTAATGAACCGTTACGGATCATGGCCTAAAATCCCTATTTAAAACAAACAATTTCTAAATCAAAATAAACATAAACACGCTTCTTCCCACAAATCAAATTCTCAAATTAGGAGACTAAGCCGACTGTACAGACGGGTTAGTCAGCGTTCTAGGATAAATGAACCGTACGGCTCAGGAATCCTAAAACCCCTATTCCAATAAAATCAAACAAACACACTTCAAACCATTGTCCAAACTCCAAAAACTCTATTTTCACAAAGTAGGGGACTAAGCCGACTGTACAGTCAGGTTAGTCATCGTTTTAGGACAAATGAACTGATCACTCAGGAGTCCTAAGATCCCTATATTAAAAAATACCAACCAACAAACATTTTTCTACCCAAGAACTACGTGTGATTTGATTCTCTACCAAGAGATACGTAGGAGCAGATGGGGGCCCACATCTGTCAATTGCACTAATAAAAAACCTTTTTTAGTCTTTTCCTAAATAATCCCTTTCTTAAATTCAAATAAAACATCAATTTTCTTCTTTCTTTTTAATTCACAACAAAAGGGTAAAAATAAACATTTTCAAAATTAATATTCTTTCCTACAATTAATTAGCAGGTAACCTTCATTATGAAGGATGTCGTGGGGTGCTAATACCTTCCCCACGCATAACCGACTCCCGAACCCAAATCTGGTCTCAAGGACCCTTATCCAATCCAAAAGGGATTTTCCAATGTTTGCCCTTAAACTAAACTTTGGTGGCGGCTTCATTTTTGAACCTTCGAGGAATCCTCATCCGGATTTTTCGGTCGCTACAGCTGGCGACTTCACTGGGGACATTTAGAGAGTCAAACCTAGTCTAAATTAGTTGTAGGATTGGTTGTTAATTTAATGTTATTTTTACCCTTCCATTTCTGTCTTTTATTTTCATTGCATATTATTCATTGTAATATGAAAACCCTAGGATAGAAGACCACTTTTTGTATATGTGTTTGTTTGTTTTGCAGGTTGGGGGGTATTATTGATATTTTGCTCCTTCACACACTCACTATCACGCTTTTGCACACACGTGAGAATAGTCATGTACCCGGACTAGAGAATAACCTAAGTTAGAACGAGACTGCGTAGTGATGGCCTACTGGATGTGCGTCCTGTTGGGTGGTCACGAAAGTCTCACCTAGAGTTTGGTCCCTCTTGAGAATGCTGACACTCCTAATAGCTTGCCTATTGTTGTTGATCAGTGTTCTTAACTGGGGTCGTTGGCTCTAGGAACCTTATGTAGGACTCTTTAGAGCTGCCCTTTGAAAGGTTCACTCAACAGACAAGCCCTAGACCTATTCTCTAAGGAACCCTTTTAGGACACAAAGGAGCCTCATACCCCTGCATTCAAACAAACACTGATACATTTTTTCGGTCTTCTAAAATGAAAAAATTTCAAAAAATCATATGTTATTTTGGCAATTTATTTTTTAGCATACCTCATGCATTTTTACCTTTCCCTTTTGCATGGCATAAAAAAAAATTTAATTATTGCACATTATCATTTCATACATTTCTATAACCGCCAGGGAATTGTAAGACTTTCTTTCTGACAAGATAGATCAAACATTTTGCATTAACAAATTTTAAGTCTCTTTCAGTCCTGCGTCAAACAGAAACTTACAATTTCCCCGGCGTCATACATTTGCATTTCATGCACATTCATTCATTCATTCATTCATTCATTCATTCATGTACTTACGAAAAAAAAATTGAAAAATAAACAGAGAGTAAAAGGGCAAGCTGGTTCATCAACATCGCTACCGGACTCATTCCCAAACAAGAAAAATGACCGAAGAGGATAATCAGGCTCTGAGAGAAGACATTGCAAAGCTGAAGGATCAAATGAGCGAGATGATGGTATTGAAAGATCAAATGACCGAGATGATGGCGCTGAAAGATCAAATGTATGAATGCGTGAAACTCCTCGAGAGAAAAAGTGTAGATGAAGGTGTTTCGCTAGGGAATACTGAGAACAATGCTACAAGTCTCCCTCCTCCTACTAGCTCCGAGACTCCATACACCGCTGGAGTGAACGTCCAGAGCTACCAATGGCTCCCTTACGGTCTCCCAACTGGTTACGCTCCTCCTACCATGGAAGCCAATCCAGAGGAAGGACCTTTAGGAGTCGCTGGACCTTCAGCTCAAAATACAAATGCAGAAATACCGCGAGTTCACTTCTCAAGTCTTGCGACTGCACCACAGGTCATTCCACAGGGTTATACTCCGTCACCAGTAGTAATTCATCATGCTCCTACACCGAACTCCGCTGCAATGCCAATGGTTCCTCCCCACTACAACATGAGAGGACCCTCTCATAACTACTCAATGGAGGACTCTCAGCCCGTGGACAAATATCAGATACTAGAAGAGCGCCTGAGAGCAATTGAAGTATCCAATGTCGGCGCAAGGGATGCATATGATTTGTGTCTCGTCCCTAATGTGATTATCCCACCCAAGTTCAAAGTGCCCGACTTTAACAAATACAGAGGGGTAACTTGTCCCGCTAGCCATCTGACTATGTATTGTAGAAGAATGGCCGCATTTGCACACGACGACAAACTGCTTGTCCATTACTTTCAGGACAGCTTGACCGGGGCAGCCTCAAGCTGGTACATGCAGTTGGAACGCACCCACATTCGATGTTGGAAAGATCTGGCTGATGCTTTCTTAAAGCAGTACAAATACAACATCGATATGGCTCCCGATAGAGCACAGTTGCAGAATATGGTGAAAAGAAACAAAGAATCACTCAAGGAGTATGCCCAGCGTTGGAGAGGATTGGCAGCGCAGGTAGTTCCGCCTCTACTAGAGAAAGAAATGGTATCCACGTTCATAGATACATTGCAATCACCCTTCTATGACAGATTAATTGGGAGCGTATCCTCTAGCTTCTCAGACATGATCACCATAGGAGAAAGGTTGGAAAAGGGAATGAGAAACGGGAAAATCTCTCACGGTTCGGCCGAAGCCAATAACTCAAGGAAGCCCTTCGCAGGATTTGTTAGAAGTGATGAAGGGGAGACCAACTCCATAACAAGATCAGTGAAAGCCTCTTACACTCCCACAAACCGTCCTCAAGCCCTGCACCTCTCTACCCAAACCACTAAAAGCCATAAATCACCAAACTACCCAGAAAGGAGACATGTACAGTTGGATCCAATTCCCGCATCCTACTCAGATCTGTTCAACCACCTCACTAGTCACAACCTAATCTCCCCTCGCCCGATGAGGCCCATTGAACCTCCCTTCCCGAGAGGCTATGACCCGAACGCCACTTGCGAATTTCACGCAGGCGCAATTGGGCATTCAGTAGAAAACTGCAAGGCACTGAAACATGTGATTCGGGATCTGATCGAATCCAAATGGTTGAGCTTCAATGAGGATGCTCTGAATGGAGGCGCTAACATTTTGCCAGGGGCATGAGAAGTCATCCGTCAATGCTTTTGAAGGCGATCAAAGGGCTAAAAACAACATCAACCTTGTGCGCCTTTGTCCTGCAATTGAAGTACTTATGAATTGGGAGATTGTTGATTTTCTTGTGATTTTCGGTTCAAAGTAATGTTACGTAATGCAAATCCTATGGCTCTACCCAAAGCCTTAGGACATTTCAATAAGGGCATGCATGTTTCTTTCCGGTATCAATATTAATAAAACAGCATTTTGAATTCTCCAACAAATTCCTTCTTTACTCATTTGCTCGCTTTACTCTTTCTTTTATCCTTCTTCAAATTTCTACTAATGCAGACTTAAATAACTTGTCCTTGAAAATAACAACGTCGGTAATTCATGTCATAAGTTTGATCGCCCCATTAATCAAACCAAGGAATATGTTGAAGATAACTGGGGAACTCTTCCAGAGGTAATGATAATAACGGAACAAAAGGATAAAGTGACCCAGCCTCGTGTGGAATCAAACGAAATGATTAACTGGGGCACAGAAGAAGATGAAAAGCTGTTAAAATTAACATCACACCCAAAGGATGGCAAATCAAGAAAGTTCGCTTACAACACCTTGTCTGACATAAGACGTCCACTTGTGTAACAAATCCGTGATTGTCGAGAAACTTGGTCTGCCGTTACGGCTTTCCTAAAAAAGATCGTCACGGACAGTGTTGAAATGGCTACGTAAGGACTCCAAGTCGAACATCATGATCCCTTCCCATACCGCCAAAAAAATGGGGCAGTTGCAGCAACAGATGAAGAATATCAGGGATAATGGTGACATTTCACCAGAACTATGGTCTGCCGTTACGGCTTTCCTAAAAAGATCGCCACGGACATTGGTGAAAGGGCTACGCAAGGACTCTAAGTCGAGCATCATGATCCCTCCCCATACCGCCCAAAAAAAATGGGGCAGTTGCGACAACAAACAAAGAATATCAGGGATGATAGTGACACTTCACCTTACATGGAGATCAGACCTTGTTCATACTTCAACAGGGGCAACCCCGTTCGATGGGAGTAGTACTTCCGTTAAACCTCACCAAATACAAGAACGGTGGTCTTATGTCATATCAGAAAAGAATAAAGAAAATTTAACAAGAAAAGAATAAAGAAAACTTAACAGAAGAAAGTATTTCCTCAACAATTTTAAGGAGACTTGGTGCCCAAGAAAGTCATACCCAAAAGGATTCCCACAGGAGATGGGCCTCGAACTATAAAGGACCTCACGTGGTAAAGAGATCATTCTCTGGAAGAGCCTTAATTCTCACAAAAATGGACGGGGAAGACCTCCCACTCCCGGTGAACGCTGCCTAAAAAAAGGAGTATAGAAAAATGAGAAAGATGAGCCAAGCAAAAATAAGCTCGCTAGGTTGAAAACCCGGAAGGGCGGCCTAGGCAAAAGTTAGAGCGACCCGGTGGATTGAAAATCCAAAAGGGACAATCCAGGCAAAAATTAGGGTCAGGAAATTGGACTAAACAACATTGGGGCAATCAACACTTCCAAAAGTCGGATGATGAGTGATCAAGGTCGTGAGCATGGGTGGCCAACACCGTTACTTCAAGGACACTAACTACCGAGAAGTCTGCTTAGTATTTCAGCTTTCCTATTCTTTCAATGAAATTCTTGACGTAATCTTAAGTCGGTGTGCCTTCTGCACATTTGGCCTCCAATGTCAATATCAAACACTTTCCTTTCTTTTTACTTCCGTCTATTTTTGAAATGATGTTTTGTGATAATTGATACTGAGTTGAGAAACATGTGGCATAATCAAAAGCATTACAACCATTACGAAATTTCCGAGAATCACAGAAGAGATATAGTCTTTCAATAAAACACTTATAAAGAAGAAAGGAACTGCGGGAATAGAATAATAAATGCGTGATCATCTCAAATGATAAGTCCCAGTAATGTGCAATTGACTTAGGAGTACGAATACACTTGCTAGCCTCGTAACCCCATGCCGGGAGTCCTGCGAATTGAAGGATCAGCAAAAAGAGAAGCCCAAAAAGAAAAGCAAAAAAAGAGACCAAAAAAGGCAAAAAAAAAAAGAGAGCCAAAAGAAAAATCATCCACATTCCATCATGCATTCACATATGCTTCATTCATCCCATCGGACACCTACCATTTCACACCCCTATATTGCACGCATGCATCATTCATCGCGTTTTTAGACATGCCAAGTATAGATAGCTTTTCCCTTGTCAGGTAAATGCATTCATTAGGTATGTGTTAGAGAAGTACGCCATGTGTCAAACCCAGTAGTTTGTTTCCTCAAAGTCAGTGCTCCAAGCACCGGTCTCGTATCACAATTCAGACCCTCGGACCCCAGCAGTCCCTCGCAGCCCCAGAGTTGTCTTAATTTAGACCTCCAACGGTAATCCATTCTAGATCGCACGTCGCGTTATCGAGCAACCGACGGATCATCCGACCCCAGGTCCATCAGCTCAGTTTGACCCAGTATGTCAAAGCAACGACTTCGAACTCTACCCTCAAGATCACTATGTCGCCACTGAGCGCGATGGATCATCCGACCCCAGGTCCTTCAGACTAGCTGTGTCAGCCTAAGACATGGTGGACGTCCTTGGAGGTGAGAAAATTAGGTCAATGACCCGATTTTGCCCCTCCGGCCGCTCGAAAAAGGCCACCCCCGAGCATACCATTTTACTAGTACCATTGCTAGTTTGTGCTCTTTTGGACCCCCAGTGGTCCTTCAAAGCCCCAGTGCACCTTCGGACCCCCATTGGTCCTTTAGGGTTTAGGCAACCCCTTTGAGCCCCAGTGCTCCCTTAGAGCCCAAATGCTCTTCCTTAGCCCCAGTGCTCCTCCAGATCCCCAGCGATCATTTCTTTATTGTTCTCCGTTAAGACGCCAAGTGTTAATCGTCCCCCGTTTCCCTAACTCATCTTCCCCCTAAGCGGACAAAATTAGCGTCTAATCTATCTTTATTTGTATTTCTACTACAAAAATCTGAAAACCGTTCACCTTTTCTAGTAAAATATAAATAAAGAGGGGCAGCTGTTATACCCAAATTTTGCCCGGTCTTTTATCATAATCGCTTTAATCCCGTGTCACAAGCCCATGGCATTTCAAGCACTTTTTTGTTTAAAGTCGGAACAAATTGTCCAATTGGACCTATGTACAACCTTCTGGGCCTGTTTTTGTTAGCTTATCTAATTGGGCTTACGCTTTTTGTTTTGAATCAGTTTTTAATAAGCAGGCTTAGGCCTAATGTTTTGGGCCGTTTGGGCCTACATCTAACTTTTTGTCCGGTTTTGATAAATGGGCCTATGGCTGGTTTTTTGGACCTATTTTATCCTTTTGAGCAAAAAGCCATAAAAAAATGATAATAAAATCAGATTTAAATCCCAAAATTTAATTTACAATAATCCAAAAATACAAAAAAATATATATATAAAAAAGGACGAAAATGATAAAAAAAATCCAAAAAAGTAGAAAACGAAAATACAAAAAAGATCTGCAGCTCTCTAGGCTTGTTCTTGCTCTCCAAGGCTTCTCAATAAGCCCGATACCTGAAACGGAAACGAAATCGTTAGTCATAAATTTTTGATTACGTTTCACACCTATAAAAATCAGCATAATACAGAGACGAGAGACACACAGAAAATTGAGAAAAAAACAATGAAACCATTAGGATTTCACACTGAAACCCTAATTGTCGAAACACAAAATTGCTGAAGCAAAAAAGAGCAGAAACAGTGAGGATTTAGCAATAACAGAAAACAATAGCAAAAGGTAGAGGCAGTAGCAGTAACGCACAAAATAAGCAACTGGGATATTCAGAAGCTGGAGCCCAGGTTAGTTCCCCCATTACGTCATTAGCATATCTTCTATTTACTAGTTGATCTGTTTGTAAGTATGATAAACATAGAGGAAGCTAAAATTTCCGATCTTTTCTCTAATCTGCTCACCGTTTCCATCTTTCAATCAAGAGCATAAAATAGTTAGAATTAAAATTAGAACTAGATTAATTCTCTTTGAATCAGAATAACTATTTTAATACAAAAAAGAAGGTCAGAATCAGTGTTTAACACAAAAACAGCAAATAGTTTTAAAAACAGATTTCAAATTAGGTTTAATCTCAGGGTTTTATCTTTTAGGGTTCATAAAACTGGGGAAATCAAAAATAGAAAAATAGAAGAAATTTGAAACTGAAAAAACGAGAAAAACTCACCCTTGTAGATACCGGCCACCGTAGACGGTGGTCGTTGGACGGAAGACACCGTCGGAACACCCCTTTCCCCACCGTGAGCTCACGGTGACCACCAGGACCGTCGCAGAACAACACCTTCGTCATCATTTCCTTCGCGCCGCCACGAGTGACTATCTCATCGTCGTCGTGTGTCGTCGTTCACCACCGGTACAGCCTCGTCACCACCGTAAAATACAAGTCCAGTCCGTCGTGCGTCGTCACCGTCACTAAGCTGCGCCGTGACCTCCGGCGAGCCCACCACCTCGGACCGTCGTCTCCTCACTTTCATTTTTTTCCTCTCACCGCAACTCACTCCTCCCTCCACCGTAACCGTCGCCACCATCGTTGAACCAAGCCTTTTCATCGCGTTCTTCACCCTCACCCATCGTCCCATCTTCGGCGCATCTCCATCTCGTTCGCATTCCCCATCATTCTCCATTTTGGCGAAACAATTGCCCCTCTCTCTCCACGATTCTCTCTCTCCATTTCACAATTTTCGCACCACTCTCTCTCAATCACGAAATTTTCGGCTTCTCTCTCTCTTGGAACAGGGCAGCGGCGCTGATGGAGAAGGAAGGGAAAATTAGGGTTTCAGCTTAATAGTTGCCTTATATAGTCTTGTTTCCTTTTATTTAATTTTAAATTTTAAAATTCTGATTACTATTCACCCCACCAATTCCATTATACAGCCCCTGAAAAGCCCAGTTTTGTGAGTCAGACCACAAAACAAACGAGTTGGGCTGCTGCTTTTCACACCCAGTTTAATAATACAACTCCCTTCTACAAACTGCACCCCATTCTACTATTGCACCCTCTATTTTCGTTTTTAGTATTTTCTTTTACAAAAAAAAACTCTAAAAATAAATAAATGAATATTTCATTTTCAAAAATGTAAAT
This sequence comes from Astragalus membranaceus, assembly GCA_039519185.1. Taxonomy (NCBI): domain Eukaryota; kingdom Viridiplantae; phylum Streptophyta; class Magnoliopsida; order Fabales; family Fabaceae; genus Astragalus; species Astragalus membranaceus. Next base: position 159,229,171 of record CM076854.1, on the reverse strand, counting down.
AGGGGACTAAGTCGACTGTACAGTCGGGTTAGTCTGCTTTTTAGGTCACTAATGAACCGTTACGGATCATGGCCTAAAATTCCTATTTAAAACAAACAATTTCTAAATCAAAATAAACATAAACACGCTTCTTCCCACAAATCAAATTCTCAAATTAGGGGACTAAGCCGACTGTACAGACGGGTTAGTCAGCGTTCTAGGATAAATGAACCGTACGGCTCAGGAATCCTAAAACCCCTATTCCAATAAAATCAAATAAACACACTTCAAACCATTTTCCAAACTCCAAAAACTCTATTTTCACAAAGTAGGGGACTAAGCCGACTGTACAGTCAGGTTAGTCATCGTTTTAGGACAAATGAACTGATCACTCAGGAGTCCTAAGATCCCTATATTAAAAAATACCAACCAACAAACATTTTTCTACCCAAGAACTACGTGTGATTTGATTCTCTACCAAGAGATACGTAGGAGCAGATGGGGGCCCACATCTGTCAATTGCACTAATAAAAAACCTTTTTTAGTCTTTTCCTAAATAATCCCTTTCTTAAATTCAAATAAAACATCAATTTTCTTCTTTCTTTTTAATTCACAACAAAAGGGTAAAAATAAACATTTTCAAAATTAATATTCTTTCCTACAATTAATTAGCAGGTAACCTTCATTATGAAGGATGTCGTGGGGTGCTAATACCTTCCCCACGCATAACCGACTCCCGAACCCAAATCTGGTCTCAAGGACCCTTATCCAATCCAAAAGGGATTTTCCAATGTTTGCCCTTAAACTAAACTTTGGTGGCGGCTTCATTTTTGAACCTTCGAGGAATCCTCATCCGGATTTTTCGGTCGCTACATCCCTTAAGTTGAGATGTTCTAACCTTGTAATGAACTTTTAAATATGTTATTATGGTTTATGTTGTGTAAACACTTTAAACTCTTGCATAACAATTCTTTCAACTTATTCTGAAATTGATCACTTTAGAATAGGTAAAACTTGTAGCAGCAGACATGGGCTACATTTATGAACTCAAGAGTTAATAGGGACAAGTATTTAATAAAGGAAACTTTGTTAAATACATGCTAAAACCTAGACATAGGATAGCATAGTCCTTAGGATAATAAAATTACAAGAGTGAACCTATTTAGCAACTTGGATCATTGTTAGGAGGCAAGGGAGGAATTGACAAACCTTTCTTTACTGTAAAAAACAAGGATCATAAGAGCTTGTAATGAAACTCTAAAGAGAAGTGCTGAAAGGCACAAACTGATGCACCTACATCCAGTGTTCCCACACTACATACTCCATTAAAACACTTAGAAATAAAGTACTTGGTGAAAACATCTCAACTACTTTTTCCACTGATTTCTCACACATTTTATTGCTTATTACTATTTTTACTTATTTTGAAAATTCCAAACCAAAAATACTGAATAGTGTAGACACACTAAGTGTACACTTTGAACTACAAAAATTTACAATACATAATCCCTGTGGGTTCGACCTTTCTTATCACTTTATTACTTGTGTGACTATGTATACTTGCATATAAGAAACCACACCAAGTTTTTGGCGCCGTTGCCAGGGATTATAGTAAAATTTTGTTGTTTAGACTGTTAATTTAGTGTTTTATTAGTACTACTGGTATTCTGTTTTCTGTGCAGAAACACTTAGTGCAGAAACACTCAGTGTGGAAACACTAGTTTATGCCCAGAGATAGACCACCAGAATTTGATTGTGATCCAGAAATTGAGAGAAGATTTAGGAGATTGCTAAGACAGCAAAGACAAAGACAACAAGACTGCAGAACAATGTCTCACCACAGTGAAAATGCCTCAGTAAGAGGAGGACCTAATTCACATCAACAACCTGAAGATGGACCAGATCACAGACAACAATTCATTCAAATGGGACCAATAGGTATGATTAATGATAGAGATAGACCTATGAGAGACTATGCTCAATATGACCAGCAGCACATACAAACTAGTATTGCTAGACCTCAAATTGATGCTATTCATTTTGAATTTAAACCTATGATGTTTCAAATGTTGCAAACAATTGGTCAATTTGGTGGATCTCCACATGAAGATCCCCATGAGCATTTAAAGCAATTCATAGAAGTTTGTAGTAACTTTATCATTCCTGGTATTAGTGAGGATGCATTTAGGCTTAAGTTATTTCCATACTCTTTGAAAGATAGGGCTAAATCATGGCTAAATTCTGTGGAGCCCAATTCTATTCATACATGGAATGAATTAGCTGAAAAAATTTTAAGCAAATATTTTCCTCCTATTAAAAATGCTAGGATGAGACATGATATTATATCTTTTAGACAAAAAGAATTTGAATCATTGTTTGAAGCATGGGAAAGATGGAAAGAGCTTTTAAGAAAATGTCCACATCATGGTTTACCTGTCATTATACAAATGGAAACTTTTTACAATGGTCTAGAACCACAAACCAGAGTGATGCTTGATGCATCAGCTGGTGGTGTTCTTTTGAATATGTCTTATAATGAAGCATGTGATCTTATTGACAAAATTGCTACAAATGGTTCAAGTTGGCCTACTGAGAGGGTAAGTGCTCAAAAGAGAACCCCTGGAGTACATGAGATTAATGATATATCAGCCCTATCTGCTCAAGTAGCCACTTTAACCAATCTGATCAAACAGTGCACTAGTGCACCTACATCTAGTGTAGCAACACCTAAAGAAAACACTGCAACAACTATAGAACAAGCCCCTCCAGGAACTACAAGTTGTGTGTATTGTGGAGGAGGCCATCTATATGAAGAATGTCCTAGCAACCCTGTCTCTGTCAATTATGTAGGTTACAATAAAAATAACAACCCTTACTCTAATACCTACAATCCAGGATGGAAGAACCACCCAAATTTTAGGTGGAACAATTCTAATGCACCTGCACAAAGTGCACCTGCACCAAATACTCCTCCTGGATTCCTACCTCAAAGCCAACAAAGATCAAACCCATCTGCCAGTGCCAATTCTCTAGAAGAATTGCTAAGATCATTCATTAGTGAAACTAGAACTGCTAGGCAAGCTCATGATATATCAATTAAGAACTTAGAGAACCAAGTAGGGCAATTATCAACTGCTTTGCAGCAAAGACCAGCAGGTACTTTGCCATCAAACACAGAAGCTTCACCCTCACAAAGGCAAGGTAAGGAACAGGTCAAAGCCATATCTTTGAGAAGTGGCAAGGATCTAACAGAACCAAATGAGCTTGAAGGTACAGAGAAGGGAGAAAAAAATAAAAATGAAAAAAATTCTCAAGATGCAGAAACACCTGGTGTTCCTACATCTCCTACTCCAAGGTTAGTACCAGAATACCCTCCTCCTCATTTTCCTCAAAGATTGAAAAAAATACATGAGGAGAAGCAATTCAGTAAATTTTTAGATGTTTTAAAACAATTGCATATCAATGTTCCCTTGATAGAGGCACTTCAACAAATGCCAAACTATGCCAAATTCATGAAAGATGTGCTTTCTAAAAGGAAAAGATTAGGGGAATTTGAAACTGTTGTTATGTCAAAAGAATGTAGTCTGATTTTACAAAACAAAATTCCAAGGAAGCTAAAGGATCCAGGTAGCTTTACAATCCCTTTTTCAATAGGTAAGTACTATACAGGAAGAGCATTATGTGATTTAGGTGCAAACATCAATTTGATGCCTAAATCTATCTTCACAAAGCTAGGGATTGGAAATGCTAAACCTACCACATTGACACTATCTTTGGCAGATAGATCAATAGCATATCCAGAAGGAATTATTGAGGATATATTGGTACAAGTTGACAAATTTGTGTTTCCTGCAGATTTTGTTATACTTGATTTCATTGCAGATGAAGAAGTGCCAGTCATACTTGGAAGACCATTCTTGGCAACAGGGAAAACACTGATAGATGTGCAAAGAGGAGAGCTAACCATGAGAGTGAATGATCAATAAGTAAAATTCAATGTCTTGAATGCTTTGAAGTATCCTGCAGAGGAAAGTGAAGAGTGTTCATCAATCTCACTTGATCATTTGGTAGAGAAGCAGTTCCACAAGCAGTATGATCACCTTGCCAATGCACTAGCACCTGATGTTTCTGCATTGCCTGCTGAGGAATTTATTGAAGAAAGCACATTGCCCAAGGAACAAGCTACACCTAAGGTATGGGCTAGAATTTATGAATCTCTTAATTTAGAAGATCCCAACCTTAAAGAAAATGTACCTTCTGTTGAACAACCTCCTAAGCTAGAATTGAAAGAACTACCTAAGCATTTAAAATATGTTTTTCTAGGTGAGAATAAAACTCTTCCTGTAATCATAGCTTCTGATCTATCTTTAGAACAAGAGCTTGATTTAATTAACACCTTGAGAAAACATAGAAAAGCTATAGGTTGGAGTAAGCCTTTTGAACTCATGTGTGATGCTAGTGACTTTGCAGTAGGAGCAGTCCTAGGGCAAAGATATAACAAAGTGTTTCATTCTATCTACTATGCTAGCAAAACACTAATTGAGGCTCAAATGAACTACACTGTGACAGAGAAGGAACTATTAGCAGTGGTTTTTGCTTTTGAAAAATTTAGATCATACTTGGTAGGCACCAAAGTAGTTGTGTACACTGACCATTCTGCCATCAAGTATCTAATTTCTAAAAAAGATGCAAAACCTAGGCTAATAAGATGGGTTCTACTACTTCAAGAATTTGATCTTGAAATAAAAGATAAGAAAGGAGTAGAGAACCAAGTGGCTGACCACCTCTCTAGACTGGAAAGTAATAATGCAGGTACAATTGAAGAAATCAAGGAAAGTTTCCCTGATGAGAAATTACTAGCAATTACCATGAATACAGCCAGTGTTTCTGCACTCAGTGTGGCCACACCTCATGCTTCAACACCATGGTATGCAGACATAGTAAACTTCCTTGTAAGCAAAATTGTACCATGTGACATGAACTATCAACAAAAGAATATTCTTCCACATAGTAAAACAATACTATTGGGATAACCCTTACCTATTCAAGATATGTCCTGATCAAATCATGAGAAAGTGCATTCCTGAAGAAGAACAGCAAGCAGTGCTCCTGCATTGTCATGCTGCACCATATGGAGGTCACTTTGGAAGCCAAAGAACAGCAGCTAAGGTACTTCAATCAAGTTATTTCTGGCCTACTCTATTTAAAGATGCTTATTATATGGTCAAAACCTGTGATAAATGTCAAAGAAGTGGTAATATATCTAATAGACATGAAATGCCTAGGACTAATATTCTAGAAATAGAACTTTTTGATGTTTGGGGCATGGATTTCATGGGTCCTTTTCCACCTTCTTTTGGCAATGAATACATCTTAGTGGCTGTAGACTATGTATCTAAATGGGTTGAGGCTGTAGCACTGCCAAATAATGATGCTAAATCTGTTAGCAAATTTCTCCAAAGAAATATTTTTTCAAGATTTGGCACTCCAAGAGCAATCATCAATGATGAAGGCTCACATTTTTGCAACAAAATTATTGAAAATCTTCTTGCAAAATATGGAGTGAAACATAAGATTGCTACTGCCTATCACCCACAAACAAATGGACAAGCTGAACTTTCAAATAGGGAAATAAAAAGAATGCTTGAGAAAATGGTTGGACCAAATAGAAAAGATTGGTCCTTACACTTAGATGAAGCATTATGGGCATATAGGACTGCATTTAAAACTCCATTAGGTATGTCCCCCTATAGGTTAGTTTATGGCAAGCCATGTCATCTCCCTGTTGAATTAGAGAACAAGTCATATTGGGCTATCAAAAAGTTGAATTTTGATCTCAAAAAGGCAGGAGAGAAAAGGTTTCTTGAGCTAAATGAATTAGAAGAATTTAGGCATTTCTCCTATGAGAATGCAGAAATTTATAAAGCTAAAACCAAAGTATGGCATGACAAGAAAATCCAAAGGAGAGAACTTAAAAAAGGAGGAATGGTTCTGTTATATAATTCTAGGTTGAAACTCTTCCCTGGAAAACTGAGATCAAGATGGTCAGGACCATTCAAATTAGTTAAAATCTACCCCCATGGTGCAGTTGATCTATATGATACAACCACTAATACCACTTTCAAAGTAAATGGACAAAGAGTGAAAATGTACTATGGAGAGCATGTAGAGAGAGACAAGATCACCACTCACTTTGCAAAACCTTAGACCAAGGTACAAGTCAGGCTGTAAGACTCTTAAAACAAGCGCTTGAGGGAGGCAACCCATCACTATATAGTTAAAATTATTATTTTGTGCAATTTCATGTTTTGTTATTTTGCAGAAAAACAGGACAACAGAGTAGCCAGTGTTTCCACACTCGGTGTTTCCACACTTAATGCAGCCACACTGCCCACTCTGGTGTTAGAAAAATTTAGAAGAAAACTGTCACTTGATAAATCATCAACTTAGTGGAATCATCTCTGATCAAGGGTTAGAAAGTGGCGTGTTAAGTCTAAGTTTCCACGTGTTGGCTTGCATGTTAGGCCACATAACTTAACGGCTATAACCCTCAACTACCAAATCCCACTAACCCTTTCACATACCCTAAGTTTCAATTCTTTTCGTCCCTCTCACAAAACCGATCAAAAATCCTCTCCACTCACAAACAGTTTTTTTTTTTTAATCTCAAACGCTCAAAATCATAAATGGCTAAGAAACAAGCTGCCTCTAAGAACACGGGGAAAGGATCTGGTGTGGAAACTCATGCGAAAAAGGGAAAATCAGGAGTACTAGCATCAATGGAAGCAATCCCTGGATATGAGCACTTTTGGAACATGAAGTTCCTGCCTGAGCGTGGTTTCAACTTCGCAAAGGCTCATCATTCATTCCTCTCCACTGTCAACAACTTGCATTGGGAAAGATTTGTTCAAACCCGAGCCTACTACTTGGAGCAATTAGTGCGAGAATTCTACTCAGGAATTCAGAACAACAGAGGAGGTACTGTATTTTTCTCCAAGGTTAGAGGTAAGAAAGTTTTCCTTGACCCTGCTAGAATCAATAAGCACTATGATCTCACATACACTGGTAATGCATTTGAAGTAAAACTAGAGACTTATGGAAAGAAGCAAATGACTAAAATCAAAGAAAGAGTAGCAATAGAAGGATCTCAGTGGGAGAAATTCACAAATATTGAATTCAAACTTAAAACTGGTGATTTAATCCCTGAACTTGGTAGCTGGCATTTATTCATTGATACATCAATTCTGCCTACTTCACACACTTCTACATTATCTAAAGATAGGTTGATTCTTATTGATTCAATCCTATGTGAGGATAATGTAGACATAGGGAAATTGATAGCTAGAGAAATTGTAGAATGTCAAGCCAAGGAATCTGGATTCTTATATTTCCCATGCTTAATCACTGAACTGTGTCAAAAGCAAGGAGTTGTTGCTACTGATCTAGAAAAAGTCTATAGAAAAACCCCTCCTAGTGGTCTGTCTGCTGAAATTAAGGAAAGAGTGAGGTCAGTGAGAATTAAAAGTAATGTAGAGCAGGAAGTGTCTGAACATCTGATGCAGAAACTCCAAGCTGTCTGGAAATTTCAAAGAGAACAGCATGAATGGTTGAAATTAAAGTTGGATGACTCTGAAGCAAAACTAGAATCCCCAATTTTTCCTAATTGGGTGATTGATGAGGAAGAAGAAGAAGTAACTGTTAAGAAAGAGAGGAGAGCAAAGAGAAAGAGAGGAGAGCAAAGAGAAAGAGAGATACTGAGAAAGAAAAGAAAGGAAAGAAACCAAGAGTGGAGGAAGAAATTGAAGAAGTAAGTGATGAAGATACTGAAGAAGATGAAGAGGCAAGGCAAGCTGTGAAGGATATTGAAAAGGATGCAGAGGAGGATGAATCTGAGTCACTGGAAGTTAGTGACAGTGATGATGATGGCAGTGATGATATGGAAGCTAGTGCTAGAAGAAAGTATGAATTAAGGAAGAAATCTACAAATGAAGCCCAACCACCATCACCACAACAGCAATCAAACACCCCCTCACCACCATCACAAACCAACATTCCATCCCCCACCACCCACCACCCACCACCCACCATTCCCCCAGTCACACTTCAACACCAAAATCACCCACACCTCCACCAGAAAATACTCCCCAATCTGAAAATCCAAAACAAGATGCACAAGCAGATACAACCATCCCATCCCAGAAATCACCCACCCTACCAACAGAACCTATTGAGCCAACTAACATTGTTTCTGAGAAAGTTCAAATGCAGGTACTCATTGAAGAGCCTGAGAAAGAGAAAGGCAAAGCAGGTTCCGAGTTGAAGATGCAGGCAGATACTGTCAAGGAGTCTGTTAGTGTTCCCACACCAACTGCAGAAGCTTCAAAGAAATCAACAGTCATGGCAACTAGTCCTGCAGCAACAATCTCTACAGTTCTGAAAGCCTTAGCAGAGAAGAAACAGATGCTGGGATACACAAGGAGGACAATGAAGCCTGCTCCAACAAAGAAGATGTGGACAATGAGCTCACTCTATGGTGCACAGGGTACAGGGGTACAAGCTGGTGAGAAGGAGGTATCTGAGGAAGCAACACCCAAAGAAGGAGAGAAAGAAGATGAGAAGGTAGCAGAGCAACAACAAGAGGGAATTGAGCAGCAATCTGAGCAAACTCCAGTGCAGAGTGGTGTACCTGCACCTGAAGTCCAAACACTGGCTACACCAGAAGTTCCTGCAGAAGCTACACCCGAAGAGGCAGAAATGCCTGAGGCTACTGTAGATGATCCTGGTGTGCCTACCTCTAATGTGGCCACTGCTAAGAAGCCCAAGAAGACAAGAGCCAAGCATAGCCCTGCTGTGAGAGCCAGTCCCAGATTCCAGAAGAAAGAGTAAAAAGATACCTTTTTAATGTTGTTTCCAGTATTTATAATATGCTTTAGTAGTATACTCTATGTGCTAAATACTATGTGTTAACTTGCTACTATGTGTTAATTACTTTTGATTGTATCTCCCAACTTTTGGATCCCTTGTTTACTCAACTTAGAGCAGTAGGGACACTGCTCGTATTTAAGTTGGGGGGGGAGTGGAGAATAGTATGTGTTTTGTGTATGCACTATATTTGCAGCATGTTTTGAACCTAGTACTAATATATATGTATGAGTATAGAAATATGTTTGAGTAAGTATTTATAGCATGTGAGTATGTAGTGTTAGTATGTTTTAAGTTTTAGATGTACTTAACAAAGCATGATAATTTGTATTAACATGGTGAATTAAGTGCATCAATTTGTTTTTAGACTTAAAATGATTATGAAACATGATCAATTCATATTTTTCTCAAAAATTGAAGAAGTGTATTAATGAGTCAAATTTTAAATGATGGAAAAGCCTTGCTTTCTAAAAATGATCAGTTTTATAAATACTTTGACACAACAAAAATTGAGTTTTGAAAAGAACCATGCTAGATCAAGAGCTATCTAAAGCCAAGGAAATTTTGGAAATTTGAGGTCAAAATTAGATTTTTATTAAAAATTTAGAAGAGCATAAAGACTTAAGTTTGGGGGAAATTCCATGAATACAAAGGCCAAAATGTGACAGCTTGAAAAGTGCAAGCCACAAATGTCAAAACCACTCAAAAATATCAAAAAATATCCCAAAAATGAGCTACATTTGCCTGAGTCATATAAACTGAACCTGTCCCTTAAGTGCAATTTGGTTTGAAAAATATGAACAAAGTTCAAAGAGAAAAAGAAAAACAAAACCAAGAAAAAGAAGAAAATGCATGTGGAGGTCAGTGAGGAGGGCAATGTACGCTACCAAAAAAAAACTCAAAGAGTTCTAAGTGTGGCAACACTAAGTGTGCCAACACCATCTACATCAAAAGGTACCTACACTCAAAATAAGGTGAATCTACAATCCAAAATTGATGTTTTTGCACTCACTGCATTACATCATCAAAAAAATCAAACACCAAGAATAGAAATAAGGTATTGGCTCAACAAGTTGGAACACCAAAAGCCCTTTGTTGTGCTTAAGAGTCCCCTAAATACTTGAAGAAATTGTTAGTCTCGGCCATATTTTGAAAAAAATCTAAGAGTGACCAAAAGAGTTCCATCTTTTTCAAAAAGCTAAAGAAAAAACTCTTTGTTCAGTTATGGAACCAATTAGAAACTCAATGGGCCACACACTCACACAAATGAGTTTTTATAACTCTGAATGTTTTAAAACAAGGGCATGGAAGAAAAAGCACCAAAAGAGAAAGGCTCATTACAATACACTTCAAACACTTCTTGAAAAACATGAGTTGAGATGTCTTCATAATTATATAAGTCTTGTGTTTTGTTTCTTGTCGTTGCTTGAGGACAAGCAACAATTTAAGTTTGGGGGTGTGATAACTCTATTTTATATAGAGTTATTCATACAATTAAGCTTGAGATATTGCTTATTTTCAAGAACATTTATATATATTTATAGCTTATTTATCAAGGAACAACATTCTAAATATTCAAATAGATAAAGGGCAATGATCTAGGCAAAATGCACAATTCTTGTTAGGTTTGATGTTTTTGTTCAGTGCAGCTACTGCAGGAGTGGAAACATGATAGCCCCGCAAGTGCACGGGTCGTATCGCGTAATAAAAGAGTATCGGTCCACAGGGAGAGCCTAAGTGAATACCAATTTAATTTTTCAAAGTTTGATTAACTGAAAAGAAAGTGTTTTTAGAAAGAAGGAATGTTTTAGTAAAGTCTACTCACTCATGATCATTGTAGACAAAAGAGGAGAAAAGAAAATAAAAGAAGAAAACATAAAGTTAAATAGCGAGAAATAAAAGAAAGCGGTAAAGTGCAAAATCATAAATAGCGGAATTGTAAATGACAAGAAAGTAAATTGCCAGTAATTTACTTGACTTGGAAAGTTAAAGAGCAAGGAAAAATAAAGGTGCAAGAAATTAAATAGCAAGGAATTGTAAATGACAAGAAAGTAAATTGCTTTGAAAAGTAAATTGCCAGTAATTTACTTGACTTGGAAAGTTTAAAGAGCAAGGAAAATAAAGGTGCAAGAAAGTAAATAACTTGGAAAATAAAGGTGCAAGAAATTAAATAGCAAGAAAAGTAAATGACTTGGAAAATAAAAGGGCAAGAAAATAAATAGCAAAAATTTAAAGGGCAAGAAAGTAAATGACTTGGAAAATAAAGGTGCAAGAATTTAAATAGCAAGGAAAGTAAATGACTTGGAAAATAAAGGTGCAAGAAATTAAAGAGCAAGAAAGTAAATGATTTGGAAAGAAAAAGGGCAAGAAAATAAATAGCAAGAATTTAAAGGGCAAGAAAGTAAATAAACAAGAATCATAAAAAGCATGAAGAGTAAATTGAAGTCATGAATCTTTAGAGAGCCTTTGTCATTGATTTTCTAACAAAATTCAAGCTTAGTTACAAGTGAGGATCAAGCCTCTATTTATAGGAAAATATGAGGGGCAAAATGGTTCAAAAGAGGAAAAAGTGGCAAATCAAGTTGGCCAAGGTAGTCATCAAAAAGCCATCCTCAAGTGGACAAAGCACATGAGCAAGTGGGCAAAAATATCCATCAACAAGTGGGCAAGGCAAATTCGACTGATGCAGCAGAATTCTGGGAGATCCAGTCGAATTCTGGCCTGCTGAGACAGATGCTGTCGAATTCTGGCCTGCTGAGACAGATGCCGTCGAATTCTAGCCTGCTGAGACAGATGCTGTCGAATTCTGGCATGCTGAGACAGATGCTGTCGAATTCTAGCCTGCTGAGACAGATGCTGTCGAATTCTGAGAGATCTAGTCAAATTCTGGGAGATCCAGTCGAATTTTGGGAGATGCAGTCGAATTCTGGGAGATCCAGTCGAATTCTGACTTGCTGAGACTTAAGCAGCCCAAATTGCTTCAAAATAAAACCTGAAGATAAAAAGTAAACATTTGCAGTAAAATAGAACAAAAATATAATTAAAATACTAAAAAGACTTAATAAAATAACTATTAAAAAGACTCTAAAAATAGACTTATCAAAACACTGCCAACACCAGGAGTGGAAACACTAGGAGTGGAAACACGGCCAACACCTGCTAAATTCTGCAGTTTATACCAAAACATCCAAAGACCATTTCAATGCTTCCACACTTGATTTGTGACGTCATACCCAGTCACCTAGAGCTGAACCACTTGCAGAAGTCGGCGATACACATAAAAATCAAGTTGCAAGACTAAACTTATCTAAAAGACATGTGGCACTTCTCCAATGGACCTCATCTTTTGTTATGCATGCAAGCGACCAAACCTGTGCAGCTTGCTTGATTTGTTGTCAACAAACTAACCATGTTCGGTCCCCTCAGCTGATCTTTCACGCCAAAGGAAACCCCTTGCAAGAGGAAAGCTTTCAAGCCTATAAATAGAAGCCATATCTTCAATAATCAAATAGATCATCTTTCACATCTTTAAATTCTTCATCTTTTCGCTTAGTTTAGGTTTAGTTTATTTTCATTTCAAGTTTCTAAGAAGAGGAAGGTGAGGAAGTGTTTGACAACCATTCCCTTCACTTCTACTTTGAAGAAATTCGTGTAAGAAATCTTTATTGTACTTCAACTTGGGAACTTAATGCAAAAGATCTTCTATTCAAGTAATCTCTACTCTTTTAAGTTCTTTTGCTTTATTATCCATTTACTTATGTTCTTTGCATATTTTTTGCTTTATAACATGAGTAACATGAGCTAAATTCCCTTAAGTTGAGATGTTCTAACCTTGTAATGAACTTTTAAATATGTTATTATGGTTTATGTAGTGTAAACACTTTAAACTCTTGCATAACAATTCTTTCAACTTATTCTGAAATTGATCACTTTAGAATAGGTAAAACTTGTAGCACCAGACATGGGCTACATTTATGAACTCAAGAGTTAATAGGGACAAGTATTTAATAAAGGAAACTTTGTTAAATACATGCTAAAACCTAGACATAGGATAACATAGTCCTTAGGATAATAAAATTACAAGAGTGAACCTATTTAGCAACTTGGATCATTGTTAGGAGGCAAGGGAGGAATTGACAAACCTTTCTTTACTGTAAAAAACAAGGATCATAAGAGCTTGTAATGAAACTCTAAAGAGAAGTGCTGAAAGGCACAAACTGATGCACCTACATCCAGTGTTCCCACACTACATACTCCATTAAAACACTTAGAAGTAAAGTACTTGGTGAAAACATCTCAACTACTTTTTCCACTGATTTCTCACACATTTTATTGCTTATTACTATTTTTACTTATTTTGAAAACTCCAAACCAAAAATACTGAATAGTGTAGACACACTAAGTGTACACTTTGAACTACAAAAATTTACAATACATAATCCCTGTGGGTTCGACCTTTCTTATCACTTTATTACTTGTGTGACTATGTATACTTGCATATAATAAACCACACCAACAGCCAGACAGTATTGATTGGAAGAGTAGGCTGATGATCTTGAAAGAGATACCATCCTTGGACCAGCTCACCGCTCCCAATCAATTTCATTTGCTTGAGTTCCTGCATGAAGAATCTATTATCTATTAAAAACATGGAAATGTTTGAAGTGGTGAGTAAATAGCTAACTGAAAGTAAGTTGGCATGAAAGCTAGGGATGTACATGACATTGTGGAGCACAATGCCATTGCCTAGGGAAACCGTGCCTACATAATGCACTTGAATAACAGTCTTATTTGGTAATGTGACAAAGGAATTGTATGCAGGTTTGATGGATATGAAGTTGTCAAGGGTGCATGCAATGTGACATGTGGCACCCGTATCAATGATCCAAAAATGAATTCCAAAAACAGTTTCAAATAATTGACAGAAGTAGTATTCAAGCAAACATTAAAGATAGCACCTGATGTACTGGCTGATGAATCAGGTTCAGGAACAGCTGCTTGAGTCATTTGGCTGGATAGGAGAGCCATCAACATCTTACACTGATCATTGGTGAAGGCAGAGTGGGAGGCAGAATCTGCAGTGGCAGTGACTTGATTTGCTGAAGCAGTGTTATTGGCTGAACCAGGGGTATTGTTTTGCCTATTTCTGCCATAACCAGGAGGATAGCCGTGAATCTTGTAACATTTCTCAATTGTGTGACCAAGAAGGCCACAATGAGTGCACACAGGACGTTCCTTCTTGGCAGGGACAGATTTGGCATTGGTCTTTGCTTGATAGGCTTTTACAGCAAAGGCAATTTGAGATTTAACAGAATTGTTCTTAGAAGTGGCGCCTATTTCACGATGTTTCTCATCTTGTAAGACAAGGGAAAAAACTTTGGAGATAGGGGGGATGGAATCCATAGTAAGGATTTGTCCTCTAACATGAGAAAAACCATCAGAAAGGCCCATGAGGAACAGCATAACGTATTCACGTTCGTTTTCAGCAAGAAGAGGCTTAACGCCACCACAATTACAGGTATTCTCAGCCTTAAATTGTTGTAATTCCTCCCAAAGAGACTTCAATTTGGTGTAATACTGAGTGACAGATGAGTTACCTTGAGAAAGACCATTTAGGTCTTTGCGTAGTTGGTAGATGCGAGGACCATTAACCTGCTGGAATCGGTTCTTGAGATCGTTCCATATTTCAGATGCATAGTTGGCATGAATGATGGAAGTGACGATATCTTTCGAAACCACGTTGAGAAGCCATGAACAGACTATGTTGTCATTGCGAGTCCAAGCAACTTTTGTTTTGGTGTCACCATCTTTAGGATAGGGAAAAGTGCCATCAACGTAGCTGTATTTGTTCTTCCCTTTGAGAGAGAAGCGCATCGAGCGAAACCATGAGTTGTAGTTGTCGCTGGTTAGGGTTTGCGTGACGAGAACCAAACCAGGGTGATCGTGAAGATACAACAGATCGGAAACTTGTTCTTGTGAATCGTTAGATGTCGCCATTGAAACAGAGACTCGAAAGGAGAATGGATGATTTCGAAAGAAGAAATCGAAAGGATAAAGAAATGCGAAAAGAAATTGAAACGTGCAATGCAGGAGTTTCAATAAAGATTGAAGATCAGGCCAACAAAATCGAAGTGATTTCGAACAAGAATTGAAGATCGAAACCTAGAAATTGTGGAGATCGATGAAAGGAACCGCAAGGGTTGCAGAGAGCGGAAGAGAGAAAAAAAATCAACTGATACCATATTGAACACTGAACTCAACAGAGTAGTGTGTAAAATGAACTTGTATTTGATTGAATGTTTACAATTTGTTATATACAAACTAGAACTGAATGAAACTAGAACTGAATGGGGAATGGTTAGTTCAACAAGATGCTAACTATAATACAACCAGAAACTAACCAACCAGTAACTAACAACTAACTATAGTTAACTTAACCAGATACAGGGGTTAGGTAAAATAACTGAAAGTAAATAAACTTATCTAAACTCTAATAATAATCAAGGATCTGTTTTTGTCATAAAAAGAAGAAGATCTTTTTTTTTTCCGATGAGAATACTTCATTGATAGGAGCACTAGGAGTGCTCATAACTAGTACAAAGAACAATTTCAAAAGTTGTTAATACATTAAAGAGCATTATTCCACCAAGTGGAAGAAGAAAAACTACAACCTTTACCAGCTCTATATATAAACCAACTCCAGGATAAACATTTGATCCGAGAAACAATGGAGTCCAGGCAAACCTCCTCCCCTCTGAAAACAAGATTATTACGAGCTAGTCATAGACACCAACACGTTGTCAACCACAGAATGCATTTAACCTTGTGCGCTTTCGTCCCTTTACACCACTCACCAAAATTCACAAAATGCTGCAACATATCATTAGAGTGCGAAAACTGAGTATTCAGCCATCTACCAACATGAAGCCACACCTCTCGCGCCATTCGACACTCCACAAACAAGTGGTGCAGTTCTTCGCTATCCTGCCTGCAAATCGGACAAATCGATTCCTCGTCCGATTGCAGCACATGACGGCGACGCAGCTCCGCTCACAGGAAGAGAGTTTATAAGGATCCGCCAATCGAAGATGATACCCTTAGATGGAATAGAAGTACTCCAAAGCTGCTGGAAAATGTCGCTGAGAGAAGTAATTTCCGCAGGATTGTTGCTGGTCGATACAAGATGCTCATAACAGGACTTCACCAAAAACGATTTGCCAGAGTTCAGCACGCACGTCCAATAGTCCTTTTTACCTTTGTCAATACGCACCTCTGTGATAATAGAGCTTAAGATT
This sequence comes from Astragalus membranaceus, assembly GCA_039519185.1. Lineage (NCBI taxonomy): Eukaryota > Viridiplantae > Streptophyta > Magnoliopsida > Fabales > Fabaceae > Astragalus > Astragalus membranaceus. Next base: position 159,212,975 of record CM076854.1, on the reverse strand, counting down.
TGAGCCTCCTCCAATAGACCAGGATCATTAAAATCATTCCAAGGAAAGTGCCAATGCCATGCATTATTATTATCATCACCACTCCACTCTCCCAAGTCTGTCACCATATAGTTCTGATACTCACAAGCTGCATATAAATTTGCAAAATCAATTTTAAGAGGTTGATGACCAATCCAGTGGTGATTCCAAAAATCTACACGATGTCCTTCCCCCAATCCTCTACGAACACACGCCTCAAACCACCCAACGGCAAAATGCTCTTTAGCCAAACCAATAATTTCTCTCCACCATAAAGAGTCACGCCTTCTATCCCTCCGAGATGACTCATTAAACAACAACAAAGGAAGATCGCCATACCTATAAGATAAAATCCCACGCCAACTAGCCTCCTCGCCTGTCAAGAAGAAGATCTGTTTGGTTCAGTGAATGGTATGAGAGGGTAGTGATTTTAATGTAGGGGAAGGGAAGGGAGAGGAAAAATAATGAGAAAGATTTTAAATATGTTTTGTATTTGGTTGTCGGGGGAGCGGAGATTTAATGGGGGGATTGTAAAATTATATTTTCCCTTTTGAAATATTTAAGATCACATTTTGCTCGTGGTTGTTTGTCGACTCGTCATAATCTCCGTCGTTGACATGTACAATGTGAGGAGACTTGTCCATTATGTATTGATGCTGTGGAGGATGAGTTACATTCTTTCTTCTAGGTCTGGACAAAAAATATGAACCGACCCGGAAAACCGAGAAACCGAAAATAATGGACTTATTCGGTCGGGTCCAGACGGGTACACGGGTTCACGGGTTGAAGAATTGGGTTCATGCGAGTTGGGCTGGGCGGGTTCGGTTTTTTTGGTTAGACCCGTCGGTTACCAGACCCGCCCGAAACACCAGTATACTGCTTTGAGTATTTCAAAATTTTTAGGCCAGTAGCACTGCTGCACAGAGACACGTTTCGTCATCTCTGTGGCTTCTTTAAAAATAGTTGCTTTTTAGCTTACACAGCTACACTACCTGACATTGACCAACTCACCAACCTCAATCACCTCACTGACTCACGCGCCTCACTCTCAAACGGGAACGGCAAACACAATTGAATTTAGTCAATTTACGCAAAGGCAAAGCACAAGACTGAAGGCAGTGAGTGAAGAGGCACAGGCGCACAGCACATGAGCACAACTGCACAAGTATCATCCACGATTCCACACTCTTAGCGATTCCAACCGTTTCTCTGAAACCCACCAACGTTTCTCCCTCTTCCTCGCTTCCGGTTCCATTCCCGATCACCGAACCTGCAACCTCCTCCTTGCTCGTTTGCTCTGTTCACGAACCCCACTCAAAACCTAGACTCTCGTTCAATCATCGATCACAACAACACAAAACAACACAACGCACGAACACAGCGCACAACACAATGACACATTCACAACACAATAAAGGTTCAATCTTCTTCCTTTTGTATTTCTTTCAAATTTTCGTTTTTTATTTTGCTGGGTTGAAGGGTTTCTCATTTAATTTTTGTTTTTGTGGTTGCAAATAGTTGGGGTTTCTGTTTTGTAAATAGTTCTTTTTCTAGATTAGGGTTTCTGTTTTGCAAATCTATCTCTAGATTAGGGTTTCGATCTGCTTTTCTTTTAGATTATGGTTTTCTCAGTTAGGATTTGGTATTTGTTCTCTTATTCCTGCTTTTCTTTTTTATCTCTGTGATATGGTTTCTCTATTTGGGTTTTTGTAATAATTTTAGAACTTTATGTATTTTCGATTTTAGTTAACTCTTCTGCTTTATCTTTCAGTTTTATCTATTTTAGTTGTTTTATTAGGTTATACTATTTGGTTGATAGTTGCTTACATGACTACTTTCATACTTGCTTGAATTAAAACAGTTTATGTTGCTTAAAACTGTTTATGTTGTACAGTTTATGTTGTAAGTTTATTTTAGTTTTGTGCTTGCTTATTTGTGTGCTTATTTGATCTTTAATGATAGTTGATAATGTTTCATGTGAATGTTTCATGTGTCTTGACTAGTGTGCTTCCTTTTGATACTCTTTTGTTGATAATTGTTTTAGGGATGGAGCCTTCTACACTAATTACGCCAAACTTAACTGAAACTAGTGCTGCAACTGAACAACTAGAAGCCACAACTGAAGCTGCAGGTAATGTTCCTAATTCCCCTCTTCCTCCTCTTCCTAAGAAGAGGAAGGCCAATGCAAATGCTCCGAGGAGAACATCTATTGTGTGGGACCATTTCAATGTACTTCCTGATGAACCAGTACCTACAGCTGCGTGTAAACATTGTCACATAAGGTATTTGTGTCACTCTAGGACACATGGTACTACCAATATGAAAGAGCACGTAAAAGTTTGTAGCAAAAATCCAGATAATTTCTCCAAAGACCCCAACCAAACTACACTTGCTTTTACTATTGGGGAGGGATTTGGTTTGACATCAGCAAGCAGTAGGTTTAATGTTAAAGGTTGTAGGAAAGCTTTAGCCACCTTTGTTATTATTAATGAGCAACCTTTTAGAGTAGTAGAAGGTGAGGGATTTAAACACTTTGTTAGAAAATTGCAGCCTCAATTCACTATCCCATCTAGGCGTACTATTGCTAGAGATTGCCTCCAGGTACACCGTGATGAAATAGAAAGACTAAAAGCCTTCTTTAAGTCCGATTGCTGTAGGGTAGCTCTCACAACTGACTGTTGGACTTCTGTCCAGAATCTTAACTACTTAACCCTCACAGCTCATTTTATAGATAACGCTTGGAATTATCAAAAACGGATAATAAGCTTTGTTGTAGTCCCAAATCACTGAGGTGAGACTGTTGGTAGGAAGATTGAGGAGGTTTTAAGGGATTGGGGACTTAGGAATGTTTCAACCATAACTGTAGATAATGCATCGTCGAACGATGTTGCCGTTTCTTACCTGAAAAAGAAGTTGAAGAACATATGTGGGTTACTTCTTGATGGGATGTTCCTTCATGTGAGGTGTTGTGCCCATTTCCTAAACCTGGCTGTTAATGATGGCTTAAGAGATATGCATCAATCCATATGTAACATTAGGAATGCTGTGAGATATGTTAGATATTCATCTCATAGGACAGCCCAGTTTAAGGAGTTTGTAGAGTGTTCTGGAATCACTTGTTAGAAACTGTTGTGTCTTGATGTTCAAACAAGGTGGAACTCGGCCTATTTGATGCTCTCCGTTGCTGAAAAGTTTCAAACGGTTTTTGATAAGTTGGAAGATGAAGAAATTAGTTATAAGGAGTGGTCTTGACCTAGAGACTTTTCAGTTACATTGTTGTCTTGACTTTTTGTTTTATTTACTTAGCTGTGGAAATGGAGCTGGAACATGTGTGAATGGCAGTGGAAATGGCCCCCAACCATGTGGAAATGGATCAAAAAGCAGCAAAATTTTAATTAAAAGTCTCGGTGTTGTATTAATTTGTTTGGCAAAACTTTATGTTCTCCTGGTCTGTAATAGTTTATTTACTACTTAATACTTAAGTATTTAATCTCCTAGATGTTACAAACATCTTAGTTCAGTTGGTGTTGTTGGAAACAGGCTAAGAACTGTGGTAACCTGTTCATTAGAATTATGATGCCTGTAAACACTACTACAGTGACAGCTCAATTGTTATATTCTAAATTAAGTGTGGAAAGGTAAATTGTTTTTTCTAAAACAGGTGATTTATCATTTTAAAATTAAAATAGATGATTTTTGTTGAAAACTGATTTTTTTTGACATTTATGCTAATTGGGCCTGTTATGAAATGGGCTTATAAAATTTTGATTTTTAAAGAAATTGAAAAAACAAACATTCTGTATGAAAATATTCCTCTTCAAATTTGGCTCAACCCGTTAATACCCATCCGCCCAACCCGCCCAACCCGCCCAACCCGTGGGAACCGAACTTAAAGAACCGCATATGTTTTTGGGCGGTTATGGGCCTGCATATTTAAACCGCGGGTTTGAACGGATTGATACTTTGGGCCCGAACCCGCCCATACCCGCCCGATGTCCAGGCCTACTTTCTTCACATGTCCTCGGATTGCGTCAATTTGGTAGGAAAGTGGTTTTGCTCATCAGGTCCAAATTGAAGTAAATCAAGCAGGTAACTTTAATTCATGTTTTTTCAATTTATGGGCATTGTGGATACGGCATAATGAGAAAGTGTGGGAGGGTCTTGTGAAGCCGATCAAAATTTATATCTATCTATATGAAATACATTTGGGAATTGCCAAACATTATAAAATTTCCAAACACTAATGGAAAAAAGATATTTCATATCGGTTAAAATTGACATTTCATATCGGTTCCTGAACCGATGCAAAAAAAGGAGATATAAAAAATAGGGATATTTCATATGGGGTGCGGACCCGATGCGAAAAGTTGTTTTTATATCGGTTAGCCGTAGACCCGTTATGAAAAGGCGAGGGTTTTCTGTTCTCTGGAGCGAGAGAAATGAAGAGGCTTGATTTGCGTTTCCTAATGAAAAGTACTTTCAATATCAGGTACAATAGGACCCGATGTTAAAGAAGTATTTTCAATATCAGGTTACGCATGAGCCGATGTAAAAAATGCAAATTATCAGTCAAAACGCAGTTTCTATAACGGTTGAGACTACGACCGATGTTAAAAATGTCACGAAAATTTCAAAATTGCCACCGCCATCCTTTTAATATCGGATATTTTTTAACCGATATGGATTCCTGATGTAAAATGTGTTTTTCCCACTAGTGAATAATAGCCGCAAATAGCCAAACAATGCTGACATGTACGTGTATTTGCTTATGTGGCATTCAAAATTACAAAACCCATCCATTAATTAGCATTTACCTAAATAGTTAATTATACCTTCTTCAAAATTATATAATAAGTTAAATGACCTATGCTATTCATTACAAAATCGATATAATAGGGAGCCATGTCTATCTGTTCATCCAATTTATAATACCTTTTATAATATTTGCTGATGTGGCATTCAAGATTACAAAACCGATCCATTAACTAGCATTTATCTAAATAATTAATTATACCTTCTTCAAAATTATAGAATAACTCAAATGTCCAATGCTATTCGAAATGCACAACTAATATGGTTAATTCCAATTCAAAATGCACAATTAATATGGTTTATTCCAATTGTAACCACACCATTAACCTGAATTATAGTGTTCATCAAAATTTGAAATCAGTCATATATAAAGAAGAAGAAAAATACTCATTTTCATGACAAAAAAATGTACTGATATACTAATTATTGTAATTTTTATATAATGACCATAATAATTAAATGGAAAAAATGGAAAAAAGACTTGACTTCACCAAATTTAATAACGATTTAGGCATAAAATATATTTTATTGGTTTAAAATTGACACTTCTTGGTTTAAATCATTTCCGACCACGTGAATTTCCATGTCTACAATTTCAAATTCAAACTTATAAAATATAATATATGGGAATTCGAAATGCACAGTTTCTTATTTACCAGGGGTGTCTGCTGTTTTTCATTGTTGAAAGGTGATTATCAGTAATCAACTACATATTGACTCTTGGTGGAGCTAATATTTAATAGAATGCTATATGAACACACAATATCGTGGGGTGAAGTAATGCGTCCCAATTTTTAAAACAGAGTAATATAAGCATGTAATTTGCCAAAAGTATACTAATGTACCTGGTCCGATACATACCTATTAATCGTCTTCGTACTTTATTAAGGTTCACCATTTCACCATTGTTTGCATACTACATTGACAAATTAAAAGTGAATGTAATCAACACGTTAATTACTATCCAACTTAAAGATGGTCTGAAAAAATTGGAGAATTTATGCATATCAATTGGTCCAACATTTATCAAATGGAAACAACGAGACTTAGGACACCAGTTGAGGGCAATCTACATATATGTATTCATGTTGTTGTTGTTGTTTTTTTTTTTGGGTAAACCCGGATATCCACCGCACGGACAGCAGCGATTAATCCCTCTCTCATTGTAGGTGTCTCGAGGGGCATGATAGCTGGCCCAGAGTTTTAACGCTGTTCCGTACCCAAGGCGGGGATCGAACCCCGATCATTGGTTAAAGGAGGATCAACCCCAACCGTTGAACCCCACGCTCTGAGTTTGTTGTTGTTGTTATTATTATTATTGTTGTTATACTGTACTATGAGATATGGGAAACTAAAACATGTAAACAAATGAGAACCATTATTAGATAGCAAAAATCATTTCCATTCTCATTTTCATTTTACAGGGTGGCAAATTCAGTCGACATATATTTTCCATTTATTTTCAAGAAATTACCCAATTGCGATGCACGCAATAACAGGACACCACTGGATTCATGAAACTTTGCAATAGGCATGGCTTCACTGAAGAACATATAAGCAAGTGAGGAAGGGAATACTAAATGTACGGGGAGAAGCTTCGTTTTATGTACCTTTCCTCACTGTATATACGTAAATATATACTTTTCCTCTTTGAACTAAATGTCTGAATATTTTAAAATAGGGGGACTAAATGTTTGAGTTTTAAAACAAGGGGACCAAATGCCTGAATTTTTCAAAACAAATTGACCAATTTCTAATTTATTCTTTATTCTATTATATTTTATATTTATATAGTTTAGTTGAATTTGTTATATTTAACTTGGAACTGTGTATATATCACAAGGAAAATAATAAGGGACATAATAATACACATAATGAATTGTAACAATTTAATTGTGCATTTTATATATTGAAATTCAATCTTAACAAATTAAGATATAGGATTTTATAGTTTTGTGATAACATTTATTATTTATCAACTTTTATGTTCTCCAACTGTTGTTACAAAAGTATTTTAGAAATCGTATATCATAATTTATATAATTACTTTCTAAATAGTTCCTATATGTTTTTTATACTAAGTATTAAATTAAAAAAAATAAAATATATAATGTTTACCCGTGCATGGCTAGTTACACTAGTTTCTGTACAATTAGCGCTAGATTATCTGAATTAGTGAGAGATTGCCAAGTAATCTTCAAACCGAAATATAGGGATGGTTAATACTGTGCATAATTTACCTGCTAATTGGCAAAAACCAGTAGCTGGAACTTTAAAGTGCAATGTGGATGCTGCACTTTTTGAGCAAGAAAATGTATGGTATTGACATGTGTATAAGGCATGAAAATGGTAGTTTCATGGAAGGAAATACTATGTGGTTTGTAGGAACATCGGAGCCTCGAGAAGCTGAAGCAATGAGATTATGGGAATCACTTAATTGGTTGAAGAACTTAGGCTTGGAGTCAATTACTATTGAAATGGACTGCATCTCAGTAGTCAACGCAGTAACCAAAACAAATTTCAACAACACAGATTTTGATGTTCTCATTTTTCATTGTACTAATTTTATTTCTCAATTCTCAAGCTATAGGATTACGCACATTATTTCAGTCCAACCTGTATTACGAACATTATTACCAATAAAATGAATTGAGTTTGTTTTAGTAAAAAAAAAGATCACGTTAAATAAAAATGTATTAAAGTCCAAAATTTAAACAGATGTTCTCTCATCACCAAGAACTAAGTTATTAGCCAAAAAATCAAGGTAGTTTGAACTTTGAGGGTCTTTTTGATTGAAGGAACTGAAGATACGACCAAGACTAGGAATCCGATGTTCTCTCAAAAGAACAAAATATCTGACTAGCTCATGATTTTGTGTCTCTTCAACTCGTCCTAGAATGATCCCAATTAGGTAGTTCAGTTGGCGAGCTAAGGGATATTGAAGGAGTGCACCAAAAGAATGCAAGAAGGAGGTCCTGAGTTCAAACTTCGAAAACTAACATTTCTCCCACCCCACTAACATTGCCTATAAAAAAAACTTGTCCTAGAAGGCGGGTACTCTAGAAGGTGGGTAGAGGTACACACAATGATGTTGAAGATAGTATGTTCCATTAATGCATTTTCATTTATCGAAAAAAAAGACTAGGAAACCATGTACAACCAAAAAGTGGAGTGAATACCGACTAAATGGAAGCTGACCCATGAACAAAGGAAGTTACACGTTTCCAAGGCAAGAAAAGTAGAGGTTCCAAGAAGTACACCCAAAACATTGGGGGACTAGTGCCGGGACCCGTGCGATGCACAGGGTCAAAGCTTTATAATCGTTGGGATATTAAAATTTGATATATAAATTAAAAATCAGCACACAAATTAACGGGAATTTATAATTCAAAAATAAATAATTGTCCATGGAAATAAGGTAGCATAGTAATTTTTAATTCAAACATAAGTAATTCAAACAGTTAATTTTTTTTTTAAAAATCAACACACAAATGAAATTGATCCATTAAAATATAGACAACAAACGATAATCAAATAACTTTAGTTTAACGCATTATCACATTACATAAGATCTCAGACAACAACACTCTACATAACATATTTGAATAGATGAATATTTTTTACGAACACTAAATTATAAAAAAAACACACTACTTAGTATCAAAGTTTACATATTTTGTCTTGATTTTTTTTCACCAATACAAATTTTGCGCATTCAGACAGTTAATTTTTTTCGGTATTGAGCACTGAACGTTGAGCATTTGAACGGTTAGTTTTTTTTTACGAAAACATATTTGAATAGATGAATATTTTTTACGAACACTAAATTATAAAAAAACATACTACTTAGCATCGAAATTTACATATTTTGTCTTGATTTTTTTTCACCAATACAAAATTTGCGCATTCAGACAGTTAGTTTTTTTTCATTATAGAGCATTGAACGTTGAGCATTTGAACGGTTAGTTTTTTTTTACAAACACTAAAATATAAAAAAAAAACACACTACTTATCATCAAAAATAATTTTACGTAACTTGTTGCGAAATTACCTTAAAACACAGTGGCTAGCATTACACTTTACATAATTTATCAAGAAATTAATTTTCATTTTTCACCAATCCGATTATTGAGGAACAAACTTCATCTATTTATAGATCTAATTTTTTTTCTTAAATTTAAATGTATTCTTAAAAGATGAAAATATAAAAAATGAGATGAAAAAAAAGAGAGGAGGAGGGGGGGTGGGGGGGAGGGAGGGGAGGGGGAAGGGGGGTAGGGGAAGGGAGGGGAGGGGGTTTGGCGCCAAAGGGGGGAGGGAGGGGGAAAGTTGGCGCCAAAATGGAGGGAGGGCCCATCTCAATTGATGATGTCACACACCCTTAGAATGTATATTTTAAGATGAGATTCTTGCACGCACACACACATACCATATGAAAATACTTTAAAGTCACTAAAATGTTCCATAAAACCCACTTTAGAACATAATCAATCGAAATCTAAATATTTTTGAATATCACAAGACTTTTACAAACTTATAAAAAGTCTTCATTGAATACCTCCTTATTAGAACTCACTTAGTTGTCCTAATTGAAGACCACAAAACTTTTTTTTTTCAATAAGCTGAATACCACAAAACTTATTTTAGACCACATAAAAGTTTTGATTGAATACTATAAGACTTTTATCAATAAAAAATCTTTCAAAAATTTCAACCCAATACACCACATTATTTCTATTGGTAGAAGATTCTTTCATTAGAAATCTACAAAAGTCTCTATCTAATATTAATAGAAGAAAATTGAATATCAACTAAAATTGACGAAATTAAAAGTTATTTTTTTCATCAAAAAAATTGCATTCAACATAAAATTTAGAATATTTTAATAATATAAATTCAAATTTCTTATAAGTATATTTTTTGAAGTTTTATATTTCACTCAAGTTTAAGCACAATGTGCAAAATATTTATTAATATTTTTTGTAAAAAAAAAACTTATTAGTTGACCAAAAAAAACAATTCCATAAGATCACACACTACTTTTTCACCAGACCACATGAACCATATACAGCAATTTTCCTCCACACCACTCCCACCATTCAAATAACTCAAGAACGGTAGCTGTAAAAGCATGCAACCAAACTTCAAACTCCATCATCATCATGCAACATAAATGACAACAATATATAAAATTCCGCCATTAATTATACTTTATATAGTTCAACTCCAATGTTGCTCTTTAAATTAGTAAAAAGATAGTAAAAGAAAAAATAAAGAAAATATTTCAATAATGGATTGGACTGCAATGAAAAGTCGCTGGAGCAATCATGCAACCTTAAGAGTTATTGGCGTAATCTTGCTTGGTCAACTAGTTTCTTTCTCCATTGCTCTCATGAGCCTCACTTCTTCTCTTATAGCCAAACTTGGTATTCTTTGTTTGATTTTTTTTCATTCCAGTTTTTATCAGTTATGTATTTTTAAAAGAATAACTCTCACGCTTAGTCCCAAACTATCCCTCTCTTAAATTTAGTCTCTAAATTATAAAACTCAATTAAATATTTCCTAATGTTTATCTTCGTCCATTAATTTAGCTCTTGAAGTTTGCCCCTTAAAGACTAAATTGATGAATTGAAATAAATTTTAAAAACTATTTAGTATGTTTTTATAGTCTAGGGACTAAACTGGGAAGAGAGTGATATTTAAGAGACTAAATTGACCCTATGTTTGGATCGATGGAGCATTTTTAGGAGGTAATGTAAATTTTGGGGAGAATTCAAATATTTTAAATTAAAATATTTGAATTCTCCCCAAAATTTACATTACCTCCTAAAAATGCTCCATCCAAACATAGATCGAGGGTTTATTCATTTTTAAAATTTCAAATGATATTTATATGTTTCTCCTTACTAAATGAATATATAATATAGGTGTTGATGCACCATTAACTCAGGGCCTGTTCACTTATGCAACTTTAGTTTTGGTTTATGGAAGCATATTGCTTTATAGGCAACAAAAACCTCTGGTATCATCATTCACCTACGATCTTTACTACATTTCTTATTCTTTTATGTAAACTCACGCGTCTAAAGGGAAATAGATCGTCTACTTTGAGTATTTGGTAACTTTAGTGTATTTTAAGAGAGATGATGGTGATTAAAATACTAGTATGTCTGTATGTGATGAGAGAGAATGTTGAGCTAAAAGAGAGATAGAGAGAAAGACACCAAATCACCAAATGCACAATACAGACAATCCTTCCCCCATCTAAAGTGGAGATTTTGGGTTCTAACTCGAGTAACCCTGAAAAATGTCTAGGTTAGCAACATCGGCTTTGCCGGTTGTGTTAGGCCTTAGGGAAACATTTCTTATTCAATAACTTCTCTTTTTTCTTGAAAATTCTGCAAATGAATTTAAAATTGGTGATTTTGAGATGTTGCATTTGTCTTTATGTGCTGTATATGCAGGTTTCTTGGTCTTGGTATTTACTATTAGGTTTTGCTGATGTTCAGGGGAATTATTTGGGTAAGTAGTGCTATTCGTTTCTCAATCATTTCATTTTTTTTATAAGTAGTAATTTCATTAATATGGTCTAGTTTCAGCATCATACATGCACTCCACTCACCTTCTAGAAAAAGTTGTGAAGGGCACACAAGTTCTACCACAATGCTTTCTCTATCATTTCATTAACAAATTTAAGTTGAATTTTTTGACTTGACAATTTTCTATGCCCATTTTTTGGTTTTGTCTGCAGCTAACAAATCATATCAGTATACGTCAATTACAAGTGTAACTTTACTGACTTGTTGGACAATACCTTGGGTAATTATACTCACATGGATCTTCCTAGGCACAAGATATTCTTTTTGGCAGCTATGTGGAGGAGTCCTCTGTGTGCTTGGTCTCTGTTTAGCTCTACTATCTGATACTTGGGATGGTGGTGGAGGTAACATTTAATTATTCAAGCTATTTGGAACTAAGCCTTTTCATTTCTGGATAATACTTTTTCTGATCCAATTTATAAAAAAAAATTGCAGTTTTAAGTTAATTAAATAATTAATGTAAGTTTTTCTTAAATAGAACCAAGATAGTAATAAATAACAATAATCAATTTGAATATTGGAATTTTCAGGTACCTCAAGACCAATCTTGGGTGATGTACTTGTGATTCTGGCAACAGTTTTCTTTGCAATAAGCAATGTTGGTGAGGTAGGTCAAGTCATTGACCCGCGACCAAGCTTTTGAATTAGAGTTACAGTTGTGTTATGATCTTTTTTTTATAAGCAAAAATTATATTTAAGGGGTGCAAGGGGGCACCCCAACTGTTACATATACAAGGGGATCTTATTAAAACCTTTTTGGGTCAAAATCCCATGAGAAAAAATAGTACTCAGGAAGAATGAGACAATGAGCCAGTTACACCGAGTTCATACAAACAAAATGATTTCCCCACCAATAAGAGATTTTAAGAGTGGAACTGTGACCTTCTATGTTTATGAACCAAGTCCATGTTATAGACTTAACATGGTTAGCAACCACCTGTAGATTAAAAACTTGACCTCTGAAAAGAATATGGCTCCGATGGAACCAGATACACCAAGTGACAGCCATCCAGATCAAATACTTCATTCTACAAGCCTTATTCGATTCCAATTGCAAGTCATGAGCCTAGAAGTGCTCGACACCTACTAGAGTATCTGAAACTGCCATGTCCGGCCAATTCTGAATAGCAAGCCAAACTAACCCAGAACAACACCCCCACAAATAAATAAATAAATAAATAAATGGGGAATAGACTTATCCTGCTCAAAACAAAAGGGAAGCACAGCCCATGAGGATCCTTGATAATGCCCTTAGAAATGAGAGTATCGCGAATCAACGATCTCCAACCAAACCGCCCCCCCCCCCCCCCCCCACCTTAGTGGGAATAGGTAGGTACCACATATCAATAAGAGCACTCTGGATATTGCTATCCACCCTATCCTGTGGCATCTAATTCAACAAAAGCATATGACAAGATTTAACAGAAAAGAATGGAGGTTTTCAAGCCTCCACCACCAACGATCTTGCTCTGAATCGTCGGGATGAAACAGATGAAGAGTGGCCAAGAGCAAATCCTGATCAACCCTCTCCTCGGCAGAAAATTATGTTATGATCTTTGATATCGTAGAAAACTATGATTAAACGTTCGTGATGTCAGCTCAATCACAATCGTGAAGACGTCAAAAACCTCGATGTCGCGGTCTAGATTGTCGTCGCAATAGGTCCCGAGATTATAATTTCTGTTATGTGCTCTTACTTGGTTACCATCTTACAAAATGCAGGAGTTTTGTGTTAGGGAAAAAGATCGCGTTGAGGTAGTTACCATGATTGGTGTTTATGGACTCCTACTGACCACTGTTGAAGTGTATGTCTTCCAATCCAGGGAAATCTAATGTATTTATTTAGTCACAAAAAAAGAAGGAAATCTAATGTAACCATAACTATGCTTTTCTGTCCTTCATTACATTATCTTACAGATCTGTTTTAGAATTGAAGACTCTAGAATCAATCAAATGGTCTACAAATATTGTAAGTAATCAATTCTCCATTCAATTCTGTTGGGTACATTGCACAATCCTACCACTGTTTCTCTTCTTTCTTAGGTACTTGCTTTTGTCGGCTATGTTTTGGCAAGCTTCATGTCTTACACAGTTACTCCTTTTGTTTTAAAGGTTACTTTCCTTTTGTCAGATAAAATTTATTTTAAATCTTCTATCACAAATTTATATCATTTTCGTATTGATTATATTATATGTGATATATATTTTTCTTAATTATACAGTTGGGTGGAGCAACAATGTTTAATCTTTCTATTCTAACATCGGGTATGTGGGCAGTGGTCTTTAAAGTTTTCTTATATCACCAGAAGGTATTATTTTCCAAATTGAAAAATTAAGAGCTTGTCTTAGGACATGAGCTTCATATTGTTTTACATTACAATGTGACAAAGTTTATATATCAAATTATAGGTGGACTGGCTGTACTTCCTCTCTTTTGCAATTGTGGTTATTGGAATCATCATTTATTCTACAATGTATGTATATATGTAAATATAAAGTTAAAATATTTGCTTTTATCATTGTACCATATATATATAGTTGTAAATTTTGTTACTAACTATTGGGTGTTTTCTATCAGAGAGAAGAATTCTGTTTCTGCATCAGCAGCTATTGAGGATGGGAATGTTAACACAGAATACCAAATACTTAATGGTGAAAGCATGGTATCTGAAGCTGATTCTTGAGGGAAAAATAAGTGGGCATACAAAAGCACTTACTAAATATTTGGACTGTTTATATGTTAAATAACGCTTACAATAATAGCCCTGTTGTCAAAAAAAATAATAGCCCTGTTGTATCTTTTGCTTTGTGAGGGAATAATAATAATTATACACTACTAAGGACAATAACGCATAGAGAATCACGGGTTAAAATTAAAATGGCCAAATGTGCATGTTAAAATGATTATTATATATTTATACCCATATTGCATATTTTTTTTTGGTACTAGTATAATACTGACGACATCTTTGTGACTTTGTGAGATTATTACATACATACATGCGCTAAAATGATTGGCGACCATTCGTTGGTGTGCCCATGCCCATGCATGCATGTCCCTATCTAGCTAATTGCTTAAACTCATAAGCAACACTATCTAGCTAACTGCTTAAACTCATAAGCAAAACCGGTTTTAAAGTAGAAACCAGTTTCAAACCGGTTCAAAACTGAACCGGAACCGGTTAGAGGGAAAACCGGTTTTTGCCAAAAATGGTTTTGTAAACCGGACCGAACCACATATACGGTTCAGTTTGGTGCGGTTCCTGCACCATGCACACCCCTAAGTGTAGACACCATCTTCAATTAATATTGCCCTTTAGAAAAAAAATATTATGGGGGAGTGTTGGAATTGATTGAATTTGAAAATCTTAGAAACCGTCTTACATCGCTCAATATAGTAAAGAAAGATGGAGGCAAATGCTATATTGATTGACTTAAAATTGTTTTTACACGATGTATCGATCGAAAAAACTTTAAATTTGTAACAAGCAGCATATTCCTTCATAGCTTGGACAATTGAGTTAACTCTTGATCAGTCAAAGGGATAGTTGGTTTAGGAGCGAACAATTTCACTTGTTCCCCTTGGGAGGACTCCTTCGCCTCCTTGTACTATTTTTTTTCTGGCATGTCTTCCTCCATGCAATCAGCCCAAAAAACTTCCTCAAGGTAATCACTAAAGGCCCTAACCAAGGCTTCTTTGAAGGTGGGTGCAAGAGGCTTAACGATATGGCCTTAGCCACCAACCCTTCTTCTGTAAACCCAGTTACCGTTGAGCCCCCCACAAAATTTCACCTAACGATTTCTTGGAGAGAAACCAGAACGCGTTTTTATTTCTAGTTGGACAAGTTATACATTTGTCGCTTTCATTGTTTACACCAACAGTCATAGTTCAAAAGAACTACTATAATCTACCATAAAGAGTATACTTCCCTTGAAGCTATATAAACCACTTCAAGAATATTTACATGTCGAAATCCATCGACATAATCTCACAACACACATTTTATCAATCAATGTCAACCAATGCCCATGTGCTAGTGGAAATGCCCCTAGCAATAACTTATCCATTTCCACGGCAGTGTGGTAGTGTCATGAGGATAAAGTTCACATTTTTAGATAAGATCATCATCTCCCATAATAATGGAGATATTGCTAGCATTTGCCTCAGTCTTTTTCTAATACTGCTGCATATGGACAATTTTTGTTTACATGCCCGGAGCTGTTTCCTTTCAACGCCATGTGCAATCTTGATTGTATCAACACATCCTTGACTTTTAATTTTCATAAGTCAAACCTGATTCTTCCATCAAATTTCTCTATGTTTAAGTTCACAACACTTGAAAAATTTGACCTTGCAACTATATGGAAACTGTTAACTATGCACCAAGTAGGTTCCCAAGAAATAGAGGTGAATCACAATGGACACTACTAAGAAATTAATACCCAACCAAAAGCTTCTTATACCATTTGTTTTTTAAAAAAAAATTGGGGAAGGGGAAATTTTATTAATCAAATTAATCAAAGTTGCACTAATGGCCATTTTACAACTGTCTCCGAGGGGATTTGAACTCAACATCTTGAGGATACAAGACTAATCTCTTACCACTGAGCTAGCACCTCAAGTGTTTTTGATACCATTTGTTAGAAAAACAACATAGAGAAATAAAATGAGCACAATCGAAACACGAGATGACTCCAAAATCGGAGAAAAATTACGAATCGTTGTTTAATGACAATCAGAGAATAACACTATGTGGAAATTTTACAACACATATACTTCTCTCAAACACTCAATGACCCCAGTACACCCACACTCTATAAACTAAATATTTAATTACATCTCACAACACTCAAAGACAAGAGTATAAGGGAAAGAAAAAGTCAAAAACTTAAAAGTGTTTCTGACGGGTGCATCTTGTAAATGAGAATTTGAGGTCATATTTATAACATTGGCCTCCTCCTTCCTTCACAAAACTAGGCAATGTGGAACTTTTTCAATATGCTCAATTCCAACTAACTTCAACAAGACCACACGACTACTACATCTCAACTCAAGACTTTGACATTGTTGACCAATAAAAAGACTTTGCCATTAAGCATCACAAGAAGATGATGGGGTTAGCACAACTACACAAGTTAAAATATACAAATGTGCATAGACAGAAAGTTGAACTATGATTTTGTAAGGAACATAAAATTGAGTTTTTGTCTGATCTCTTGTCTTTACTTGTGTCTAAAACCATGAACAATTTTCAAATCGAATAGAATACAACTGAAGTTTTCTTATCCAATCATTTGTTTTTCGCAAATCAAACACCCATAAATAGTTGTATCTTGTATGGGTCCCTTGGAATACAAGCTAACCTGCATGTGAATACGTTAGGAGTGGAGACTAAGGAATGTGGATAGTTGTCATTACACCATTTGTTGACTTTAACACGTTCCCTCGTGAATATATAAAATTGGTAAAATATCTCCCGAGGTCCCTTGACTTATTTTCAGATACGAATAGGTCCATTAACCTTTTTTCTGTAATGATTAGGTCCCTTAAGTTTAAAAAATGTTGTGCATTTGCCCATTTTTGTAATTTCCTTTTAACTCCGTTAAAAAAAAGCTTAAGTGGCTGACGGTGCTGACGTAGATGTTTATGTGGCAAAACAGTGATGACGTGGCAGGTCCACCTAGAATTTTAATTAAAAATTAGTTTTTTATTCAAAACTTAAAAAACCTTCTTTCGTTCATGAAACCATTTTTCCAAACCCAGCGTTCTGAAATCTCAATCAAATGTTAGCGTTGCTCACGTTTTCAAAAAGAAAATGTCTGCTGGGCTTATTCTATTATTTGTTGACAAGAGTTATCCAAATCTGTTAAGTTCTTTGATGAAGTTTTGTTGCGGCACTTAGCTTCACATGGAAATGAATTTGGGCATAAATTTCTCCGAGTAACAGGAAACCGAGATTCTAAAATTGGGGATAAGAAGAACTTTTTTTTTTTTTTTTTGTATTTTAAATAAAAATAAAATCAAAATAATGAATCAGCTAATACCACACAATTGGCCCACTCTTCACCTCACCTCCCCTTGAATTCCGCTGGGTAGTGGTTGTTACCTTCGTTTCACTCTATTCGTTTGCAGAGACCACCACACATCTCTGTTTCACTCTTCTTTTTCTTCTTCTTCTTCTAAACAAAAACGTTAAGGCCCAGTTTCTTTTCTTTCCATGAAGCGAGCATCAACAACAGGAAACCGAGATTCTAAAATTGGGGATAAGAAGAACTTTTTTTTTTTTTTGTATTTTAAATAAAAATGAAATCAAAATAATGAATCACTCTATTCGTTTGCAGAGACCCTTCTTCTTCTTCTTCTTCTTCTTCTTCTTCTTCTTCTTCTCCTCCTCCTTCTTCTCCTTCTGCTTCCTTCTTCTTCCTTCTTCTTCTTCCTTTCTTCTTCTTCCTTCTTCTTCTTCTTCTTCCTTCTTCTTCTTCTCCTTCTGCTTCTTCTTCTAAACAGAAACGTTAAGGCCCAATTTCTTTCTTCTTCTAAACAGAAACGTTAAGGCCCAGTTTCTTTTCTTTCCACGAAGCGAGCGAGCATCAACAACAGGAAACCGAGATTCTAAAATTGGGGATAAGAAGAACCTTTTTTTTGTATTTTAAATAAAAATGAAATCAAAATAATGAATCACTCTATTCGTTTGCAGAGACCCTTCTTCTTCTTCTTCTTCTTCTTCTTCTTCTTCTTCTTCTTCTTCTTCTTCTTCTTCTTCTTATTCTTCTCCTCCTCCTCCTCCTCCTCCTTCTCCTCCTCCTCCTCCTGCTCCTCCTCCTCCTCCTTCTGCTCCTCCTGCTTCCTTCTCCTTCTCCTTCTTCTTCTTCTTCTTCTTCTTCTTCTTCTTCTTCTTCTTCTTCTTCTTCTTCTTCTTCTTCTTCTTCTTCTTCTTCTTCTTCTTCTTCTTCTTCTTCTTCTTCTTCTTCTTCTTCTTCTTCTTCTTCTTCTTCTTCTTCTTCTTCTTCTGCTCCTCCTCCTCCTCCTCCTCCTCCTCCTCCTCCTCCTCCTCCTCCTCCTCCTCCTCCTCCTCCTCCTCCTCCTCCTCCTCCTCCTCCTCCTCCTGCTTCTTCTTCTTCTTCTCCTTCTTCTTCTTCTTCTTCTAAACAGAAACGTTAAGGCCCAATTTCTTTCTTCTTCTAAACAGAAACGCTAAGGCCCAATTTCTTTTCTTTCCACGAAGCGAGCGAGCATCAACAACAGGAAACCGAGATTCTAAAATTGGGGATAAGAAGAACCTTTTTTTGTATTTTAAATAAAAATGAAATCAAAATAATGAATCAGCTAATACCACACAACTGGCTCACTCTTCACCTCACCTCCCCTTGAATTCTGCTGGGTAGTGGTTGTTACCTTCGTTTCACTCTATTCGTTTGCAGGGACCACCACACATCTCCGTTTCACTCTCTCAACATCTGCAGAAACCTTCGTCGACAGCTTCTTCTTCTTATGGATCTGGGTTTCGATTGATATCGCTTCTTATGTAAATCAATGAAGATGGAGCTGAATCACTCAACAATCGATTCAATCGCTGCTTATTCAGGGAACCCAGAAATCCATATTTTGGATTCAATCGAACCCTAATTCCCAATCATTTCAGTTTTTTTAATAAAAATTAAATTAAAAATGAAATTTTTGTCAAAAAAAATAAAAAGTTACATGGACTAATAGTGTGTAAGCCACTAAATGCCACATAAATATAAGACTTAAATATATGTTACTCCTACGTACAAATATGCTCATTATCCATTTACCCTCTGCAAAAAAAACTTTTAAAATAAACCTAGCAAATATAAAGTGTTTCTAGTTATCCTCTGCTGCTAGTTTTAGCTAACAGCGTTAAGTCTATGCTGACTTGGCTGCCATTTGCAGGGCGTAACTAGAAACACTTAATATTTGCATGGGCAACTAGAAATACTTAATATTTGCATGGGGTAACTAGATCCCAAATGACAGCCAAGTCAGCATAGACTTAATGCTGTTAGCTAAAACTAACTGTAGGGGTAACTAGAAACACTTAATATTTGCAAGGTTTATTTTAGGCTTAAATATGTTTTAGGCCCCTGCAAATATAGCGTGTTTTGGTTTAAACCCCTGCAATAAATTTTTTTAGTAAAAAATCCCTGCAAAATCGACTTTTTTGAAATAGACCCTTCTGTTAGTCAAACGTTACAAAAAAACACATTTGACTAAATTATTTGGCATCCACATCATCATCTCTCTCAACTTCATCTCTCTTAATCTCCCCTCAAAACCAAGTGGTTGTGGTGTCGGTGAGAGAGAGAGAGAGAGAGAGAGAGAGAGAGAGGAGAGTGGTTGTGGTGGTGGTGTGGTGGTTGTGGTGTGGGTGAGAGAGAAAAGAGAGTGGTGGTGGTGGTGTGGTGGTTGTGTGGGTGGGAGAGAGGGAGAGAAGAGAGAAGAGAGTGGAGAAGAAAGGGAATAATAGAAAGTAATGAAAAATAAAAAATAATGAGTTGGCATGCCAAGTAAGACTTTAAAAAAATAAAAATGAATATTGAACGACACATAAGTATTCTGTCAGCCAAGTCAACATTTTTTTAACAGACCACTAACAGAAGGGCCTAAATCAAAAAGTTGTATTTTGCAATGAGCTTTTAAAAAAAAAATTGCAGGGTGCTAAACCAAAACACACTATATTTGCAGGGGTCTCAAACATATTTAAGTATTTATTTTAAAAGTTTTTTTTTGCAAGGGGGTAAATGGATAATGAGCATATTTGCAGGGGGTAACATATATTTAAGCCTAAATATAAAAAAGCCACATAAGCACATTAAAGCTAGCTTGGCGTTTTTGTAATGGGGTTAAAAAAAACTGTTAAAAGGGTAATGACGCAACGTTTTTAAAACTTAAGGACCTAATCGTTACAAAAAAATGTTAAGGGACCTATTCGTTATCTGAAAATAAGTTAAGGGACCTCGAAAGATATTTTGCCTATAAAATTTGATTTTTCTTATAAAAATTGTATTCTTTTTTAGTCCCTCTTGAATTCTTGTGTCAATTATTTTTGCTAAAAAACTAAATTGCCATTATTATTAGATCATATGCTAGGGGATTGCATATATCATTCAGCTTGATGGCTTTACTTTTCAACATATTTTTTTTCTTACGAAACTTTTGAACTTCTTAGAAGCCACTCCTTTGAAAAATTGCAGACTTTATTAAAAAATAAGGAATAACATATAAGTTTATTAAAAAACATGTTATAATTGATAGCAGATATAAACCAACAATATAAATTTAAAGTATTTAATAAAATTATCAATTGAACTAATTAAGTTTTAAATATAAATGACACAATGAGCATTTTTAATTCATGCTTAAAAAATAGGGACAAGATAGACAAGTTACAACCTAAGAGGGAGAAATATTTAGATGGATAATATTATTTACCCCCCCCCCCCCCGGCGCAAATACAAGAGACAAGATAGACGTTACAAATTTTGTAATTTTTTATTGTATAAGCCCGGAACCTCATAGTTGTGTTTGTGAGTTTCAAGTAGCATTTGTCACTCTGTCTAGAAAAAAACACAATTATGTTTTCACGTAATAAATATGATCATATTACTATATTAGTGGTCTAGAAAAAAAAACACAATTATCTTTTCACGTAATACCCCATACCCCCATAATTGACCAAACGGACGAAATTACCTATAAATCAAAAAAATTTCCAGAATTACGTCATAATGAGATAAATTTGGAACTCAGTTTTTTTGGATTTCTGGATTTACCTCATTTTAGTGTATTTCTGGAATGTTAACTGTGTTCCGGAATTACACTAAAATGCGGTAAATCCGGAAATCCATGGAAAATGGCTTCCGGAAGTATGTTAAAAGAGGTATTTTCGGAATTTCCAAAAAAATGGCTTTCGAAATTATGTTAAAAAGGGTTATTTCCGGAATGGACTTTTACCCACGGTTTTGTCCGTAGGTAAAAGGTTGTTATCAAAAAGATAGACTTTTACCCACAGTTTGGTCTGTAGGTAAAATGTTTTTATCAAAACATTGGACTTTTACCCACGGTTTTGTCCTTAGGTAAAAAAAAAATTCCAAATTTTTTCTTCCCGGAAGTATGGTATTTCCGGAGACCAACATCACCGCCACAACAGCATCTGCATTCACTCCATTTACCTGCAACTTCATATCCTTCTCTTTAACCCACGAAGGATATTCACCCTCGGCGGTAGCGATGGTGAATTCATCGGAAATCGGAGGAACCACTTGAACAAGCAAATTTGTCACCAACGATATCACTTTTCCAAGTCCACTCGATATTAGACGTTTCACAATGCTATTGGTACCTCCTATACCATGCTTATTTCTGGATTCACCATTACAGCACTCGGCCATATTCTCAAATTAGAGCTTAGACTTCTAGTATAGTTACCTTTCCCTGCAACCCTGTAGCAATCTGTCTTGACATTGCATAATATACTTCCGGAATTATGCCAAAACACATAATTTCGGAAGCCAATTTTTTGACTTCCGGAATTATGTGTTTTGACATAATTCCGGAAATTTTTTATACCCCATTTATCGGAATTACCTCAAAAGAGGATAATTCCGGAAGCCAATTTGGCTTCTGGAAATACCTCTTTTGAGGTGATTTCGGAAAACCCCAAAAAATTGGCTTTCGAAATTATCCTCTTTTGAGGTAATTCCGAAAATTTTTAAAAAAAAATCAATTTTCTTTTAATATTTTGAGAGGTATTTTAGAGATTTAGATAATTATGGGGGTATAGGGGAGAAAGGGGGGGTTAGAAAAGAAAAAACCCATTTACATTTTGCACCGTTGTCTAAATGCCGGAATCTCTTACCATTGGGAATCCCGTCTCTTCTTTAGTTCTTTTGCAATTTGTACGCATTCATTTGTTAGTCTTGAGCATCTTTTTTGGGTGAACTTAGTCTTGAGGTTCCGGTTTAAATATTTATTTGTTTAATGAGTAAGAGAATAAGCAGGTTGAAAATAATTAAGGAAATATGCCATGTGCATGCACATGTAACATGTAGGATGTAGTTATGATTGAACTGTGAGGATGAATGCAAGATTCGTGTGTTTTATCTTGATTCGCAAACATGCTACATTTGAGAGATGACCCATATACTCGGTGCTTAAGGTTTTGGGTGGATGTGTGGTGTGCAACTCTCCTGGTGACTCACGCTTGTGTTGGGAAAAACAACATAGAGAAATAAGATCAGCACAACCGGAGCACGAGAATTTAACGTGGAAAACTCCAAAACCGGATAAAAACTACGAACTATTGTCCAATGACAACCAAAGAATAACACTATGTGAAAATTGTTACAACACATAGACCTCTCTCAAGCACCCCATGACCCCAGTACACCCACACCCTCGAAAGAAAATATTTAACTACTGTTTACCATGTTTTTTGGTAAACACCGTTAGTTACAAATTAATGTTGCTTGCAGGATCAACTAGAACCTAGAACATTTGCGTTAAAGTTTTTCCAGAAATTATGAGTGTTATTGCGGTTTAAACTTGAAAATATGAAAATAATCGTCGAAGTTATCTCCAGAATGGAGGGAGGATTCTGAATAGAAGTCGAAGCGAAAACAAATAAAATGCAGAAGGGAGGATTCTGAATAGAAGTCGAAAAGAAAACAAATAAAATGCAAAAAACTTAAGAAAGTAAAAGTGGAATTGCATTAATTGTAAAGAGAATGGTGCACAAGTTCATACATTGTTCTCTGACTCGTTTTCTCTGTGATGTTGGAAGTTTGATGAGTTTCAGAATTCTGTATGTGAGTTTGTGACCCGTTTTTCCTATGAAAAACTACTATTTATACAAGGAGGGAAACACAATAACTAACTAACTAATTGTACATAGAATTTAAAAAATGGTAACTACCATGTCTTCGACTACAATAACTGCAATGGCAACTGTCATGTCTTCGACCACAATAACTGCAATGGTAATTCAACAACGAGCACTTGACTTCTGATCTATCACTAACTTTCTTCTCGTCGAACCATTGGCTTCAATTCTTCAATTTCCACTAAGTTAAGCACTGCGTCGAACCTTCTTGAGAAAACTCCTCACTGTCGAAATCAACACCTTTCCTCTTGAAATTAGCAAGTCAAACCTCGTTGACTGCATTTAATTGAGCCTGTCGAAAATGCAGGCTAACACTGGTGCATTTTGTAAAGGAGAACTTGAGCCTATTATATAGTATTGGTCTCTCTCTTCCTTCACAAAACTAAACAATGTGGGACTTTTTCATTATGCTCAATTTCAATCAACTCCAACAGCTTGGTGGTTCTGGTCGTTGGCTCGTTGTTTGCTCGTGGTGCTCCCCACACTCCCCAACAAACCTAAAGCATCACTCACAGGCAAGAAATTGGATGAAAAACACATACCATGGTGATGGAGAAAACAGATTTGGTAGCTCATAAGCTTTCCCATGTACGCTTAAAAAATGGGAATATCCATTTTCCTAAGGTCTTTCTTGGTGACGACATTTTCAATGATCTTTGGTTATGTGTATTTTGGAAATTTTAATGTGTTATATGTGTACTTAGAATCTTATGTTGGGATTTATTAAAGGTTTTGGATTGGGGTAAAACAAAAAATAAGAACCTGACCCTAGGAGGGTCTCACAAGGACGACTTGCAAGTGTAATATCGTTGCAATGCTGGTGATGTAGTTCGGAGCTACCTCAATGTGCGTGAAACTTTGACACATGGGGTCGCATCACCATCGTGGCACGAGTGTTAAGAGTCGTCGAACACATGTTTTGTCGTAAACAGTGTGGGGTGATGCATATTAGCTCACCCGATTGCTATGCAACATATATGTCAAAAAATGGCAAAACGATGAGGTGAAAATTCTATTGCATTTTGTTTCGCTCTGTTAAGCATCTTTAGACTTTGTTCAAATTAAAACATTTAAAGGCCGAGTACTGATAAACAGTACGAAACGAAAACAACGAAATAGTGAAATTAAAATGCAGGGAAGCATAAAAGATTATAATTGAGGGATCATACTTTTCTTCTAGTACCGAGAAGCAATTTCCTTAAAAGCCTTAGAATTTCTCAAATGTAGCATGTTTGCGAATCAAGAGAGAGAGAACACACGAATCTTGCATTCATCCTCTCAGTTCAATCATAACTACATCCAACATGTTATTTAGTTCTATCCTCGTCGATTTAGAACTAACCACTAATACTTGAATTCTTAACAATTTTCTTCTCAAGTGTAAGTCACCCACATTACTAGACTTGATCTAAACCAGGATCAACTTCCTGTTTGAAAAGGCGATAAAATAACACTATTTTTTAGTAGTTTTCATGGTGAAGGATGTGTTGCGGTGCAAGCGACAAAAGTGAAGTCAACAATAAAATTTGATTCCTTGCTTCAAAAAAAAAACATTTGATTCCAAACCACTTTATATTAGAAATTATAAGCTTTATATTTTTCATATAGAATATGATTGTACTATATAAATATTGACATATCCAATAATTATTTAAAATGTTTGAGTCTATTTTTTTGGTAGAAAAATGTTTTTTTATCAAACAGAAAAATGTTTAGTCTTTGTAGATAGACAATAGTCGTGAAATGTTTTTACTTTAGAAAACTAGATAGGAATATGCTCAATATTCCAAATACACTGTTGTCGAGGACAGAAAAGAGGAGAAGAAAGAGTTCAAAAGTGTTTGATACTTTTTTTTTTGAAACAAGTGTCGATACTTTTTTGTATAAAGTCACTTTTGAAGGATTTGAATTGAAATTTGAATTTAATATAAAGTAAAAGTAGAGGTATCTATAGATGTTTTAAAATAAAATGTAAGTTTGAATTTTGTAAGTGTAAAAACTGAAATGCTTAGAGGCGAAAATATATTAATATTTTTAATCATCCAAAAATCATAAAGTGAAATCGAACCATGTTAAGATAACTTTTGTAAAATAAGAAATCATTTGAAGACAAAATAAAAAATAAAAAAGGAAATATATAGAAATCTAAAATCTAAGATAAAAATAAAAATAAAAATAAAAATAAAAACAGATAAAAAAATGTATGATTCAACCTAGAAATAATATATACTAGCTTCATTACCCGTGTGATGTACGGGGTGAGCTAGTATCGATGGATATAAATACACTACATCATTATTTGTTAATTATAAGTATAATTAGGATTCAATGAGAACATATAAAAGTACATTACAAATTAAAGTTAAGAGTTTTATATATTTATAAAGCATATTTGATCAAAATATATTTAGAAAGCACATTAAAAACTTATAGACATGATATTCATAGTAACGAAAAGACAACTGAATACATAATCATAACCCATTTCAGATAACCCAATACCCGAGACTATCACTCTTCATCATTTTCTTTCATTCCCTTTCCTCATCTATCCTTTTATTATCTCTATGTCCCGCACCAAAACAAAACTTCCCTACTCTTCAATTATTTCATTTCCCTTTCTTCACAATTACATAGTAAAATAAATTTCATATAACGAAATATAAAGTAATAGATGATTAATTTCCCCCAGTATTTATTCTCCATTTCTCCCATTTTGCTTCTCAGTATTTCTTCATTCTTTGTAACACTGAGGGAGAATTAGAGACGAGGGAGACTTAGAGAGTGAGGGAGGGAGGGAAGAGAGAGAATTAGAGACGAGGGAGAATTAGAGAGTGAGGGAGGGAAGAGAGGAGAAAGGGAGAGAAAAGGACAGGGACTGAGTGAAAGGTGTTTCACATTCAGGGAGAGAGAGAAAAGTAAGTAAAGCTGTTATGCATCAAAAGTTAGTGTTGAATTGACGAAAATGCCCTTGAAAGTTTGGGGCCATATTTGGCCTCAAGCTGCATCCATTTAAAAGGTAGGATAATTTTTTTTTCTTTACCAAAAAAATATGAGTAAACAATCATTTTTGTCCTAAAATATATGAAATATTTTGAAATACATAGTTACTTGAGGATGTGTAATTAGAAAATTGTATTCATGCGCTAATAAGACGAATTAAAAAAAATGTACTTGATCGAGTTACATTTCATGAAATGGTTTTTGAAATTTGTAACAGAATTTATGATACGGTTTAGTTTACTAAGCAAGATGAATGTTACAGACCTGAAATTTTTTATTTTTTTCTACATTACTCCTTAAAGTCTATAAATTTAAAAAAATTAAGACATTAATGATTTGAATGAATCTAATATGACTCGTTATTAGGATTATTCGTATGCTATTGAAATCTGTCATTGAACTATTTTTTTGTTAACAAAATTAGATGAACATTTAGTAAAAGTTACATCAATAAGTTTCATTTAAAATTTTAAAATATTTGGATATAAATAAACAAATACACTCGTATTTCAAAATATATATTTAAAAATATATAGATAGTGCAATGATGGTTAGTGAAATGATGGTTTGGAAGGAAAGATAGGGGTATGGGAGGGAAATGGAAAAAAATGCTATAGGTGCATGTGCAAGTATGTTTTGCGAAACCTGTTTTTGTTTACACCGATGGCTTAAAACATTTGCCGAAAATGGAACCAACATTAATAAGAAGAGATTGCATAAACATCTTCGAATCTGCTTTTCTTTAATGAGTTTAATCCATAAGTATATTTTTCACTAATAAATTTGGTCTTAATACATGTGTTTTGTATGTTAATCAATTTAATCTCACAAATTTTATAAAAAGACATGTATTAAGAGTAATGACTTCTTCTCACATATTTAAGAGTAATGTTATTTACTCAAAATATTTTAACAAAAAATAACCAAAAACCAAGTTACAATACCGATTAACCAAGTTTTATAGGCCAAACCAACCTGCTTTTTCACAGTTTTTAATTAATGGCTTAGAAAACTGTGAAAAAACAAGTTGGTTAATGACATATAAAACTTGGTTAATTAAAAGTGTTGTTAATTAATTTTTAGTTATTTTTGACTAGAATATTTTGGGTAAATAACGTTACTCCATATTTTTAATGACTAAAATAGTAATTTTTTACTTAAAGAAATAATAAACGTGGTTTTGTTCTAAAAAATACAATGACAGTGACAGACATTATCACATTACGTTTTCCCCACCCATCTTTCTGTACCTTTTCTCAAATTGCGATTAGACACACATGCACATGATACAAAATGAGAGAAAGGATATTCAGAAAGCAAGTTGGACCCGCCACGCGTAATGATTTGATTGGTGAATATTACATAGACGAGAAAAAGTTCCGATATATCTATATCCAAAAACGTCTTCAACTTCATCGTCCCAACGAAGCCTCCTCTCCCTGTATATTCCTTCGCACTTTTCTTCTCCGCTTGCGTGTGTATGTGTGTATGCGCTGTCAATTATATAAATACACGCATACACACACATCTTTTTCCACGTTCTTTATCTTTTTGCGCTGCAATTCGCTGAATCCCTAACTGGTCTCGATCCGATTCAGCCTTCAATTATGGACCATTTAGTCAACGACGTTCTCGGTGGTGCTAACGGTGCACTTCAAAACGCCGAGAAGCTCATTATCGATACTGACCCTGGGATCGGTTAGTTTCAATTTTCGCCTTTAATCATTTCTATTTTACGCCAAATGCAACAATTTACAGTAACTCCAAATAATTATATAATATAGTGTGTATGATATAGTTGACTTGTGAATTTGGATGCTTAATTTGATTGTAATTGGTCTGTTTAGATTAGAGATGAGGTAATTATATTGCAACTCTCGCCTTTAATCATTTCAGTTGTTGGCACTAAATCTGAACCTTACGTTGCCAAAATGCAACAATTTACAGAACTACATATCTGCGATGTAATATAGTGTGTATTATATAGTTGACTTGTGGATTTGGATTGTTAATTTGATTGCAATTGGTCTGTTTTTGTGATAGTTTAGATTAGAGATGAGGTAATTGTATTGCTGTTTAATTAAATTTGATCTTTGAAGTTCCTTACATTGATATCGGGATGTGCGTGTCTCTGTGGTTGAAAATTAAAATATAATTTTACTTGATTAGTATGTTTTCCCGTGACTATAGAGCTATAAAGCAGTGACACAGACATAAACACCAGACATTGACACTTAGTTGCTGATAATAATTTGAGAAAAATGAAGTAATTAAAGCGTTGAACACCAAACATGTCTTCGATCTGAAATGTCGATGCTACATAGGTCTTTGTTTGTGAATGGAGATTTTGTTGGTTAAATAGGAATGCAATTCTGTGATTCTGCAGATGATAGCATGGCGATCTTGATGGCATTTCATTGTCCAGAGGTGGAGGTGCTGGGTTTGACATCAGTTTTTGGGAATGCTGCTACTGAAGATGCTACACGAAATGCCTTGCTTTTGGTATGTGCTTCAAAAATCCCATTACTCTTTTTGGCCATGGACCTTTTGAATCTGAGATATTCCATGTCATATCATGTTTTTGGAACCTCTTCTTGATTGTGTTTTGAATGTGCAAAAAGGATAGTGTGAGATCGCAGGCCGTCACAATGTTCCGGTTGCAGAGGGCAGTCTTGAGCCATTGAAGGTATCTATTTGAATGTGTAGTTTTGTGCTTCTCCAGTATCAACAATTTAGTCAAATTAAGTTTTATTTAGATGTATTTGCACCCTTTTCTTGTCTTATCTTTCTGGGCACATGCCTCTGTTGTCTGCACAGGGCATGGCATGTTTCTGCCCCACCTCAACCCTTTTGATTTTACTATGTCTTTCTATTATTAATTATGCTGTGTTCTCTGGAAAAGGGTGGACGACCTCGCGTTGCTGATTTTGTTCATGGTAAAGATGGACTGGGAAACATATTCCTACCTGAACCTAAAGCTAAGAAAATTGACAAGAGTGCTAGTGAATTTTTAGTAGAGAAAGTCTCAGAATACCCTGGTGAAGTAACCGTTCTAGCACTTGGACCACTCACAAACTTAGCTCTAGTAAGTTGCGCATTTCTGCTTGTAACTTATGAATTATGATTCTGGCCTTTGTAAATTATAACTTCAAATCACAGTTGCAGACATTTTTGATCTGATAATTTAGCTTACATTATTAGGCAATCAAAAGAGATTCTTCTTTTGCGAGCAAGGTGAAGAGAATAGTTGTACTTGGTGGTTCATTCTTTGCCTTGGGAAATGTCAACCCCGCTGCAGAAGCAAATGTAAGTTGTGAATTTCTGTTTGTCATCTTTCCTGCAATAAGAAAAAGCTACAGACTCTAATTTGCTTTGGGCTTTTCCATTGATGTTTTATAAGTTTCACCTGTTTGTAAAAATATGTCGCAGGAAATTTTCATATCCAATGTTGAGCTCCTTGATAAGCTTTATCATAACAGGAATTATTTATTTACTCTTATGTGAAACATTAATTTAGTTATCAACTTGTGCAATTATGTCCCAGGGTAGTAGTATCTTCCATTATTTTCTTTACACAAAGTAAACAGCTTGCAAATGTTTTACATTATTTCTGTAGCAATTCCTAATAGTTGATAAATAAGTGCCCCTTTTTGACTTCTTGAGATTGAGGACTATTATTGAAGGGATTATTTTTAGGCTTATCTTAATGATCTGATCTCAAATCATATTGGTCCTAATCCTCATGACTGTTCTTCAACTTGCAGATCTATGGAGACCCAGAAGCAGCAGATACTGTGTTTACCTCTGGTGCAAATATTGTTATTGTTGGAATAAACATCACCACCCAAGTCAAATTGACAGGTTGGGTTATATTCCTAATTGGCCCTGATTTCTTACCTTAAGCTATTTGTTGTTATTCTAGATCAGGCATTAGAATGTGAATACTTTCTGTTTGTTTCAGATGACGATCTCCTTGAACTGAAGGAATCCAAAGGAAAGCATGCTCCTCTCTTGAGTGAGATGTGCAAATTCTATAGGGATTGGCATGTAAAATCTGATGGTGTATACGGTAATTTTACATGTTACTTTTATGTCTTAAGTTACGCTGTTAAATGTTAAAGGTCATGGAAATGATCATTTGATTTCTTATTTCAGGAATTTTCCTGCACGACCCTGTTAGTTTTGTGGCAGTTGTGCGTCCGGATCTTTTCACATACAAGAAGGGGGTAGTGAGGGTAGAGACACAAGGCATCTGTGTTGGGCATACACTTATGGACCAAGGATTAAAAATGTTTGTCCAAAATTGAAAACATCTTTTTTCTTTGTGCCAATAATTTTATTATCAACGTAGTAATTGGGTTCATTTCATGCAGATGGAACACGAGCAACCCATGGACAGGTTATTCTCCAGTGTCAGTTGCTTGGACTGTGAATGTTGATGGAGTTCTTAATTATATTAAGGAGCTGTTGATGAAACCATGAACTATAGGCATTCATATCACACTTCTGACCGATATCAAAGCTTCGGAAAGTGATGGCATGATAGCTTCTTAATTGCAAAAAGTCATGTATAAGGCCACTCTCTTTTTCTTTATGGTATTTAAGGTCAATATTATCTCTTTATTTCACTCATTGTCAACCAGAACTTTTTGGGTATCAAGGTTTCACAAAGGTTCCCCTAAAGTCGATATCATCATATCATATATAATTCCCTTGCTCCGTTTAATCTAAAAGTTCTTGTACCGATTAAATTCTCTTTACAATAAATAATTTATATTTGAATTTCAGTATTCAGTACTCGTATTTGAGAAGTAAAGAATCATTCTTTATGTTTCCAATTCTGAAGCCTTTTATGCTAGCTAGGTTTCCAAATAATATCTATAAAAGCATCACAATTTAGTACAAATATAAAAGTAGGAATGAACGAGAAAAACCAACGTCTTTTGACTGGTCAACGTCCTTTATAACAATACAAAGGGGGTCATGGATGCAGAGTAGGGGTGTTCAAAACCGAACCAAACCAATAGAAAATCGCAAACCGAATCAAATCAAACCGAAAATCGCAAAAAACCGCTTCTTATTGGTTTAGTTCGGTTCTTTTTTTCATTGCACCGCGCGGTTTGGTTTGGTTCGCGGTTTTGATTATAGAAACCGAACCGAACCAAACCAAACCGCAAGTAACATTAAGACTTATTGATTTACAACATTCCTTACTAACTTAATAGCCCAAATACAACTAAAACCCAACTCTCACTCACTTACTAGTCCAAATACAAGTAATTCTTTGACTCACTTACAAACAATCCATATTGTTGTGCTATATTTAAAAATTACAATAAAATATTTAATTCAAATTCTTTTAAACATTGTCTTATCTATCTTAAAAAAATTAAAAGAGCGTAATTTATATACTATATATATTTGAGTAGATTTTTTCTTAAAGATTTATGTTAGCCATTTTTTATGTTAGTTAATTTTAACTTCGTTTTAAATTAAGTTTTGTCTTGAAAAAAACCGAACCAACCGAACCAATCCAAACTGCATTAGTTTGGTTTGGTTTGGTTCGGTTTTATTTTAAGAAGTCAACCAAACCGAACCAAACCAAACCGCATGTAGTTTTACCTTCCGGTCACTTTCTTACATTAGGAACGAGCAAAACCAACGTTTTTTGACTAGTCAATATTCTTTATAACAATACAAAGGGGTTATAGATGTAGTCACTTTCTTACATTTCGTACATATTTCTTTGTATTATTTAACAATTTTTTAGAATAAAGGCTAAATTATAGTTTTGGTCCCCCTATTTTCAAAAATTCAGACATTTGGTCCCCCTATTTTAAAACTCAGACATTTGGTCCCCCAATTTTAAAAAATCAAATACATTTAGTCCAAAGAGGGACCAAATGTCTTTGATTTTTTAAAATTGGGGGACCAAATGTCTTTGATTTTTTAAAATTGAGGGACCAAATGTCTTTGATTATTAGCCATAAAAAACTGAAAATTCCTTTTGGGACTAAATGTCTTTGATTTTTTAAAATTGGGGGACCAAATGTCTGAGTTTTAAAATAAGGGGACCAAATGTCTGAATTTTTGAAAATAGGGGGATCAAAACTATAATTTAGCCTAGAATAAAAGAGCTGAAAGAAAGTTACCAAAGTGTTAATATCCTCTCCTTAGAATAAAGAGCATCACTACCAGTCTACCACTATTTAGTACAAAGAAAGTTGTCAAAGGGGTTATGGATGTAGTGACTTTCTTAAATTTCATACTATTTAGCAATTTTCTAGAATAAAAGAGCTGAAAGAAAGTTACTAAAGTATTGATAAATAATATTAAGGGGAAAACATGAAGAAAAAAATCTAACTTGTAGCGACCGAAAAATTCGGAGGATCTCTCGCGTTCAATGAAGTCGCCATCAATGTTTAATTATTAGGGAAAACATTCAAAAATCCCTTTGAAAACGAAAATGGTTTTGAAAACCAGATTTTAGGTTCGGGAGTCGATTATGCGTGGGGAAGGTATTAGCACCCCACAGCATCCTTCCGAAAAAGGTTACCTCCAATTAATTGTGCAAAACTATATTAACTTTTAAAAATAATTATTTCCCTTTTATTAAAATAATGAATTGAAAAAACTTAACGAAAATAAATGTTTTTGTATTTTTATTGAAAGTTAAAAAAGACACGTTTTAGAAAAGACTAGAAAAAAGGTTTTTTATTATTGCGCTTGACAGATGTGGGCCCCCATCTGCTCCTACGTATCTCCGGGTAGAGAATCAAAGGCTACATAGTTCTTGGTAAAAAAATATTTGTGTGTTGGGTATTTTTTATTATTGAGAAAATAATTTTGATCAATTAAAGAAGACAAAACATAATAAGTTGTTAAACAGAAATACGAGAAGTACAATTAGTTGTGGGATGTAGTATTATTAAAAGAGGGGTGCGACTAGTAGTGCAGCCCGGTTCACGTTTTTTGGATTTGAAAACTGGCCCGCGAATTGGGCTCATCCAGGGGGTACTGTATGATTAAACGCAGGGGTCTAATTAGCTGCAGAGGGTTGTATTAGAAAACAAAATGGGTGCGCATAGCAGAGCCCAGTTTCAGTTTCAGACTTACTAACCCACGAAATGTGGGCTTTCCAGGGGGGTGTATGACTTAAAACAAAGAGTGTAATTAGTAGGGAGAGAGAAAATTTTCCGTTCTTTCCTCTTTTCACAGCGCCGCACACAGGTCTAAAAGGGAGAGAGAAAATTTCATGGAGAAAGAGAGAGAGATATTTTCGGAGAGAGAAACATGACGAATGAGAGAGAAAGAGAGACGGTGAGGGAAAGGAATGAGGGAGAGATCGACGACGAGGGGTGAGGTCGCCATACCTGCGAAGTTTGCGACAGGGACGACGAAGCATACGGCGGTGCGAGGGCGCACCCGGTGGTTCTGGTGGCTGTTTACAGTGGTGGTGGTGGTGGTGGTTGTTTGCGATGGTGGTGCGACGGTAGAGAGAAGGGCACGGTTGGGTCGTGAATAGTGGTGAGATTGGTCGTCGTCGGAGGGAAAGCCATGGTGTGGCGCCGGTGACGGTGAGAGAGAGAGAGAGAGAGAGAGAGAGAGAGAGAGAGAGAGAGAGAGAGAGAGAGAGAGAGAGAGAGAGAGAGAGAGAGAGAGAGAGAGAGCTAGGTGAAGTGCGACGGAGGAAGGAAGGAAAAAGGGAAGACAAAGGTGGTGTACTGGTGGTTTCGCCGGAGGAGACGACCGGAGGCGTTGACGGCGAGCGTTTCACGGCGGGGGAGCGCTGGCTACGGTGGTTGTGGTACACGAGGTGAGAGATAGAGAGAACGATGGGGAAGGGCGCGAGAGAAGGGTGGTTTTCGTGGTGGCTTACGGTGGTTCTCGCAGTGGCTTACGGTGGTGGTTTTAAGGTTGGAGTGTCGGTTCACTAGGGGACCAAACTTCAGATTTAGTTTTTATGAGCAGGCATACAGAGCTAACATGGAGGTTGGCTTTCTTGATCATGCTGCACGATGCTATTTGTTACTCTTGTTAGGCTATACCATTTTTGCCGACAAGAGTCACACATATGTGCCCGTCAAGTGGGTCACTCTTATTGCGGATTTTGAGCATTGTGGCCAGTGGGCTTGGGGTCCAGCTGCTTTGGCCATTCTGAACGAGCAGCTCAACGACGCTTGTTTTTGGGAGACATCGCAGATTGGCGGATACGCTTCTCTGCTACAGGTAATAATTAATTACTTTTTTTTACCGATAATTAATTACTTTTATTTATATAATTACATATTTATTTATTTATTCATTTTTTTATTTCGGTGTTGGATTTATGAGTACTTCCCCACCATCGTGGTGCGCAAAGACTTTGGTGCGTCTGAGCGTCCACGTTGCAGCAGGTGGGGGAATCAAAAGTGCGACATTGTCAAGCTTATAGATTTTCGGGGGCGGCAGGATGAGTTAGGACGGGAGGAGGTCATATGGAGGCCTTGGGAGGACCACAGAGAGTACACACCATTTTCACATATTTCCATCATCGTGCCATATATGCTAGACAGGGTCCGGTGGCAGCTTGGATACATCCAGCAGATCTCTGGCCCGCCTCTTTTGGTTGGTTCCTCACGTCCATCTACAGCGGACATTTTACAGCAGTGGTTGTTCTACGCTGGCCCAGCGCGGACTTGCAGGAACACTTCTAGACGGACCCTCCTGTCGGGTGAGTGCGACCAGGATTACCTACCATGGTACTTAGAGGTGTCCATTCCCCGTCTCACTCCGACGCTGCCTCCACCTCCAAAGCATGTACCAGATCAGGACCCAGCAGCTGAGGATATTGGTCCACGGACCATGGAG
The DNA here is from genome assembly GCA_039519185.1 of Astragalus membranaceus. Lineage (NCBI taxonomy): Eukaryota > Viridiplantae > Streptophyta > Magnoliopsida > Fabales > Fabaceae > Astragalus > Astragalus membranaceus. The sequence continues at coordinate 159,177,790 of CM076854.1, read as the reverse complement.
GATAGGCTCTAGACTATAGCTGGACATATCCGTTATGTCATGGGACTCGAGGGCCTTCCAGATGAGGCATATGAGAGACTCTTGCGTGCTTTAGCTGATTGTGACATTGACTTGTAGTTGTTTTTTTTCCCGTACTTTTTATGGTATTTGTACTGTACTCGTATATTTTTTATGGTATTTCATATATTATCGTAGTTTAGCGAATATCGTTATTTATCGTAATAATTTTAATTTTTTAATAAAAAAAGGTTTTTGAAAAAAGTTCCAGAAATACAGGCATTTTCGAAAAGCATTTTTTTAAACTTTTCGAAAACACCTCAAAACAGGGTATTTTCAGAAGCCATTTTGACTTCCGAACATACCCCGTTTCGATGTGTTCCCGAAAAGTTTAAAAAAATGCTTTCCGAAAATGCCTCTATTTCCAGAAATTGTTTAAAAAAGTTTTTTTTATTAAAAATTCGAGGCATTTCGAGGATTTACATTAAAATAGGGGTATAGGGTAGAAGAGGAGGTTATTATGAAATATAAAACCCAAAATCATGGTGTTAATAATTCAATGTGACGAAAAAGAAAGAAAGAAAGAAAATATTGCAGATGGAACGTGATTAAACGTAACAGAGTAAAAAGAATGGGGAATAAAGAAAAAGTGAGATAATAATAAATAAACACAATAAAGGACCATTTGACTGACAAAAAAAGAAGAACACAACGTAAATAAAAACGAACCAATGTAGGTAGAAAAGTAAAACTTTTTACAGATATAAAAAAAAAAAAAAAGCAAAAGTAAAAATAAAATACTGTTAAGAAAAAAACAAAAGCAATAATACAAATAACACACGTACCAATGTAGTCGGTGAGGACTCTACCATCGGAGAAACGACCGGCGGGCTTGCCGGAGAAGGTGAGGCCATAAGGATATTTCCATGAACTAGCTAAGCCTTTTCTGATGTTGCCGGTGTCTGCATATGAATCCCCAAAAACGAACAATTTTCGTTGCTGCGGTTGTTTATGTTTTAGTATTGCCTCACCTTGCACCACCGCCCTTTGTCCTGTAATGTAATCTAAATAAATAAGAAAAAGATATATTATATATTATTATTATATATATACCTGAGAGATGAAGAATTAGGAAAAGAGAGAGGAGGAGATAGAGGTGCTTAGTTGATTTCATCAGCATCGGAGTGAAATTTTAACAAAGTGTTGGTTTCGAGGGAGAGAGGCTACTTGTTATTTGCTGCTGCTAAAGCTTGCTTGCTTGAAAGTGTGTGTGTGTGTGTTTGTGTCTGTGTGGATAGACTTTTGTAGTGGAAACACAGGTGGACCGATCCATCAGTAATATCTGCTACTTGAATTGAAATTGCACCAGATAACCCTCTTCATTGTGGCTATGTGGCTTATCACTCACTATTCGTAGGTTTCGTCTCGTAACAAAAAGTGTTTCTGTTGCTGTTTTTAGTCTCTCACATTTCTTTAACCTATTTTTAGTATCCAGCTTTTATTTTGTTTCATCCGTTTTAACTCTCTATATCCCTTACCAAAAAAATCCTCTATATCTTTTAATAATGCTTTTTTGACCATTTACAAGTGCTATTAAAAATCGTCAAGCATTATTAAAAGTCATAAGAGACTAAAATTAATAAAAAAAATAAAATGTATGACTAAAATCAATGAAAAACTATACATTAATTACATATGATATGATTACTATATATGAGTCATAACCTACTCATTATAATTATAATAATTATAATAATATAAGTCAACAATTTTACAATGGAATATTAGTATTGAAACTAGCTCATAGATAAAAAACTAACTTATACCTGGGACTTCTTTCACACTCGTACTAACTTGGAATATTTTAACTCTATAGCAACTTAACTTTCTTGATGAAAGTCTGCTGGGATATATTTTAAAGGAAATCCACGCCAACAAAGCCATCTAAGATCTCTGGAAAGATAGTTGTAATTTCCATCAAGTTCTACGCCAGCAAGTTGAAGTAATCTAAGCTTATCCATCTTCTTCTCAAATGCTTTAGTTTTCAAATGAGTTGTTGAGTCCATTCAGGCATGTTTAAAGTCAGTCCCGTAACATCTACAGCTCTCTGTGAAACAAAATGAAAACAAAATTTTAGGACAGTAGTAAGGTTTTAAGCCCATATGGCCTGTCACTAGGAAACAAAAAACACAATGATTCACCATGAAGCTAATCGTCATACTTAATGAGAAAAATAAGACAACAACTGGGCCGTTGAGATAGCTGGTTCATGATATGCTATAAGAGATAGATATTTTTTAATCCCGGTACTTAATGATAGATATTTTTGTTAGACATATAATATAAAATTATTCATGTCTTCACAGCTTAGGCTATAGAGTATAGGCTATATTTTTGAATCCTGATACAGTGAAATAGGAACAGAGCACAACACATGCAATACTAAAAACAAAAAAGCACACATTAAGATCTTACAACATCTTTTGACAACACATCGATCACGCACATCTTGTAATGCCATAGCCTTCTTGGCTCCTTGCCTCCCTCTGTTGATTTCGTGCGGACGATCTCTCGTCCCAGGTCTCGCAGTAAATCATGCATTCCAATCTTGTTCTTCTTATCAATGGTTACAAGGCTTTGTTGTACAAGGATACTTATTCCGATTTCTGCATAATGCCCACAGTCTTTTAATATCTTAGTTACATCTTCCTGGTTCATCCCAATAAAGAAAAAAGCAATATCAAGGAATATTTCTTTCACATCATCATCGCTTAAACCATCAAAACTTATTCTGAGCTTCTCTAACGCCTTATTATTGGGAATGAGTTTGAGTTTCTTCCATACTCGTACTTAACAACATCTCTAGAAAGGTTAGCAAAAACCTTTGTAAGGACTTGGTTGCTTGAATGCATGCCAACTAAAAAGCTCAAGAGATCCATTGTCATCTGTTTCTTTCATTCTATACACATGGTCAACTTTAAGACTACTACGTAAATCACCATCTCTTGTTGTGATGATTATTCTACTTCCTTGACCAATCCATTCGTGACTTCCACATAGGGCCTTCAATTGGTCCAGTTTATTCACATCGTCTAGCACAAAGGATCCTATTCTGGCTAATTATATAACCATTGTAAAACATCTGAATAGCTGCACTCATATACATGCAAATAAATAATGAATTGCACGTATATATTACTTCTTTCTCTTTATTCTTTTTTACACCTGTGAGTTAATTGTGGCCCAGTTATCATTTTCATTTCAATCTAGATAAATAAAATTTACAATCTATTGAAAACAGATTTTTTTCATACAAGTTATAAAATATATTGTTGAGAGTCTCACATTGAACAATGATATGCCCTAATTAGGGATTATACGTGGGGGCATCCCCACCCCAAAAGCTATCTTTGGGGGTTGACATTGGCCCAATCTCAAATTCTAAGATAGTATTGGCGTCTATCTGAAATTTGTTGGGCCACATGTTGTCGGGTCACCCAATCACGCTTTAGATGTTCAGTTCTAGGTGTAAGGAGGTGTTGAGAGTCCCCATTGGATAGTAATATGGCCTGATTAGTGATTATAAATGGGGACCACTTTCACCACACAAACTAACTTTTAGGGTTGAGTTACACCAAATCTCAAATTCTATGATATAGCGCGATAGAAGTGACTGAAATATGTAATTGGTTTATCTGGTGCAAGCGAATTTACTATGGCATGAAACAAATTTTATAATTAAAATAGTAGGATTGGAGTCCTTTAAAGTGAGAGAGTACTCTTTGGAAATGAAGCGATAGGTGATGTGTAGATTCTTAAGTGAATGTTCTGGAAGGAATGGCTGCTGACTACCATATCTAAGGACTCATGATCGTTCGATCCAGTAGTCTTTGGCTAAAGTGCTCCCGGGGTCCCTTATCTTTATTTAAAGTAACGATTTGGTCCTTTATCTTTTTTTTGTCCCAAATCAGTCCTTTATGTTTTAAATTTTTGACACAAATCCTTTTCTGTCCCAAATCAGTCCTTTATGTTTCAAATTTTTAACACATAAATCCTTTTTTTGACACATAAATCAGCACTGTTAGCGGAAAAGGATTTATGTGTCAAAAATTTGAAAGATAAAGGACTTATTTGGGACAAAAAAAACATAAAGGACTAATTCGTTACTTTAAATAAAGATAAGGGACCCCGAGAGCACTTTAGCCGTAGTCTTTAGGTAACACCAATTCTGACCTGGCCAGCTTTGGGCCACCCAGAACAACCATTATTCAATATTTAAAAATTCTTCCTGAGCCATGTTAAAACCTCTTAGTTGTATCATATCGCTTATTTTCATCATGTGTATTCCTAGCTAATCGGTTTCATTAATCCTTGTATATTTTTCTTAAAAAATATCTAGTCTGAACAACTAAGAATTTGTTATATTACTTATGTCCAATAGTCAATTAAAATTATCATTTTGTGAGATTACAAAGTTTCGCAAAAAGAAAAAGTACTTTTGGAGACACATAGTTATTTGTAGGTGGGGAGTCTATTATTGATATTTCGAGGCGGGGAGCCTATTATTCATATGTACTGGCGGGGAGCTTATTTTCGTTCTGTAGTGTTACCCCTTATTTTATACATTTTACTTGATAAAACTATTATTTCCGTTGAAATTTAAAAAGTGTTATTTAGGTTTTTTTTTTAAATTTTTTTTTTGGTTAGGACAGGTTTTTTTTTGCCGCTTGAGTGAGTATAAAAAAATAAAGAAATAGTGACCCGTTACTCGACCTAATTATAAAGCACGCTATATATAGGAAGAGTACCATACCACCACTACCACAGTATTCTTTCCCACACACGAGAGAGAGAGAGAGAGAGAGAGAGAGAGAGAGTTGTTCAGTGTCATATCTTCTTGTTTTGAAGATCACTTCACTTTTTTCTGGGAGCTGCTTTACTAGTGGGTCAAGATCATCAAGAAACCATTGATGGTCTTCACTTCCTCAACATAAAAGTGAAAAAGCTTAAAATCAGAATGGGTTGGATGGTTTTACTTTCTCGTAATGCCTGAGAAACAATTCAAATCTCCTTCTAAACTCAGTTATTGTTATTGTTGGTGTTGAATCAAGAAGTTGTTCAAGAAACTTCTTTTTAATCTGTTTACGAGGTGAGTATTGATTAATTGCAGTTTTTCTATTCTATTCTTTTTAATCTGTTTATTGGTTTCTAATTTGTTTTTAACAATTAAACCTAAACAGTTTGGTCGGTGGGTCTCCAAACATTACACTCCTCTGGTTCTTGAATTGGTTCATGTGAAATTGTTAGCACCAGATTCTCGTCTCTCTCTCTCTCTCTCAGGTACGTAATTCCTAATTTCCTTTTAAATTCTTGATTCAATTCTTGATTTCCATTCCAAACCCTAGCGCAATTCTTGAATTTGGGTTCTTTTTATTTCTCTCTCTATCGACTAAGCTGCTCTCGATTATCATCTGCAGAGGGGATCTCTGAGCAGCTTCAATCGTCAAGAGTTTTATCAATGGCTGGTGATTGGAATTCCCCTTCCAAGGGGTTTTATATTGAATTCTGAGGAGTGAACTGAGAAACGACAGACCTTGTATCACCACCCAATGGGGTCGCAACTCAGTGACTTTACATCACTCTGAGTTTTCTTCAACAAAGGCTCGCCGTAATGGAATCACCATTTAACAATAATACTATGGGTCCCAATACATCAGGTCAGTTTTTTTTTTGATAAGAAGTTGTGATCTTTATAGCATGATCATTTGTTTCTCATGAAAGCAAGCCCCAAAAAGCCCAAAATTGAACAAGTCATTGTTTGATGCATATATCCTGTGATGTGTTTCAGATAGGATATGTTATATTAGGATCATGAATAGATGCTTTGTCTTGGGTAGAACCTTAGTGATAGTGTTGAAAGTGATTTATTCAATGAATTTTTATGTAACTGTACCTGTATATGAAAAACCAAAAGGTGAAAATTTCATCATAAACTCCATAGGGTAGGTAGGTAAAATGTTACTCTGCTTAAAAAGGGTAGGCCTAGGAATAACAGCAAATAGAACACATACAGAAAAAGGATCTCCAAGCCTAATGTCGTCCATTATATGATTATATCGTTTGAATTCAAGCCCAATATTTATTTCTAATGGCTAAATCTGATCATTTGACAAATCTGATAATTTGCTAAATGTTCCAAAGTTATGCCGACAATCATCCAGTATAATTATCGCAATCACAAATTTATTTACTAATAATTCATCTTTAACTTTGTTGCATTTTATCAAAAAGCTGAATCCTTCTTAACAACTTATCTGCTGCTGTATCTTGATAAATGTTGCCCTTATAGAGATACTAACTACTAACTGTAGCTGCTGTATCTTGCTGTTTGTAAATGCATTGCTTCATTTTCTCATTAGCTCAGTCTGTTGGTCGAGGTGATAACTATTTGTATACCATTGGATTGGTTAAGTAACGTCATACTATTTTTTGTTTAAGAATGATGGATAAGGACATTGATTTGCTCTCTGGCTGCTACATGTAGTATTATCTTAGTATACACTCCTCACTACCTTTGATTCAACATTAAATTTGTTAAGTGGGTGTTTCTCTTTTTGTTCAGGGGGTTTGGTGAGTTGATGGACTTGGAGAGCATTGAGTGTGTGTCAACCTCGGATGGCATGGATGAAGATGAGATCCGCACCTACCATAATCATCACTGGGTTATTGTACCGGAACCACAAAGAATGTCGATGCCAACACGCTGTATTACACAGGTTAGTTTAGTTTTTTCTTCTTTTATTTTTTGTTTTATTAGTATAATTATTCATTTCTTTTCAATCCTTTATCATTAGTCTCCTTTCTCAATTGTTTTTTTTTGTTAATTTGGTTTATATTTCCTTAGTTAGACTTAATTTAATGTGTACTTTAATTAGTTTCTATTTTTCATGTGATGTATTGCTTTGTTTGTGGGTGGTTAATTGCTTTCAAACAATCGATAATTTAGTCTCGAACTCGTAGAGAAAAAGAAAAACATAGCAATCGACACGCGATGCTCGTAAAACATAGCAGTCGACATAGCTAACTACGACACGTGACGTCATTAATATAGAACAACCGAATTAATTTAAAATCAAACTAATCTTTTGTGATGAAATGCGTAAACAAACGACACAAATAGCGTAACAAATTCGAAACTCTTTTTGCATACTCTTTTTAGCATGTCTTTGAAACTTTTTTCATATCATACTTTGACTTATATTTTTAGCATGTCTTTGAAACATTGTTCTTAGAACCTTTTTCATTCTTTTTTAGTTGAGATATTTCTCTTTTGTAAACTCAATGTATAGGATAAGTTTTTAATAAATAATTATGAAACTCATATTTGCATACCTTATTTTTAGGCCTTTTTTGGCTTTGAAATTTTTTCATTTGATAACACTTTGTCTAGGATAAGTTTTTGAGAAACCATTTAGGAAACTCATTTTTGCACTCTTTTGAACATGCCTTTGAAACTTTTTGCATATCATATTGTGAAAATATACTATCTCAAAAACCTTATTTCTAGGCATTTTTTTTAATCTTTTTTAGTTTTGAATATTTTCTTTTGAAAACTTTTTGTCTAGGATAAGTTTTTGAGACTCTTTTTTGCATATTATTTTATGAAAACACACTATCTTAAAAACCTTGTTCTTAGGTATTTTTTAACTTTGAAATTTTTTTCTTTTGAAAACACTTTGTCTAGGATAAGTTTGTGAGAAACCATTTATCAAACTCATTTTTGCATACTTTTTTGAACATGCCATTGAAACTATTTGCATATCATATTGTGAAAACATACTATCTCATTAACTTTATTCTTAGGTTTTTTTTTAATGTTTTATAATTTTGAACATTTTCTTTTGAAAACTCCTTGTCTAGGATAAGTTTTTGAGACACTTTTTTGAATATCATTTTATGAAAACACATTATCTTTAAAACCTTTTCTTAGGACTTTTTTAACTTTGAAATTTTTTCTTTTGAAAACACTTTGTCTAGTATAGGTTTTTTTGAAACCATTTATGAAACTCATTTTTGCATACTCTTTTGAAGTTGTCTTTGAAACTTTTGCATATCACATTGTGCAAACATACTATCTCAAAACCCTTTTTATTAGTTTTGTTTTTAATTTTTTTAATTTTGAACATTTTCTTTTGAAACCTTATTCTTAGGCCTTTTTTAGCTTTGAATTTTTTTCATTTGAAAACACTTTATCTAGGATAAGATTTTGAGAAACCATTTAGAAAACTCATTTTTGCATACTCATTTGAACATGCCTTTGAAACTTTTTGCAAATCATATTTTGAAAACATACTATCTCAAAAACCTTATTTCTAGATTTTTTTTAATTTTTTTTAGTTTTGAACATTTTCTTTTGGAAACTCTTTGTTTAGGATAAGTTTTTGAGACTTTTTTGCATATTAGTTTATGAAAACACACTATCTTAAAAACCTTGTTCTTAGGTCTTTTTTAACTTGTCTCTGAAACTTTTTGCATATCATATTGTGAAAACATACTATCTCAATAACCTTATTCTTAGGCTTTTTTTTAATCTTTTTTAATTTTAAACATTTTCTTTTGAAAATTCTTTGTCTTGGATAAGTTTTAGAGACTCTTTTTTTTGCATATCATATTATGAAAACTCACTATCTCAAAAACTTCATTCTTAAGTCTTTTTTAACTTTGAAATTTTTTCTTTTGAAAACACTTTGTCTAGGAAAAGTTTTTGAGAAACCATTTATGAAATTCATTTTTGGATACTTTTTTGTGCATGGCTTTGAAACTTTTTGCATATCATATTGTGAAAACATACTATCTCAATAACCTTATTCTTAGGCTATTTTTTTTTGAATCTTTTTTTAATTTTGAACTTTTTCTTTTGAAAACTCTTTGTTTGGATAAGTTTTTGAGACTCTTTTCCGCATATCATTTTATGAAAACACCTTGTTCTTAGGTATTTTTTAACTTTGAAATTTTTTCTTTTGAAAACACTTTGTCTGAGATAAGTTTGTGAGAAACCATTTATGAAACTCATTTTTGCATACTCTTTTGAACAAGCCTTTGAAACTTTTTGCATATCATATTGTGAACATATTATCTCAAAAACCTCATTCTTAGGCTTTATTTTAATCTTTTTTAATTTTGAACATTTTCTTTTGAGAACTCTTAGTCTAGGATAAGTTTTTGCGACACTTTTTTGCATATCATTTTATGAAAACACACTATCATAAAAACCTTGTCCTTGGGTCTTTTTTAACTTTTTAGTTTTTTCTTTTGAAAACACTTTGTCTAGGATAAGTTTTTGAGAAACCATTTTTGAAACTGATTTTTGCATATTCTTTTGAAGTTGTCTTTGAAACTTTTGCATATCATATTGTGAAAACATACATTTCAAAACCCTTATTATTAGACTTTTTTTTTAATTTTGAACATTTTCTTTTGAAAATTTGGTGTAGGATAAGTTTTTGAGACTCTTTGTTGCATATCATTGTATGAAAACTCACTTTCTCAAAAACCTTATTCTTAGGCCTCTTTTAACTTTGAATCTTTTTCATTTGAAAACACTTTGTCTAGGATAAGATTTTGTGAAACCATTTAGGAAACTCATTTTTGCATACTAATTTGAACATGCCTTTGAAACTTTTTGCATATCATATTGTGAAAACATACTATCTCAATAACATTTCTCATAGGTTTTTTTTTTTTAATTTTGAAAATTTTCTTTTGAAAATTCTTTGTCTAGGATAACTTTTAGAGACTCTTTTTTGCATATCATAGTATGAAAACTCACTATCTCAAAAACCTTATTATTAGGTCTTTTTAAACTTTGAAATTTTTTCTCTTGAAAACCTTTTGTCTCGGAAAAGTTTTTGAGAAACCATTTATGAAATTCATTTTTGCATACTTTTTTGAATATGCCTTTGAAACTTTTTGCATATCATATTGTAAAAACATACTATCTCAATAAAAAAACCCTTTGTCTTGGAAAAGTTTTTGAGAAACCATTTATGAAATTCATTTTTGCATACTTTTGAACATGCCTTTGAAACTTTTTGCATATCATATTGTAAAAACATACTTTCCCAATAACCTTATTCTTAGGCTAATGCTGTCCAAGCCTAATGCTATCCATTATATCGTTTGAATTCAAGCCCAATATTTATTTCTGATGGCTAAATCTGATCATTTGACAAATCTGATAATTTGCTAAATGTTCCAAAGTTATGCTGACAATCATCCAGTATAATTATCGCAATCACAAATTTATTTACTAATAATTCATCTTTAACTTTGTTGCATTTTATCAAAAAGCTGAATCCTTCTTAACAACTTATCTGCTGCTGTATCTTGATAAATGTTGCCCTTAGAGATACTAACTACTAACTGAAGCTGCTGTATCTTGCTGTTTGTAAATGCATTGCTTCATTTTCTCTTAGCTCAGTCTCTTGGTCGAGGTGATAACTATTTGTATCCCATTGGATTGGTTAAGTAACGTCATACTATTTTTTGTTTAAGAATGATGGATAAGGACATTGATTTGCTCTCTGGCTGCTACATGTAGTATTATCTTAGTATACACTCCTCACTACCTTTGATTCAACATTAAATTTGTTAAGTGGGTGTTTCTCTTTTTGTTCAGGGGGTTTGGTGAGTTGATGGACTTGGAAAGCATTGAGTGTGTGTCAACCTCGGATGGCATGGATGAAGATGAGATCCGCACCTACCATAATCATCACTGGGTTATTGTACCGGAACCACAAAGAATGTCGATGCCAACACGCTGTATTACACAGGTTAGTTTAGTTTTTTCTTCTTTTATTTTTTGTTTTATTAGTATAATTATTCATTTCTTTTCAATCCTTTATCATTAGTCTCCTTTCTCAATTGTTTTTTTTTGTTAATTTGGTTTATATTTCCTTAGTTAGACTTAATTTAATGTGTACTTTAATTAGTTTCTATTTTTCATGTGATGTATTGCTTTGTTTGTGGGTGGTTAATTGCTTTCAAACAATCGATAATTTAGTCTTGAACTCGTAGAGAAAAGAAAAACGTAGCAATCGACACGCGATGCTCGTAAAACATAGCAGTCGACATAGCTAACTACGACACACTACTAGAAAAATCGAAATTAGAGAGGGAGCAAATCCGTCACTAAACCTTCAAATTCCGTCACTAATGATTTTAGTGACAGAATTTGTGACGAACCCAGATTCGTAACCAATTTTGGCGTCACTAAATTTTTAGCGAGAGATTTTGTAATCCGTCGCTAATAGCGACGGAAAATTCCCTCACAAACATATGAAATCCGTCACTAAAAAATAGTTCAAAATTGAAGATGAAAAGTGTATTTCCGTCGCTAATAGAGAGGGAGACTAAATCCGTCGCTAATAGAGAGGGAGATTAAATCCGTCGCTAATAAAGAGGGAGACTAAATCCGTCGCTAATAGAGAGAGAGACTAAATCCCTCTCTATTAGTGAGGGATTTTATCCACCTAATATTCATTTTTAATTAGGGACTCATTAGAATTTAATATAAGAGCATATTTGTTATAGATTTTATACACTCTTTAAAATAAAACATTCTACTAAATCTAAGAATAAAAACTTAGAATTTTTTTGAATAGCGCACAAATATCTTAAATAATTAACAAGGTTTATAAATATAATCCATACAAAGCATAACTAATGTTAATCCATAAGAAAACAACCGGTATATGTTGATAAACATAGTATTTTACAAACCATAGTTTAATTGAACAAATTCTAAGTCTAAACATAATATCCAGCTACGGCTTCACATGTTCTCTCATAAACTCTTCCAGCTGAGATATCTCCCCAGTTCAACCAGAAGCATCTGCAGTTGTAACTTTGTTAGAGCACTGGGTAAAGGAAAATGGCTCACCAGGTACACCCAAAGTGAACTCATTTGTAACGCCAGCTTCTGAAACTGCACTTCTTGATGCTCGTAATTTGTCGCTGGTAAAGGATAATATGAAGTCAGTAGAGTTGAAAGATGAAATCATCAAAAGCATCAAACTTATGTTGAATAATATGCACATTTTCAGTATTTAAACAAACCAATCATTGATTGAGTGTTAAGACCAATATCTATGAAAGAAGCTAGAAAGATTTGAGCAGTTAAAAGAAAATAGAAGACATTTCATCAATATAAAGTTATAAACCAATCAACAGTAATGTCATCCACATATGAAAATGCACATGTCCTACACACAAAGGGAGGGAGGGGGAGAACATAATCCATCAACTACTGACAGTAAAATGAAATGATTAAGTTTGCTAAATGATAAAATGGGTAGAGGTAAAAGAATTAGGACTTGAAGCCATACATTTCCTTCTCCAATTGTCTGCGGATAAACTCTTTGGTATGAGCAGTGACCTTGTCTGTTTTGTTGCAGAGAATAAGCAGAGGAATCTTCTTCTTCACAACACTTCCCTTAGTCAATAGATCATATAGGTACCTTTAAAATGTAAAACAAATGTCAGAACCTATGTAATTACCATTACATCTTCCTCGGGAATAGTGAGAAATTCTCACTTATTTAATATGATTATGCTACAACATATTGAGATTATTTTAACACTCGCCACCATGGCTTACTGCTAGTATTGACACAAAGTGTTACGTTATAAAATGATGGTAATCTAATGACTAAATGGAGGAAGGAATTACTCTGAGGCAGAACGACAATTTGGTAAGAAGTCCAAAGCATCAACCACAAAGACTATGCCAGCTGCTTGAGGCAAGTACTCATCCAGCTTGGGTCGAAGACGAGAATGCCCAGGAACATCGACAATATGAACAGGTTTTATCTTCCCCTTCTGTCAAAATCAAAGAAACATAATCAATATTTGATCTATTGTAACTTTGTAAGTCTGATTCCACAACTAATAAACAAACACGAGAGCAGGACCAACAAGTAGTAGATGTCATTAATCAACACAATCACACTGACCCTAACTTCAAGGAGTTGAATATATCACTCAATTTCTTATAAACATAAATAAATGATGCAAAGAAAATAGAAGGTTCCAGGACCATGACAAAGAAAAAGCAATCAAAGTTGCAACAACACAACAAATATAAAGAAAGAATAATTCATCACACTAAGGGACATGAAGAATGGCTCGACACACATGCTACACAGATTCAAATCAAAAGCATTCACACAGATTCAAATCAAAATAAACATATTATCAGCAAAAAATCAAGCAACTTTAAGCATAAATTAAGTTTTTAAAAGTAGATATGCATCCAATCAAAAATCAAGTTAATAAAATGAAAAAGAATCTTACTTTCTCTTCTTTTTACGAGATATTTCTTGCCACCAGTAGCACTCCTCCTGTGCATTGAATCCCTAAACTTGAAAATATACTCACTCAGGTGTGTATAGAAACAAAAATGGAATCACAAACCGAAAGAATTAAGAGGTCAAGATAAGGAAACCCTAAAATATCCATTACTCACAACATCAGAGAAAGAGGAAAAGTGGTACATTGGCTATGAAGAGATGGAAAAACAATATATCTGAAAACACTCCTCACCAGCAAAATCTTCTTCTGAATCCTGATTGAAAGAAGAGAAAAAACAAATCAAAAATTACAAACTAACAGAGAGAGGGAAACTGGAGAGATGGGGAAAAAGGGAAAGACCAGAGGAGGAAATCGAAACTAACAGAGAGTGAGAGAGAGAGGCGTTGCGCAGAAGAGGATGTTGTGCAGAAGAGGATGTTGCGCTTGAATGTTTCTCTTGGTTGAATGTTAGGGTTTTGGTCTATGGTGATGGTTGGGGGTTTTGGTGTGTGGTGAGTGGTGGAGTGGTGGAGGTGAGTGATGGAGTGGTGGAGGTGAGTGATGAGCGCTGGTTTTGGTGAATGGTGGTGAGTGGTGGAGGTGAGTGATGAGCGCTGGTTTTGGTTTTTTCGAGAGAGAGAGAGAGAGAGAGAGAGGTGAGCGTTGTTTTTACGAGAGAGAGAGAGAGAGGGGAATTATTTTTTTTGTGAAAAATAAAATAGTTTTTTTCAATATTATTATTAGAGAGCGCTTGTGGGTGGGAAACGAATCGTCGGAGAGCGCGCTGAGTAAGCTTTTTGGGTTAGTGACGAATTAGTCGTTCCTCGCTATTAGTGAGGGATGGTTTTCCATCTTCAAATCTGTCTCTAAACTCATTTTTGATATTTTGTGAAGAATTTAGAGAGAGAATATTTAGAAAGGGATATTTTTCACTCTACATTCGTCACAAAAATAAATTAGTGATGACTACATATTTTCGTAGCTAAATCCCCCACTAATAGTGAGGGATACTTATCCATCTCTAAAAATTCCTCTCTAAAAATGACTTTTCTAGTAGTGGACACGTGACGTCATTAATATAGAACAACCGAATTAATTTAAAATCAAACTAATCTTTTGTGATGAAATGCGTAAACAAACGACACAAATAGCGTAACAAATTCGAAACTCTTTTTGCATACTCTTTTTAGCATATCTTTGAAACTTTTTTCATATCATACTTTGACTTATATTTTTAGCATGTCTTTGAAACATTGTTCTTAGAACCTTTTTCATTCTTTTTTAGTTGAGATATTTCTCTTTTGTAAACTCAATGTATAGGATAAGTTTTTAATAAATAATTATGAAACTCATATTTGCATACCTTATTTTTAGGCCTTTTTTAACTTTGAAATTTTTTCATTTGATAACACTTTGTCAAGGATAAGTTTTTGAGAAACCATTTAGGAAACTCATTTTTGCACTCTTTTGAACATGCCTTTGAAACTTTTTGCATATCATATTGTGAAAATATACTATCTCAAAAACCTTATTTCTAAGCATTTTTTTAATCTTTTTTAGTTTTGAATATTTTCTTTTGAAAACTTTTTGTCTAGGATAAGTTTTTGAGACTCTTTTTTGTATATCATCGTATGAAAACACACTATCTTAAAAACCTTGTTCTTAGGTCTTTTTTAACTTTGAAATTTTTTCTTTTGAAAACACTTTGTCAAGGATAAGTTTGTGAGAAACCATTTATGAAACTCATTTTTGCATACTTTTTTGAACATGCCTTTGAAACTTTTTGCATATCATATTGTAAAAACATACTATCTCAATAACCTTATTCTTAGGCTATTTCTTTAAGCTTTTTTAATTTTGAACATTTTCTTTTGAAAACTCTTTGGATAAGTTTTTGAGATTCTTTTTTGCATATCATTTTATGAAAACACCGTGTTCTTAGGTCTTTTTTAACTTTGAAAATTTTCTTTTGAAACCACTTTGTCTAGGATAAGTTTGTGAGAAACCAGTTATGAAACTCATTTTTGCATACTCTTTTGAACATGCCTTTGAAACTTTTTGCATATCATGTTGTGAAAAGATACTAACTCAAAAACCTTATTTCTAGGCTCTATTTTAATCTTTTTTTGTTTTGAATATTTACTTTTGAAAACTCTTTGTCTAGGATAAGTTTGAGACTATTTTTTCCATATCATTTTATGAAAACACACTATCTTAAAAACAATGTTCTTAAGCCTTTTTTAACTTATGTATTTGAAACTTTTTGCATATCATATTGTGAAAACATACTATCTCAATAACCTTATTTTTAGGCTTTTTTTTAATTTTTTTAACTTTGAAATTTTTTCTTTTGAAAACACTTTGTCTAGAATAAGTTTTTGAGAAACCATTAATGAAACTCATTTTTGCTTACTCTTTTGAACATGCCTTTGAAACTTTTTGCATATCATGTTGTGAAAAGATACTATCTCTAAAACTTGTCTAGGATAGGTTTTTTTAGACTCTTTTTTGCATATCATATTATGAAAACACACTATCCCAAAAACCTTATTCTTAGGTCTTTTTTAGCTTTGAAATTTTTTCTTTTGAAAACACTTTGTCTTAGATAAGTTTTTGAGAAACCATTTATGAAACTCATTTTTGCATACTCTTTTGAACTTGCCTTTGTAACTTTTTGCATATCATGTTGTGAAAAGATACTATCTCAAAAACCTTATTTCTAGCCATTTTTTTTTCTTTTTTTGTTTTAAACATTTACTTTTGAAAACTCTTCGTCTAGGATAAGTTTTTGAGACTATTTTTTGCATATCATTTTATTAAAACACACTATCTTAAAAACTATGTTTTTAGGTCTTTTTTAACTTTGAGATTTTTTTCTTTTGTAAAAACAAAGTAACTCCAAAACCATATTTCTAGGTTTTTTTAATCTTTTTTAATTTTGAACATTTTCTTTTGAAAACTCTTTGTCTAGGATAACTTTTTGAGAGTCTCTTTTGCATATCATTTTATGAAAACACACTATCTTAAAAACCATGTTCTTAGGTCTTTTTTAACTTATGTCTTTGAAACTTTTTGCATATCATATTGTGAAAACATACTATCTCAATAACCTTATTTTTAGGCTTTTTTTAATTCACTTTGTCTAAAATAAGTTTTCGAGAAACCATTTCGGAAACTCTATTTTGCATACTCTTTTAAACTTGCCTTTGAAACCTTTTGCATATTATATTGTGAAAACATAGTTTCTCAAAAACCTTATTTCTTGGTTATTTTTAATCTTTTTTAATTTTGATCATTTTCTTTTGAAAACTCTTTGTCTAGGATAAGTTTTTGAGACGCTTTTTTGCATATCTTTTTATGAAAACACACTATCTTAAAAACCATGTTCTTAGGTCTTTTTTAACTTATGTATTTGAAACTTTTTGCATATCTTATCGTGAAAACATACTATCTCAATAACCTTATTTTTAGGCTTTTTTTATTCATTTTTAATTTTGAAATTTTTTCTTTTGAAAACACTTTGTCTAGAATAAGTTTTTGAGAAACCATTTATGAAACTCATTTTTGCTTACTTTTTTGAACATGCATTTGAAACTTTTTGCATATCATGTTGTGAAAAGATACTATCTCAAAAACTTGTCTAGAATAGGTTTTTTGAGACTCTTTTTTGCATATCATATTATGAAAACACACTATCACAAAAACCTTATTCTTAGGCCTTTTTTAACTTTGATGAAATTTTTTCTTTTGAAAACACTTTGTCTAGGATAAGTTTTTGAGAAACCATTTCTGAAACTCATTTTTGCTTACTCTTTTGAACATGCCTTTGAAACTTTTTGCATATCATGTTGTGAAAAGATACTATCTCAAAAACTTGTCTAGGAAAGGTTTTTTTAGACTCTTTTTTGCATATCATATTATGAAAACACACTATCCCAAAAACTTTATTCTTAGCTCTTTTTTAACTTTGAAATTTTTTCTTTTGAAAACACTTTGTCTAGGATAAGTTTTTGAGAAACCATTTATGAAACTCATTTTTGCATACTCTTTTGAACTTGCTTTTGAAACTTTTTGCATATCATGTTGTGAAAAGATATTATCTCAAAAAACTTATTTCTAGGCTTTTTTTAATCTTTTTTTGTTTTAAACATTTACTTTTGAAAACTCTTCGTCTAGGTTAAGTTTTTGAGACTATTTTTTGCATATCATTTTGTGAAAACACACTATCTTAAAAACTATGTTTTTAGGTCTTTATTAACTTTGAGATTCTTTCTTTTATAAAAACATAGTATCTCAAAAACCTTATTTCTAGGTTTTTTCAATCTCTTTTAATTTTGAACATTTTCTTTTGAAAACTCTTTGTCTAGGATAAGTTTTTGAGAGACTTTTTTGCGTATCATTTTATGAAAACACACTATCTTAAAAACCATGTTCTTAGGTCTTTTTTAACTTATGTCTTTGAAACTTCTTGCATATCATATTGTGAAAACATACTATCTCAATAACCTTATTTTTAGGCTTTTTTTAATAAATTTTGTCTAGGATAAGTTTTCGAGAAACCATTTATGAAACTCATTTTTGCATACTCTTTTGAACTTGCCTTTGAAACTTTTTGCATATCATATTGTGAAAACATAGTATCTGAAAAACTTTATTTCTTGATTTTTTTTAATCTTTTTTAATTTTGAACATTTTCTTTTGAAAACTCTTTGTCTAAGATAAGTTTTTTAGACTCTTTTTTGCATATCATTTTATGAAAACACACTATCTTAAAAATCATGTTCTTAGGTCTTTTTTGATTTCTGTATTAGAAACTTTTTGCATATCATATTGTGAAAACATACTATCTCAATAACCTTATTTTTTGGCTTTTTTTAATCTTTTTTAACTTTGAAATCTTTTCCTTTGAAAACACTTTGTCAAGAATAAGTTTTTGAGAAACCATTTATGAAACTCATTTTTGCTTACTCTTTTGAACTGTCCTTTGAAACTTTTTGCATATCATGTTGTGAAAAGATACTATCTCAAAAACTTGTCTAGGATCGGTTTTTTGAGACTCTTTTTTGCATATCATATTATGAAATCACACTATCCCAAAAACCTTATTCTTAGCTCTTTTTTAACTTTGATGAAATTTTTTCTTTGGAAAACACTTTGTCTAGGATAAGTTTTTGAGAAACCATTTATGAAACTCATTTTTGCATACTCTTTTGAACATGCCTTTGAAATTTTTGCATATCATGTTGTGAAAAGATACTATCTCAAAAATTTGTCTAAGATAGGTTTTTTGAGACTGTTTTTTGCATATCATATTATGAAAACACACTATCCCAAAAACCTTATTCTTAGGTCTTTTTTAACTTTGAAATTTTTTCTTTTGAAAACACTTTGTCTAGGATAAGTTTTTGAGAAACCATTTATGAAACTCATTTTTGCATACTCTTTTGAACTTGCCTTTGAAACTTTTTGCAGATCATGTTGTGAAATGATACTATTTCGAAAACTTTATTTCTAGGCTTTTTTTTTAGATTTTTTTTAGTTTTGAACATTTTCTTTTGGAAACTCTTTGTCTTGGATAAGTTTTTGAGACTTTTTTGCGTATTAGTTTATGAAAATACACTATCTTAAAAACCTTGTTCTTAGGTCTTTTTTAACTTTTGTCCGAAATTTTTTGCATATCATATTGTGAAACATACTATCTCAATAACCTTATTCTTAGGCTGTTTTTAAATCTTTTTTAATTTTAAATATTTTCTTTTGAAAATTCTTTGTCTAGGATAAGTTTTAGAGACTCTTTTTTGCATATCATATTATGAAAATTCACTATCTCAAAAACTTCATTCTTAAGTCTTTTTTAACTTCGAAATTTCTTCTTTTGAAAACACTTTGTCTAGGAAAAGTTTTTTAGAAACCATTTATGAAATTCATTTTTTCATACTTTTTTGTACATGGCTTTGAAACTTTTTGCATATCATATTGTGAAAACATACTATCTCAATAACCTTATTCTTAGGCTATTTTTTTTGAATCTTTTTTAATTTTGAACGTTTTCTTTTGAAAACTCTTTGTTTGGATAAGTTTTTGAGACTCTTTTTTGCATATCAATTTATGAAAACACCTTGTTCTTAGGTATTTTTTAACTTTGAAATTTTTTCTTTTGAATACACTTTGTCTAGGATAAGTTTGTGAGAAATCATTTATGAAACTCATTTTTGCATACTCTTTTGAACAAGCCATTGAAACTTTTTGCATATCATATTGTGAAAACATAGTATCTCAAAAACCTTATTCTTAGGCTTTATTTTAATCTTTTTTAATTTTGAACATTTCATTTTGAGAACTCTTTGTCTAGGATAAGTTTTTGAGACACTCTTTTGCATATCATTTTAGGAAAACACACTATCTTAAAAACCTTGTCGTTAGGTCTTTTTTATCTTTGAAGTTTTATCTTTTGAAAACACTTTGTCTAGGATAAGTTTTTGAGAGACCATTTATGAAACTCATTTTTGCATACTCTTTTGAAGTTGTCTTTGAAACTTTTGCATATCATATTGTGAAAACATACATCTCAAAACCCTTATTATTAGCCTTTTTTTAATCTTTTTTAATTTTGAACATTTTCTTTTGAAAACTTGGTTTAGGAAAAGTTTTAGAGACTCTTTTTTGCATATCATTTTATGAAAACTCACTTTCTTAAAAACCTTATTCTTAGACCACTCTTAACTTTGAAATTTTTTCATTTGAAAACACTTTGTCTAGGATAAGATTTTGAGAAACCATTTAGGAAACTCATTTTTGTATACTAATTTGAACATGCCTTTGAAACTTTTTGCATACTATATTGTGAAAAAACATACTGTCTCAATAACATTTTTCTTATGTTTTTTTTTTAATTTTGAACATTTTATTTTGAAAACTCTTTGTCTAGGATAAGTTTTTGAGACTCTTTTTTGCATATCATTTTATAAAAACACACTATCTTAAAAACCATGTTCTTAGGTCTTTTTTAACTTACGTATTTGAAACTTTTTGCATATCATATTGTGAAAACATACTATCTCAATAAACTTATTTTTAGGCTTTTTTCAATCTTTTTTTTCTTTGAAATTTTTTCTTTTGAAAACACTTTGTCTAGAATAAGTTTGTGAGAAACCATTTATGAAACCCATTTTTGCTTACTTTTTTGAACATGCCTTTGAAACTTTTTGCATATCATGTTATGAAAAGATACTATTGCAAAAATTTGTCTAGGATAGGTTTTTTGAGACTCTTTTTTGCATATCATATTATGAAAACACACTATCCCAAAAACCTTATTCTTAGGTCTTTTTTAACTTTGATGAAATTTTTTCTTTTGAAAACACTTTGTCTAGGATAAGTTTTTGAGAAACCATTTATGAAACTCATTTTTGCATACTCTTTTGAACCTGCCTTTGAAACTTTTTGCATATCATATTGTGAAACCATTATTCTTTTGAAACTTATTCTTTAGGCTTTTTTTAATCTTTTTTAACTATGATATTTTTTCTATTGAAACTTTGGGAAACCATTTATGAAACTCATTTTTGTTTACTCTTTTGAACTTGGCTTTGAAAATTTTTGCATATCATGTTGTGAAAAGATACTATCTCAAAAACCTTATTTCTAGGCTTTTTTTTTTATTCTTTTTTTGTTTTAAACATTTACTTTTGAAAACTCTTCGTCTAGGATAAGTTTTTGAGACTATTTTTTGCATATCATTTTATTAAAACACACTATCTTAAAAACTATGTTTTTAGGTCTTTTTTAACTTTTGAGGTTTTTTCTTTTGTAAAAACACAGTATCTCAAAAACCTTATTTCTAGGTTTTTTTAATCTTTTTTAGTTTTGAACATTTTCTTTTGAAAACTCTTTGTCTAGGATAAGTTTTTGAGAGCCTTATTTGCATATCATTTTATGAAAACACACTATCTTAAAAACCATGTTCTTTTTAACTTAGTTCTTTGAAACTTCTTGCATATCATATTGTCAAAACATACTATCTCAATAACTTTATTTTTAGGCTATTTTTTAATCTGTTATAAGTTTGAAATTTCTTCTTTTGAAAACACTTTGTCTAGGATAAGTTTTTGAGAAACCATTTATGAAACTCATTTTTGCATACTCTTTTGAACACCCTTTTGAAACTTTTTGCATATCAGGTTGTGAAAAGATACTATCTCAAAAACCTTATTTCTAGGCTCTTTTTTAATCTTTTTTTGTTTTGAACATTTACTTTTGAAAACTCTTCGTCTAGGATAAGTTTTTGAGACTATTTTTTGCATATTATTTTATGAAAACACACTATCTTAAAAACCATGTTCTTAGGTCTTTTTTAACTTATGTATTTGAAATATTTTTGCATTTCATATTGTGAAAACCTACTATCTCCGTAACATTATTTTTAGGCTTTTTTTAATCTTTTTTTTAACTTTGAGATTTTTTCTTTTGAAAACACTTTGTCTAGGATAAGTTTTGGAGAAACCATTTATGAAACTCATTTTTGCATACTCTTTTAAACATGCCTTTGAAACTTTTGCATATCTTGTTGTGAAAAGATACTATCTCAAAAACTTGTCTAGGATAGGTTTTTTGAGACTCTTTTTTGCATATCATATTATGAAAACACACTATCCCAAAAACCTTATTTTTAGGTTTTTTTTAACTTTGATGAAATTTTTTCTTTTGAGAACACTTTGTCTAGGATAAGTTTTTGAGAAACCATTTATGAAACTCATTTTTGCATACTCTTTTGAACATGCCTTTCAAACTTTTTGCATATCATGTTCTGAAAAGATACTATCTCAAAAACTTGTCTAGGATAGGTTTTTTGGGACTCTTTTTTGCATATCATATTATGAAAACACACTCTCCCAAAAACCTTATTCTTAGGTCTTTTTTAACTTTGAATTTTTTTTTTGAAAACACTTTGTCTAGGATAAATTTTTGAGAAACCATTTATGAAACTCATTTTTGCATAGTCTTTTGAACTTGCCTTTGAAACTTTTTGCATATCATGTTGTGAAAAGATATTATCTCAAAAACCTTATTTCTTGGCTTTTTTTTAATCTTTTTTTGTTTTAAACATTTACTTTTGAAAACTCTTCGTCTAGGATAAGTTTTTGAGACTATTTTTTGCATATCATTTTACGAAAACATACTATCTTAAAAACTATGTTTTTAGGTCTTTATTAACTTTGACATTTTTTTATTTTGTAAAAACATAGTATCTCAAAAGCCTTATTTCTAGGTTTTTTTAGTCTTTTTTAATTTTGAACATTTTCTTTTGTAAACTCTCTGTCTAAGATAAGTTTTTGAGAGTCTCTTTTGCATATCATTTTATGATAATACACTATCTTAAAAACCATGTTTTTAGGTATTTTTTAACTTATGTCTTTGAAACTTCTTGCATATCATATTGTGAAAACATACTATCTCAATAACTTTATTTTTAGGCTTTTTTAAAACACTTTGTCTAGGATAAGTTTTCGAGAAACCATTTAGGAAACTCATTTTTGCATACTCTTTTGAACTTTCTTCCCATTGAAACTTTTTGCATATCATATCGTGAAAACATAGTATCTCAAAAACCTTATTTCTTGGTTTTTTTTTAATTTTTTTAATTTTGAACATTTTCTTTTGAAAACTCTTTGTCTAGGATAATTAGTTTTTGAGACTCTTTTTTGCATATCATTTTATGAAAGCACACTATCTTAAAAACCATGTTCTTAGGTCTTTTTTAACTTATGTATTTGAAACTTTTTGCATATCATATTGTGAAAACATACTATCTCAATAACCTTATTTTTAGGCTTTTCTTAATCTTTTTTAACTTTGAAATTTTTTCTTTTGAAATCACTTTGTTTTGAATAAGTTTTTGAGAAATCATTTATGAAACTCATTTTTGCATACTCTTTTGAACATGCCTTTGAAACTTTTTGCATATCATGTTGTGAAAAGATACTATCTCAAAAACTTGTCTAGGATAGGTTTTTTGAGACTCTTTTTTGCATATCATATTATGAAAACACACTATCCCAAAAACATTATTCTTAGGTCTTTTTTAACTTTGATGAAATTTTTTCTTTTGAAAACACTTTGTCTAGGATAAGTTTTTGAGAAACCATTTATGAAACTCATTTTTGTATACTCTTTTGAACCTGCCTTTGAAACTTTTTGCATATCATATTGTGAAAACATTGTATCTCAAAAACCTTATTTCTTGGTTTTTTTAGTCTTTTTTAATTTTGAACATTTTCTTTTGAAAACTCTTTGTCTAGGTTAAGTTTTTGAGACTCTTTTTTGCATATCATTTTATGAAATCACATTATCTTAAAAACCATGTTCTTAGGTCTTTTTTAACTTATATATTTGAAACTTTTTGCATATCATATTGTGAAAACATACTATCTCAATAACCTTTTTTTTAGGCTTTTTTTAATCTTTTTTAACTTTGAAATTTTTTCTTTTGAAAACACTTTGTCTAGAATAAGTTTTTGTGAAATAATTTATGAAACTCATTTTTGCATACTCTTTTGAACATGCCTTTGAAACTTTTTGCATATCATGTTGTGAAAAGATACTATCTCAAAAACTTGTCTAGGATAGGTTTTTTGAGACTCTTTTTTGGATATCATATTATGAAAACACACTATCACAAAAACCTTATTCTTAGGTCTTTTTTAGCTTTGATGAAATCTTTTCTTTTAAAAACACTTTGTCTAGGATATGTTTTTGAGAAACCATTTATGAAACTCATTTTTGCATACTCTTTTGAACCTGCCTTTGAAACTTTTTGCATATCATTTTGTGAAAACATAGTATCTCAAAAACTTTATTTCTTGGTTTTTTTAGTCGTTTTTAATTTTGAACATTTTCTTTTGAAAACTCTTTGTCTAAGTTAAGTTTTTGAGACTCTTTTTTGCATATCATTTTATGAAAACACACTATTTTAAAAACCATGTTCTTATGTCTTTTTTAACTTATGTATTTGAAACTTTTTGCATATCATATTGTGAAAACATACTATCTCAATAACCTTATTTTTGGGCTTTTTTTAATCTTTTTTAACTTTGAAATTTTTTCTTTTGAAAACACTTTGTCTAGAATAAGTTTTTGTGAAACCATTTATGAAACTCATATTTCATACTCTTTTGAACATGCCTTTGAAACTTTTTGCATATCATGTTGTGAAAAGATACTATCTCAAAAACTTGTCTAGGATAGGTTTTTTAAGACTCTTTTTTGCATATCATATTATGAAAACACACTATTCTTAGGTCTTTTTTCACTTTGAAAAGATACTATCCCAAAAACCTTATTCTTAGGTCTTTTTTAACTTTGAATTTTTTTTTTTGAAAACACTTTGTCTAGGATAAGTTTTTGAGAAACCATTTATGAAACTCATTTTGGCATACGCTTTTAAACTTGCCTTTGAAACTTTTTGCATATCATGTTGTGAAATGATATTATCTCAAAAACCTTATTTCTAGGCTTTTTTTTAATCTTTTTTTGTTTTAAACATTTACTTTTGAAAACTCTTCGGCTAGGAGAAGTTTTTGAGACTATATTTTGCAGATCATTTTATGAAAACACACTATCTTAAAAACCATGTTCTTAGGTCTTTTTTAACTTTGAGATTTTTTCTTTTGTAAAAATTTAGTGTCTCAAAAAACCTTATTTCTAGGTTTTTTTTAATCTATATTAATTTTGAACATTTTCTTTTGAAAACTCTTTTGAAAACTCTTTTGTAAAAGCCACGATATTTGAGTTTTGTTGTGTGCTTTTTATGGCTTCCAGCTCCTCACAACTTGTGGTATACAAGTTATCCAAAATACTTGCTAGAATTTGATTCAGTTGAGCTTCTGAATAGTATTTCAACCAAAGACGTTGAAGATTCTGAAGGTCTTCAAGAATAGATGATAGACCATAGAAACTACCATTTTGTTCATCTTGGAGATCAAGAGATGACGTGCCTGCAGGCGTGCGACTTTGAGATAGGATATTATTTGTTGCAGGCATCCATGACCGACAGTGGCGGACCCAGGTGTCAAATTTTTTAAGGCCAGTGTCAAATGGGTGGAAAACTTGGTCTACTAATGCAATTTAAATTTTTCAGGGGGTTTGGGTTATTTATATAGGGTGGCAAGTGCAATTTTTTTTTCAGGGGGTTCAACTGAACCCCTGAGCTATAGGTGGGTCCGCCACTAATGACTGAATAATTAAAGGTACCCCTTCACATGAGAATTCTTCAAAGTCATGCAGAAGAATACATCCAATCTGTTTTGATCTTGTTACTGCAAATGAAACACTTGTTACAGCAGTCTTATCCACAACTAGGGTGGTCAAATATTTCATTTGTTCTATGTCCTCTTCTAACTTGTCAATTTTTGTACATCCAGCCACAATGAGAGTTTTTAGCGACTTTACCTTATAGATACTTCTTGGAAGGGCGCGAAGGCCTGTACAGTCTTCCAAATTTATTAAGAGAATGTTATTAAGCTCTCCTATACTACCAGAAATCGAAGACAAACTTGGACAATCTTTGAGTATTAACTTTTCAAGATTTGGTAAGTTTGAAAAGTCCGGGGTTTGTCTCAACTTATGAGAATGCTAAGATTAAGAATTTTCAGCTCCTTCAGTAGTAACTGCAAGAAAAGAAAGTTTGAAGACATATATTAGAGAAGAAACCTAAAAACATAGATAGAAACAAATAGAATCAACGAGAGAAAATATTAAAAGTCAGCTATTAGGATTTCCCCCTAACCATCTAAAGTATTTGGAACGAATTTTAGCATATTCGGATATTAACCCCTCTTTATCATACTGTAGTTAGCATAACATTTATCAGATCACATAGATGCTTTAACTTGAGTAGTAATGATAATGATGCAAACCCAAATTACAGTAGCAAATTATAGAGAAAATAGATTGCTGTAAATAGTGTATAGTGTAGTCACTGTAATTGTGTACCCTGCCCACTTATGAGGCCCGTTAGGTTTAGGTTTAAAATAGTCTATTTAAATCTTTTCTATATGGTATTAAGAGCTCTCATTTTGGGAGTCTTGCTTCGGCACTAAAACCCCAGTCGTCATTACAATTTTTTTCTTGCTGCCTTCATTCCAGCTCTCTTGGCGCGTTGTTGTTCTACAAAAAGAGGTGCTGTTTTCATGTTGTAAATGTGCTTTCCTTTTCACTCGAGTTGCTGCTGTTTTTGGGTTACTCCTACTGCTGTTTGTGCAATTTAATGTTGCTATTTTTGAACTGAATTTTCTGCTGTTTTATGACTAAAAGGGGCGTGGTTTATCGCTGTTTTTATAAGTAAAAAGGAGTACTGTTTTCCCAAATTAAATGCACTGAGTACTCAATTTGAGGCGTACCGTTTACTCAAACCTCACGAGAATGTTTACTAAAATTCGACGTGCCTTTTCCCCAAAATTAAAGTGTTGGTTATATTGCTTACAGTTGCTGTTTTGTTTTGAAAATAATAGTGTGCTGTTTTTATATTGTTTAAAGATGTCGTTTTGTTTTGAGATTAATAGTGTACCATTTTTATGTTGTTAATGTTGCCGTTTTTGCTGCGGTTGTTGCGCATAAAATAGGTTGCCTTACGTGTTGTCTTGCTCTATGTTCTTGAATTTCTTGGATGTGTGATGTTGTGATAATGTGATTACTATGAGTATAATTTCCTCGCCTAAATGATTACAATTACTAATTCCTTTTATTGTTATCAGTGAGATTATATATAATTTGTGCTAGGTGGTTTTGAAAACTTAGATTAAAATTGTGCACTTCTATTAAATTATCTCTTATTGTCAGATGCCTTCAAAGGTATTCATTTATTTTAAAATGGTTGTATACAATCAATTTTTATAACGTGTTTTCATCACTTATGTTGATGCTCTAGGCTAAGTGATTTGTGGAGTTATTTCACTAATTGTTTTTAGGTGTCATTCCTAGACTAACATGCTATTTTCATCTCCATTCACCTTACTTTGTTTCACTCGATTTCTTGATTTTTCTCAAACTGGGATGCTGTGAGCCCACTAGTATATGAAATAGCGTTTACTCTAATGCACGGTGTCATCTTGTTTCTGTCTCTATAGGGGCCTAGAGATGTTGTAGTAACTTTTCCGAACACAATTTTATGTATGAAACTTCTAAAGTTAGACCAGTGATGATCGTATTCGTGTCTTAATTATGTTTGACAATGTGTAATTTTGAAAAGATTGTAATTTCTGTTACCTTCAATAATTGGTTACGTGAGTGGGAGGGACTGATCACCCCAAGTACTCACCACCGATGAAAGAGGCGACAATAACTAATGGTTTTGTTTTGAGTACTATTTGATTTGGATGTGTTAAGGGGCATCTTCACCCTATGTTCGTTTCATTTATTTCACTTGTTCAAATTTTTCTCAATATGTGATGTGGTGAACGTGGTTCGCTGTGAAGATACATATGTTTACTAAACAAGTAGTATAATTGGAAGTTATTTTATCTATGTATCTTGAATTGTGCTAAGTGCGTGCTAACAAAGTTTAAAATGATTATCTAATTTTGTAGATTCTTCTAAGTGAGCTTACGAAACTAAGTATTGAGCATATGAGTGTGTATGTGCATTGTGTTGTATTTTTCTAATAATGAGTCTAGAATCCTTATAGGAGCTTACTAGAAATAAACTTGATATATAGGACTGAAGTAAGCTTACTTGTGTCTTGATTTTACACTACGGTGTGCGATAACTTGTCCTGGTAGAAGTATATGTTTCATTTAACTTCCATGAAGAGTAGTAAAACCACATGCTAACTACTGCCTTCTGATAAATAGATTAAAAACGACGCCTTGTTTTATGTGATTATTGTTTTTGAGGTTGCATTGTTTAATATGGTTAGATCATTGGGTTTCAGGGCTATGTGTTGATTAGCAGATACCCCTAATTTAATTATGATATGTTATAAAGATTGTTTTCTTGAGTTGCATGATGATGCGAGAGTTGATTAGCAAATTCTAGATACTTATGTGTGTTGCAAGTGCTTGTGTGTTCCTCTATGTGTAGTCCTTGAGGGTAGGAATTTATCTTATACCTTACTTTAGTTTGTGTGTCATTCTTGAACCTGTAGTGGCGATTTATGCTTAGAATGAAAGTGCACAGTTATGTGACATAAGAGGTGGAGTCAATATATTAGGTTGAGACTCATGAGGAGAGGTAAGCGCATACGTTAGTGTTTCACATATCAAGGAATAGGACTTTGAAAGGGTTGTAGGTGGGTGTACTGAGGTTAATATTAGGATTTAAATCGTGTAAATTTTCGAAGAGATTAAGTGCGAACTAGATTCATCTTGTTGTTGGGATTAGCGTGATTTTCGAGGACGAAAATATTCTAAGTGGGGGAGAGTTGTAACGCCCCAAAATAATTTAATTTATTTATTTAAGCTATTTAGGGCTTACAATAATTATTTAAGTGAATTAATTAATTTGGGGTTTATGTTATTTAAGAGGTGTTTAAGAAATTAGGGAGTGGTGGAATTAATTGAAATGGGAGGTGAAAATAGGGCCCAAGCATTATTGGGCCTAGGGTTAAATTGAATCAAAGAAAGGGATTAGAACAAGAGAAAGGGGCGCTGGGTAAGAGAGGAAACAGAAAGAAGAAAGGAGAAGAAAAAGAGAAAAGAAAGAAAGAGGAGAAAAAGAGAAAGGAGGGTGAGCTCGTGAGAGAGAGAGCGACGGTAGGAGGAGGTGAGAGAGATGAGAGAGAGAAACCGAAGCAAGAGGAGAGGGAAGAGAGGGATGCGACGGCAACCGCTAGAGAAGAGAAGGAGAGAAGTTGCTTCATCTTGGCTTTAGCCCCATGGTTTGCGAAAGAGAGGAGGAGGGGGCTGCTGCGTTTTTCTTGGTGGCTTATGCGTGGCTGAGTTCTTCGAATCATCAAGGTTAGGGGGCTCTTCTTTGTACCTATAATAGTGCTTAAGATATGCGATTTATGTAGGTTAGGTTGTAGGAGTTTGGATTGTTGAATGTTATGCTAATATTTTGTTGATGAGATGAGTTAGTTGAATTGTGGATAATTGTTACTGTTTTGTTGTTGTAGTGAGATGGATTGAATTGTTGGATGATGTGTTTAGTGCCTTGTTGTTGTGTTGAATTATTTTGGCGAAGCATGTGGAGTGATGTGAATATGAGCATGATAGGAAATGTGCACATAAATTGTTTGATTAACTACCTCAATGAAAGGAATATGGTTATGTGTAAAAATTGTGTTTTGATAATGGGTGGGAAGGATTGATGATGAGATCGTGTTGAGTAAAATACTGAGTTTTTGATGTTTTCAGTGTGTGAAGGCTTCCTGCCATTTCGCGCCTCGTATGCGCTGCAGTCGCGCTCCAAGCGCGAGCGCTGCGCTGCCAAATAAAAAGTTGCTGCCCAATCGCGCTGGAGTCGCGCCTCACTCGCGCCTCCCAGCGCGAGTTGCTGTTTCTCATTTGTTTAGTGCTGTTTTCTCGCTGTTTTGTGGTTGTTTGCACACTGTTCTTCCTCAGCTTTAAATGGGAGGTTTTCTAAACATAATGTGATATTTCCACTATTAAATTGTGAGGTTTTTCTTAATTTAAATATGGTGTCTCCTAAGCTTAAAATTGTGATGTTTCCCTCAAGTAAAATGTGTGGTCTTTTCTAAACGAAAAGAGAGTGTTTTCTAAAACATAATGTGATGTTTAAATTCAATTGAATTGAATTGAATTGATAATGGTTCGTGGTGTTGATAATTGGTGTTGTTGTTTTTAAAGAAACCAAAGCTACTATTGTATTTAAATAAATGTGTGTTGCTCGTTTTAAGGGATAACGTTGCAGTTTTATGAAGCTAAGGTTGAGATTTTTATAAAATGCTCTTGCTGTTGCGTTTTGTAAGTAGTTGCTGTTTTTAATTAAATAGTGCGGTGTGGGACTTCGGTCCAAAGCGGTGTGATATCCTTAAGGCTTACATGTTGATGATGTTTGGGACTTCGGTCCAAAGCGGTGTGATGCCCTAAAGCTTATATGTTGATGATGTTGAGTTAAGAAATATAAAGCGGTGAGTTTAATAATTATCATGGTTTATGTGTGGTGTTGTGGTGCATAGTCATAGTGTCACATGACTCATGTTGCATAAGCGGTGTGTAGGCTTCGGCCAAAGCGGTGTGGTGGCTTCGGCCAAAGTGGTGAGTGCCCTCCAGGCTAATGGCGGTGATGATGGATCCACATGCATGTATTACATGCATTAGTCAAGCATTTGATGAGTTTATGGATGAATTATGAATATGATGATTGTTGTTGATAATGTGGTGAGTTGTTATGAATTAGTGTTGCTTGCCGCCTTTCCTTAATATAACGCTTCTCTTAATTATTATTATTTGTATAAAGAGACTCACCCTACTGCCTTTTGTTGCTTCTTATGTCGGCAATTTGCAGGTAATCGCGAGTGAGGGCAGTCTTGTGCCTTCTACTAGTAGTCGTGTCAGCTCTGATATGTAGCACCAGGGGGAGGGCGTAGTAATACTAGTTAATGTTATTTTTGATGTGTTAGATTGTTATGGTGATGTACCGAGTATAACTCTAGATTTGAGGTCATCCGTTGTGTTGATGAAATATTTTATTTATGTGCTGTAAACTAAAACAGGTGTTGTGGGCCCGTCCCTAACTATCGTGCTATATATCATGCTATTGACTGATGAATTCATGTCACTTAATTATAAACTAGTTGATTTTTATAAGCGTTGAAATGTGACACTTCCTTCAATGGTTTATATTCTTTTAAAACTCTGATTTTATATACTGAATAATAGTTAAGTTAGAAGGGGGTGTTACAGGTGGTGCTGTGCGCCAATTTCTGTGCTGTGTGTGTGTGTGTTTTGGTTGTGCGCGCTGTTTGGCGTGATGTGTACAGGTGATATGCGGCAGCTGTGATGCTGTAAACAGGTGAGAGTTATGAGGTAGCTGTGTGCTACGACACGTGGTATTTCTGTGTGATAATAATTTTGGTGGTATGGTATTTATTAATTAAATGCTCCGAGTATGTGTATCTATGCATGAATCATGAGTCGCGTTGTCATATGCATCTTCGAGGTAGCTGTGATGCTACAACACGTGATTATTTTGGTGGTATGCCCGTCGTGGCCTTTTACGAGATCGGTACCGCATGCATATGCCCAGAGGGGTTGCATTGTTGCATAGTCCATATATATACATGTAACGTGTTTTGGTGTTCCGTTCTGATGGAATTTGTGTCTTGTGTGGTGCTATGATGTATTGATTTTCGAGGTAGCTGTGATGCTACAACACGTGGTATATTTATGAAATGATTTGTAATGAGATATGATGGTATAGCTATGATGTGTTGACTTTTTGTGTTCCCGTGATTTACCCGCTGCTTATATACTGCTATCATTAACTTATTATTTCTGTTAAGCTCACCCCTTCTGCTTGGAATGTTGCTCTTATGTGGCAACGCTGCAGGTGATCGTTAGCACTCGTGGAGGATTGCTAGGTGTAGTTTCCTTCTCGTTGGGTCTGTGTCAGCTCTGATGCGTAGCACCGGGGAGGGTCTTAGTTACCGTTGTCAAACTATTATTATTTATTTTTGGAGTTTTGGTTTAATGTTTAATTATTTTTGAAGATGTTAAATGAGTTTATGATTCCGCTGCTTAGAGATTTATTAACTATATCTTTGAGGATTTAATTTAAATCAATTTGGAGTTTTTATGTGGTGAAAAATGTAGCGCCCTCGTGGTGACTCTGATAATTGTGTGTTTATTTATAATTAGTAAAAGGGGGTGTTACAAGTAACCGACCTAGTCCGCGACTCATCCCAGTAATCTCTTCGGCTTGTTCTTGAAACCAGTGTTGTTTGGGGAAAGTTCTGGCTAGGAAAGACTTGGTACTTAAGAGTGTCCATTGTGACCCACCTCTCTTTCCTGGGAACCTATTCGGATTAACATATATATCGAATCAAACTAAAAGTAAGCTTATTGGTATTAATATATCGGATCGATTTTTGTATCAAGCCTCGTTGTTCCTTCATTGTAAGACGGAAAGCATCCCTTTCAATTTTCTTGGTATTCCGGTTGGTGCTAATCCTAGGCGTAGTTCTACTTGGAAGCCGGTTCTTGATAACCTTCGGTCTAGACTTGCATCTTGGAAAGGATGTAATTTGTCTATTGGAGGCCGGGTCACTCTTATTAACTCGGTCTTAAATAGCATACCGTTGTACTTCTTTTCCTTCTATAAGGCGCCTAGGGTGGTTATCAAGTCCATGATCAAAATACAAAGGGATTTTTTGTGGGGGTGTTAAGGAAGATAGTCGGGGTATGTATTGGGTGGCGTGGAATAAGGTGTGTAGACCCAAGAAGGAGGGTGGGCTCGGGATAAAGAATTTGGAATTGTTCAATTTCTCTCTTTTATCCAAATGGAAGTGGAGGTTCTTGGTGGATCACAATGCAAGGTGGAGAGGTATCTTAACCCATAGATATGGAGACATATCGGCCTTTTTATTCGATGATTCGAATAGGGGGAGGGGGAATGGAAATTCTTTATGGTGGCGTGACCTTCTATGTTTTAGCAATGACTCTTTCGGTGTTGGTTGGTTTAATGGGTGCGTTAGAAGAGGTTTGGGTGGTGAAGATGGTGTAGATTTCTGGAGACATCACTGGCTTGGCGATTAGCCCATGTGTCGTGATTTTCCTTTATTATACGCAGGTTGTATTGATAAATCAATGACAGTGGCAACAGTTGGTTTTTGGGACGATAATCACTGGCAGTGGAGCTATCCGAATCTGCAGCAGAATTCAGAACTGGAGACGGCAGAGGCGCACAATTTGAGGGATATTTTGCTTCCGGTGGCTCCAAACCATTGTGTTTTGGATAGCTGGAAATGGATTCTCGAGTCAAGCAAACACAACTCCCCTTTGGCTTGCAAGGAATAACTTGATCTTCAAGGGGAGGAACCAAATATAGATTCTATTGTTTTGCATATTAAGTGTATTTCTTTGCAATGATTTATTTATGGGAGGGGTAGACATTCGAATTATTCTATTGCTTCTTGGTGGCATAATGCCTCTCTTTGTATCAATAACTTGTAATAGTGGTTTTTGAGCACTCCTAGTGCTCACTATCAATAAATGAATTGCTTATCGAAAAAAAAACTATATTAGGTAATTAATTCATAAAATATTTATTATAGGAATTTTTATTAGAAGCAATCAATTGATAGATATTTTTGTTATATGCATATGTGTTATCTCATTTAATTTATATAATTTCCGTCAACATTGAATGGATTCCAAAAATTAATGCAGTGCACAATTTCATCTAAGTAGTATTAAATCAATTAAATAATTGTGATTTTTTGACAATAATAACTTAGTATACAATCAGGATAATGCAAATATTTTTAGAATACACTATACTAGGGGAATACCCGTGCGTTGCACGGGTTGTTGTAACATTTTTTATTTAGTTTTGTTGAGTTTATGTATAAAATATATACATTATTAATTGTTAATATACATTGTTAATATAAACATATATGTATATATTGAATATAGTATAATATAAATATGAGCTAAATTTTTTATATCAAAATTATCTATTTTAGGCAGTATTCTTATATATTGTATATGTTTCTCAATATAAATGTTTGTTAATAATTTTTATTAGATAAATTGTTTTGAAATATGATTTTATATTGACTATTTTATTGTTGAAAAATTTGTAAATATGTTTTCATCCTATCTTTTAGAGTAGTGCAACATTTGTCAATATATTGAATAAGAAGATATATAATATGGCATGTTGTGTTAAAGGAAGGTTTGAC
This sequence comes from Astragalus membranaceus, assembly GCA_039519185.1. Lineage (NCBI taxonomy): Eukaryota > Viridiplantae > Streptophyta > Magnoliopsida > Fabales > Fabaceae > Astragalus > Astragalus membranaceus. The sequence goes on along the minus strand of CM076854.1, from coordinate 159,143,580 downwards.
TCGCAAGTTAAAAGATAAGTGTGGAATACTTGCCATGATTACACTACTTTTTAAAAAATTTAGACTAATTATTTAAAAAAAATTAACCGAGTCCAACTTTGTTGTGTAAAAAAATTATATATAAACTTACTCAATCAAGAAATGTTAGGCACATTGTATAGTTAAAGATAGGAAGACCAACTATTTCGACAACCTATAAGTTAAGTTACATCAATATGATTATGTTACTATTACAACAACTACATCACATGAGTGACAACATCAAAATATTTAAATTTACGGTTATTTTCCATTATTTTCATAGTACCCAAATAGATCACAAGTGCCTTGTAAACAACATATCATATACAAATGGGACACGCTTTTGTTTACGGTTTCATTTCATTGGCTTGTTCTCCATTGATTGAATGCATCCAACATTTAGTTTCTCCCAATATCAAATTACAAATAAAACTTCAAGCTATTACATGTGATGGCTTTAATAAGCAATTCATCGCATACCCTCGTATTCTCTGAAGCCTCCAATACCCTCTTAGTTTATCTCCATTAATATCTTAACTTTTGTTTGAGCAATCTCCCACCTTCCACAAAGAGAAGAATCATATTTTTGCTTATTTTTAATGCTTATTTTATAGTAGCAATTCATTATGCTAGAGGTGATCACTGAAAAGTTGATTAATTTGAAAAATAAAGATATTGATTATAAGAATTAAAATCAAAAAATCGGTAAAGTAAAAGATCAAAGTTTGATTGATGTCCATAAATACAAAACAATGAACAAATTGATCTATGATAACTCTATTTTATATAGAGTTATTTATGCTTTTAAATCTAAATAATTGTAAGATCTCAAGTAATAATGTTTTGTAAAATAAAGAAATACAAAAGAAATACAACATTTAAGGTTAAGAAATGTTTTGGCAAACAACTTGACAGTTTTGTATATTTTGTGGTATTTTTATGTGTTTGTTCAAATCAACATATCACTTTTGTAGCCCACAATTGCTTGCAACTTGCATCTTTTTAGACACACATGTCCACATATCATAGGACCTCTCTTCTTTAGTCCAAATCAACATCAAATCAACTTTTGATGCAATTGGACTTAAAAAGCAAATCAAACTTCTTCCCCAAGCAAACCCCACCATGAAGGAAACCTCTCTCAAAGAGCCTATAAATACATTTTCTTCTCCTCATTTGAAGATATACCAAGTTAGAGAATTAGAATCACTTACACTTCATAGGTATGAAGGAGGGAGAAAAATTGACAACTTCTCTCTCTACTTCTACACCATTTCGTGTTGCTGTTTGATTGCTGTGAAGTGAATGCTGGAGCATTACTAAGCGGATTTTTGCAAGGGAACTTCAACCGTGTAATTCTTTATTTATTTTCTTCCCTTTGTATTATCAAACATATGAACATGGTTATCTCTCTTTGTATGTGCTCAGTAATGACTAGCATGAGTTAAACTTCTCTAGTTGTGATGCTTTAACTTTGTAATGATCTTTTAACTAGTTTTATGTTATATATTGATGTTTGAATTTTAGTTCCTGCATGATAACTCTTTCATATTCATCTTTATAATTGGCCAAATAAAAGTGAATGCAAATCATAAATACAGACATGGTTTATGATTAGAACTCAAGAACTAATATGGATAAGTGTTTAATGAAGGAAACTTTGTTATTTCCATGCTAAAACCTAGACATAGGATAGCATAGTCCATAGGGTGATACTGTGGGTACTTCATATACAGGGGTGAACTTATTTAGAGCTTAGACATAAGACTCGTAATGAAGCTCTGACGTTAGTTGCTGAAAAGCACACATAAATTGCTACAACATCCATTGTCGGAGCATCAATTGCTACATCATCCATTGCGGGAGCATCATATATAACATAATGCTATAAAAAGTGATTTACTTAGTGAAGAGCATTCCAATTATCTTTCTCACTTGAATACACTTTATCTTTTCTTAGCTTATTTGTTTTCTATTATCTCACACATACTCTTATTTTATTTGTTATTTTAATTACTACTTGTTTCTCACTAGTTAAACTACCATTTTAAACTTTAGAAATTAATCCAATCCCTGTGGATATATGATCTCTACTTTCTACTATATTACTTGTTAAAGACTGTGTATACTTGCACACCTTTTTGCACAACAATCTACCACCTCGTAACAAAATAAGCGCCTCATGAGATGTATTATTAGTTTGTTTTGAACTGGAAAATTTATTAGGAAAGTTCACAAAGACCTACAAAATTGGCAAATAGAAAAACTTCAAAAAAAAATTAACTAAACAATTTACTATTACGGTGCTAAACAAAATTAGAAATATGGCTACACATAAAAAATGGATAAAAGGGGAGAAAACAATGGAGCCGCACTTTTCAAAGCTACACGTGATTGATAAGGAGGAAGATCATACTAAAAGAGTAGAATAAGTTAAATTTACAAATAATAATTAAAAAAATTAATAAAAACATAGCGATGTCACAATTAAGGAGATAGACTAATAGATTAAAGGGATAAACAAAACTGAAAAATGGAAAAAAGAGGTTAAGGAGAAAGAATAATAGAATGAGTTTAATTTATATACACATAAAGTGTATGGACTTTTACAACCACCACCAATCACACTTTATGGAACGGTTGGTTACCAATTGACTAATGAGTGGTTACCAATTGACTAATTTGTTTTTAATGATGTGTTACCTTGTAATCGGTAGATAGTGTAATACACGTATACACCTAATATTGTGTATATAAATTAAATCCTAATAGAATAGTATAAATGTTAGATCTAAAATTCTCTACAACAAAAATTTTAGAAGGAAAAACCTTGAGATGAAGCACCTTCATGCAATTGTGTAAACCACTCATTTGCTTCGGTCTTTTACAAAGCTTACTAAAAGGGAAATGCAACAAATTAGCAAAATATATAATGGCAATGTAGAAATGGTCATTCACATTCTCATAATTTAAAACAAATCTCATTTATTTTAAAAGTTAAACACGATAATAAAAATAGTAACCGATCCAAATAATCTTTAATTCTAAATCATCAAAATAACTTGTAAAATAGAAAAGTGATATAATAACATTTAATAGCCAATTCAACACATACCCTTGTATTCTCCGAAGCCTCCAATCCTCTCTCTTAGTTTATCTCCAATACTATCTTAACCTTTGTTTGAGAAATCTCCCACCTTCTTCTTCGATGTGAAGAATAATATTTTGCTTATTTGAAATTCTTGTTTTATAGAAGCAATTTATTATTTGCAAGAGGTATATATAAAGTTGATTAATTTACAAAATAAAGATATTGATAATAAGAATTAAAATAAGAAATTCGGTAAAATAAAAGTTTAAAGTTTGAATCATGTCCAAAATTATGATAATGAACAAATCGATCTACCACCTTGATCGTAGCCAAAAAAAATACCACTTGAGAATATTCGAACGCCTCATGAGATGTATTATCAGTTTGCTTTTAACCTGAAAGTTAATTAGGAAAGTTCACAAAGACCTTCCTCTTGAGATGTAATATATATGCACCACCTATCCGTCGCTAATTTTGATTTTAGCGACGGACCACCTATCCGTCACTAAAATCTGTCGCTAATCCATGTTTTTTTTTGTAGTGGTTAAACCCATACTAAACTACAAAATTGACAATTTGAAAACTTAGAATTTTTTTGTTAACTAAACAAATTATTATTACAGTTCTAGACAAAATTAAAAATATGTCCACACATAATAAATGGATAAAATGTGAGAAAAAATTAGAACCGCACTTTTCTAAGCTATACATGATAGATAAGGAGTAAAATCATACTAAAAGAGTAGAATAGATAAATTTACAAATAATAATTCAAACAGAATGAATAAGAAATATAGCATTGTCACAATTAAGGAGCAAGAATAATAGATTAAAGGGATTAACAAAACAAAAAAATAGATAAAAGAGTTTAAGGAGAAAGAATAATAGAATACTATAGTGATATGATCTAAAAGCCTCCAACTGTAACACAAATTTTAGAAGGAAAAACCTTGAGATTAAGTACCTTCATGCAATTGTGTAAACCATTCATTTCCTTCACTCTTTCTCAGAGCTCACCAAAAGGAAAGTGCAGCAAATTACCAAAATATATAATGGCAATGTATAAATGACCATTCACATTCTCTCAATTTAAAATAAATCTCATTGAATTAGAGAGCTCAAAAGGTTGCTACATGAATGGACCTAAGAAGAAATAGGAATTGGTTCTTATTAATTAAAAAACAAAACGGTGTAACCAATGTCCTTCACATCTAATCATTCATAAAAACAAATTCAACACTTAACTATAATATTGTAATAAAACAATCATGTCAAAAAAAAAATTATATTGCTGTCAAAAATAAATACCATCATAAAATAGTATCTTATATTTTTTTTCTTAATGTTGTAAAGAGGGAAGCTTTTTTCTTCAGATAACACCGAAGAAACTAAATAATAAATAATAAATTTGATGTTTAGTATTGATTTGTAAATAAAAAGTTAAAACTAAATATTCTTTATATGTAAATTATAAATAAAAATGTAAATACCCATAAAATGAAAGAGGAGGTACATAAAAATATAGATAAAAAAGTATGAGAAGCAATGTTATTAAAACCGACCTGGAGACCGACCCGGCCAAGTCACTGGGTCACTCATGGGTCAATGGTCGGAATGAGGGGTCACTAATTGACCCGCATGACCCGTGACACTACTAAAATTTGATAAAATTAGGCATCCTGTGTATAAATTCACATATCGCAGGACTGTGAATTTTTTTACCATACCATAAAAATGTAACATAACAAAAGCACCCAAATTAGAATGATCATGAATTATTTCCATGTTGATAGGGTCATAATGGTGGGTTCTCCTCAAATCACTACAAAAAATGTTGCCTTTTGCGACGGAATTAGAGAGGGACTTTATGTCCCTCGCAAAAACTAATATTAGCGACGACATTAGCGAGGGCATAGAGCTGTCGAATTTTTTTAAGCGTTAGCGACGGCAATTTTAGCAATAGCGACGGCAAGACCGGCGCTAATGGCCTGGGCGGGAAAAATTAGCGACGGCTATAGTGTCCCTCGCAAAGGTTTTTTGACCGTTCAACGCGTGGCACCACGTGGAAATGTTTGTAACGGTTAGCGACAGCCCATGCCGTCGCTAATGCCGTCGCTAATGTCAAATTGAATTCCAAATCTGAATCTCAAAACAGAACCCCTCATTTCTCTCTTCACCTCTCTCTCACCGCATCTCTCTCTTCACCTCTCTCTCTCTCCGCCTCTCTCTCTCACCTACGCCGGCCACCCCACCACCACCATCACCTACCTACGACCTCCTCTCTCCGTCACCTCCTCACTCCGGCTCTCTCTCTTCGCCTCCTCACCGTCTCTCTCACCGCCTCTCTCTTCCTACGGTGCGCACCCAAACGCCGCCAACGCCACCACCCTCACAACCACCACCACCATCGTCACCTACCTACGACAGCTCCTCTCCGCCTCTCTCTACTCATTGTCTCTCTCCGCCATCTCGCCCTCTCTCTCTCTGCCTCTTTCTCTCTCTCACCTACGGCCAACAACCACCCACCACCACCGTCACAACCACCCACCACCACCAGCACCTACTTTCTGTCTGTCTCTCTCTCAGCCTCTCTCTCTCTCACCTACGAACCTGAACTGTGCACCGCCGCCGCCGCCACCACCACCACCACCGCCGCCACCACCCCCACGAATTTCTGCCCTCTCCCTTTTGTAGGTTTTGATATTTTTTATGATATTTTTTGATATTGATTTTTTAAATTTGTTTTGATTTATGTTTTTTGATTGATTTAGGATTGACATCGTTGGTGTTTGGAGTTTAAGAACCGCACCAGAGTGCGCATCGTCACCGAACAACCGCACCAGACGTCAATCTCATAACGGTTAGTTTAATTGAAAAATATTTAATTATTGTTTTGATGAACCCTAGGTTAGATGACTGTGTGTTGTTGATGGAAAAGGGTGAGGGACATCCTAACCCCATATTTTGCTCGAAATCATCTCCATTGAGATGATTGCGAGACGATACTAACAACGGTAAGGTTGGGAGTTATATGAAATAACTTCCTTCACTACTTGGATGGAAAAGGGTTTTGTGCTGTCCTTAACCCCCATATTCGGCTCGAAATCATCTCCACTGAGATCATATTGATGCCACTAACTTGAAATATTATTGGGAATGTTATCTAACACGTTTTCATAAATACGTGTAGATGAATTTGTATGAATTTAATCGTGATTGGGTGTATGATCGGTTATATCCGAGAAGAGCGGGTTTAAAGGAATCTTTTGTAATTGGGGTTGAACAGTTTCTTGTGGTAGCGTGGCGACATGAATTGGCTCAACAGGAAAAAGGGGTTAGATGTCCATGCTTAAAATGCGACGGTGAACCTATTATGACCGATGATGAAATCAGGGATCACTTGTATCATTGGGGGTTTAGGCCTAATTATTGGATTTGGGTAGACCATGGAGAACAACAATTTCAAAATTTTGAGATAGGGGCTTCAAGCAGTTCTGGTGTTGGTGTTCCACGTAATGAAATTTTTGAGTCGATGCAAAACATGATTTGCGATGGTCTCAGGGTGAATGTGCCATTTGATGAGCCTCAATATGATGATAATGATGAACTTCCAAATGAAGAAGCACAAATTTTTTATAATTTGTTAAGAGATTCAAACACACCGTTGTTTGAAGGCTCGCCACATTCAAAATTATCTATGTGTGTGAAACTTTTAGCTCTCAAGTCCATGAGTAATATTTCTGAGGTGGGTTTAGACTATGTCACTGAAATGATGTTGGAAGCAACACCTAATAAGGATAATTTGCCAAAAAGTTATTATGAAGCAAAGATGTTAGTTTCGAAGCTGAGATTGAAATTTAAGAAGATTGATTGTTGTGAGAAAGGGCACATGTTGTTTTACAACAACGAATTTGGTAAAAATGATGGTGAGCTACTTGAATGCAAATTCTGTGGAAGCCCAAGGTATCATGATCGTAAAGGGGCAAAACGTAATTATAAACCTATCCCTGTAAAGTCGATGTTCTATTTGCCTATAGTTCCAAGGTTGCAAAGAATGTTTGCATCGGCCGAAATTGCGCAGAAAATGACTTGGCATTATGACAATAGGCGTACCTCGGACGACATTTTACGCCACCCATCCGACGGTGAAGCGTGGAAGCACTTTGATCAAGTGCATTCAGATTTTGCCTCAGACCCACGGAATGTTCGGCTTGGTTTGTGCTCTGATGGGTTTACTCCATATATCCAAGCATCGGCGTCACCCTACTCTTGTTGGCCAGTCATTGTTACCCCTTACAATCTTCCTCTTGAGATGTGCATGACTAAACCGTATATGTTTTTGACTTGTTTGATACCTGGTCCATCCAATCCAAAAGCTACCATTGATATCTTTTTGGAACCTCTGATTGATGATCTTAAGAGATTGTTGGGGGGGGGGGTGTTTTGACATATGATGCAGCACGGAAGAAAAATTTTATGATGAGAGCCGCATTGATGTGGACAATTAACGACTTTCCTGCTTATGGTATGTTGTCTGGTTGGGGGACTCACGGTAAATATGCATGTCCGCACTGCATGGAACACACAAAAGCGTTTACGCTAAAGTACGGGGGCAAGAGTTCTTGGTTTGACTCGCATCGTAGATTCTTACCGCAAGATCATAAATTTAAAAAGAACAAGAAGGCCTTCATGAAAGGGGCAGTTGAAACAGATGGACCACCGCCTTTGTTGACATCAGGTGAAATCTGGAGCAGAGTTATGGATTTTCCAGAAGCCACAGAGGTAGGGGAGCTCACCCGGGTGGATGGTTATGGACGGTGGCACAATTGGACAAAAAAAAGCATATTTTGGAATCTCCCATATTGGAAAGATAATTTGTTGAGGCACAATCTTGATGTTATGCACATCGAGAAGAATTTCTTTGACAACATATTTTTCACTGTGATGAATGTGAAAGATAAAACCAAAGACAATAATAAGGCTAGATTGGATTCTGCTCTTTATTGTAGCAAACATCGATCTGATTTGAATTTGGTGGAAATGCCTAATGGGAAGATGTTAAAACCCAAAGCCAAATACTGTCTAACACCAGATGAAGCGAAAAATGTTTGTCGATGGTTGAAAGAATTGAGGATGCCAGATGGTTATTCTTCTAAACTTGCAAGATGTGCCGATGTGAACACCGGGAAGATGTATGCGATGAAAAGTCATGATTGTCATGTATTCATGGAGTGTTTGCTTCCAATTTCTTTTAATTCATTACCAAAGTGTGTTTTGGAACCACTTATTGAAGTGAGTCAATATTTTAAAAATATGTGCTCTTCAACATTGAGAAGGGACGATCTTATTAAGATGGAGCAGAATATTCCTTTCATTATTTGTAAGTTGGAGAGAATATTTCCTCCCGGTTTCTTTGATTCCATGGAGCATTTACCGGTTCACCTTGCGTATGAAGCAAGGCTTGGTGGACCAGTTCATTATAGGTGGATGTATCCATTTGAGAGGTAATTATCTATTTCAACATTTTTTTAAAATTATCTTAATTAGAATGATTATTAGTTTAATGAAGTATTTTTCTTTCAACAAATAGATTAATGGGTGATTATAAACGATCGGTGAAGAATAAAGCTAGAGTTGAAGGATCGATCTGCACAGCTTACCTACACCGTGAAACAAATTATTTTTGTTCACATTATTTCAACAACTTTATGTTGTCAGCAAATAATAGAAACGAAGTGGAGATTGAAGAAGAAAGACACCCGCTCACTTTATCTGTGTTTATCAAACCCGATCGCCCTTCGGGTAAGAAGTCAACCAATTACTTATCAGATAAAGAGCATAAATCAGCACATGTTCATGTCTTGATCAATTGCACTGAAGTTAAACCATATCTTGAGTAAGTATGCTCCAATTCAGTTAATCTATACTGTATGAAGTTAAATAATAATTTGATCAACTTTCAATCTAAAGAGTAATAATATTTCTTTTTCAGTGCATTCTTACGAATTGAGGGTATAGGCGTTGAAGAATCTTCTATTCGTATACATGAAAGTTTTCCATAAAAAGTGGAGCAATGTCGAAGAAGATGAAAGAAATGATCTGCTAGACTTCTTTAGGGTAAGTGTTAATTATTTTGTCATTACTTATATTGTTTGTTTAAATTTTATGTTTAATAACATTTAATATAATACAGACCAAGGTAACTTGGGACACAGAAGACGATGACAATGTGCGGAGAATTTTTTTCAGAAGGATGGGCGCTCAAATTTCTGATTTGCTTTATAAGCTCCGCTGTAAAGATAAGAAGCCTTCCTACATGAGTGATGAGATTTGGAATGCCTTCAAGAGCCATTGGGCTTCAGAGGCTTTCAAGGAAACTGCTGCAAAAGCCAAAAATAATACAAACTCGGAAAAGGGTGGCTCGCTTCACTGCGGTGGGTCCATCAACCAGGCTCAGCATGCTGCTAGAATGGTAAATTATTTTTCAAATCTATGTGTTTTTTATATTATTTAATTAGTTAGCAATTTTTAAAAATGTGTTTCATCTTACAGAGTAAGAAGGCAGGACGCCCTATCACTGCTCCTGAGCTGCATAGAGCCACCCATGTGAGGAAAGGCACTGGCGAGTATGTTGATGAGCGCTCCAAGATGACCCAGGTAAATATACATATTGATTTGTATTATATAATGTTCATTTGTCAAAATGGAGCGCTAATTTGTGGTTATTCAAAACAGGAGCAAATAAATGAGTTCATGACTCAGCTAACTCAGGGGAGCTGGAACCCTGATTCATTTGGCCAACTTACTCCTGAGATGAGAGATCTGGCAAACAAACATTGGGAGAAGACAGTAGGTTGGTCTAAGGGTCGCCTGTATGGTACGGGACCCATGGCTCCATGTATGAGTCAGTCTGGGGCCGAGAGCAGTAGAAGACGGAGTCGACCAGCTTTTACTCCTGCGGAGACAGAGCATATTAGGCGGCTGAAGCAGGAGCTGCACGAGACTCGATAGGAGGTCAGGACCTCCTCTGAGGCGATGAGAAAGATGCAGCAAGATTATGAGAAGGTGACCCGTAGGCAGGAGCTGATGTTTAAGTATTTTAAGAATATGCAGCAAAATGAGCAGCAGCAAGATGAAGAGGAAGATGAAGAGGAAGCTGAGGAGGAAGCTGAGGAGTCTGATGGTGGCAGCTTTTAGTGTTGTTGATTAAATATTTTGTTATAACATTTCAGATTAATTGTTGTTGATTCAAAATTTATGTTATTGGATAATTTTTATTTTAAACTATTTTATGTATTTTAGATTTTATTATTTATTAATAAAATAAACAGGTATAAAAGCAGATAAAATAAAAAAAAATTTCCATCAGGTTGAGCAGTAGCGTGGGAATTAGTGCAGGGGTTAGCGAGGGAACGTGGCCACGTGGTTGAGCAGTAGCGTGGGAATTAGCGAGGGAACGTGGCCACGTGGCTGAGCAGTAGCGAGGGCATTAGCGAGGGGCTTAGCGAGGGAACATGGCCACGTGGTTGAGCAGTAGCGTGGGAATTAGCGAGGGAACGTGGCCACGTGGCTGAGCAGTAGCGAGGGGGTTAGCGAGGGAACGTGGCCACGTGGTTGAGCAGTTGCGTGAGAATTAGCGAGGGAACGTGGCCACGTGGCTGAGCAGTAGCGAGGGAATTAGCGAGGGAGCGTGGCCACGTGGCTGAGCAGTAGCGAGGGAATTAGCGAGGGAGCGTGGCCACGTGGCTGAGCAGTAGCGAGGGATCTAGCGAGGGACACTGCCCTCGCTAATTAGCGAGGGACCCAAATCCCTCCCTAATTGCAATTGCGAGGAGGGAATTAGCGAGGGAAGTTGTCCCTCGCTAATTCCCTCGCAAATGACTTTTAGCGAGGGAATAAGGTGATTTAGCGAGGGACTTTGCCGTCGCAAATGACCTTTTTTTTTGTAGTGAATGAATTGTTTCCATATTGATAGGAAAAAATGAAAACGCACAAAACGGCGCCCTTTTACATTGTTTTTGCATTTTATTTTAAAAAAAAAAACAAATCTGCACGGGTCAACCAGGTCAAGTAACAAGGCCCTAAACCGCACGGGTCGCACCGGGTCAAGTCGGGTCTGAAACATGCACGGTCTGATTAGTGACTCGAACCGGTCAAAGTACCGTTTCACGGTCTGACCGGTCTGACCGGTCCGACCGGCCAGGTCGTTCCGGGTTTAACAACACTTATGAGAAGTATTCTTGAGGCACAAATCAAGCCTATTTGTTATCAATTTTTTTGTGACTATTTAATAAAATATATAATACGTATCAATATAGAAATTTATATTAAATCTTTTAGAGGTTTCAGTTTCAAACAATTTACAATTACATGAGTGTGATTTAAAAACTGAAAACCGATAATTAATTGATATTATAAAGTCTCATTCATGTGTAAATTATAAATAATAACTAAATATTAATATAAATAAAAAATGGGAAGGAAGTTGATATTTAATACAATTATAAATTTAAAAACTCAAGATTCATTGTAGAGGCTCCATTGGGGTTTGCTAGGGATGGCAATTTCCACCATAACATGGGGATCCCCGCGGAGATTGCCCCGAATGGGGCCCCGCGGGCAAGGAATTTATCCCCGCGGGGACGGGGATGGGGGAGATAATCCCCCCGAGGCCATTTCAGGGACAGGGACGGGGACGGGGACCTATCTCCCCACCCCGCGGGGTCCCCGCCCCGAGCACCTTACATTAATACCCTTACTATAATATATATTATATTATATAGATTTGGGTTTTTTTGTCTTTTTTAGTTATTCACTTAAATCTGAAAATAGAAACAAGGCTAAAGTGCTCCCGAGGTCCCTTATCTTTATTTAAAGTAACGAATTAGTCCTTTAAGTTTTTTTTGTCCCAAATAAGTCCTTTATTTTTCAAATTTTTGACACATAAATCCTTTTCCGTTAACAGTGCTGATTTATGTGTCAAATAAAAGGATTTATGTGTTAAAAATTTGAAACATAAAGGACTGATTTGGGACAGAAAAGGATTTATGTGTCAAAAATTTAAAACATAAAGGACTGATTTGGGACAAAAAAAAGATAAAGGACCAAATCGTTACTTTAAATAAAGATAAGGGACCACGAAAGCACTTTAGCCTAGAAACAACTAATCTCTCGTTCTCTTCTCACTCAGCCTCTCCGTTCTCTTCTTCTCAGAACCCTAGCCACTCTGCCGCCTCACCCTCAGTGCTTTGCCGCCTCACCCTCAGTGCTCTGCCGCCTCACCCTCACCTTCACCGCTGTCGTCTTCTTCTTCTTCTTCTTCTTCTTCTTCTTCTTCTTCTTCTTCTTCTTCTTCTTCTTCTTCTTCTTCTTCTTCTTCTTCTTCTTCTTCTTCTTCTTCTTCTTCTTCTTCTTCTTCTTCTCATTCAGGTAATTTTTGATCTCCACGTTTTTCTTCTCGTTCTATTGTCTTTGTTTTCTCTGTCTTCTCGTTTCTCTCTCTGATTTGTGTTGCTGTGAATCTGTGATTTTGTGTTGCTGTGATTTCGTGTTGCTGTCTTCACGTTTTTCTTCTGATCTCGTTTCTGTTTTCTTTGTGAATCTGATTCTGTGAATCTGTGATTTGTGTTGCTGTGAATCTCGTTTCTGTTTTCTTTGTGAATCTGATATTCTGATCTCGTTTCTGTTTTCTTTTGTGTTGCTGTGAATCTGATATTTTGTTCATTTGTGATTTGTGTTGCTGTGATTTGTTTTTCAGTGAATCTGTGTTGTTGTGTTTCTGTCCATATATAAATTATGCATTGAATCTGTGTTGCTGTGTTTCTGTCCATATATATAATTATGCATAGAATATAATGGTTAGTACATATATATATATATATATATATATATATATATATATATATATATATATATATATATATATATATATATTATATACACATAAGAGCATTAAATGGAAACTAGATAAATAAAGGGTATAAACGATAATGGATTGAAGATAACTGTTCCGATTTCCTAACAATTTTTTACTAACTGTCACAAACCTATTCAAATTTTTTATGGTACCCTTTGAGTCGTTACCAACTGTTTCTTCTAAGATGTTTGTCTAATGGCATTCAAATTTGATTTGTTCTAAAACTGAAAATTTCATGTAGTATAAATAACACTACAAATTCTAGTTATGTTATAGTAATAATGGTCATAAAATGACAATGAACATGAAGAAAAGCTGGATGCTGGGGACAAGTGAACTTCATTCTAAAAGAAAATGGATATACTCTATACTAAGTACATAAATTGATTAAAAGCTGAAAAATATAATGCAAATGTTCCTAACATCTTTTGATATATTCTGTTTCTGTGATTTGTGCGTTTTCTGATTTGCAGGATCTATTTTAAAATGGTTGAAGATATTGCAAATGTTCCTAACATCATTGTTGTAATTTTGGAACTTTGTATTTTGGTGTTGAGATGATGATTAACTCAATATTGTAATTTTGGAATTTTTTTATGATGATTAACTTTATTATTATGATGATGATGATTAACAGGGGAATATTGTAATTTTGGAACTTTATTATTATGATGATGATTAACAGGGAACTTTGTATATTTTTTGTGTTAAGATGATGATTAATTTTATTATTGTAATTTTACACATTTTTGCCTATTTTTATTATTGTAATTTTACCCGGTTTGCTTTATATATATAGATAATGTTTTCAAAACTAGAATTTACGTTAATTGAGATTAGGGGTGGGAATAGGCTGGGTCGAGCTGGGCTTAATTTGCATGGCCTGGGCCTGGCCTATGTTGAAAATGTTAGGCCTGAGTCTGGCCTGTGGCCTGTCATAGGCCTATTTTTTAGGTCTGGTCTAGCCTTTCTGAAAGCCTGACAAGGCCTGAAAGCCTATTTGACTATTTTTTTAAGAAGGCGTACAATATTTCAATGGTGTAAGCTTTTGTAAATAGACTAACAAGCTAATAAGTCAATGAGATTCAGTTCTAATTTTAGATCTAACAAAATCTTTTTGGAAAATATCTTTATATGACATCCTAATTAAATTCTATTTTATAATAATAAATTTAATTATGTCAAAAATTAGTGTAGGTTAAGATGTTTAAACTAAAAAAAAATGTTAGCAATGTTATGACTTAACACAAAGTACCAAATTCAATATAAAATAATATTAGTAATTAAGAAAATTAGTTAAACAAATTCAATATAAAAATTCAAAGTAATACACCTACGGATTTTTGTTGCTAATTTACCAATTCTATTTAATTTAACTTAATTAATTTTTTTGACCAAAAATTCTATTTAATTTAACTCAAAAGCAATATAATTTTTAAAATTAGTTGGTGTAGAACTCAAAAGCAATATAATGTGTTATTACATAAACATAGTTGGGCTTATCGGAAAAAAAATAAACATAGTTGGGAAGGGCCTGATTTTTTTATAAGCAAAATGGTATTGAAACGGAACACTAAAGGTACTCCAACAGCAGCTAAAGCCAATTATAAATTACATAAACATTCAAGTGGTTTGACGGTTTGACCCATCAATCTGACAATTCATATCCTGAATTACGACCAACTATACTTATAAACCAGCTCCAAGAAATAGATTTGGCATGATTAATAACAACCTGAGCATCAAAAACTACCCCTTTAAAAATGACATTATTCCAATGCAACCAAATACACCACGTTACCGCTATCCATGGGAGATATCGAAATCTTGGTGCTTTTTTAGAACTAGCGTGGACCTCAAAAGCCCGAAAATGATCGACCCCTTCAAGATTATTCACCGTGGATATACCCAGCCAACCTTTAACACCATCCCAAACAAGCTTAGAGCACCTACAATTAAAAAATAGATGGTAGATAGTTTCTTCAAGAGTAAAGCAAAACGAGCAACAAGTACCGTGAGGATCCGAGATGACTCCCCTTGAAACCAACTCATCACTAGTCGCAAAAAGAAATAATGTACTATTACATAAACATAGTCATAGTTGGGCTTATTAAAAAAACATAGTTGGGCTTATTAATACTAAGTAGCATTTTCCTATCTTCTTTTCTTAATATTTAATTAATCCTCCCATAAAAAATTAATTAATTCTTATCATTCTTCTCTAAATAGAATTTATATATATATATATATATATATATATATATATATATATATATATATATAATTTGTTTATAAGGAATAAAAAGAATGTAACTTGTACCATTTCGCTCACTTGCCAAACAATGGAATGGCAAATTCATTCCGATCCATCGTATAATACGTAAACAATGAGATTTAAATTTTATTCCATTACTTTCCACTCCATTCCACTTCGCTCACTTTAAGCTATCCAAAAAAAATTTGTTATTTCCCTCTTTTCTATTTTCTTTGTGCATCCATCTTTTCTATTTTCTTTGTGCATCCATACAAAAAGTGTAAACGGAGTTGTCTTTGAAACTTTCACTCTCTATCAACATACTCTCACATACGCATTAACGCAGTACACACGACAACACAAGTCACACAACGGACTACGGGCGGCACTGCTTAGTCCAATACATGCCATCAAAAGAGTGACGAAGACCTTGTCACAACCAGTGGTGGTTCTAAGATCCAAGGGCAAAAGGGTCATTTTTTAAAAAAGCACGCACTACTTAAAATACAATAATTTTTTTTAATATATTTAAATAAATAAAATACAAAATTCATATTTGGCCTCTATGTATAACCTAAGCCTCTTTACTATAAATTTATCCATTATCAATTGAAAACTAAATGCAATCCTGTTCAAAACAAATTAAGAATATTGTGTTGGGTTAGAATTGTATTTCATGTTTTAATAGACTAGAACAAATTAAATTAAAAATCCAATCATGTAATGTTCCATGTACAAAACAAAATTCAAGCTTAAAATAATCCCAAAAAAATTCAAGCATAAGGGGGATTCTAGGATGAATCAAGGGTTCAACTAAGTAGATGATTCGATGAACCAGTAAAATTGACCGTATGAATATACTATAAAATTTCATTAATGATTGAGATTTTTTTTTAGTGAACGAAAGTTTAGGTGAGTTGGGCTTTGGGGGCTCACTGGGATCAGGAGATCACCTACCAAAGATCTCCTCACATCGGCAGCGGGAGTTGAACCCACGCTCTTGCGGGGAATGAGTCAACTTCTTACCAACTGAGCCAACTTCATTGGCTCAATGATTGAGATTTAATATTGGTTAATTCAATCTTAACCGTTCATATGGCCCATCTGGATAAACAGCTTAATTAAGCACTTATAGCATAAGCACTTATATGCATAAGCTGTTTATATAATAAATAATAAAATAACGTTAAAACTATTTTTTTATAAGTCATAAGCTGTTTTTATAAGCTATCTCGAGGAACTTATGGAAATTAGCTAAAAACATCTTATGAATATGTCATAAGCTGTTTTCATAAGCTTTCTCAAATAGTTTCGCAAGTAATTATGCCAATAAATAAGCCCAAATAAGTCGATCCAAAGATACCCAACATTTTACACAATATGTTATGGTTTTAGTGGTTTCACGGCTGAGGGGACTTAATTTATCTTTCACACAAGAAGCACCTCATAATTTGAGAGTGAAAAAACCAAAAAATACTGTTCTGCCTAAACTACACGGCCCCACACACCACACATAACCGCCCGCTGAACTGAGTGTTGTTCCGCCTATTCGCGGCACTGCTCCACGAACCACGACGTAGCTAAACGGCGCTAACATTCTTCTGATTTCCAACTCGTTCCTCAAATTTTCTGATTTCCAACTGCAACGCGAGTTCGTGATCATCCCTTCCACCTCTATCGCGCACAGTCACGTCACGTCACTACTCGTTTAGGTTTTTGACAAAGCAGAATTCTGTTTCTTCTTTTTCCTTTTCTCCGTTGAGAGCAATGTTGCTGGTTTTCTTTCATTCTTATATTTTTCATGTTCACCGAATTCGTTTACAATACATAATAATCCACAACCGCCATCGAATACTTTGATATGTGGCAGTTACCAATTTATCACGCTTTGATATGAACATGAAGGAATACGTGAACGGCCTAAGTTTGGCTCCAAAGTATTTTGAATATAGTATGATGCTGTTTAGAAAATCTGTAATAATGTTAGTATATTTTTTCCAAGTTTAACTGATGTGAAATTGCCAAATGATGAATTTTTATGATTGATTTTTGGCGAATGACCCTAATCTGCTACTTACAATCTACCGCTTTTGCAGGACAATTCTTACTTGATTTTCCAGCTTTAGCTTTGTTGCGTACTAGAGAGAGAACATAGGTTATTGTGGTCAAACCAAATTAACTGCCCCATGGATGTTTTTGATGATATTCTACCTGAAGCTCCTACTGCACGTTGTAAGTGCTAAACTCCATGAATAATGGGAAGGCTTTTTTCCTTTTTCTCCTTTTTCTTTTTAAAGCTTGTTTATGACAGGTGGTTATATATTATATCATATTCTTTTGTAGCTCGGCCCGGTGACAAATTTGCGCCTAAGATCAAATCGAAACAGCTGCCTCAAAAGGAAATATCTGCTTCAGAACATTCAGCCCCACTCACTAGCAAACACTCTGAAGGAATTTCTCAGAATGAATCCTCCGCAGGTAGAACTTCAAAATAAAAAGAATGCCACGAATTCTGAATTGGGAAATTCTAAACAAGTTTGTGTAGATAGAGACAATGCACCCTTGGTGGATGACCTGCCTTTCACGACTGCAGCATCTGAGGTTGTTGCTGATCAGAATACCGCAAACTTTCCAAAATCAGCACCCGGGGTAAAAGTCTTTTTTTGTTGCTGGTTATACTGCTTCATTATCACGTGGTTTCTGTAACCTCTTTTTCTTAAATTGTTCATCAATTTTAGGTAGATTATGTGGATTTTGAGGTGGGCTCTGTCACTAAATCTATTCTTGAAGAATTGAGAAAGTCTGCAGATAGTCCCACATTGGATGATTTTTTGCATCAAAATGTTATTAGAGAGAAAGAAGTAAATATCACTTGTTATGATTTATCGTTTTTTTCTTCTTCTTCATTTGTATGATTTAGGAGTTTGATTGTAGATGATTTGTCATTGCTTTTGTAATGTTTTTCAGGATGCTAACGAGCGAAAAACATTTCTGAGGAAGCATGGAAGTTCTTCTATTACCGGTGCAGAGGATGAAGGTGGCAAAACCTCAAGGCAGCTGAGAAGACAGGCTGCTTGTAAATGTACTAACAACTCGTTGAATGAGGATGTTGAGGATGATGATGTCCTTGACCCTCCTTATAATTCTAATAGAGATGAAGTTGAAGAAAATGGTGATGAATACGAAGTGGATTATTAATCCAAGAGGAAAAGAGCATCAACAAGTTCAAAGAAAAAACCTGTGGCTAAAACTGAAATAACATTTCAAAAACGCAAGAAGGCTAATGATGATTTAGACAAAACTACTAAAGAACCTCCTAAAAAGTTCTCTCATTCAACTCGACGAAGAAGAAGACGTGGTAAACTTATTAGACGACATTTGTTTAACTTTTGTTTTTGGTGATATTATTTTATATGCTTATTTTGAAAGTATTTTCTTTTTCACAGTGGACAGGGCTCTGCTGGAGAATGATGAACTTGATTGTCGAACACTTCCTATTAGGGTTGTCATTTTAATTGCAGATTATAAGGAGTGATTAGCGGTGTGTATTCTCCTTTTGTTACAATGCGTAGCAATTGTTATTAGCCATTATGGCTTAAATTTTTACCAATTGTTACATTTGTTTCCCTATGTAGAAAAAGAAGGCAACAACTTCAAAAACAAACCAAAGGTACTCAGCTTAAGACTGTATGTATATCTACATTTATTAATTCTTCTGTTCAATGAAAAAAATATGATTAAACTGCATATCCGCAAATCCTGCTGTGAACATCTTATCACGACAAGTCGATGTAACTTTTACACAGTTCTATGCTATTTGATTAAGGGTTATCTGAAAATGTTAAGAAAATTATTCAACAAAGGAAAATTCTTTTGTTTCTTCTTTTTTTCTATATATGTTGGAGACATGTGAATGTGTTGCACAAAAACCATCAAATGGCATTAACTGTATCTTCTTTCATTCGATGATTCTATGAAGTCCTTCAGCAAATTGTCAAAATGATTTTTTAACTGAACACAGTGCCGTGTGATCAACATACATTATTTTTATCGCTGCTTTTGTTGATTTCAGTTGGGTTGAGAGCTCAAGGCATGGAGAATGGTAGACGAGTTCATGATGAGAATTGGATAGTTAGTGAGTAAAATGTTAGGGAAACAAATAGAAGGTCCTTTTATTTTTGAACCACGACTCCCCTCTCCTCAGAATTTTAAAAACAAAAAGGGGAAACATTATATAGAAAATGTGTTGCATATTATGCCATTGCTGTTGTTAGTGTCAGTTTTGAGTCATGCAGTATAGTATAGTAAATACGTTTTGAGTTTTGAAAATATTTATTTATCTGCAGAAGATGGTAGGGACCCAGATGGTGATCATGGCAGTGAAAGGATTATATCAACTAATTCTTTATTAAATTACCAGTCTTTCATGGACAAGGCACCCAGGGGAAAATGGTCAAAACAAGATACCGAAAAGTTTTATGAGGTATTTGCAGCAAGTCATACACAGTTTTGCACATAGCAATTTTGTTTTGTTAGTTAGGGTTTGGGGAAAGCGGGATGGAAGGAAGAGCTGTCCTTTTCAATAAAATAAACTACTCTTTTTCTTCGACACAGGCCGTTAGAGAGATTGGCTTAGATTTTTCTTTCATAAAATACAAGCATTTCCCTGGTAAAACACCTCATCAACTTAACTTGATGGAAGATCGGCAGAATCCCTTAAGGTTATCTAATGCTATCAAAAATCGTACAACAGGTTGAACTCTGTAGTTACTGTTCTATGCTTTTCATGGTCAGAGTGTTTACTCTCTAAGCAATCCAGAAATGAACCTCGGCTCGGGACATCTTTTATAGCTTTTACTTTACTTTCATGGCTAAATATAAGTTCAGAATGGTTTATTGTTCTTTGTCTACTTCTTGACGAGGGAATAAAATTCTATTGTAGATAACTTTCATTATTATAAATCGGAAATTGAGAAACTGCAACAAGCTTCTAGCAAGGCAGAACAAGACCCCAGTAAAGATGCCTTGGAATTCATGGTAGGGGAGAACGTTGAGGACTTGACACCTGGAATTAATGTATGTAATTTAGTATGTTTAGTTTTATCTTCTGATGTCTCCCTTTTTTGGTGCACATGGTTTATGCTAATTTTCTTTTGAAGCGCCATATTTATCAAAGAAATATTCTAATTGTATGATGTTTGCTTGTGGGAATGTGGAACATAATTGGCCTTTTTACGGAAGTTAACGTGGTTCAGTTCATTTCCTTAATACGTTTCTACAAGATTTAAAGCATTGACCTCAAATCATCATTCATTAGGTATCCCGTGCTTTAAAGTTCAGATGGTTATGTTACTTATATTGCTGCAAGGGTGCAAGATAACTTGCCACATCTTCCCTTTCTTATTTACTAATTGAGGATATCCTTTATTAAGTCCACACATATATGTGTAGCTTTCTAAAGTCTAATATATGTTATCCCCTATTTGGCCGTGCTAATTTTCAAAAACTCTTCTTAACTGAGTGCAGGAAGAGGTTGGAACAGGAAAAGGTTGCAACAGACTTTGCGGCAAAGAAGGTTGCAACACACATGTTAAAGAAGATTTTGTGCCATTTCATAGTCCAGACTCCAGAGCAATCTGATGATGATAGTGATGACGACCGACAGACAAAGATGGTCTCAGTATAAAAGTGATTTTTAGTCATAAAGATATATACCAACTATTTTGATCTTATTTTTTTAGTATACAAGTGATTTTTAGTCGTAAAGAATAAACACCAACTATTTTGATCTCATTTTTTAAAATTACAGTTGATTTGTGAAATCACTTTACCAGCTTCCGATTTCACAGTCAAGGGCATTTCTTATGTCTTTTTTCCTTTAATATTTTTTTAGATTAAAAGTTTTAGTGAGTCTGACTCCCTCGGAGCACTAAAGCCAGGGCAAGCCAAGGCTCAATAGAGGTACTTACAGATTACCCACTAAAGAGGTCTTCACGCTGGCAGCAGGAGTTGAACCCATGCCACTGCGGGTCAATCCTTACCAATGGAGCCAACCTTCATTGGTTCTTTAATATTGGATAAATTGTCGGTGTTCCGACAAAAGATAACCGTTTTTTGTTTTGGGTACAGATTTTATGACGTTTTTAAAAAAGTTATTGGGTAGGACTACGGTGGACGGAAAAGCCCTCCCGTAAGAGTTTTAAACACGGCTAACATAGAGTATGCGTTAAAACGAAAGAAAATAATATTTTATATAAGGAGGTAATTATTTTAATAGTATTTTGTGATCAAGAAAAAAAATATAGGTTTCATCATATTTATATTTTAAATTGAGGATCAACCTGTCACCTATGACAAGCACGGTTACGATTGTCTTATGAAATTTTCTATAAACTAATTATTTTGTTTTAATCACGGATCACAAAGTATAATATTTTACATAAAATATAAATATTTTTTCTATAAAATATTGTGTTTTTCTTGTAAAATATTTTACCTATGACGTTTTATGTTTTTATATTATACTATAAGCAAATTGTAATTCACTTAGATAAAGAATATTTGATAATTTTTTTACAGTATATAATTCTGTACTATGCACATTATATATTTATAGAAGTAAAAATTATAATCATACACTTAGGATTTAACATGTTGTATACTTTTAAAAAACTGACCGTATCTAAGTCTTCCTTTGAGAATATAGTTAGATCATAAAATCGAGATTTCTTTTTTGGAACATGTAAAGGCTTGTACTACACAAAATACAACCTATAAATGATAATCATACACCTCAAATTTAAAAGAAGCGACATTTTGTGTACAATTAGGGATGAGAATAGGCGGGGCCGAGCTAGGCTTTGAATGGTCTGGGCCTGACCTGCATTGAAAATATTGGGCCTGAACCTGGCTTGTGATAAACTGATTTTGGCGTTTGCTTTTCCCACACCCCCTCCTACTCGAAACACACCCCATAAGGGTGTGAAATGACCAAAAGGCCAGGCCAAACCTCTTTTTTTTCACGAATTTTCACCTGTTCGAACACGGGCCTTCGAACAGGTTCGCACGCGGCCATTCGCGTGTGTTAAATATGGGCGCACACCCTCTTGGGTGTTTTTCACCTGTTCGAATGGGGTCATGCGAACAGGTTCGAATGTGGTCATGCGAATATGTTCGCATGAGGCTGTTCGAACCAGTGTTGCAGAGCGACAGATATTGGACGTCTCAGATTCCACCGACAGTTTTGATCAACGGCTTACAATCAGTCAAATGTGTGTCAGATAAAGGAGTGGATGTCAATCCCTTTGGAAAATGTGTCTGAACGGATAGAATTTAAACGGCTCAGATTTGTGATCTAAAAATGAAATCAACGGCTGACATTTCACCATGCCTATTATAAAAGGGGGTTCACATCCTCAGATCTTCTTCACCAAACCCTAATCTGCTTCTTCACCAAAACCTACTCTCCCTCTTGACAGCTACAACCAAGCTGAAATGGAATGGCAATTGTGCTCAACCCAGTACTCATCCACCAAATTCCTAACTGCCCTTCATCACCATGGGACTGTCACCACCGACGAACATGGTGTTGTGTTTCGTTGTCCTAACCATGTATTCTGCAGGATGAGTAAGGACATCACCTTCGCCCAACTGAAGGAAAAGGCTGAGAGGAAGATTCGTCCAGAGGGAGCGTGGCGTAAAGACGTGGCGCGTATACGTTACCGAAAGTACAACCGGCTTGATTACGGGACTGGCTATTTTACAGCTATGGAGATCCGCAACGATGACGACGTTGGGACCATGATGGAATATCATGCTACACTTCCGATGGGGCGACAAGTCTTAGAGCTGTACGTGGACACAATACGCACTCCAGAAGAGATCATTTATCAAGGGTGATAGACAATCAGCAGCTGCTCTCCCTGCCACGAAGTCCAGTCAGGCATGTCATAGAACTGGCCCGTGATGGGGATGTGTAGCAGCTGGGATACATCATCAAGGGTGATAGACATCTCACCCACAGGAAGGTGGAATGATGATGTATCCGGCTGCCAACGCTCTATGAATGCGTTCAGCAGCCCCTTGTGAGTGAGGGGAAAACCAAGTCCTATGAGAGGGAACAACCCCGATAGGATAAGAGTCTCCCTGATCCTAGCATGGACCACAAGGTTAACCGGTCCATGTGGAATCGTAGTTATGTCCGGCCGAACCTGCATTGACAAATGACACCGGCACAATAAGTCAATATGTTCAACAAAATAAGAAACAAAATTGACAACACGCTATTATATAACAATAACTTACCTGGCCAGCATAGAACTCAGTCAAAATATGAGACCCGTATGTGGGCAAGACAGAACCATCAACAGGTCCACCAGGGAATGGGAATGTAGCCCTAGGAGCAGCAGCAGGCTCCTGAGGCTCAACATCCTCCTCATGTTGAGCACCTCCCTCCTCATGTGCATGACCAGAAGGGCCGGCCAGCTCATATGCCGGAAATTGAGCATCACGCTCAACATCCCGGACAATATCATCAACCTCCGGTGGGGGAGGAGGGACGTCCCTACGCCTACCCCTCTGGGAAGGTTCAGCTCCATCTTGCCTCCGTTTGCGTTCGGAAGCCGTCGGGGGTGGCCTACGCTCCGGCTGTTGCGAACTACCGCCACGATGCCTCACCATATCTGAAACAACAACCATTAAACCAATTAAGCAACATAATCAGCAAAAAAACAGGAACAATTCTGTCACACCTGTTCAAACAGCATCATTCGCACCTGTTCGAACAGAAGCATTCGCACGTGTTCGAACAACCCCATTCGAACGGGTGTTCGCATGGCCTCATTCGAACGGTGTTCGCATGACCTCATTCGAACACCTTCGTTCCCAGAAACGTTCAGGGAAGGCCAACCGAACGCGTCGCATATGCAGAAAAAATAAAAACGATGAAATGGAAAGACAGGAAAGTGAGGGAGGGAGTACCTGGTGCGTAGAATGCGAGATTGAAGCTTCAAAAATGGTGGAGTTGAGATTGAGAGGGAGAGTGAGGGTGAGAAATCGAATTTGGGGTGGGGGAGGCGTTAGGGTTCGGTTGAGAGTGAAGGGGGTGTGAGAGTGTTTGGGAGGGAGAGTGAGAGAAGAAATGTTTTTAATTGAAGGGTATTTTAGGGATTTAGGGGGTTTGGGGGTGTGTGGTGAGTAGGAGGGTATTTTAGGCATTTTTGAGGCCTAGCCTGGCCTGGCCTTAAAAGCCTATTTCACTAAAAAAGATTACGAACAAGCTAATCGATCAATGAAATTAAGACCTAACAAAATATTTTAGAGAATTATCTCTATAGGACATTTTATTTAAATTTTATTTTATAGTAATACTTTAAATATGTTAAAAATTGATGTAGGTCATCATTTTGAATAAACATAAAATGTAAGCAAATTTATAAGTTAAACAAAGTAAAAAATTTAATATAATAATAGTAGTAATAAAAAATATTATTAATATTTATTTAAATAGGCCGGTCTGGTAGGCCTAAAAGGCTTTTTCAATAGTCTGTAGCTTGGCCTTTTTACCTAAATATGCTTTTAAAAAGTATTGGCCTTATCTATTTAGAAAAAAACTTGGTCTGGCCTGGGCCTGATGTAGCCTGGGCCGTAGGCCCCTGTAGGCCGGTCCGACCTATTTCCACCCATATATACAATCAAACCTTCTATATCTACAATTTTATTTGAGAACTAGCCGTACACTATCAAATTCCACATTTTAACAAATATTAGCACCTACATCCTTTGCGACTATGACTCCCGCATCTCCAAACTGTTCTTCTTTTTCGCCACTTGGTCCGTGTGGCTGTTCCAATAAGGTCAAGTTACGAATGTCATCAGTTGTCTCTTCTTTCCGCATCTCCAACTGCACTTCTTCTTTTTCGCCAATCGGTCTGTGTGGCTGTTCCAATAAGGTCAAGTTACTAGCTTCATCAACTGGCTCTTCTTTCCGCATCTCCAATGGCACTTCTTCTTTTTTTCTAATCGGTCGGTGAGGCTGTTCCAATAAGGTCAAGTTACTAGCTTCATCAGCTGGCTCTTCTTTCCGCATCTCCAACGGCACTTCTTCTTTTTTGCCACTCAGTCTATGAGGCTGTTCCAATAAGGTCAAGTTACCAACTTCATCAGTTGGCTCTTCTTTCCGCATCTCCAACTCACCATCAGTATCCTTGGGAATTTTCGGTTCAGGCTTCCTCAATAATGTCGTGTCACTAAACTTTTCCTTCACTAGCCCACTCCGCATTGTCAACGACAAATTCGGTCTCATTCTCAACTTAGAGGAGCTATCTTCATCCTCATCCTCTTTAAACACAGTTGGCTTTCTCAAACTAACATTAGGAACACTACTTTTTCTAACATTGCCTACTTTACTTTGGGTTTGATCAGGTTTCTTAATATCCACTGCAATTTTCTTATCATCGGGTTTGAATTGCAATCCTTTAGCCAGTTTAGGTCTTTGAACTTCAAATAGAAGTTGCTCCACTTCCACAATTTTACCCTTCTTTTTCTTATTATAAAAGGATTTCTCAATATCAAGATAAGAAGCATTAGGGTTAGCCTTTCTTCCCATTATCTAAAACAACAAGTATAATGATATTCAATTAATTAGCCAGGTTATACAACAAAATTATTAAAATGAATGAAACTCGGAAAAGGAAAGATTGATAGAAGCAAAGTTGATATGGTAGATGGACCTTGGCAAGGGTTAGCTTTGGATCTTCACCAATGAGACGACCGAATTTGAGTTGAACGAGGTCATTGTTGTTGAGTTGAGGGCGTTGTTCGTCTTCTTCCAGTGAGCGTGAGGCGAAGACCTTGTAGTTCTTTCTCTGATTCAGATAAACGGTTGTTGTGATTGTTCTTCTCTCTGATGAAAAGAAAGGAACCTGAGTTCCGCCGGTGAAGAAGAAGGTTTTACTGGTGAGAGCAAGGGACTCCATTTTTATCATCAAAAGTTAACAAGTTCTGTTCTCTTCTCACAATCACAGGATACTCAACAAACGAAGCGGGGTTGATGTTATCTCGCACATAGTGACGTGGCTTCT
The DNA here is from genome assembly GCA_039519185.1 of Astragalus membranaceus. Classification (NCBI taxonomy): domain Eukaryota; kingdom Viridiplantae; phylum Streptophyta; class Magnoliopsida; order Fabales; family Fabaceae; genus Astragalus; species Astragalus membranaceus. The sequence goes on along the minus strand of CM076854.1, from coordinate 159,117,217 downwards.
GCTTTTTTTTTTATGTTTCAAAGTATTTCAGTTAGATTATTGATGTGAACACAGAAAGACAAGAAACTCATTTGCTTTGAACTATTACTAGCGGTATACCCGTGCCTACGCACGGGTGTTGTCGTTTTATTTTTATGTATGAACTCAGTCAAAATTTAATCAGTCCGAACATTACCACGTGAAAATTTTGACAAATTTAAAATAAACAACTTAATTAGTCCGAACATTACCCCGTGTAAAAAAACAGAATATTAAAATTTTATCAAAATTTGACAATTTTTAAAATAGTAAAAAGGAAAAAAGAAGGAGGCATGTAGATGAAATTAAAGTAGATATATCGTGAAAAATAGAGAAGTGAAAGAGTTAGCCGAAGATAGAGGAGAAGATAGTAAAAAAGTTTGAAAAAGTGTGTGAGATGAAAAAGTTTTAAAAAAGTGAAAAAATGAAATTACCTAAATAAACTTCAATTGCTAAGTTGGGAAAATGATAAGATTGGTACTTTGGTAGTGGGTAATGTATGAACTCAGACAAAATTTAATTAGTCAGAACATTATCCTTTGAAAATCAAGACAATTTTAAAGTTGACAGATTTAATTAGCCTAAATATTACCCCGTGTAAATAAACGGATATTAAAATTTTGTCAAAATTTGATTTTTTTTAAAATAGTAAAGAGCAAAAATGAACGTGACATATAGATGAAATTAAAGTAGGTATATTGTGAAAATAGAGAAATGGGAGAATTAGAGGAACAAAGAGAAGAAGAGGGTGAAAAAATGTGAGAGAGAGTGAAAAAGTGAAGAAATGTGAAAAATGAAAATACCTAAATATACTCCAATTATTTAGTTGGGAAAAGCATAAAATTGATATTTTGGTAGTAGGTAAATGGTAAGTTTGAAAAAGTGTGGGAGAGAGAGTGAAAAAAGTATGAAAAATAGAGAAATGAGAGATTTGGAAGAGGAAAGAGGAGAAGAGAGTAAAAAGTGTGAGAGAGAGTGAAAAAGTGTGTGAGAGAGTGAAAAAGTTGGAAAATGTGAAAAAGTGAAATTACCTAAGTATCCTCCAATTATTTAGTTAGGAAAAGGATAAGATTGGTATTTTGGTAGTGGGTAAATGGTATAGATAGATAGTAGATGATTTGAAATTCAGAGTGGAAAGAGATACTTCCTCCGTTTTCAAATATAAGCAAATATACCCATTTTTTCTAGTTACTAAATATAAGCAAGTCAAAACTTTTTTCACTTAATATGTCAACTTTACCCCTATTTATGACACAACTTTTACTTTTACCAAGACACACAACTTTTTATTACACTACTTTTACTTTTACCAATGCAAGAATAAGTAGGGGTATTATAGGAATAATATTTCTTTTTCTAACTTTTCTTAAAAAATGTGTCTAGCCGCTATTTGCTTATAATTGAAAACGGAGGAAGTATGTATATGTCATATAAGATACAAATGAAAATTATATTGAGTCGAAAAAAATAAAGGAGATTGACAATCAGAAGTACATCGATCCATAATAATGTATTTGGACATTAGAGGTAAAATATGCATCCCCGTTGACACTCCCGTTTGCATACTCATTGACCCTCCCGTTGGCACTCCCATTAGCGCTCTCGTTACCTCTCTCGTTGGCGCTCTCGTTACCTCTCTGACTCTCGTTGCCACTTCCGTTGCAGCTCCCATTGCCAGTCTCTCGTTGCCACATGTTAACTCATATTATTCTATATGATTTAATATTAATTAAATCATATTCGTTTAATTATAAGTAAGTTATTTTGTAAAGTTTGGTAGTGGCTAAAGTTGTATTTTTATAAATCTTAGTGGTTAAATTGATTGATTTTAATAGTTTTAATAGAGAGATTATAGTAAATAATAAATTTTAGATGGAGTAAAAATGAAGAAAAAAGAAAATAAGATTTTTTAAAATATGCATCCACGTTGGCGCTCTGTTGGCGCTCTCCTTGCCTCTCTTGTTCCCACTCATGTTCCCGTTGTCGCTCTCGTTGTTGATTCCATTGCCAGTCTCGCATTGCCGCTCTCGTTGCGTTGGCGCTCTCGTTCCCTCTCTTGTTGGCACTCCCGTTGCCGCTCTCGTTGCTGATCTTGTTGTCAGTCTCTCGTTGCCGCTCCCGTTGCCACATGTTTTCTCCTTTTTTTTCATTATGATTTAATATTACAATTGTTAGTGGTTAAATTGATTGATTTTAATTACATGAAAAATTGATTGATTTTAGTAGTTTTAATAGAGAGATTATAGTAAATAGTAAATTTTAAATTATTTAATTATTGAGCGTGATATTAATTTAATAATTTAATTTTTTGGAATAAATAATTTTGAAACTATTGTTAGAGGTATGGTTTTTTTTGACAAGTGGTAGTAGTTAAATTGATTAATTTTCGTAGTTTGAGTAAATTATAGAAATAGTTAAAAAAATTATGTTTTTAGTAAAAAAAACTAACAAAAAAGTGATTTTTTATGGAAAGAAAAACTGAAAAAAAATTGGAAAAAACTGAAAAAAAGTTGGTTTTAAAATTTGCTGTTTTTTGTCTTTTTACTGAAATTAAGATCTAACAAAATATTTTAGAGAATTATCTCTATAGGACATTTTATTTAAATTTTATTTTATAGTAATACTTTAAATATGTTAAAAATTGATGTAGGTCATCATTTTGAATAAACATAAAATGTAGGCAAATTTATAAGTTAAACAAAGTAAAAAATTTAATATAATAATAGTAGTAATAAAAAATATTATTAGTATTTATTTAAATAGGCCGGTCTGGTAGGCTTAAAAGGCTTTTTCAATAGTCTGTAGCTTGGCCTTTTTACCTAAATATGCTTTTAAAAAGTATTGGCCTTATCTATTTAAAAAAAAACTTGGTTTGGCCTAGGCCTGATGTAGCCTGGCCGTAGGCCCCTGTAGGCCGGTCTGGCCTATTTCCACCCCTATATACAATCAAACCTTCTATGTCTAAAATTTTATTTGAGAATATATTTAAATAATAGAATCATAGATCATAGGTTTAGATCTAAACCTTTGATATCTAAGCTTCTATTCACATACCCCTAGAATCTGTTTGATTTGCAAACCGGACAGTAGTGGACAATGGACTGCACAAGCAGAAAAAATATAAATTTTACTATAATTCCTTTTCTAATGTTTATAATGAATTTATATAACATAATTAAAAAATTAAATAGAAAAATGTGCATGGAAAAGATAGAAGAGAGGGAAGGAGAAAGAGATAGAAATAGAGAGAGGAGGGAGAGAGGTCATGAGATGAGAAGATGTGAGAGATGTGAGAGGAGAGAGGTAGATAAAGGGAGAGAGAGAGAAGAATGAGATAGAATAAAGAGAGAAGAATGAGGTAGGGGGAGAGAGAGAGAGAGAGAGAGAGAGAGAGAGAGAGAGAGAGAGAGAGAGGAATGTCATGAGATGAGATGATATAAGAGATGTGAGAGGAGAGGGGTAGAGAGAGGGAGAGGGAAGAATGAGATAGGAGAGAGAGAGAGAGAGAGAGAGAGAGAGAGAGAGAGAGAGAGAGAATAATGAGATGGGAGAAAGAGAAAGAATGAGATAGGAGAAAGAGAAAGAGAATAGAGGAGAAAGAGAGAGAATTGGGAGATGGACAAATTACAAGACAATCTGCCACCCTAAATGGACAACTTACAATGAATTGGGAGATGGTTGCAAATTTGCTAATTAGATCATGAAATCGTCACGATGCTTTTTCATTGGCCAAAGACATTATGTGTAGTTTTGAGTGAAATAATCCTCAAATTGACTGGGGGGATTTTGTCACCTGTCCCCAATTAGCAAATTTGCAACCATCTCCCAATTACAAACAGAATGCAAATTGAGAAACAATTATTAATTTAACAAATAAAAGGAGATGTATTGTTTAACACAAACAGCTAGAACTAACAAGAGCAAATTAAGCTTAGTTAACATCTAGCAAGTAAGCAAGCTAGCTTGCCAGCCATCAAAATAACAAGCACTTAGTAAAGAATTTGTTGGAGACCATTCATTGTTCGTAGCTTATTATACACAGCATGCCATCCTGCCTCCGTGGGGTGCACCATATCCCAAAAGAAAGTGGATTTCGGTTCATCACAAACCATATACTTCTTCACATTGTTCTCATCAACACTTCCACATGAATACTCACTACTCACTCCAACACAACAAGGCTTCAAATGGTTCTGAATGTTGTGTGTTGATGGATGGTTCAACACTGACATGAAACTGTCGTAAAGGTTAAGAACTATGAAGGAATGATCCTTGGTTTCTTCGTTCAATTTGTTCACGGCTTGGTGTAGGAGGTTGTTGTGGAAAAGTGCAAGGAGATTGTTTGAGGTTTGATTGCATTGTTGGAATGAGGATGTTATTGTCATTGAAGGAAGGCATCCAACAGGTTGTAGGCTGTTCACAACAACTTTCTTTACTCCCAATGCTTTTATGCGAATTAGATTGGTTGTTGTCTGATTAATCATTGCAGCTATAAAAGAGGGTAAACCCTACAAGATAAATTCACCCATTTAGTTAGAGTAAGGAAAGTAGAGCGTTGTGAGTTCGATATCTACGACACATATATTTTACATCACTTGGTTGTGTAATTTGTGTTATGGATGCAGAATAAAGGAAAGAAGAAATTTAGCTCATGCGAATTACGTGTTCACCCTAGTGAAGAGTTCGAATCACGTTAGCAACATAATTCGCTATTAGAGAAATTCAATTACATAGAGATTATAGTACTTTGTGAAGTACTAACTTCGTCCCAAAATGTAAGTACCAAAAATACATGTATCTAGATTAGTTTCAGATACGTGTACTTTTGGTACTTATCTAAAAAAAACATGTATTTTTAGTGCTTATATTTTGGTACGAAGGGAGTATATCACACAAGAACCTACACAATAACATATATACATGAGTAGAAGCTAACAAACAGAATAATGGGCTTACGAGAAACTAAGGCTCAAATAGATTGGCCAACCCATAAGGAACATAATGGCAGAGGTTCCAGACATAATTCCCACATCATGTGAGGCCATTTGAGTGTGATCATTACAAGAAATTTGCAGATTACCGGTGCACACTTTTCGGCAGCCATGAAATTGCCAGTATTTCTGGCGGCTTTGACTGCCATAACAGTATTTGTTGTCTAGTGTTGACATTACTAATGGGTCGTCGTTAAAAGAAATTCTGGCGATTGGAACCCCTAGTAATAGTGGCGTTTTTGGCGGTCTTTGGCCCTCAGTAATTTTCGTTGGCCCAACCCCCAATAATTCGGACACAAAAATTCAAATCTTTTTACTGCTCGAAATTACCGAAGGCCAAAGACCGCCGGTAATTACAAAGGGCCCATGGGAGTCGGTAAACCTTACCTACGACGTTTTAATTAACAAATACTTAGCCACGGGTAAGCCGCCAAAAACATCACATTTTCGGTGGTTTTTTTGGCATTTCCAACGACTTTTGGCTGCCGGTATCACCCAGTTTTCTTATAGTGGATTGAAGCTAACATAGATAATTATTATAAGCAATAATATGTTAAGATTGGTTTTTCATTCAAGAGAAGAAATAAAAATCTCTACCTATAGAAACTTTAACAAATGATTTAATTCAAATTAATATTATACCTCAGTAGAGCCGTTTGTAGCACCATAACGAGTGTAGTCATTGCCAGCCACAGAGACTAAGGCCACTGAATTGTTGATATCTGAGGCTGTATACACTTTGTCTTTGATCACTTGGTGGAAAAAATTTATCTGCGTTGTCATGTTAGGGCCTGGATTAAGAGTTTCAAAGACACCAGTACCCCCAAATGCAAAGTTCATTCCATATTTCAGATGTTTGGGCATCAGTTTTCTCACTCTGTATGGCACTGGCGATTTTACTTTCAAATAGTTAGCTGCAATTACATCAAACACATATTATTAGATTTTATCTCTTGCAATTTTATCTACGGTACCGTCTCCTGTAATATTTTCAGCCTTTGGATTAATCTTGTGATCGAGAGATTAATGAAGAAAAATAGAATAAAAAACGTTAAATGCGCCACTTAATCAAAGAGGGTGAAATAGAGTCGTTGGCTATGATGCACAGATATGATACCAATCCGATACAGTGATACAGACTTCCTTGATAAACATAAGATACAATACGTCTATGATTCGTTTATTAAAAAATAAAATATTCACAAAATAATAGAAAATACATAGACACATACACCCAAAGATAGGGATGTCAAAATGGACTTAGCCCGCCAAAAAAAGGCGGGCAGGGCTAAGGTATTGTTGCCTGCCAGCCCGCTTTGTCAGGCCCGATTAAAGGAACAGTCCGCGGGCTAAACACTGGCGGGCCGAGCCGTCCGCCAGCCCTTTTTTTTAAAAAAATCCAGTGTAAATTGACGGGCCAGCCCGCTAGCCCGCCTGCCAATCACTTCGCGGGCAGGGCTAGAATTTTGCGCCTGCGTTCTGTTAACGGGCCAGCCCGTCCCGCCTATTTTTAGCGGGCCGAAGGCAATGCGGGCCGGGCCGCCCGTTTTGACATCCCTACCCAAAGATATATAGGTTAGCACAATAAAATAGAGATGCGCATAGGCAAGGGCGGATCCACTTGTAGTTATTTTGCCCCCATAAAAAAATAAGGATTGTCTCTATAAGATAAATTAAATGTAGAAATTTACAAGAGACAAATAAATAAATAATTGGTACTAATTTTACTTTTCTAGCTAAGTAATTTGTAGAAATTTAGGTATTTGAATATCCCTCTATAATAAAATTATGTATTTTGTAAAAATTTACAATATTTTTTTGAGAAAATGTTATTGGCTATGTTTTTGCCCACACTAGTGAAAATTTCTGGATCCGTCACTGCGCATAGAAACTAGCGAGTTGCAATTGTAAAAAAAAACCAAATATAGTTATTTTTTCTCTTCTGTTTGTATGACTCGGATTACCTTTCCCGAATACGAGAAAAAAACTGAAGTGTATGTGCATCATAAGTCACCGGCCACTTTGTAAAATCCATTTTTCTTTTAGTGTCATAAACGCCATGGTATAGGTGAATGGACGTGAATATACATTGAGAGTAAGTGGAAAGTGGAAACAAATGTCAATGGAAAATACTCTGAGTGGTAAAGCAATGATTACTAAAGAAGTGATAATAATAATAATAATAATAATAATAATAATAATAATAATAATAATAATAATAATAATAATAATAATAATAAGTACTACAAAAGTATCTGCGATGTCACGCGAGTGGGCAAAAAAACATGCTGCTAATAATTCGATGTGGGGAAAAAGAGAGATTGCAGATGGAACGTGATTAAACGAAAGGAGAATAAAAAGGGATTGGGAAGAAAGAAAAAGTGAGATGAGATAATAATAAATAAACACAAGAAGGGACCATTTGACTGACAAAAAAGAGAAGAACACAACGTAAATAATTAGCACTAAAAAAGGAAAAGTTGATAGCCAGCAAAGAAGGCACCCATTACCAACTCAATTTGTACAAATATAATTAGTTTTAGTTTATCTTATATTAAATTTAAATCAAGCAAAGCAGGTAGAAAAGCAATACTTTTAGAGATTAAAAAAAAGCAAAAGTAAAAATAAATAATATATAGTTAAGAAAAAAACAAAAGCAATAATACAAATAACACACGTACCAATGTAGTCGGTGAGGACTCTACCATCGGAGAAACGACCGGCGGGCTTGCCGGGGAAGGTGAGGCCATAAGGATGTTTCCATGAACTAGCTAAGCCTTTTCTGATGTTGCCGGTGTCTGCATATGAATCCCCAAAAACGAACAATTTTCGTTGCTGCGGTTGTTTTTGTTTATGTTTTAGTATTGCCTCACTTTGCACCACCACCCTTTGTCCTGTAATGTAATATAAGTAAATAAGAAAATTAGGATATATAGACGGAGGTGGAGTAGTGTGTTTTGTTATATATATATATATACCTGAGAGATGTAGAATTAGGAAAAGAGAGAGGAGGAGATAGAGTTGCTTGGTCGATTTCGTCATCATCGTGAAGCTAGCTAGAAGGAATACTACAAAACAAAGTGTTGGTTTCGAGGGAGGGAAGAAAGGATTGATATCCTCTGCTTGCTTGCTTGCGTGAGGAAAGTTAAGGCCTGTTTGTGTGTCTGTGTGGACGCACTTTTGTAGTGGGAAACACAGGTGGACCGATCCATGAGTATCGTCAATTTTATATTATTAACTTTTTTGTCATGATATTACAGGCACACGTATTATTCAATAGAAATCTAGAAATACGCGTCGCTGAAATTGATAATACAACTAGTACGTAGAGACGTTTATATATATTGTTAACGATATTAGCTAATAGCCTAATACCGAGTAAAAAAAACTAATATTACTTCCGATCTAGATCCATGTTATGAGATTGAGAGACGGTGTAATTTTAGATTTATTGGATAGCAGATGATGAGTAATGTATTGAAAGATATTGAGAGATAAGGTATCTGGAAAGTTTCAATATCTTTCACTAAATTAAAAATATATTAATTAATTCGTAATCAATCAAATAATGTTTCCTAATTTTAAATTTTTGGTAAATTATATGAGAATCAAACCAACTATTAGGTAACTAATTCATAGAATATTTATTATAGGAATTTTAATTAAAGGAAATCAGCTAATGGATATTTTTGATTTATGCTTATATGTTATCTCATTTAATTTAATTTAATTTAATTTAATATAATATATGATTTCCGTACATTGAATGGATTTCAAAAGATAATGCAGTGCACAATGTCATCATAATAATCTTAATACAATTAAATCAATTAATAATTGTAATTTTTTGCAATAGCAACTTAATATACAATCAGGATAATGCATGCAAATATTTATAGAATACAGTATATATTAATTTCGAAACTAGAATTTATGTAATTAGTTGAGATATTCTACCTAAAGAAGGAACAGTACGAATATTTTGCAGGATTAAGTGCTCTTAAAAGTCATAAAATACTTTGTGCAAATCTCAACAAAAAAAACTTTTTGTCAAAAAATAAAGTCATATATAAAAAACTAAAATTATACATATTAAAATTTATTAAGAATTAAATTTAATAAATCTCAATTTTATAAAGAACAAAATTATATCCCAAGTAGATACCTCAGTTGGCGAGCTAATGGATATCAAATGAGTTCACCAAAAGATTACAAGAAGGACGTCCTGAGTTCAAACCCCGAAAACAAAATTCTCCCTGGGTTTAACCATAATGTAGATGACATTTATTGTATCATGGAAAAACTAAGCAAACCTAAAATCACTTGATGAAACCTATTGTAAATAACTATGCGCAAAATTGGTCACGTCAAAATAAAGTTACTGGAGTATATATGAATTTTTTTTTGGCTAAATTATAGTTTTGGTCATTTATCTTTGCTCTAGGTTTCACTTTGGTCCTTTATCTTTTTTTTGGTCCGTTTTGGTTCCTTATCTTTCATTTTGGTTTCATTTTGGTCCCTGCCGTCAATTTAAGCTAACGGACGCCACGCTGGCAGTTAACTGCTGACGTGGTGTCTTAAGTGTCAAACTGAGGTGGATTATAATTTAATGACGACGTGGCATTTTCTTTTGTTTAAATCAAAAACAAATTAACAAAAACAAAATTAAGAAAAACAAAAACAAACGAAACTTCTTCCAGGTCTTCTCAGCAAATCAACAACAACAATTGTAATTCCAGATCTTCAACAACAATCACTCAAAATTGGTTTTTCAAGAACTGGGTTCTTCTTCTTCTTCTTACAAACGCTCCTCTTTTTCTTCTTCAACAATCACTTCTTCCATCTTCTTCTTCAACAATCCGTCTTCTTCGTTAATCCCAAATCTCAAATCCCTAATATCACAAAACCCTCTTCTTCATCGTTAATCCTCTGATCTGATCTCTCTCTCTCTCTCTCTCCACCATGAAATCGCTCTTTCGTTTTGCTGTTCATATCTGGGTTTCGTTTTGCTGTTCATTGTGGGTTTCGTTTTGTTGTTCTTTTCGTTTTCGCTTTGCAAGTCTGAGTTTTGCTGTTCATTTAGCTCATTCCTAGCCGATGTGGGACTAACCACTCACACTTGAATTCTCAACAATTATAATACCATACCTTATATAATTTATTGTATCCGAGCAGTTTGACCCAGTCGGGCTTATTGATTTTATGATTGGTTGAATAGACAGATTGAGTCAGTAGGGACTTAGGCAGTTAACTGTTAGAACCTCTCAGTTTCATGGGTGAAACATTGAGCCTGATCATCTCAATATTTCATTCAAGATCCTGAGAATAGTGACAATTGATTTCCTTATCCCCGAAAACCTTTAGAACCCTGAATCATAGGATCTCCGAGTCTTCCTTTATCCACTACAAAAAAAGCAGTATAGGCGACGGATTTTTCCGTCGCTAATGACCAAAAATCCGTCGCTAATGTGCCTTAGCGAGGGAATTAGCGACGGAACAAATCCCTCGCTAAAAATGGCCTCGCTAATGGTTAGCGATGGAAGTTAGCGACGGAATTTAGCGAGGGAAATTCTGTCGCTAATCACCTCGTAATCCGTGTTTTTTTATTAAAAGAGCGTGCATTCGTCATTAAAGTATATTATAAAATTATTGTTATAATAATTATTATAATATTATTAATATTCGGTATATTATAAAATTATTGTTATAATATTATTAAATTATATTATTGTCATAATATTGTTATAAAATTATTGTGAAATATGGTGGTGGTGGTGGTGGTGGTGGTGGTGGTGGTGAAATATGGGAAGGAGTTTGTGTAGAGAGAGAGACGGTTAGAGAAAGAGACAGTTACAGAGAGAGAGAGAGAGAGAGAGAGAGAGAGAGAGAGGGAGGGAGGTATGGTTAGAGAGAGGAGTGAGGGTGGAAGTCAATTTTGTGGTGGTGTTTACCGTGATTTTTGGTAAACACCGCTAGTTACACGTGTGTGTTGCTTGCGAGATCAACTAGAAACATCTCAGAACATTTGTGAATTAAAGTTTTACTAAAAATATTGATGTTTATGATGATAACTGTTTTAATGGAGTAAAAACAAAGAAGAAACGCATATGTTTAAAGAAATGCAGAAATGTAGTGAAGTGCAGGAAAGTGCAGGAAATGTAGATAAAGAAAAGAAGATTGAAAACAGTAAAACGCAGGAATTCGTAAAGGAAAGAAAAATAAACTGCAGAAATCTTTAAAGGAATAATAAACACATTACTGAATTTAAAGGTTGGTACGCAGATTCATACATTGAATTCCTTTGACTCTGTTTTCTCTGATGCGGAAGTAAGAGTTTAGCGGAAATTTATGTAGAAATGAAAAGTGCGACCTGTTTCTCTACAAGAAAACTCCTATTTATAATAAAAGAAAAACAATAACCGCTCAGCGGTTTTTCTAAATAAAACAACTGCTATTTCGTCTAGATAAGATTAGACAACCGCTCCATCTTTCGACCACATCACTGTTGTCCTCTTCTACCAGCCTTCTTTGACTTAACCTGTTATCTGAATGTTGCTCATTTCTCTGTCGAAACTATTAACTTCAGCTTTCCAATTTTTGTTAAGTTACGTGCTATGCTAATCTTCTCTATACACAGCTTTTGGTTGTCGAAATATCAAATCTTCTTCCTGAACACACCAAGTCAAACCTTGCTGACACATAAATGCCTATGTTTTCGATAACAACACTGCTCTGCCTTCGACTAAACTCTCGGACGTCTTTCTTGTCGAAATCTGTCTTTAAGCTCTCAATTTCATTAAGCTCTCAATGCCACATATTAGCATCTCTTCTTTAAAATGACAAGTCATCAATATTGACTGCATTTAATTGAGCCTGTCGAAAATGTAGGCTAACAGGTGGTAGTGATGGTGGTGGTGGTGGTGGTGGCGAAATATGGGAATGAGTTTGTGTATAGAGAGAGAGAGAGAGGGGTATGGTTAGAGAGAGGAGTGAGGGTGGAAGTAAATTTTGTGGTGGTAATGGTGGTGGTGGTGGTGGAGGTGAAATATGGGAAGAGGGTTTGTGTGTAGAGAGAGAGAGAGAGAGAGAGAGAGAGAGAGAGAGAGAGAGAGAGAGAGAGAAGTGTGAGGATGAGAGGAGCAATGATGTGGTGGTGGTGGTGTAGGGTGGGTTTGGGTAGAGAGAGAGGAGAGTAAGGGAGAGAGAGAGAGTGAAGTGTGAGAAAAGAAAAGAAGAAGAGAAGAGAGAAGAAGTGAGGAGGATTCGGTTTAATAAAAAAATTAGAATTAGCGACGGAAATTTAGCGACGGATATTCAATTAGCGACGGATTTTAAAATGGTGCAATTTCCAAGGAATTAGCGACGGATTTTTTGCGACGGAAATTCAAATTAGCAACGGATTCAGAATTTTACGCATTCCAAGATCTGCGCAACGGTCACGTCAGCATTAGCGACGGATTTTTTGCGACGGATTTTAAATTTAGCGACGGAATTTAAATTTTTTGTTAAAAAAAAGCGCGCATTCGCCATTATTAGCGACAGATTTTGGTTCCCCTCGCTAAAACCCTCGCTACTTAAACATTAGCGACGGATTTTGGTTCCACTACAAAAAAACTGGTTATTAGCGATGGAAATTTCCCTCGCAAAATGACCAAAATCCGTCGCTAATGGTCATTTGCGAGGGAATTAGCGAGGGACCAGTTCCGTCACTAAATCCCTCCTCGCTAATGGGATTAGCGAGGGAATTGAATCTCTCGCTAATTAGCGAGGGAAATTTCCCGCTAATGACTGCAGTTTTTCAAAAAAAAAACAGACACGTGTCCAGTGTTGAATGGCTTGCTTTTTTTATATATATTTATTATTAATATTGTTAAAAAATTATTATATTATTAATTTTGTGGTTGTGGTGGTGGGGGTGGTGGTGGAAGGTGGAAAGAAATTCGTATTGGTGAGAGAAGAGGAATTCGTAGGTGGAGAGAGGAGTTCATGGTGGTGGTTTCGTGGGTGGTGGCGGCGGCGGTGGTGGTTGTGTGGTGGTGGTGTGGTGGAAGAAGGTGGAGAGAAGAAGAGGGAAAAGGGAAATCATAAGAGAGAGAGAGAGGGAGAGGATGAGGAGCTCCGGTGGTGGTGGTGGAAGAAGGTGGAGAGAAGAAGAGGAAAAGGGGAGAGTAGCTCCGGTGGTGGTGGTGGTGGTGGTGGTGGTGGGTTAGGGTTTGTAGGTGAGAGAGAGAGTAGAGGAAGAGGAAGGGGAGAGTGGTCGTAGGTTGGTTGTATGGTGGTGATGGTGGTGGTGGTGGTGGTGGTGGTTGTGTGGTGGTGGGGAGTAGAGGAAGAGGAAGGGAAGAGGAAGGGTGAAGAGGAGAGAAGAATAGTGAGGGTGTTGTGAGTGAGAAAGAAGAGTGAGTGTGTAAACGGATTTAAGGAAAAAAAAGTAAAAAAATTTGCGAGGGAATTAGCGACGGAACTGTCTGTCGCTAATTTCTGCACATTTACCAACCCCTGTACTGAGTCCCATCATCTGAAAACTGTCAGAAATTAGCGAGGGAATTAGCGAGGGACTGAAATTCTGTCGCTACTTTTCAAAATTTTCTGTCGCTAATAAGGCGTTTTTTTGTAGTGATCAGAGTAGCGCATTAGGGACGTAACTCCATCTTGGTGCCCCAAAGATGGAGAACTATTACTTTCGGATAGTTGTCATCTAAGTGTTCTTAAAGTTTAGACCCCGGTTGTATAAGGAGTATGATGGCCGGTTAGAGGTATTTTGTAGTATAACAATATGTTGCCATTAGGGCTTTTGTTGAATTAGTTCTTGTACTTGATATACCATGCTCTTACACAAGTAGTAGTGTGCATGCTGCTTTGTTATGGACTCAAAACCGTTTATTATTTTATGTGACATATTTGAATGCAAAGTAGGATTTGATATTATCACTAGTGCTTATGTTGCTTGTCATGCTTGTATGGTGTGATCCGCTTTGTAAGTAGTACAATTAACTCATTTAGAGAGCAAGCTAAGAAGGAAAATAATTTTTGGCGATGATATGGACTCCTTCAAAAAGGCTTTGTTTGATCTTAAATATGCTATTATGACATTGTGATATCTAGAGGTGTCAATTTGTCCCCAAGCCCTGCCCCATTGGCCCCCAATCAAGTCCCATAAAATTGAAGCCCCCTATTAATAGGGCTTTTTTTAGCCCCAACCCACACTTTTAAATTTTTTAGTGGGTTAGGGTCAGGGCTTTGTGGGCTGGCCCCCAAATTTTATTCTCATTCTTTTTCCATTATTTACACCTCCACTTTCATTCTTTCACCCTCGTTCTCTTCTCTCTCCCTCTCACCACCACCTTTTTCTCCCTCTCACCACAACCACCACCACCACCACCACCATCTCCCACTCACCACAACCACCACCACCACATTATTTTCCCTCTCACCACCACCACCTCTTTATCCCTCTCACCACCACCACCCCCGCCTCTTTCCCACTATTTATACATCTACTTTCATTCTTTCACCCCCTTCCTCTTTTCCTTCATTCCCACCACCATCACCATCTTGCAGTCACCACCACCACCATCTTCCACTCACCACCACCACCTCCTTTTCCCTCTCACCACCACACTCAACCACCATCACTTCCTTTTTCCCCTCACCACCACCACCACCTATTTTCCCACTATTTACACCTCCACTTTCATTCTTCCACTCTCTTCCTCTTCTCCTTCACTCTCACCACAACCTCCTTTTCCCTTTCACCACAACCACCACCACCATCACCATCTTCCACTCACCACCATCTCCTTTTCTCTCTCACCACCACCACCTCCTTTTCCCTCTCACCACCACCACCACCTTCTTTTCCCTCTCACAACCAACACCACCTCTTTCTTCCCCTCACCACCACCTCATTTTCCCTCTCACCACCACCTCTTTATGGTATAGCCCATTTCTATTTTTCGTTAAAAACCACCGCAATTTTTTCAACTGCCGCTCACATATTTAATATTATAATCTGTATATATTATTATTTTTGACAAGTTGTAATTATTATTTAACACCATAAACTAAATATATGTCTTTAATTTTTATTATATATATTAATATATTAATTATATGAAGATGGCAATAACCTTGTGCATTTTATCATAACCTTGTGCACTGTTACTGTCATTATTCCGATTAAGCAACTAGGGAATAATGATATATGGACAAATCAAGCCTATATCTTTTATTTTTTGACATTGTACTAGTAAACATTCATAGTGTGGTCATGAGAATTTTTGTATTTTTCCCGGCACTGTTACCTCATTCCTTCTATTTTTATCCTAGTAAATTAGCTATCCTGGAAGTTGAGTGGGTTTTTTTCAAAAAAAAATAAATAAATTTAGGGCCTGTGGGATGGGTTGGGCCCATAGGGCTTTATGGGGCTTGGGGCCAATATGGGGCTTGTGTTAGTGGGCTTTTAGGCCCTAGGGCCTAAAGGCCCATGGGCCATGTGGGGCTGGGGCTGGCCCACATGGGCCAAATTGACGGCTCTAGTGATATCAAATCAGAATGCTTTTTGTGAATTGTGAGTAAAAGGGTTATATCCATTTTAGTTTGTTTATCACTGATGCATGTTCAAGTTAAAAATCCATCTTTTCCTAATCCCATAATGAATTTAGTGAACATAGGTGTAAGTGTAAAGTAAATAGATTGCATTGTCATTAGTTTAAGTACATAGTAATGGCATTGAAATTGATTAGTTGTTCTTTCCAAAAGTTACTGGTACGTGTAGTGGTAATTTCCTTACTTTACCTTGTTTCCAATTAGTTTGTTTATTTATATTTGAACCAAAAATTTATGTACACCATTATTTTACTTCTCTGGGTTAACTGTGGGTATGTCACTAAAGACTTAATTGATTTGTTTCATGGATATACTTCTTTGAGAGGATATTAAGTATTGATGAAAGGTTTTCATGTAGAGTACTTTTACTATTACTTTTTATTTTGAATTTTTTACCATTCATTGTTATGGAATGATTTAGTGAGCACAATTGGTTGTTATATTCAGTTTGCAAGAAAACTGATTATTTTGGAGAACTTTGACAAACTTTTGGTAAACAAGAAGAATTTGAAAACGAGTGGTGATTCTAGATATTATTTTTTTAAAATTTTGTGAAAATGTCTACCCCAATTTGAAGAAAAAAATAGAAGATTCCATATTAGGGTTTTTATTTTATGATTGTTTTGGAAAATGATTGGCTAAGTTTTATGCTAAGATTGCCATGCTTAAGTTTTAGTTTTGAGAACCAGTGAAGTCTTCTTTTACTCTTGACATGCCTTCGGTTTAATTTGTATTAGCTTTAGCACATTTTCTAAGGATGCCATTTTCTTGTGTCATTAGGAATCATCTTGTTATTGCTTTCTGTAAGTATGAATCTTTAAAGTTAATCTACAACTTGGGTGCTATCTATGTCACATTGGTTCCTTGTTATTTCCAATCTTGATGGTTTATTGGCCGGTGTAACCATCCGTACAATTGCCTAGCAATGTGCTCATGAGTTGTAAGAGGGTTGAGGTACCCCCTTATACCTTTTTAATGCAATTTTGACTTATCAAAAAAAATTGTCCCTACCCGCAGGAGGGTATTT
Organism: Astragalus membranaceus; assembly: GCA_039519185.1. Taxonomy (NCBI): domain Eukaryota; kingdom Viridiplantae; phylum Streptophyta; class Magnoliopsida; order Fabales; family Fabaceae; genus Astragalus; species Astragalus membranaceus. The sequence continues at coordinate 159,100,573 of CM076854.1, read as the reverse complement.
TGAAACATTTAAATTTATTAGAGATTAATTTTTGAACATGCCTAAAAAAATTAAGACTCATGTAAGGACACCCCATCTTTTTTTCTTCTTATCACATCATCCTCCTTTACATAACATCTATCACTTCTTTCTATCTCTTTCAAAATGTCAATTAGCATTAGGGTCTCCAAATTTTCTTCCTTTATTCTCAAAAAGGGTGTGTATAGATGACCCGATGACTTATAAAAGAACATAAATATGTGTGATTAAACTTTTTGGCCCATACTTCGTATAACCCCCCTCTACTCACTGGACATCTCCGACCCTCAAATATTTCCAAAATAGCCTCACGTGAAACGCGCTTCCAAACACCCCATGCTGATTTTTAACAGGTTCGAAACTAAACTTCCGAACATTTGTAATCCCAAAAAAAAGAGACGTGCACATTTCATTAATGGCATTTTCGTCTTTTCGCATGGTTTGGGGTGTCTAGTGAGTAAGGAGAGGGTTGTAAGAAGTATGGCCAACTTTTTTGTCACACGATTTTGAACAAGGCCAGGTATTTGGGCTTTGATTTAGTCTTCATCCAAAGTTAGGCTTGCGTCTAATATTACTTAATATAATCGATATAGTGGGATATCTTTTTCTTTTTTTTAATTTTTTTTGGTACAAGATATAGTGGCATTTCTTTAACTGATATTAAAATTTTATCGTACAATATATACTTTAATTAAAAGTCTACAATGTATAAACCCCGAAAAACTAAAGCCATGCTCGTAGAGGTTACTAGTTTTTTTTTTAATTTCTTATATGTTTTATGATTTTATTTTGATTTGTGACGAATTCCGTCTCTAAAGTTGAGAAATTCTATGTCTTAACATGTTAGAGACGGACTTAACTAGAGAATGAATTAGATCTCTGGAAGAAAAATCTTTTATTATAGATTTTTTGGAATTCTATTTTGATTTGTAATGTAGTTAATAGAAAGGATGAATTAACCAACACAGTTGGCCTAGTGGCTTAATCTACCCTAGGACATGGGGTCGATTCCTGCAGTGGACAAACTCGGTGTTGGCCAGTGTGAAATTTGATCATAAACACGAGCGGAAATTAGTCTTTTGTTGTAAGCGTTGGGACACTTTGTGGTCAGAACAAAAAAAAAGATGATTTGTGATGCAATCTCTTTTTTGTTATATATATGCTTATTTGTGGTTTATCTCTTATATAATATGTGTCTAAATGTCAGAAAAAATATATAATATGTGTCTAAGAAAATAAATCTATTATGTAATTTTTTTTATATGGAAATCTGTTATGTAATTAAATGATGATCATAATTTTATTTTGATAAATATATACTAATTAAATGTTGACATGTCTAAAGATCCAAAATTCAGGCCACCAAATACTGAGTCCTAGACTAGACTGTCTTCTGCTGCCTGCTCTCCCTGGTTAAGGTTACATTCGTTTCACGTTCTTGCATAATCTCCGCACAGTGCCGTGAATGAGCAAATTTAATTAGCAAGTTATAAACTATTTGCTTTCTATTCTTGTTAGTTAGAGAATTATAATAATGTGTAATGCAATAAAGATGTTACAATATTTGCTACTCTTGTTACTATGTGTCCTTCGTTTTCCTTCATTGATCCATGGATCAAATCAACATGAAAGAAAGGTATGCTTTTTAATTAGATGAAGAGAGTCCTTATTTATTATAAGATTAATTAATGCATGCTTATTTTTTGATTAATATGAATTTTGTGATTATGTATGAAACAGCCGTATATTGTATACATGGGAGAACTACCAGTGGCAAAAAGAACCTATGGTGTGGAAAAACACCACCACAATTTGCTGGAATCTGTGATTGGAGAGTAATGATCTCAATTTGATGACTATAAATTTAAATAGAATGCATGTGATAATCATAGTTTTTATTAATTCACCAATACTTAATTATTCATGATCAATGCTCGTTTTTTTTTTCTTTTTCATTAGTAAGAAGTTAGCTAGAGAGTCGAAAATACATAGCTATGGAAAGAGCTTCAACGGATTTGTTGCACGACTTTTGCCACATGAAGCAGAGAAACTGCTAGGTACAAAACTCAATGGGTATCAGAGTGTTTACCTAATATTTATACAATATTATATATTGATATTTAATTTAATGCAGAGGAGGAGAATGTTGTATCTGTGTTTCCAAATACACGCCGGAAACTACACACAACAAGGTCATGGGATTTCATGGGAATGCCACTGAAAGTGAAGAGAAACCCCAACATAGAAAGTCATATCATTGTGGGAGTGTTAGACACGGGTATAAAGAAAATATATTTCTGAAAATGATAGTTAAAATTATTGTGAAATAAATTGTTCCCTTTATAAAAAACAGGTATTTGGGTTGATTGCCCCAGTTTCAATGATGTGGGATATGGACCTCCTCCACGTAGATGGAAGGGCAAATGTGTGACTGGAGGCAACTTCACTGGCTGCAACAAGTATTCTTCTATGCATACATTTTAATTCCAGCACCATGGAAACAATATAACTTTTTAGATAGTTCTCAATTCTCATATATGTGCATAAATTTTCAATCACAGTTTAAAGAATTTAATAACTAAATGTAAAAAGAAATTGCAAACCTATTTTTTTAGACCATTGAAGGGTTATATATCCACATATGCCCTAACGCTTTAAACGAAAAACTAATCTCCGCTCATGCTTAGGAGCAAATTTTCACTGCCAACACCAAGTTTATCCACTATGGAAATCAAGCCCGGGAGCAACGGATCGATCCCAGGGTAGCTTATGTCATTGGGCTAACGGCGTTGGTTAAAAATTGCAAACATCTAATCATACCGTGTTTGCAATATTATTTTCTAAAATATCTAAATAACATCGGTAGATTTATGGAAATTGACTATTTTTACCTCACATGGATCAATACTTGAAAATTTGTTTGAAGTTATGACAACGTTCCATATCACTCGATGGGTGTAGAAGCTCTCTTCTTCGTCTTCATGATCAAGACAATGATATTTTTTTGTGTAAACCAGATATTCTTTGTGTGCAACTGTAGAGACTAATCTCTCTTACTGCATAAGAAGATGTCAATGAACGGAAAAATTCTCCCTAAAAAGTTTTAACGTTGTTGTGACAATGATTTTGGTTGGTGCCAAATCGACAAAAAATAAAAGAATGCGAATATAAATTGAGTTTTGAGATATCCATTTATTTTCATTGTTTTGGTCACAATGACAATGCCTACCTAGTCTTTTTTTTCATTGTTATGCATTGAGAGTGGCTTATAAGTACTCTTGTGAACTGTAATGTGCTCGCCAAGCAGAGAAATTAACCAAAGAGCTTCATGTGTATAAAGTAACGCTAATTGGAACTATATATATTGCATGCAATGCAAGGTAAATCTAATTTAGTAATTTAAACTTGATATGATGTGCGCATGCTGCAGCAAGGTGATCGGAGCAAAATACTTCAACCTAGACCCAACAGGTCCAACAATAGAGAACCCAAGTCCAGTAGACGAACAAGGCCACGGCACACACACGGCTTCAACGGCAGCCGGAGCAGCAGTAAGAGGTGCAAGTCTATACGGCATTGGCAAAGGAACAGCACGTGGTGGTGTTCCATCAGCACGCATAGCAATGTACAAAGTTTGTTGGAGCATTGGATGCAGTGACATGGACATGCTCGCCGGTTTCGACGAGGCCATCGCCGACGGCGTTAACTTCATAACGGTTTCCATAGGTGGACCCTCACGTGACTTTTTCACTGATCCAATTGCTATTGGAGCATTTCATGCTATGAAGAGAGGTGTTTTAACTTCTTGCTCTGCTGGAAATGATGGTCCTCGTCCTATGTCTGTTGAGAATGTTGCTCCTTGGATTTTAACTGTCGCTGCTTCTACTGTTGATAGACAATTCACTACACTCCTTGCTTTTGGTAATGGAAAGAAAGCTACTGTAAGTAAATTGAACTAGCTAGTACATTCATTTTATATTAGAAAAGTAGTTTTTTTTTTCTACCAGATGAAATGACAAATAAACACCACGCACACACACTACCGCTGGTCACACTCGAGTTCGAACCTGGGAGCCGACATCCCATGTCGTTGAAATTGCCAAGACAACCAACAGTGAGGGATCTAGATAGGCAAAAGAGTTAGGCGCTCCTCTAGGGTTTTGTAACAGGATAACAATGCTCCTAGGGCTCCTATGTTCATTATATTACAAAGAATTAGGCGCTCCTCTAGGGTTTTGTCACTCTATCAAAATAAGGTAGTTTCCTTATTTTGATTTGTGCATGCTTGTAGGGACTATCTATTAATACATTTAACCCTGAGAAAAAGATGTATCCGTTGACTAGTGGACTCCTTGCAGCCAACATAAGTGGAGATAGCTATGGCAATCCTAGGTATTGTTAACATTCTTATAATGAACCTCTTATTTGTTTACTAAATTTTATTGGTTATGAGAAATGAGAAATGAGGATGGTTATGAATTATGATGCAGTGGTTGTGATTATGGGACTCTAAACAAGGATAAGGTGATGGGGAGGATAGTGTACTGTGTTGGGGGTTCAGGTGCACAGGACATGACCATTAAAGAATTAGGAGGAGCAGGAACCATCATAGGTCTTCAAGAGGTAGAAGATGGCTCATACACCACTGTTATTCCTGGAGCCTATGTTGATGCTAATACTGTTGGCAAAACCATTAATCTCTACATTAATTCAACAAAGTAAGCTTTTTTTCACTCTCCTTCTCATCATGCCCAAATGTGTAATGTCATAATTCTTATAAGAAGCCTCTGGATAATTTTAAATTCAGGAATGCTCAAGCAGTCATATACAAGACAGGAACTAAAAAAATACCGGCTCCATATCTTGCTTCATTTTCATCAAGAGGTCCTCAACTCATCACTCGCAACATCCTCAAGGTGATCATTAACTCACTCTCTCTATATATATCTTTCATTTAGCTTTTCTTCTAACTATTAACGTCATATTATGTGAAGCCTGACTTGGCTGCCCCAGGAATGGACATTCTAGCTGCATATTCCAAACTAGCAACACTTACAGGGTACCCTGAAGACAACCGTCACGACGTTTTTAATATAATATCAGGAACTTCCATGGCCTGTCCACATGCCATTGCTGCTGCTGCCTATGTTAAATCCTTCCACCCTAACTGGAGTCCTGCTGCAATTAAATCTGCCCTCATGACCACAGGTGAGCCAAATTCCCCGTCTCTATAGTCCATTTATTAGAGACAATACACTTTTTGGTTCATTGAATAACTGATATATGGTTTCACATTCCTTTTATTTTCAAATCTGATATTTTGGTCTCGACAATTCAGCGATGCCCATAAAAATCAATGGCAATTTCACGGAGTTGGGAGCCGGGTCAGGACAGATTAGTCCAGTAAAAGCATTACATCCAGGCCTACTTTATGACATTAAGATGAACTCCTACATTGCCTTCTTATGCAAGCAAGGTTATAACAGCACCAACATTGGGATACTTATAGGTAGCAGAAGTTTCAATTGTGAAAGTGTTAAGCCTGCACCTGGCACTGATGGACTCAACTACCCTTCAATGCATATCCAGCTACTAGGTCCCAATTCTAAAATTTCTGCAGTGTTTTATCGGACAGTGACTAATGTAGGATATGGAACATCAACTTACAAGGCTAAAGTCACAGCACCAAAGGGTCTTTCGGTTGAGGTTACCCCAGATACATTGCAGTTTAGTCAGTTGCATCAAGAACTGTCATTTAAGGTTGTCTTGAATGGGCCTCCAATGGAAACACAGACATTATCTTCATTGCTTGAATGGAGTGACTCTAAACACAGTGTCAAAAGTCCTATAGTTGTTTTTAAGCCAGTTATGTGAACTTGAGCAGTTACTGGACATATTTCATAACCTAGGAATTTAAGTTTAAGAACTTCTTTTTATATTGTGTACATTTAAGTTAGTTATCTCCTTTAGCTTAATGAAAAAGAAATTCAGTCGCTCAAATCATCAATTCTCAAGTAGTGATAAGAAGCATAAAAGATACAAGGATATATTTTTCCAGTTTCCATCCTTATAGAGATGCAACTTATGGGATTAAACTGCTCAGAAACATATTGAAAACTGAGTGAAACCAGATCATAATAATGAACAATAAAAAAAATTGTTCAGAATCAACACTTTGAAAACAACTCCCCCCTCCTGTCCCTTTCTCTTTCCCCGGGAGGAAAAAAATCCCAGTTGCAGGAAGTAAATAAAAAGGAAACAAGCAAGATGGTTGAAGAAAAACTTAAATTTAACGTTATCACTGGTATACTGTACAAGATTTGAACTTCAACTCTTTCCTTCTAACATGTATCTCTTAACAATTTTGGAAAACTTCTTTTCCATCAATTCTTCTGAGAAATCAACACTCCATTCAGGACTGGCGGTTTTGGATGCCTTTTAGCTTTGTTAGTTCCCTTCTCCTCTTTCTAGCCTCCGACGCAGCAACTGCATCAACTAGAATTTTACCTGGGCATATAAACTGTTCTTGTTTCTTTTCCAGTGAAGTTGTTGTAATATAAGAAGCTGTTGAAGATACACTTGTGTTGGGAGCAGAATATAGTTGAAGATCAGGTTCTTGTTTGACAGCAGAAGCATGTCCACTACAACTAAGCCCAGTTTCATGGAATTTTTCTATAATGTGACTTCTTGTTTTCTTCTCACCTCGATCCAAAGAAAAACACGAAGTGTCCTGACCTGTGTCATTGATAAATCCGGCGTCTGTCCAGCTGGAAACTTCTGTTTTCTGTTTGATACGTAGAGCTGCTTGATAATTCTCATTTACCGATGTATTTAAAGATGAAGTAGTACTACATTGTTTACCTAGAGGAAGATTTTCTTGATTATCTTTTACACCACTGGAAGGTGGTGATTGTCCATTTCCAAACTCTGGTAGAGGATATAACCAAGGACATTGAAACATGTACAATGGATTTTGTGTTCGGTTGTCATTTATATGGTTCTTTTGCTTGTGAGGTGATTCAGACCCAGAAGAACATGGCACATATACATTTGATGGAATGGCGATGGAATTAAATGGTGTTTGGTGTAATTGAACTGGATTAGGAGACGACTGAAGGATGGAGGGCCAAAAGAACGGTGCAACCGGAAAACGGTTATAAAGAAACCATGGACTATTGCCTGACTCCGGTGTTACCTGGGCCTCAACAGGAGTTTGCTCCACTTCAGTCTTTATTGACTTGGGTATCTGCAAAATGGAGCAAATGTCAGTTTTCCTGTATTGATTTATTTATGCAAACAAAAGACTTAAATATTTCTTCCATAGAAAAATATCTTACTTGTGCCTTTAAGAGCTTATTTGTTGTCTCTAAAGATTGATACTCTTTCAAAGCCAACTCCTTCTCCTTCTCACCAAAAATGCAACAAAATTGGATCAAGCGAATGATTAGAAAAACATTGAAGAGATAAAATTAATTGAGAAACGATAATATCTTAAAATAGAAAATTCACACAAATGAGCACAACAAAATGAAGAGGAAGGAAGGAAGTGTAAAAGAAAAACAGAGAAGGTAATGAATATGGAATAACACCATACCTTTTTTAGGTTTTTATTCTCCAACACTAAGGCGGAAGCTTTTTTGCTTAACTCCTCACTCAGAGCCTGAAACATTGTTGAAGAAAACAATAATGAGAAATCAAAAAGCCAAAACAATTAGACAGTCAAAATCCTTTAAACATAAGAAATATGTTCTTTGGTTCTTATTATCTTAGTTTTAGTGATTGAAGACTTGAAGTATTTGTCCTTACATCCTTATTAGAATTGCTTCCTATAGAAACAAAGTAGAGTTAATTTGCCAATGTAAATAATACCTGCCTGCGGCGAATTGTCTGCCTAGCTGACTCTCTATTTGCTAATATCCTACGTATCCTCCGTGCTTCTTTTTCTTCCTGAACAGAAACACTTATCAAAGATGCCCAGGAATTGTATTAAATCAAATTTCATGCTGTCTTATACCTCAGTTAAATTACGCCTTGACTTGCCGCGGCGTCCAGGCTTAGGTAAATCAGTATCTTGCTCCACCTTTATATTTCTTAAGCAGTCATTCTGATGAATCCTTTCTGGTTCTATAGATGCAGTAGTAGATATGTTTTGATCTAGCAGCTGACCTGTACCAGCTTGGCCCTGTCATAAATTAAACCATTTCTAAATTCCTGCATAAAATGTTACAACTTGGTGATACTCTTTTAATAACTTGAATTTCGATGCGTGCAATTCACCTTTCTATTTTTACTATACCAAGAAAAAAATTGACCATGTCAAATAAGTTTCTGTTTTTCTCCAGAAGCTGCAGAGTTGCAAGGTCAAATGTGCCAATCAACAGTAGGCACAATGAGAGGACCAAAAGGGAGTGAAGAACATATACTAAGTCATGGATGTTTCATTAACAAGGTCACATATTATGAATATTACTATGCTAAAAAAGTTAACATAAATCAAGTAACAAATATTAGGCATGTTTTTAGCTTGTTTTGTTTATATGCATGTACTACTGCTAGCATTATGATAAAATTGTTATTGCATCCATGGCAACAGTTTCACCGTAGCAATGTCCTAGTTTGGGAGCACCACAAAAAATGAGTGTATAATACCAATTAAATCACTAATTAATTTCGTCTCTTAACTTATACCTTCATCTACTTTGCCTTTTTAAGTAAATGAAAATAATGAATAGTCATCTCCAACATTTTGTCGGGTACCACTTAATTAATCTGTTCTATTATATATTGACAAAACTTAAAAGGACTAACAAGATGTGACAAAATAAGGGATTTGCAAAATGTTAAAGACGCATGTAAGATATTAAACTGAATCTCATATTATTTACTTTCAACAATTTGGTATTTATACAATAGTTCACTTAGAACCGATTCTGTTAGTTTCTAACAGAATTGGTTACAATCTAATAACAGCTTTCTAACTATACTAACTATTTACAACAAGAGAGGCAATGAGTCACTATTTTACACTTTGACCTAGTTGACTCATTGCACATTTGATTGACTTATTACTCACTTTGTTGTCACAAGACTTATTCCCTAATATTCCCCCCTCAAACGAAAGGTGGGATGTGGAGAGCACCTTGAGTTTGCTTTTAAATTCCAGAAACTGAGAAGATGGCAGTGGCTTTGTGAAGACATCTGCTATCTGAGCTGAAGCTGGTATGTGAAGAACAGACAGTTCTTTGGCTAGAACACGGTCACGAACAAAATGTATATCTAGCTCCAAATGCTTTGTTCTTGAGTGTAAGACTGGATTATGGGCAATTGAGACAGCACTTTGGTTATCACACAACAATATAGGAGTTAAATGCTGAACCTGCAGTTCTCGAAGAAGAGATTGGAGCCACAATATTTCAGCTGTGGCATTGGCTAGCCCAAGGTATTCCGCCTCTGCACTGGACCGAGCAACAAGTGTCTGCTTTTTGCAACTCCATGAGACCAGATTAGGGCCTAAATAGACACAGGAACCTGAGGTAGATCTCCTGTCGTCAGGATCACTACCCCAGTCAGAATCAGTGTAAGCCCGTAAGGATAAAGTGTTGTTGCTGTTAGCAGGTTGAAATAACAATCCATGAGTTGAAGTGCTGCCAAGGTATCGGAGTATCCTTTTAACAGCTTGCCAGTGAGTTGTCAGTGGATTGGCCAAAAATTGACATACTTTGTTGACTGAATAGGCAATCTCAGGCCTAGTGAGAGTCAGATATTGCAGTGCTCCCACGAAGGATCTGTATTGATGAGAGTCCTGCACCGAATCTGAACCAATTTTACTCAGTTTTGTAGTGGAAGCCATGGGTGTGGCAATGCCTTTGCAGTCAGTCATGGCTGCTTTGCTGAGAAGATCTCTAATGTATTTACATTGTGAAAGCAGAACAGAACCAGAAGGTAAGTATTTGAATTCCAGACCGAGGAAGTAATCTGGGCGACCCATCTTAGTTAAGGCAAACTCTTTGTTGAGCTTGTTGATCAAATCTTGAATTAATGATGGTGAAGACCCTGTTATGAGGATATCATCCACATAAACAAGAGCAAAGAGTTGAACACCTTTTGATGTGTGAATGAACAGAGAACTATCACACCGGCTAGGAGAAAAACCAAATTGTTTGAGAGCTAACTTTAACCTGTCATGCCAGGCCCGAGGGGCCTGCTTTAATCCATACAATGATCGATGTAATTTGCAAACCTGTGATTTATCAGTGGAGACATACCCAGGAGGCTGCATCATATAGATATCTTCTTCCAAGTGACCATTGATGAAGGCGTTTTTAACATCAATTTGTTCAATTGTCCACTTGTAACTGATAGCAAGAGAAAGAAGTATCCTTATTGTAGTAGGCTTGATTACCGGAGCATAAGTTTCACCATAATCCGTGCCAGCCAGCTGATTGTATCCCTTGGCCACAAGACGAGCTTTATACTTGTTCAAACTGCCATCTGCATTATGTTTGACACGGTAGACCCACTTGCAACCGATAGCTCTTCTATTTGGGGGCAGAGTAGTCAAAGTCCAGGTTTTGTTGGTAGTCAGTGCTTGTATTTCAGTATCCATTGCTTGTTTCCAATGAAAGCTGGCTAATGCCTGTTTAATGGTGGATGGTTCAACTTCAGTGAGGAGGACCTTGGGTTTCAATTTTCCTATTTGTTGTCGTGTGATCATTGGATGTGTTTTGATGGCAGGAGGAACAGGTGGTGGAGTAGGCAGTGCTGCTGATGGAGGTGATGCTATGGCAGGCTCAGGTATAATGGCTGCAGGAGTTGAAGATGGAGTGATAGACTCAGTGGTGGTAGGTGGAACTGTGGAAGAAGTGTGGATATCAGGTGTAGGAGTATTTGTTTGGGGTGGAGCAACAGGAGTTTCTGCAAATGTGGGAAGAGGTAAAGGTGACAGATCTGTAGATGATGCTGGTCTGTCAGCTGAGGTAGATGTTGCAGGAAAGATTGTAGGGTAAGGAAAGGTCAGTTCATCAAATGTAATATCTTTAGAGATGACTATTTTTCCATCTGGTGTGAGGCATTTATAGCCTTTGTGAGCTGGAGAGATACCTAGGTTGATACATTGAGAGCTATGAAATTGGAATTTAGCTTTGTTGTAAGGTCTTAAATGGGGATAACAGGCGCAACCGAAGGTTTTTAGCTGAGTGTAATTGGGTTTGGTGTGGTATAATGCTTGAAAAGGAGAGATGGGAGGTGAGAGACCAGAGGTAGGTATTCGGTTAATGACATGAGTGGTTGTAGTGATGGCATGGTCCCAATATTGAAGAGGTAGGGAGGCATGGGAGAGCAGGGTAAGGGCCATTTCAGTTAAGTGCCGATGCTTCCTTTCCACAGTACCATTCTGATGACTTGTGTAGGGGTAGGTAAACCTATGAATAATTCCAAAACCAGACAGATACTTGGTGAAGGGCAAGTATTCACCCCCACCATCAGATTGCACAGACTTCAGAGTAGCATTGAACTGAGTTTGAATATGTTTGTGAAATAAAATGAATGCATCTAAAGCATTTGACTTATGTTTCAGCAAATATACCCAAGTAAACTTAGTAAAAGCATCGACAAAGGCAATGTAATAAGAATAGCCACTACTAGAAAGCATAGGGGAGGGTCCCCAAAGATCAGTGTAGATAAGTTCAAAAGGTTTTGTATATTGTGTCTGTGAGGCTGGTGAATGTAACCTATGTGCATTACCAATTTGACAGGATTTACAAAAATCAAAAGACATTTTATTAGATCCTTTCAAGTTACAATGTTTCATGACTTGAGATACAGTGTGAGAGTTGGCATGGCCTAAGCGAGCATGCCATAAAGCACCAATTGAGCTACATGAATTGGAAGAAACAGAAGAAATTGTAGGCATTACAGACACATCATTAGCTACTGTGACAGTATCAGTAATTGCAGAAACAGATTTAGAAACAGGTAAACTAGTACAATGAACACTAGGTGAAATTCTTTCGGTGAGAGACAGACCCTTGAAGACATAGAGGCCATCAGAACCACGTATGCCTTGCAAGATGACCTGTTTAGAGACCTGTGATTTAACCAAGCAATAAGGATCATGAAATTCAAAGAAAACGTGATTATCTCTAATAAATTGAGATACAGACAACAGATTTTTGGTAATATTGGGCACATAGAGCAGATTATTCAAGACTAGATTAACATATGGATGAATTGGTGAAGTAAATTGTGAAGTGCCAATAGAGTGAATGTATGAACTGCGCCCATTACCCATCTTAACCCTAGAATCGCCCCTGTAACGTCTAGCATGATGCAAATTGGATAGAAAGGGGGTGACATGATGCGAGGCACCGGTGTCACCATACCAGTTATCATAATCAGAAGGATTAGGGGAGGGAAATTGGACGGGTTTACCTGTTGCATCTATAGGAAGGGCCTCTGCCAAGCAGACACTGGGAGTGGCAGCATCTGTTTGAGTAGCAGGACTCCTATCAGAACCAGAGGTAGTTGTTGCATTGGCTTGAACCACATTAGGAGGTGGAACGAAAGTTTCATCGAACCGAAACCAGCAGTCAAGGACTGAGTGCCCGTGACGACCACATAGTTGACATGTAGGTCGAGGAACGAACGATCTTCCACCGCGAACAGCATCGCCACGGCCACGAGAACGATTCTGTTTTCCTCGTCCACGAAACTGAGAATTAGTGTTGTAATGTGCCTTTCCACCAGTAGAATTTCCACCACGAGCACTGGCATGAGTAAGATTGACAGTAGCATTGGAAACGGCCAATTCTTGACGATACTTGTCGAATTGAGATTCTTGGACAAGTAACAGAGATTCGATTTCTGCAAGATCTGGTGTGCCAGGGCTACCAAAGATCATCGTTACGAAGGGGCTATATTCTTCTGGTAACCCATCGAGAATAACGTCGCAGAGGTAAGAATCAGAAATGACTTCACCAAGCGAAGTGAGAGTATCAGCCAATGAGTGAATCGAGGTCAGGAACTCAGAAATCGACTTTGAACCCTTCTTCGTGTTCTTCAGTTCGTGACGGAGTTGACGTGACTTTGCCTTCAGATGAGAGAAGTAGTGATGTTGTAGTTTCTCCCATAGTTGCCAAGAATGTTCGCTAGTGAGAACACGAGGCAAGACGGATTCAGATAAGGTTGATAGAATCCAAGTGAATAGGGTTTGATCTTGAACCAACCAAGATTCAAACGCATCGGAGATTTTGTCGGCTATCCGATCTTCTTCCGACGAATACTTCGGTGGGATCACCGGATTGACAAGGAGGCGTTGTAGTTTGTGCATTTTGACGACGCCTTCGATCTGCTTGTTCCAAAGGAGAAAATTCTTGTCGTCAAGCTTAATGGCTAACTTCGGGCCAGTGGTGAATTTGTTCGTTGAATCGGAGCCAGATCCATTGTTGAAGATGGAAGAGGTAGCCGATTTGGGAGTTGCCGGTGGTTCAGTTTGTGGTGTCGTCATTGTAACGACGGGAAGAAGACAATGTAGTTGAACGGAGGAGCGGAGCGTGTAGGAACGCGACGACTATTGATACCATGTAAGATATTAAATTGAATCTCATATTATTTACTTTCAACAATTTGGTATTTATACAATAGTTCACTTAGAACCGATTCTGTTAGTTTCTAACAGAATTGGTTACAATCTAATAACAGCTTTCTAACTATACTAACTATTTACAACAAGAGAGGCAATGAGTCACTATTTTACACTTTGACCTAGTTGACTCATTGCACATTTGATTGACTTATTACTCACTTTGTTGTCACAAGACTTATTCCCTAATAACGCATGCTATTTTGTTATTATTTTAACTTTTCAAGTTAGTTACCTTTATCTCTATCTCTCTCATTCCTTGCTTTCTTTATTATATATCTCTATCTCTATCTCTGTTCATTCAAATTACCATTTATCCTTAATTGACTAAAGTCACTTTATCTTTCTTGACTTTAGAGGATCCATTGATCGTATTATATGCCTTTCTTGGAGGTGGTTTCAGGATAGGACCTCATCTTGTTTATTCTATGAATGGTATTGTTTATTCTATGAATGGTCGGTTAATCCTATTGATTATATTTCTAGGAGATAGTTTGTTTTGTTCTCGTTTTTTTTTCCTGTTTTGTCCGCTACTCTCTTGTTTGGGTTGTGTACCGGCCCCTTGTACTCTCGTTCTGAACAGTGGACGAATAATTATTTTGGTTAAGGTTCTAATCAATTATGGAAAACTAATATAATCGGATGTCCTGTATTGAAATAGTTACACAACTAATTAACTTCTTTATTATCACTAATATATAAAAAAAAATACATATTAATACCGTTTTACTTGTGCATAATAGTTGCCTCGTCTCTCAAAAAAATAGTTGACTCGTGTTTAGATGAATATATATAATCCAACAATAGTATAATTATTTGTAATAGTCACATATGATAAGTGTTGCAAAAATGAACGGATTAAATTAAACAAAAACATGGGGAAACAAAAGTAATTACCCCGGGCGGAGGGGGAGAGCGGGAAAGTTCTGAGTCAGGAATCGGTGAATCGCGCGTGAATCGGCTACTGTCTTGTTTGGTGCAGCACTTATCGGCTGCGTGAGTCTGGGTCATTGCCAACAGCGGAAGGTCGGCGAGAGTCTCCGCCGCCTCAATCTCCTCTGACGAACAGGAAGAGGAATAAGACGAAGAAGAAGAAGAGGTTGATGCATAGCGTTTCTCTGATTCCATATCAGTCGTCTTCATGACAAAAAACGAGAGAGAGGGTATGGATATTGTAACGGTTGTAAGAGGCGGCAGTAGTAGACTGGAAGTGTGCGAACCGAACAAGAGAGGGAGAGAGAAGGAATGAGAGGAAGGAAGGAAGGAAGAGAAAGAATCACATTAGTTACCCGCTCACTGGTTGGCAGAAGAAGACTACATAGTACATACATATTTTGAATGAATGCCACGTGTCAAGCCAGATCACGTGAGGACATCTGTGATAATAAGCACCCATGTATCTTTGCTCGCCACGTTTCGGGGAATCTGCCCACGTAGGCGATTTGCCGCACTTCAAAAGTCGGCTCCCCTACTTTTTAAGTTTTAACATTCATCCGTTCCACTATTTTATTCAGTATTGAGAACTTCTATATTCAAAAAAAAAAGTATTGAGAACTTCTGTTCACTACTAAACAATTCTATACGTCCCTATTCTTCAAAAAACTAAATATATATAGTACGAGATAAAACACATTTAAGTGCTACGTGCCAGTCTACTCTCCAGTCTCCACTTTGTCTCTCCTCCTTCCCTCACCCTAGCAGTTTGTACCGAGAATAAAAAGAAATTGTTACGGGCCTTCGGCGGTCGATCTGTCTGAGGCCCAAACACAAAAGGTCAAATCTATTAGTTAATGGTGGAGATCTAAGACCTAAATTCAATGGTCCCATTTTGTCCCACAAACCTATAAATAAGCATTCAATGCTAGCCTTAAAGGTACACTTTCCATTCACCTAACTTGCAATTAGCTCACTCGCTGACTTGAGCGTCGGAGTGTCATTGCAGGTGCCAACCACCCCAGATCGGAGCCAAACTAACGCGACTACCAACTATCTCAGATCGGACTTGATATCTAGCATCGGATACCCGTCTAGAGGTACGGTACAGAACAGAAATCATATGCAAAAAGAAAGCAAAAGCGTTGCCCAAATTAAAAGTTAATCGAGGATTTGATTAATAGCTCTCAATAATGATTCTTTTTGCATTCAACGTTCCTGAACGTGCCTTATCCACTACCATTGAATTCAGGAATGACTCCATGTATCCTGCTTATGGCTTCAACATTCATTTAACTCATGGGTATCCCCCTTAGCTTAATTTCCCTCAGGCACGTGCTCTTTAAATCAGCCTCTGAATTGGCTACATACCACTCGATTCTCTTCAAAGTTCAACTAATCCCTACTCATCTAACCTTTTAATTCGACTGAGCCTTTCCTCGACTAACACTTCAGAATTTTTTTGAGTGTAAACACAGAGACGGTTCATCTTTTTGCTTTACTTTGAAAGAAAAATAATGGAAAAATTGTATAAATATGGGGTCTGACAAAAAATCTTCCAAGATAGAAATTGATTAATTAGTTAATATTAACATTGTATTTCTTGTGGTGTTTTTTTTTTCACATTATTATTTAATAACAATTTATTAGTATTCTCAGGCCGAGTCACACTACAAGAATTTCGGTGATTTCCGAGGGAAAAATCCCTCGGAAAAGCAGGAAAATCGGTCGCTAATGCACGTTTCCGACGGAATTTCCGACGGACAAAATTCCGTGGGATAAACAGTCCTCGCAAACGATTTCCGACGGAAAATTCCCTCGGAAACGTTTCCGTCGCAAATCCCTCGCAAATCCCTCGGAAATATCCCTCGCAAATCCCTCGGAAATATCCCTCGTAAATCCCTCGCAAATATCCCTCGCAAATCCCTCGGAAAGATCCCTCGCAAATCCCTCGCAAATTCCGTCGAAAATCCGTCGGAAAAATTAATTTACTGTAAAAAAAAACTAAATCCCAACAGTCATCCATTCAAGCGCCACAAATAATGTGAACCAAGTTGATGCTATCTCAAATTTAACAGTGCTTGGCAACAAATTGGAAATCCTATCTCAAAGGAAGACATCAATAATTCAAATAAAGATTATCTCTACAATATTAGAAAAACATTGTTTTGGACTCCAAATCAAATTGATTAGCAAAATTATAATTCTAATTTGACCCACATTCACAGTGCTTAGCAACAAATCAAAGTCAGCAACATCAATACTCACACACTAAAGAACCAACAGAACACATCACTACAAAGTCAACACCACCAACCAACACAATACATTTTAAAAACAATAAAATAACAAATTGAAATACGAAGGTAAATATAGCCATAAGTTTCTTGAGATTGAGAGATTGCATGGACAGACAACTTACCTCATCAATTATAGCTTTGGTGAACCCAAAATCTTACTAATAAAATCCTCTTCTTTTGAACAAGGGAACATTAACTTAACCCTCATCTCCTCTTCTATCATTTTCTGCGTGGATCCCCTGAAACATTAATATGTATAAGTAACAAGCATATAATCTTATATCATAAGAACTATCTTCTACACTCTCTCTTGAAAAAAAACAATAGCAACAAGATTTTTTATTGGTGATCCCATTTGATGTTGACAATGTGAATCTCAAGCCTAAACCATTTACAATTCCTAATATGCATGACTGTAACACTGTTTTTTCCTTTTCAGCCTATGCCTATCTACAATTATTAATAAGCATTACTATTCACAATTATCTTCACTTTCCCCCATGACATACTCAGCCTCCCTATCATCTAAACTATATCTAATTCCAGTTGGCTAAGCAATGTCGTTATCAATTCCAAACAAATTAAAAACTATTGTTTACCCTTTTCCTTCAATAAAACGAAATAGAGAAGCACCAACCTGCACAAAAAACACAAAATGAAAAGGCTGAAGCTGTTGCCTGTTCAATGCATAATCAGAAAAAGGACCAAATGAAAGTATAAGTTTTTTAAAAGAGATGGGACATTCAAAACTTTCTAAAAAAGCAAGATATCATTTGTTTCCACTGTAAACTATGAAGAAGAAAAAAGGGAAGAAAAGTATCAGAAAATAAAAGCTATAGTCAGAGCCCGACGATGATGTTGTTAATTGGAACGAAGATGAGTTTAACGAACGAAACCAGGAAATCAAAATGGAAATCAGGAAATCTGGAAAATGCATAATAAACAAGGATTCACGAAAACGAAATTAGGAAAAACGAAATCTGGAAAACGAAATCAGGAAATGCTATGAAAAAACGAAAATGAAATGAAGGAAACGAAAACGAAATCAGAAAAAACCTGAAGTGAGAAAGGATTCGCGATTTCACGCCGGAGCGGAGGACGAAGCGGTGCTTTTAGAGGCAACAACTCTGTTTGGTGGCGGCGGTGTGTGGATGGTGGTCGTCGGACTGACAGTGACAGAGGGAGGGTGAGGGATGGAGGCGATGTGTCTGAGTGAGAGGGAGAGAGGCGCTGTGCCAACCCCAAACTTAAACTTTTGCTTGTCCTCAAGCAAACAATCAATTCAGACTGTGGCTGTTTTTTCTATTTAGCTGTTACATATAATACATCGACCTTAAACACATCAGCTCATCAATTATCATCATCAATCTAATGCAGCGGCAGGACAACTGAATTGGAAATACCGAATCATAAGCAGACAGCATTCTCAAGTTTTCTCTGTACGCACATCTCACCAGTGTTTCACTCTTGAGGTGTTTCGGGTATTCACTCAATTCACCGTACCTGCATCAACGTTTCATAGGCTTGACAGAGTTCTATATCATCTTAGACAAATGAAATGCACACACACTTTTTGAGGACTTAAAGGGTTATAGCGGGGCTTAGGTAAGGGTGGATAATTTTGGATAAGTAGGTTGCACTTGGAGTTAGACCTACCTCTCTCTCAGTCAATTTCACACAATTCACTTACTCACCCATTTTCCCCAATGCATTCAACAAACAAGAGAAGGATTTTATTTTTTTATTTTTTTTTTCTTTTTCTTTATTTTTTTTTTTGATATATATATATATATATATATATATATATATATATATATATATATATATATATTTGCTTTTTCTATTTCTTTTCTTTGTTCCTTCTCTTGTATACCACCCCAAACTTAGAATGTTGCTATTCCACGAGCAACCCCAAACTTAGAATTTTTCCCCACTCTCACAGCTTTTGTTACCTAACTCCAAGTTAAGAATTAACTAGGCTATGATTTTCAGAAAAAACAGCATACAGATTTTTAATAATAGGCTCAGAGGGGCTAGCAGAGGATAAACATTAGTTAGGTGTGGTTTGAAAGGCTCAGGGGTGCCAACAGAAGTGCCTCAGTGTGTATGAAAATCAAATGCAAGACAATTAAGTACAAAGTCAAGTTCTGCAGACTAATGCAAGCAAGGAATACACACAATATATAAGAAAGTGTTTAGGCTCAAACCTCACAGTTAGGATTGTAGAGATAGAACTTGAGATATGCTGCTCACAGATGATAAAGAACTTCCGCAACCTTTGTCATGACCCCTGCTATTACTTGATGATAAAACTTGAAGTGCGAGTGTCAAAAGGAAAAATGCAACATGCGACCCCAAATGCCACACATCATCACCATTGAAGCTCCTTTAACACAACAAAAACAAGATATAGGGCAGTGGTGCCCCACTTTCACAGAGTAAGTTGTAATAATAAGTACAGACCAATGTGCGAAAATGAAGTCAGAATAGGGCAAAATACAACCAAAAAGTGCAAGATAAAAATAAAAATGTCTGAGTAAAACAGAAAAATAAATGAGCCTCCTGCTCAAGGGAATGAAAAGTGGCGCTCACCAGTGGGTTGCCTCCCACCAAGCGCTTCTTTAACGTCACTAGCTTGACGTTTGTCATCCCACTATTAAGGTGGCTGATATGACACAAAGAACACATCATCCTTCTTCTTTCGCTTTTGGGGCAGGAACATCATGAATTTGAAACATAGTTGTAGAAGCTTCCATACCCTTTTGAGGTGAAGGGTGATGAATAAGGCATAGAAGGAGTCTAAGTATATGTCAATCTCCTCGCTTCTATCCTCCTTGCTACTTGGAAGAATAATAGGAACCATGATTTGTTGGGTTTTTTCTTGTTGGGTTTTCACCCCTTCCCCACCTTGGGAGCTTTGATCTTCCCTCCAAACTACATGCTCCTCCATTTCAATCTTTTCTTCTTCCTCATCTTCCTTATCCTCCCCAGATTCTTCTTTTGTTGGGGCTTGTTCTTCGTGTTCCTCATTGGTAGTGCACAGTCATGGGTAATTTTCTGATATAGTTACCCATTCATCCTCACAGTTGCACTCCACAAGATACTCCCCACAAGAATCGCAAAAGGTGCGTGTCACACATTTTCCATTCAAGTGGGGTTCTTCACAAAGATTACCGCTAAGTGAGGGTGGCGCGGACTCTATCATTACTTGCTCTTGGGGTTGAAAGAGGGTCTCGGACATTCGCATAAACTCGGACAAAGCATCTTCCAACCGAGAAGCTTGCTCTTTAGGCTGGAAGATAGTCTCAGTCATTTGCCTAAACTGGTCCAAAGCATCTTCCATCTGAGAAGTGGATTCCATAAATTTTTTTTTTTTTTTCGGGACAAACAGCAATTCTTTCGAACTTTGCCCCTGCTACACAGTTCACTGAAACACTTCAACAAACCGTTAACAAGTCCAACACTATACAAAGTATCTAAACAAATAAAACAAAAATAAAATACTGAAATAAATAAATTAAAATAAAACAACTAAGAATTAACTCAAATGCCTTGTTGACAATGAAATCCACAATCCCCGGCAACGGCGCCAAAAACTTGTTAGGACTTTGGCAAGTGTACCAAATGTCGCAAGTAATAAAATTAACGGTAAGTACCGGTCGTATCCAACAGGGATTGTGATTTATTATCAATAGGCAAGTAAATTAATCCTTAGATGTAACAGTTGGACGAAAAGTGAAGTAACGGTAAAATAAAGCAAACGTTTGTAAACAATAAAATAAAAGCGATTAGGGGTCGAATCTTCTCCCCTCACCTATCCTATGATCCTTCAGCTAATCTCAAATTGGTTGTTTAAATTACCAGATTCAATTCACAAAATTAGGTTAAGGACAATCCCTTGCCTCAAAACCCCTTTTACCTAATTGAGAAACCCTAATCCCTTAGGTGATTCATGCCAACAGGTAAAGCAATAAACGCAAGAAATAGAGAATTCACATATCCAATCCCATATTCCTATGGTGATCACAAGTATGTGATCTACTACCCCATATCAAGAATGTAACCCATATCCCTATGTGATCACAAACCCTAATTCATTACAACTAGCATATGTAGAAGTAAAGCATTACACAAAGAGGCATAGACTTATGATAAATTAACCAAACAACTGAATCAACCATAACAAAGTAATCAATAGATAGGTTTGGGGAGAGTCATCTCTCCCTAATCAAAACAAACTACATGGACAACATCAAGGAAAGAGAAGATAGAAATAAGGAGAAGTTACACATAGAGGAATCCATGAGAAGTCTTCAAAAACCTTGTTCCCAAGTGATTAGAAGCTCCCAAAAACGCCCCCAGCTGCTGCTCCAAAGTGTGGTTCAGATCCCAAGACGCCGTCCTTTGCAAAATTGCTGAAACAGCTTTAAAAACCCTAATTTTTACGCACCATCGCGACGCGGCCCGTGGCCGTCGCGTCGCGACAAATGACAGAAACTTCAGGTCTCGCAAAATTGCTCCAGGTCGCGTCGCGAACCCTCCTGGTCGCGACGCGAAGAATGACAGAAAGTTCTGGCTTGTAAAATTCCTCCAGATCGCGTCGCGAAACCTCCTGATCGCGACGCGAAGAATGACAGAAAGTTCTGGCTTGCAAAATTCCTCCAGATTGCTGCATTTCCGGGCAAGTGTCTGGTTCGCCGAAAGATGCCACAACCAATTAAGAGGTCTTCAAGTCCCATTTAGCTCCAAAAGTGAAGGAATAACTTACAATTGAACTTCCTACTACAATGATCTAAAACTGAACTAAATCCCAGATAATGACTGTTATACAATAAAAACCCTGCACAATTGGTCCTAAAAATGCCTAACTTACATCATATGACTGGGAGTCAACACTGTGTGTGGTTTAGGGTTGAGAAGTGAGAGTGAAATTGATGCAGTGAAAGTGAGCTCGATGAATCTATTTGTTTAGTTTTAAGTGAGAAACGATTCCGAGGGATATTTATGCGTTTCCGACGAAAATGTCCCTCGGAAAGTAGCGAGGGATTTCAATTCCGTCGGAAAGTTAAGCGGGAAACACCCTAAAACACATAGCGATGAAATTATCCGTCGGAAACGAACGTATTAGCGACCGAAAAAAATCCCTCGGAAATATCTGGTAGGTAAATCATCATATTCTTGTAGTGTCAAATGCCAATATTTTCTCTAAAAAAATCAGGTACAACAAACAAGTGTGAATGAACTTATACCAAATAGTTAATTCATTGAATTCGAGTCAAGTTTTGAGCTAAAATAATTATCATCGAGACAAACAAACTGATCCAAGTTCGACACAACTCAACTTATTTCCAACCGTACTGTTGACTATTGATTGTTTTAACCAATATACGTCTTGTTTGAATAAACAGCTTAATTTAGCACTTAAAATATAAACATTTATATTAGTTATAAGCTATTTAAATAAACCATCCTAGAGAACTTAGACATTAATTTGAAAACATCTTATAAACACGCACGCATTTTCGTAAGATCTCTCAAAGAGTCTTAAAAATGCTTATGCCTATAGATAAACTCAAATAAATGAATCGAAACATACCATAGTAACACATCCTTTAAACTTTAGTCGCATAGATATCGTAATAAGCACTCAACAGTTTCAAATAGTTGTTTGTTTGTTGGTTGCAAACATGGAAGTTCGAGATGCCAATCGAAGTTCCAATGTCATTGCATTTTTGAAGCTGCGAGAGATGTGCAAATTACATAAAAAATACATAGAGGGAGAACGTAAACATAAATTACATTACATTAAAATCATCCATTAGTTGCCATCCCTCTTTTTGCCTCTGGAGAAACTAAACTCAGGAAAGAATTATCCAACCATGGTCCTTTTTCGTCCTCTTTTTCGCACTACAAGTTGTGAAAAAATAGAAAATGAATGGAAGTTTCTTTAAGAAAATGTCTTAGCTCGCGTAAATTACATTACATTAAAATCATCCATTAGTTGCCATCCCTCTTTTTGCCTCTGGAGAAACTAAACTCAGGAAAGAATTATCCAACCATGGTCCTTTTTCGTCCTCTTTGTCGCACTACAAGTTGTGAAAAAATAGAAAATGAATGGAAGTTTCTTTAAGAAAATGTCTTAGCTCGCGTTTGTTTCCGCGGTAGATTCTACCAAACATGCGTCAATTAAGAAGCTACATTGTAGGTTTTGCACAATCGTGCCTCGGGACGCGAAAAGCAATAAAATGGATGCGGAATTTAAAAACTATAAGAGGGAAATTAGTACCTTGCGCCAGCTTGTTCAATGTAGATGACCACTGCTTTGATGACTTGCGGTATGCAGCAAGTATCTGATCCATCTGTCCAGCAAATTTCAATATTATGTATCACTCAATTGATTACTAGTTTGTACTTCTGTTTGTCCCAGAAGAAAACATATTATAGCAGAACAAGCCATCAAGTCTTGTTAAAAGGCAAGCATGTTCATTTCGTACGAAGGAAAGTGTGACTTTCGGACAATAATGAAAAATTCATTTGAGATAACATTGCTTTTGGCCCCATGCATTGCTTTTCAGAATTAATAAGAATTCAAATTTGACTTGATGCAACCGGATAACTATGCTTTATCTCCTAAAGTTCTTGCCCAAATCAACTAGGGTGCACAGACTATAAATTCCTGATTGTACAAAACTGGAAATTAGATAAAATCCTTTCCACAAAAGTCAAAGCATAGCAGATGACCTCTCCGCAAAAATTGAGGGAAGGAAAGTGTAAGATCTTAAACTTGGGGCACTAAAATTAATTTGCACTCCAATTCAAATTTTCGTAACAGACAAATAAAATCCTGTTTTCTTCATAATAGTTAGGAGTTGGGACTATGGGGAAAAGAGTAGTAGGCTTACCACATTACCACATGAAGAATGCATTGAAAGAATGGCTCTTTCCAGGACATACAAATCAACAGCTTTATCTTCAGGTAGAGTTGAAGTGAAGCTCAAGCCAAAGTCAATAAGAACCTAGACAAAATATTCATCACAACTGTAACACAAGTTAATGATATTTCTCATATTGCATGACCTGAGCAAGTGCAATGCAATGGGTATCGAAACTAAAAAGACATGAATGAACTCACCAACTTATCGGTATCATTCTTCAGTAACATGTTCGATGTTGTTAAATCACCGTGAATAAGACCACCATCATGTAACTTTCCAATTGCATCACCAATTTGGGAAGCAATCCTGCCCAGCCGCTCTTCATTGACACCAAGTGACCCTAACTCAAGAAATACATCTTTGACTGAAGGCCCCTCAACATATTCAAACACTAATGTGTGCAACACAGGATCCACAGCATACAGCACAGGGGTTAAAACTCCTAGTCGCCTTGCCTTGGTCATGCACCTGGCCTCCTGCTCAAACAATTCATTGGTGAAACAAAGCATTCAAGACATGTACTTCTTTGATTGCAGAATACCTTCATCAAAAATAAAAATTGCAGAATCTGACCGCATTTAAGCGCTTGAGTGTTAACTTTGCATCCAAAGTTGGATGCCTATACTTCTTTGAGAAGCGCTCCTTGACAACAGACCTCTTTCCCACAAAAGAAGACTCAAATACCCTCTATAAAAAGAACAAAAACACCATTAGCTATTGCAGTTCCAAATTCCTTAAATTTTGCAAAACTAGATAGACCGAGCTCAATTGTTGGGGATAAAACACGTAAAAGAGAGAAGAAAAGGAAGTGGCGGCGCTAAGGACAAGAGGAATAAGTAGGGCAATATAATATTAGGTAAAAGCTGCACTGAATTTCATAAAGTAGGTCATAATTACATGCTACTGACATCAGTATATATATACAATGAAACAGGCCCAGGCCCATAATTTCGACTGGCCCATTTCGACTAGGTTTCTAACTACACCTACTATAATTACAAGCAATAGAATTACTAGGCATATCTCAATATTCCCTCCTAATTCACATTGCTGAGCGACATCATTCCAAGCATTGTTCTCAGTTCTTCGAATCTTCCCTTTTGCAATGGCTTGGTCATTGCATCAGCTACTTGAAGTTCCGAACAGCAATATTCCAGATTCAGCTTCTCATTGTTTACTTGATCACGCAGGAAGTGATATCTGGTCTCTATATGTTTCGACCTTCCATGTGCGACAGGGTTCCTTGCGAGATCTATCGCAGACTTGTTGTCGATCAACAATTTCATTGCTTCGACCCTGTGCACTCCAATTTCGACCAGTAGCATGCTCAGCCATGATGCTTGACATGCTGCAAAGGAAGCAGCTACATACTCTGCTTCACAGGAGGACAACGCAACAATATTTTGCTTCTTCGAGCACCAAGAGATGGGTGTCGAACCATACATAAAGACATACCCACTTGTGCTTTTTCGATCACTCCTGTCTCCACTCCAGTCGGAGTCAGTGTAGCCAAACACTTCATTACCATTCTTCGACACACTCTTGCTAGGGAACAGAATACCATAACTTTGTGTTCCCTTTACATACCTTAGTACTCTTTTTGCTGCTATCATATGAGAGCTTTTCGGCTTCTCCATGAATCTGCTGATCATTCCGACACTAAACATAATGTCAGGTCGAGTGTTGCACAAGTACCTCAGGGAGCCCACAATCTGTTTGAACACGGTGGCATCTACTTCAATCCCTTCGTCGTCTTTCGACAGCTTGCTGCTAGTGTCTGATGGTGTCGAAACTTCCTTGCAGTTGCTCATGTCGAATCTTTTCAGGATATCAGCTGCATACTTCGACTGGTGCAGGAGTATACCCTTACTTGTCTTGGTAAACTCCATCCCCAAGAAATATGATAGATGTCCCAGATCACTCATTTCAAATTCTGACATCATCACTTTCTTGAAGGCTTCGACTTCGACTTCATTGCTGCCAGTTACAAGTAGATCATCTACGTACAGGCACAACAACAACTGAGTCGAAGTTCCATTCTTCTTCACATATACTCCATGTTCATTAGTGCATCTAATAAACTTCTGAGCCAAGAGAAATCCATCAATTCTCTTGTTCCACGCTCTTGGAGCTTGCTTGAGCCCATACAGGGCCTTCTCCAGCTTATAGACTTTGTCTTCTTTACCCTTCGACTCAAAACCAGGTGGTTGACAAACATAGACTTCCTCCTCCAGAGGTCCATTCAGAAATGCTGACTTTACATCCAGTTGATGCAGGGGCCAGCCTCTATGACTTGCCAATGCTACTACCAATCTTATGGTTTCGATCCTGGCTACTGGGGCAAAGACCTCATTGAAATCCAAACCGGGTTTCTGCAGAAACCCTTTGGCTACTAGCCTGGCCTTGTACTTGGCCACTTCTCCATTTGGCTTGACCTTGGTCTTGAAGACCCACTTCACCCCTATGGCTTTCTTTTCTTTTGGAAGTTCGACTAGCTTCCAAGTATCATTCTTTTCGATTGACTTCAGCTCGTCAACCATTGCTTCCTTCCACTGCTTGTGACTAAGGGCTTGCTCCAGGCTCACTGGTTCTGCTTCTGCCATTAGTGCAAAGTGTGTCAGGTCTCCCTCTGCTGTAATAGCAGAATCTGGGTAAGTGTCGAATCCTTCTAGTCTTACTGATCTCTGCCTTTCTCTTTGCGACCTCCTTAAAGGTTCGACAGCAATGAGTTCTTCTGGCTCTTCAGTTTCGACCTCTTCATTCTGATTATCTCGATCAGAGACTTCGTCGAAGTCCATCATTGTAGTTTTCTCACAGCCTTCTTCACAGTTCCAATGTTTCGACTCATCTACTACGACATCTCTGCTTTTCACTATTTTCTTCTGCACAGGATCATACAGTTTGTATGCTCCTGTCGAATGATAGCCAACAAGGATCATCTGTTGTGCTCTATCATCCAGCTTGCTTCTTAGTTGCTCAGGGACATGTCTATAGCATACTGAGCCAATTATTCTGAGATGCTTGACACTTGGCTTTCTTCCTAGCCAAGCTTCTTCGGGTGTCTTTCCAGTCAATCTCTTTGTGGGACATTTGTTCAGAATGTACACTGCTGTGGCTACAAGTTCTCCCAATAAACTATGAGGTAGCTTCTTCTCCTTCAACATACTTCTTACCATGTTGAGGATGGTCCTGTTTTTCCTCTCAGCAGTACCATTATGCTGAGGCGTGTAAGGTGCAGTGACTTCATGCACAATTCCTTCTTTCTCACAGAATTCGACAAATCCATGAGAATTGTACTCACCACCTCCATCGCTTCTAAGGATTTTGATTTCACACTCACTCTGCTTTTCAATCATTACCTTAAACTTCTTGAATATTTCTAGTACTTCACTCTTCCTTTTGATCAAATACACCCAGGACATTCTAGTGTATTCGTCAATGAATGTGACAAAGTACTTATTCCCTCCTAAGGAACATACTTCGAAAGGACCACAGACATCAGAAAATATCACCTCTAGCTTCTTCTCTGCTCTGCTAGGTACTTCTGATTTAAACGAGTTTCTTGGTTGCTTCGACTTGCAACAACTCTCGCAAACTTCGACAGGTACTTTTACTGCAGGCAACCCATGAACCATCTTCTTTTCATGTAGTTGACTCAAGCTCTTGAAGTTGAGGTGACCATATCTTCTGTGCCACTTCCAGTGCTCCTCTTCGACAGTGGTCTGGAGACAATGTTCTTCGACTACTTGCAGTTTGATCTTGAAGGTTCTGTTACTCTGCATTAACACCTTCAGGATCAACTTCTTGGTCGAATCAAACAGGCTGAGACTGTTATCACCCATTTCGACGGTGAAATTTTTCTCAATCATCTGCCCAATACTCAGCAGATTGCTCCTCATATCTGGTACATAAAATACCCCTTGGATGTAGCACCACTTACCATCTTTCGACATGAACTTTATGGTACCTACTCCTTCAGCAGTAACTTTACTGTTATCTGCAAACCTTATCTTCTTACTTATCTGCTCCAGTTCGACAAACCACTCCTTGTGACAACACATGTGATTTGAGCATCCTGTGTCGAGATACCATTCGACAGACTTCTCTTCAGTCGAATTTGTATCAGCCTTCAACAACAGTAATTCTGGGTCAGTAGCTGTCATGAATGACAATTCGTCATCATCATTGCTGGCAATGTTGGAGGTTTCACCAGTGTTTCCACTGCCCTGCCACACACACATTGCACAAGTATTTTGAGCATCACAAGTGAATCCACTTATGCAAGTGTTCCCACTGTTTTGCTCGCTACTTTCAGCAAGTCCTTCATCGAGTCGAATCTCATCTTCGACAGCCATCAACATTAACTCCTCTGAGTCAGAGTCTGAGTCGCCATCATTAGCAAACTTGGCTTCTGCATCTTTATCCCTAGGAACTTTCTTGTTTTTACACTTGTTCCTATAATGCCCAAATTGCTGACAGTTATAACACTGAACTTTCGACAGGTCTCCCTTCTTCTTGTCGAAAGATCCTTGTTCTTTCTTCTTACTGCTTGATCCCTTTTCTCTACCCTTCTCCTTGTTGCCTGCCTTCCAATTTCTCTTAGAGGAGTATGAAAGTAAGGCTTGTTCAGTTTCTTTCTCTGAACTTCTCTGCCTTATTCTCAATTCATGCGCCTCTAAGGAACCCTGAAGTTCATCTAACTTCAATGTATCTAGGTCCTTGGATTCTTCAATAGCAGTAACAACGTAGTCGAATTCCAGGGTTAAGGATCTGAGCACCTTTTCGACTTTATTTACTTCAGTCACAGTTTCACCATTACCTTTCATTTGATTAGTTAATGCTACTAACCTCGTAATGAAATCTCCAATCGATTCTCCATCTGTCATCTTCAAGCCCTCGTACTGCTTCCTGAGCGACTGTAGACGTATCTTCTTCAGCCTATCTGCTCCTCCATACGAGTTCTTTAGGATGTCCCAAGCTGTCTTTGCTGAATCACAGTCGATGATCAGGTTCAGGATGTTGGAATCAACGCATTGGTGAATCAAAAACAGCCCTTTTCCATCTTTCTTCCTCAGCAAATGGTGGTTGTTCCTCACCGCTTCAGTGGCGTTCGCTGCCAAGGGTGGAACACCATCATTCACGACATCAAGAACATCTTGATATCGAAACAGCACCTTCATCTGCGCACACCAGCGTTCATAATCCTTTCCGTCGAAGATTGGGAGGTTCCCCGGAATACCTCCACCAGAGTTGTCTCGCGCTGCCATGAAACTTGATAGATTTTGTAAGGATCTAACAAGCTCTTGATACCAGTTTGTTGGGGATAAAACACGTAAAAGAGAGAAGAAAAGGAAGTGGCGGCGCTAAGGACAAGAGGAATAAGTAGGGCAATATAATATTAGGTAAAAGCTGCACTGAATTTCATAAAGTAGGTCATAATTACATGCTACTGACATCAGTATATATATACAATGAAACAGGCCCAGGCCCATAATTTCGACTGGCCCATTTCGACTAGGTTTCTAACTACACCTACTATAATTACAAGCAATAGAATTACTAGGCATATCTCAATATCAATAAGTGCAATTTCATCAACAAGCGAATTATCCAATAAGGTGGGTAGAAAAATAAACAAAAGAAGATTGAAACTTTAAACATAAAAGAACTTCCAAAAATCCAGGAAATGGATGCAACAATAAAACAAGAAAATATTCAATATTTACATAAAGGGTATGTGCTAATTGCTTCTACGAATCCAAGGGGTGAGTTTCATCAACATGAGAATTATTCAATAAGGTGGGTAGAAAAGTAAACAAAAGAAGATCGATACTTTAAACAAAAACAAAAAATCATTAACTTTCAAAAATCCAGGAAAGGATTCCATTTTTACATAAAGGGTAAGTACTAATTGCTTCTAAAACTCTGATTTAAACTTACAGCTTCAGCTCCTTGCTTGATCAGAATGAGGGAGCTATCTCTTGAATTAGCTTCAGTATCCATAATATAGAAGATTTTGGCCGTGAAATTCCTTATACTGAACCCTTCGATGAAAAAAAGTTGTTA
The DNA here is from genome assembly GCA_039519185.1 of Astragalus membranaceus. NCBI lineage: Eukaryota > Viridiplantae > Streptophyta > Magnoliopsida > Fabales > Fabaceae > Astragalus > Astragalus membranaceus. The sequence continues at coordinate 159,070,682 of CM076854.1, read as the reverse complement.
CTAATTTTAGTAGTAATTGAAGTTGAGCAAGTTCTGAACTTATATAAGGAGATATAAGGACTCAACACAATTAACACCATTTTCTGAAACAAGCTCCTTATATAATTCATAGTTGTCACCGGCCACATTTCGCGGCGCTCTTCTTCAGTCATAGCGTCGCTGTTTAAGGATAGCCGGAGAGGCCGCGAAAATTGCGGTGTTTTGCGCGCCACGTGGACGCAACGGGAGGGAGGGAGAAGAATTAGGAAAAAGAAAAGGAAGAAAACCTGTGTTTTCCGGCGCTTTCCTTCCTCCGTTAACGTTTATCGACTGTTTTCCGGCGCTATCAGCCCCCTGCAACTGTGCAGCCTGCGTTGTTCAATGAAAGGTGTTTTAGGGTTGATCGTTGTATTTTGGTGACGTATACAGTGGACCACTTTACAAAAGGTCCATCGGTACACTATTGATTTGAGCCGTTTATTTTATTTTAAAAGAAATGGAAGGTTAAGATGATTTTAAGTTATTAACATTTTCATTTGCAAATAAACCCTTCCATGATCAATTTACTCTGAATGGGTTGTTGTCATGAAGTCAACGGCGACATTGGCTCTATTTGTCAAAACCGTTTTGCTAGCTTACGGTGGATAGTTTATAGCGGATAAGCTCATTATAAGTGTTTGACATTATTAGTGTTTTTTCATTAGTTTATAATATTTTTTGAAACGCTACTTGATGTAACCATTGAGCTTATAGCTTATAGTGTTTTCTTTTTTTTCTATTTTTGCCCTTATTATTTCAATTAAATTCTTCATTATAAGTATTAATTACAAATGTCATTTTATATTATCAAATACTTTAAATTCAATCTGCTAGCTTATTCACTATCAGCTTATCCGCTCATCCATTATCGGCTATTTTTTGCCAAACAAAGTCATTCTCTATTTGCAAATTGCAATGTACAATAACAAGAATTTTGTGCACCATTTTTCATTAGAAATCCTTACCAAAATTTCACATGCCATATTTGCAATGTTTAACAACTTTCAATATAGACTTTGATAGTTTTTATCGACATTCTCAACTTACATATCCAATATTCAAGTACTGAAATGATAACGCTATTTACAGTGTTCTAGGTTCTCTGACAACACAAAATACAAGTGCTAAACAAAATCTACAATAATAATTTCACAATAGCCCTGGACAAAAACCATGTAGAGTAGTAGCCTGATTTCCAGTTTTGCATAATCTTCTAGCGTAAGGTCCTCACTGTTGGGGGCCACATTAAACACTTCTTCACATTGGGTGGGAAGAATAACAGCTTGAACCGAGTTCATAACAACAATTGGACCTAAAAGGAAGTAGGTTTGGTATAAAGAACAAGTATTTTTCAACATCAACCATAGCACCTACAGGTAAAGCATCATTAAGCAGGGAGCATTAACCTAAGATGCCAAATATATATTAATCAACACAGGTCCCATCACCGTTACCGCAAGAGCTACTTGGTGTAGGACAAGCTGAAGTTGATACAAGTCCACCCAGTTGCATATATGATGAAGGGGTAGAGGAGAATTTCGGGGAAAGGTTAAGCATTTCCAAGGCCTGTGTTCTAAGCTCTACAGGGTAGTCAGCAACACAACCAATTCTTGGTCCAACTCCTGTTGACCATTTAAGCGAAAGTCGACGTCCTAACTGGTAGGATTTCACAGCCTTTTTAGAATTGATTCTTTGCAATATTGCAGTATTGGGCAACACAGCTCGAGGACTTTGAAGATCACCTGATAAAGTCCTTTTGTAAGTACAGACAGATTCAGGTTGAGGATCCTCCTCAACTGAGGATGCAATATGGGAATCTTCCACAGATATTTCAGTCACGGGCAATTCAGCAGTACTTGGAACTTCAAATGTTGCTGATATTTCACTAAGCTTATTGTCCTCATAGATATCATAGTCTTCATTTGCCTTGCACAACTGAAACCACAAATTAGAATTATTAAACAAATATAAAAGTTATTACCACCTAGTTTTCACTTCAATTATAAAGTGCTTAGGCCATGTGTACCCGTGACCATAAACATCATTTACAAATGTAACAAAACCCAAATCAACAACAGAAAATGCTCATAGATGGTCAAAGTCTTAAATAACCATTTGGCTTAAAAAAAACTCTTTAAACAAAATTTTGACAAAAAAAAAAATCTACTAGAGTTCAGTTGTATAGAAGATGTCTTAGTGACCTCAACTTCATCAAGCTTGATACCATTTTCCTTGAGATATGATAAGAAACTGTCAAGAGTGCCATCTGTTGGTCGGTAGTGTCCACTATATGGAGAGATGGACTGAAAATTCAAAGCAATTGAGAATCAGACATTTGCTGTGCACATAAATTGGAGTTGGGAAATTTGTTATAGTCAATTTGAGTCAGTGGACATATATGCAAAATAGATAGCAGCCCATCTCAGAAGAGTTTCCATAGGCACACTAATTTAGCCATGCAACCTATGAAGTTAATTCTACCTTTAGAATCCCATGTTTAACCTCCAGCCTTCCGGCAGCTAACGTAGCTCCTCCGGCCAAAAAACTCGAATGATGAAATAGTCCCTTCTTTTTCTAGAAAGTTGATGCAATATAACAGTGATAAAAGAATAACAAGGTAGGTTGCCTGTAAAGAAAGTAAGTGACATTAAAATGTAAGTAAGCTTGAATTGCTACCTTGCCAGCATAAAGTTTGTTAGAGGTGCTCATTACAAATATCCACTTGGCATCTTCAATGTCTTCATTTGTATGAAGAAAATATCCATTTTGTTTATGGATTAACTTGCCCTCGAAGACAGTATATTCATACTGTTCTCTCTCTTGCTAATTTAGGCAAATAAGGAGCAGGAGCAACAAGTCAGAAAAGTTGGAAAACGTTACTTTTAGAACAAAGCAGTGCATGTCAATCCACTGAAGTTCAAATACATTAAAAAAAAGCTCAAACCAGATATACATATACATACAGGCCCCAAATACTTAATGCATTGTTTTTGAAGCTTTGATCGTGAGCATTCTTCAAAATCAAGATTCTTCCCTTTACCTAAATCCAACCTAAAGGAGAAATGCCAAATTTTAGTGGCATCAATCAAGTTGTATCCTTTGGTTCTCCACCTTAGAAAAAGCCCCAACCCCACTACTATGATAAGGTAAATAAAGTTACAGAGCATTTTTTTTATCACATAAATATAAATGTCCATTCCATTTTCCAATTCTACATAACCAATTTGTATATAAATTATCAAATTTGGATGCACAAGCATATTTTAGTGATAGTGTGGAGAAACTTGAGGGGAATAGATGCAGATTGCCCTATACCAACAGTGAAAACATCAAATAACTACAACAACATCAATCAGAATTTTTATTTGTTTTGATGTTGATAAGTCAATTTGTCCATATTATTAAACAAGAGACCATCCAGAAAAATGCACTATTTGTACTGAAAAAACACACGCGAGAAAATTACTGTATTTGATTATTTGTGCATCATAAGAGAACAGTCATTGTTTAATGTCTGTTTGCCAGGTTAAAAGAATCTTACCAATAGAAGAAGGGTTCACCAGAATCTGTTTTACACCATTCTTTATAGTAGTATTGTAAGTTATGCCCATAGCGATGGCGCGGATCGATCTACATTTGAAGTCGTCCCAATCCAAATTCAATCAAGCACAGCAAAATATAAATAACTTAATAATATTTTGAATTTAATTAGTATCCGAGTATAAAGATTTTATACACTAGCATTAGCAATCAATCAGCAAATTATAATTAACTTAATAAATTGTAGAAAATTGAGTAATAATAGCAGTAGTATACTAACAGCTTCAATCCAATGTTGAAAAGCCATCTTTTGTGCTTTGGCGTCTTTCGACAAACCCTTGCCAACCTGCGCAAACAAACAAATAGTTTAACTTGGCTTCAAAACAGAACTTAGAACCATGATCAATAGTACTATTGGAGAGAGACAGAGAAAGATTACCTTGGAAGCGTTCAATTTAACCCGAGTCCAACGCGATGAAGCGGTTTCAGGGAAATTGAAGAACGAAATGGTGCTACGGTTTAACCTTACATAGTCTATCGCTTGCCACCTTCAAAATAAATAAATAAATAAAACATATGTATTAATTAATGATGATAATAATAATTCTGGTATTTATCGCGCGCGCGGAGACACACTGACCATAGCTCTTCGGCGACAACGGCGGAATCTGCCAATCTCCGGCGTGTACGGTAACTCTTGTAGACCTTTTGCAGCTTGAGTGCAGCATTGGTATGTTCTTGTTGTTTCCCGCCATTGGGAATGGGAGCGAAGAAAGTGTCGGTAGAGAGAGTGTGAGTTTCAACCTCCATTTGCTGAGATCAGAACAAGGATTAATTGCTTACTACAACAACTTTGTAATACTACTCGCTTCATCACTCCACTCCCCACATCACACTTCCTACTAATGCCAATGGGGACCGTTCCTCTTCCAACCATTCGAATAGTTGGTTCCTAATCTCTTATACTTTTGGCTTGTTAGACACATATCAAAGTACTGTTAACTTATGTTGGTTAAATACTAAAATGCCCTATTCCCAGTTGTTTTGGGATAATTGATGTCAAAATCAAATAGTATTGGAACAATTAATTCATAATTTGGAACTCTAAAAGTCTAAATAAATATAGAGGGTATATTAGAAAAAAAATGGGTGAATTGTATATTGGGTTTTTAAAAGTACCATTATTTTGTAACAAAAATAAAAGACCAAAAGTAACAAAGATCAGAAACAGAGGGAGTATTATTATAGTTTTTGTTATGGTTAGGGCTTTTACTAGCAACACCTCCATGGCCCATTCGCAAAAGGTCCATTCAAGAAAACAAAATTCATTCATCAATGGCCAAGATCACAACACATGATCAGACGGTCAAGATCCATCAGGTCAAACACCACCAAAACTCTATAAATAAAACATTCAATGCTTCATTAATGTAAGCAATATCTCACCCTAATATCTATTTGTAGTTGACAACCTCCCTGACTTGAGCGTCGGAGTGTCTTTGCAGGTACCACACCCCCACCTCGGATCGGACAACGGTTGATCAAGGACTTCATCAACCAACTATCTCGGCTCCCCCCAACAGGATCGGAGATACGGTACATTACATTGGCGACCACAGTGGGAGGATCTCTTTCTCTATTTCCTCCCCCATTACCTTGATCGGCAATGCCTCATCAACTTCGTCCGAGGACCCAAAGTCTCATTGTAGGACCGGCCATGCGGCCAATCCTGAAACCCGTTTTGCAGCAGGTCGTACCACAGGACACCCCGGAAGGGCATGTGGAAGACCTTCCAAACTAATCCCAAGCTCAGAACCCAAGGGCTATGGTCCCTGGGAGCTCGGGGAGAAATCGCCTCCCCCCTTCTCCTCAGGTAGTCCCGGTTCTGGTCAATGTTGTTCAACAGCTCGTCCTTCTACTGAACCATCAAGCCGAAGCGAACCAACAGCGGAGTTACCGATTTACCAAGCTCGAAGCCGAGGTAGCTGAGCTCCGGGCTATAAATATCCCGGATCAAATCTCACCTCAGCGCAATTCTCCCGAGAGGAGAAGCCCCGCACGGAGGCGTCACCAATCTCCCTCCCGGAGAAGACATTATCATCGATCTCCACCTCGCCGGTTGAGGGGGAATGGTTCACGTTCTCCCCCCAGCCGGACAGAAGACGAAGACAACCTCGCGTATTCGCCCCAAGACCGCTCATCTTTGGCTTCTTCCTCCCCAAGACGACGTTCCCGAAGTCGAGAAAGGTCATTAAGACAGGACCGACCTCGCCACCGGTCAAGAAGAACTTCTGACCCGTACAATTACCGCTGATCTCCTCCCCGTGAGAAAACAGCAAAAGGCAAAGGTCCTTTCACTCAAAAGATCGACTACTTTCCAGTACCTAGGCATCTTGAGAAACCACCGGAGGGATTGAAGCTACATGATGGAACGGGCGACCCTGACTGACACCTAGACTATTTTGACACCATAATGCAATATCGGAATGTTCCTATGAAAATGAAATGCCGAATCTTCCCTCTGACCTTGGAGAAGGTAGCTTCGGATTGGTTGAGATCCCTCAAACCAAATTCCATCTCTTCTTGGGATCTATTGGCGAAGCTCTTCTCGTCTCAGTTCACCCACTCAAGAAGTAAGCCCAAACACAAGAAAGTATTAGCATCCATCGTTCAAGAGGAGGACGAACCTCTAAGGGATTACATAGAGAGATCTAACAAAGAAGCTTCCCAAGTTCGAAATTTGAACGACGAGTTTCGGCTTTACTTCATGATAGCCGATCTCCGGGAAGGAAGTTTGTTTCAGACTCATATCGGGACCTTCGAACCCAACACCTTGCAGGAGTTCCTCCAAAAGTCCCAATGCTTCATTGATCACGAAGAAGGCCTCAAGTCTGGAAGAACGGTATCCCGGGCTGGATCATTTAAACCCCGCGACGAGAAGGACAATCGGAATGATAACCGGAACGATAGCCGAGGTAACCGGGATACCCGCCCTCGAAATCGTCATCAAGTCTATACCAATCTTAATGAAACCCGGGCAAGGATCTTAGGTGAATGCATGAACACGGAGTTCAGGGATGTGAAGTTTCCCAATCCTCTCCCCCATAGCCCGGGACAGCGTTCCAACAAATACTGCAGGTATCACCGCAGTAACGGGCATTATACTAATCATTGCAATGCCCTGAAAAACGACATTGAAGACATGATCAAAAGAGGAAAGCTTGCCGGTTATGTAAAGAAGCCCGGACTGCAGGGAGTCGAAGTCAAAGAAGAGAAGGAAAACCCCAAAGGAAACCAAAAGGCCAAAGACTCGGAGGATGAGCCAGACTTTCGAAAATCGAAGGGGCGAACTGTGATGATGATGATTTCGTGGGGCTTCCCCGAAGAAGCATCGGGAAAAACAATGAAGCGGAAGTGGAAAAAACTCATGAGTGTGGCCCCCACCTCGACAACACCGGTTTCACCAGTTCGTCCCCCTTTAGCTTTTGGCGACGAAGATCTACTGAACAGCAAACCCAACAAACACGTACCACTCCTAATCACCGCAGTAATAGCCAATCACGAGGTTAGGAGGATTCTGGTTGATCAAGGAAGCTCGTCTGATATCATCTTCCTCGACCTTTTTGAAAGAATAGGAATCGACAATGAAAACCTCATTCCATATAGAGGGTCGGCCCTATCCGGATTTAATCGATCCCGAACCAAGCCACTTGGCTACCTAGAGCTGATGGTTACTTATGGAGAAGAGCCAATGGTAAGAATTGTCAAGACGAGATTCCTTGTTTTACCTTGTCAATCGATCTATACCTGTATTATCGGAAGACCGGCTTTGGGTAGGCTCGAAGCGGTAACTTCCACCACTCATCTCAAAATGAAGTTCTACTCTCTCTGCAATAAAGTCATCACCTTGGACGCCAACCTAGAATCTGCACAAAAGTGTTTCTTCGTATACATGAAGACCGAAAAGAAGGCCGTCGAAGAAGAAGGGGTTCCCCCTCCTGAAGATCGGAATATCAAGAAATTCAAAGGGTATGATCAATCTGTCGATATAAATGTAACCGATTTGGACGCAAGATACGATCCCAATAGTTCGGAGGACGAGGAGGATGACGACCTAGCCAGAGAACTGAAAAGAAAAGTGAAAAGGCCCCAACCTGACGGGGAATTCGAAGAAATCCAGCTCGGTGAGTGTCGTGATCGTGATCCCGACGTAGACGGCTCAAAAATCGATTATTTTAGGAGTCGCCACCCAATTTATTTAATAGGAAAAATTGTGAAAAAACCTAACTAGAAGTTGTTGGTCTGCATAAACTAGATTGGATTCGGGAGTCGGTTATGTATAGGGAAGGGCGAAAACTTAATTCCACAGCACCCCTAAAACATCTGTCCTAAGACAGTTACCCTAAATCTGACTGTGCAAGATATCAATAAGTTTAGAAAATTTGTTTACTCCAAAAAAATAAATAAAATTCGATTTACAAAGAAATAAATAAGGGACTAAATTAGAAAATTTAATTTTTGACTTGACGGGGAAGCTCCGCTCCTACGTATCCTTGGGTGTAATGAGGAACTCAAGAGTCACGTAGTTCTTTCTTGAAAAATCTTGTTGGTTGGTTGATTTTATTTTTTTCGAAGGGGTTTAAGATCACCAAGCTGTACAACTCAGGCATCTTAAACCAGGATTTGCGAGGTTGACAAGAAGTACATCTCAATCAAGCTCATTTTTTTAGTTTTTGGAAAATAAGTGTTAAAGGAAAAAAATGATTCTTTATTGGAAAAAAAAATTAACTTGACGGGGAAGCCCCACTCCTACGTATCTCCGAAGCGGAGAATCAAAGGCTACGTAGTTCTTCTAGAAAATATTTGTTTGTTGATTTGCTTTTAATTTTTGAAAGGGGTTTAAGATCAAAGCCGTACAGCTAAAGCCTCTTAAACTGGGATTGACATTGACAAGATGTACATCTCAGCCAAACTCATTTTTTGTATTTTTATAGGTTTTTTTTTTTAAAAAGGAAATTATTTTGAGAAGAGATAATAATAAAAAAGCGAAAAGGGGTGAAATAGTAAAATGGGGGTGAAATAAATAAATAGGGGTGTAAATGATAAAAAAAAGGGGGTGAAATAAATAAATAGGGGTATAACTAAAACAAGGGGGTGAAATAAATAAATAGGGGTGTAAATTAAAAAGGGGGTGAAATGAATAAATAGGGGTGTAAATAAAATAAAGGGGGGATCATGAAAAATGGAGTGTAATTAGCGAGCCCAGTTCATTTTCCGTGAACTAGGCTGCGCTTTTGGAAACGTGGGCTTACGAGGGGGTGTTTACGCAGTAAACGGAGGGGTGTGGTTAGTAAACATAAAAAAAGGCCTAGCATAAAAGCTAAAAACACAACCGAAAACCCTAATTTTCTACCCTAATTCTCCTTCTTTCCCTCACGATGCCGCTTCCCCCCCCCCCCCCCAACATGCCCAACCCTCAATTTCTCTCTCCCTCTTCACCGATCCTCCCTTCTCTTATTCTCACAATCACTACCTACTCTCTTACTAAAAACCCAGCTTTTTTGCTCACCCTCCTAATCTCCCTCTCTCCTTTGACGGCGACAGCAAAAAAAAACACGGAGAGAGGGAAAGCTCATGAATGACGGCTACGGGAGGGATGTTTTAACTTGCGATGGCGTCGGTTGGGGAGATGAGGGCTACGGCGGTGGCTGTTTGACTAAGCGACCGGAGACGGAGGGACGATAGAGTGAGATTCGCGAACGGAGGGAGGGTGGGCGCGGTGTGGTGGTGTTTCGAGTTCGCGATGGTGAGGGTGAGGCCGTGGTGGTGCGATGGGGGCTACAGCGGCGACAGCGTGGGTGATAGCGACAGTGAGAGGGTGGTTCGCGAAGATGGTGAGGTCGTGGTGGTTGGGGGAGGCTGTGGATGGTTCGATTGGTGGCGTTTGTGGTCGCACGGTGACGGGGTTCAGAGGTGGTTGATGGTGGCGTACGGTGGAGGGAAGGGCTGTGGTTCTGTTTTGAGGGGTGATGGGGTACGGCCGGCGATAGTGGCTGTTTGGGCGGTGGCGACCACCACACACGGTGGTCGGAGTGGAGGTACACTGTGTTCCCTTTTCCTCTCTCTCATTCTACTGTTTTCTGTTTCTAAAAAAAACATCATTCTCTAAAACTTCTCCTTTTTTTTTGTTTCTAAACTTTTTCCATTTGTGTTCAAGGCTCTGTTTCCTCTAAAAAAAATAATAGCGTGTACATATATATACACACTTTGAAGAGAAAAGAAAACTTTATTGCAGCATAATACTAGAACTGAGATTTAAGCTAAACGCATCAGTGAGTGATTTTTTTTGAAAACTACACTACATATCATCTATATAACATGAGTAGAGAACCAGTAAATTGGGGACACGAAAATGACTGAATAAATTAGGAACTAACCTAGTTCCAAAAAAAACAGACTGCTTCTTTCTTCTTTTTTGAACCAAATCTTTTGTGCTTTATATCTTCAAAATACGATTTCTCCCTATTATTTTGTATGCCTCTGTTACTGTCTGTGTATATTGCTGTCTCTCCCCCCTTTTACTGATTTCTATTCATTTGTATTTATAGGCAGAGGATTGTGGTGTAGTGTGGTGTAGGAGCAGAGGAGCAAATCCCCTTGGGGGACAACAGCACAACTGCTTCTGAAAAGCACTGGATGGGCTGAAGTGTTTTTGCCCAAATTGTGAAAGGCCAAGGAACAAGGAGAAGGGAGCTTGATCCCCATTCTCAAAATACAATTTTCTGTTTCAATGCACAACAGGCTGCGCCCTGCTTTTTTTAATTCTTGTACTGTTTTTTTTAATTTTTTTGTTTATACATGTAAAAAAAGAGTTGACTTCATTCCCTTTTTTTTGTACTATTCTGCTTTCTTTTAATTTTCTTGTCTATGTGTGTAACAAATTAAATAAAAAGGACAGCTATTTAAAATTGATTTTATCTTATTATTACTATTTTTTATGTCACTAATAATACTTAAAAGAAAGAAGCGGTAAAAATAACACGTACCGACACAACTACTCGCGCACGACTCGAAACGAAACGCGCGCCCGCGTTAAGACTAGGAACACGTACGCGATTTGAATACGCTCGTAATGCCCCCGATAGTACGACACACGTACGGTTTACGCATGACACGCGTAAACTATTATTTTTTTTATTTTATTTTTTTCGGGACTCTTTTTTTTGAAAGTAACTGCCGGTTAAAATTGGATGTTCACAGTGAGGATCCAGCCAGAAAAGTCCGGATCGGAGTCGACCTTTCTGAAGATGTGAAAGCCGAATTGGCTCAGTGTCTAAAGGACCATGCCGACCTTTTCGCGTGGTCGGCTGAAGACATGCCCGGGATTCCTCCTGAAATCGCTTGCCACCAGCTCGCCGTTCATCCCGATGCTAGGTGGGTCTCCCAAAGGAAGAGGGCCCAGAGTGGAGAGAAAGCATTTGCTACTGCCAAAGCGGTAGAGGATTTAATTAAAGCAAACTTTGTATCAGAAGTCAAGTACACAACTTAGCTCTGCAACCCTGTACTTGTTAAGAAAAGTAATGGAAAATGGCGAATGTGCGTTGATTATACCGATCTTAATACTAAGGACGCCTTTCCTGTCTCAAGCATTGATCGCCTCGTCGACAACGCTTCAGGTTTTCATTTACTGTCTTTTATGGATGCATACTCCGGTTATAATCAAATCGCGATGTCCCCCCCCCCCCACCCAATCAAGAAAAAACCGCATTTATGACTGACCGCGGTAATTTCGCTTACCGGGTTATGCTTTTCGGTTTGAAAAATGCCGGAACCACATACCAGAGAATGATGAACAAGGTCTTTCAGAAACAAATCGGCTGCATCTTTGAGGTCTATCTCGACGATATGATCGCAAAAAGTGAAAAGGAGAGCATCCATGTTACCGACCTCAAAGAAATTTTTGCCGAGATCGGGAAAAATAGCATGAGGTTAAACCCGGAAAAATGCACCTTTGGGGTCCGAGCTGGAAAGTTCCTCAGGTTCTATTTGACTGAACAGGGAATTGAGGCTAATCCGGACAAGTGTCAATCAGTGACAGAGATGCGGACACCGACCTCAGAGAAGGAAGTCCAAAAACTCAATGGCATGATCGCTGCTTTATCCCTTTTTATTTCAAACGCGGCATTCAAGTCACTCCCGTTGTTCAAGTTACTCAAGAAGGAAGAAGAAGAATTCAAATGGACTCTTGAGCAGGATGAGGCCCTCAACCAGCTCAAGAAAGCACTCTCCGAGCCTCCGATCCTCACCCGTCCGAATAAGGGGGAAACCTTATACTTATACTTGACAGTCTCGGAGGAAGCTTTAGGCGCTGTTCTGGTCCGGGACACAGAGGCCGGACAGAGCCTGGTCTACTTTGCGACTAAAGCCCTGCAAGGCCCTGAAAGCCGTTATCAAAAAGTTGAGAAAATCGCACTTGCCTTGATCATCGCAGCTCACCGCCTCCGACCTTATTTCGTGGCTCATCAGGTGGTGGTGCGAACTAACTATCCTATACGACAAATCCCACACAGGCCCGACCTCGCTGGAAGAATGATCAAATGGGCGGTCGAGCTATCTGAGTTCGGGATCAAATACGAAACCCGGACGGCCATGAAGGGCCAAGTTCTCGCGGATTTTGTAGCAGAAATGTCCCCCTGATATTTATGCTTTCTTAGCTTAAATTATTGTGAGTTCTAAAGTAATATTGTGCTTAATTAGTTAAAATATGTTTTTTAGTGTAAAAGAAGAATTAATTCTGGTTTGTGATCATTTGGAAATTTGGTGCCCCATTTTGTGCTTTTATGTGTGTGTTTCATTGCTGCAGCAATAGTTGCTGCAGCAACAGTTCCTGCGACAGATGAGAGAGAAATTGTTGGAAGCACGGATTTGAATGCATTACAGCTGTCAAGCAAGGATGGACGCACTACCTAAGATGCCAGCACGTGGACAGAGAATATTCCACATTTTTAATGGGCACATGTACTTTTGGGCACACATAAGGACAAATGGCGCCTCCAAATTAGGGTTTTCTTGGATCATGCACCCTAGTACTATATAAAGACTACCTTCTTCTTCATTTTGTGTGCTGGTTCAGAGGAGGAAAAGTTTAGAAATAGCTTTCCTCCATTTTTGTACCTAGCTACCTTAAATCACTAAAGTGGAAACACCATTGCTGGGAGTGATGCTGCAGCAATACAGAAGCTTAATTACTTGAAGATTTTCGTGGATTTGGGAGCTGATCTGAACCTCCATGCCACTGTTCTTGGAGTCAATCTTCAATATACCACTTCTTACTATATTTCTTCTTTGTATTTTCGCATTTATGGCTTTAAACATTATGTTTAAGTTGTATTTCTTGTGTTGTTTGCTCATCATGAGCTAAATACTCTTAGTTGGGATGCTTTGATCTATGTAATGAAGTCTTAGTGTGTTTAATGCATGTATTTGATGTTTCGCATTTTTATCTTTTGCGTGATACTATTTCCAAACTTATTTTAGACTTGATCACCTAAATATAAGTACCATTTATAGATTCAGACATGGTTTATAAATTGATCTCAAAGGATAATATGGATAGTGGTTAGTAAATGACACTTTAATAATCTTTGCTTAAAACCTAGACATAGGAGGGCAAATTCCATAAGGTGAACACTGTGGGTGCATAAGTAGCCTAGGGTATACCTATTTAGGGCCTAGACATAGGCTCTTGTAGCGAAAACCTAGTGAAAGTATTTGAAAGAATAGCAACTGTTGCGACACCACCTAGTGCTGCAGCATCAGATACAACATTAGACCATTATTATGAATTTGCATAGTGAAGGCATTCCCAACTTACTCTCATTCTGGATTTTCACTAATCCTTTATTTTACTTGCTGTTTGTTGATAAAATTGGGTTCTACAACTTATTATTTTACTTTGCTTTTACTCACTAGCTTGCTTGCTAATTAAATATAGAAAAGAACTCAACAATCCTTGTGGGAACGATCTCTCCTTACTCTTTATTACTTGTTGCGATTGTGTATACTTGCACATATTGTTTTCACACAATAAGTTTTTGGCGCCGTTGACGAGGATTGTGATAGTTATTTTCTATTGTTTAGTTAGTAAGTTTAGTTTGTTTAGATTCTTTTATTAGTTTTTCCTATTTTCAGTAAAAAAAAAATTTATTTTGTATTGTGCTTTGTGTTTGTAGTGTATCTCATTTGTGGTTGGTGTTTTTATGAAAAAAAAAACACTTTAAGCCATGGACCATTGGAATTTTTACTTTATGCAAGAAAAGAATGCTCAACAACATTGTTTCAATGGAGATGAAGATGAAAGGGGTTGTTTTGAGTTAAACTCCATGCCCGTGTCAAACTTTGTGTGTGAGCAAGAGCCAAGTTCTCAAGCTCAAACCAAAGGATTACATGAGGGGAGCTCTAATTTTGAAAAACTATTAACTCATGATTCCATTGAATCTATTAAAGTGGATCATGACAACTTTGAAGCTTCATGTAAGAGTATAGAGGCTCACATTAAGACTATAATGGAGCATCTAAAAGAATAGAGTTGTTGTGAAGAGGTGGTTGAGCAAAAGGAAGAAAAAGGTATAGAGTGTGAAAAACTCTTAGCTCATTCCATTGAATCTATTAAAGTGGATTATGACAACTTTGAAACTTCATGTAAGAATACGGAGGCTCACATTAAGACTACAGTGGAGCATCTAAAAGAAGAGAGTTGTAGTGAGGAGATTGTTGAGCAAAAGGAAGAAAAGAGTGTAGAGTGTGAAAATAAATATGGTCATTTGGAAGTAGTGGAAGAAAAACAAAAAAAAATTGTGTAGTTGTAGAACAAGAAAAATTCAAAAATAGTGACAAGAAAGAAAAGCCAAGGTTGAGGTATGAAAAGATTCATGTCACAAGTGAGACTCAGCCCTTGGTAATTGAAGAAAAGAGTCATCCGCAAAACGAGCTTTAATTTTTTCAAAAGAGGGGGAATTCCTATCCCAAATGCTTATTGATTGGGGCATGGGAACACTTGCTTCCCTATGCCAAATACATGGGGTTTCTGACAAAAAGTAGAAAGCGGAAGGAGGATATTTTCTTCTTGTTCTATTATCCACCCTAACTTGGGTTTTGAAGGCCAAGTCTAGCTAAAGATTTTAAATTAAGCGCTACTGAGAGGCAACCCAGATTTTTAGGACTAATTGTGTTTTGTGTGTTTTTATTTTTACTTTTTCAGGTATAAATAAGTGGTATTGTGGGATGTGCTGTCAATTATGCAAAATTTTAGTGCTGCAGCACCATGTGTTGTAGCACCTGTTGCTGAAGTATTGTTGCAGCACCTGCTGCTGAAGTATTGCTGCACCACCTGTTGCTGAAGTGTTGAGCACATGGTCAAAAAGGCAAAATGGAGTTTCAAATGCCAATGTGGCAGATTTGGCAATCACCTCTGTTAATTGGTTGTGTGTTTTCTCTGTCTCATCATTTAAACCTTGTTAACGATATTTTCCCCAATCACCACCCACCCAAAACCTTTCCACCACACCTTCACCTAAACCATCACCAACCAAAAAACCATCCCCTGCACCCAAAACACCTTCTCCATCACAACACCTCACTTATCACAGTTTCAAACCTTCATTGCTTACCCTTCATCCACCTCCACCAAAAGCAAAACCATCAATACTTATCCTAACACCTTCCCTATCTCCAAAACAATGCACTCCACAAAAGTCCCTATCAACCAAACCACCTCAGTCCTCACCAAATAAACATTCACCCAAAAATCAACCTTCCACAGAGAAACACATAGGTCATTGGAAGAAGAAATGCAGAAAGTGGATGCTGCCACAGGAAGTGTTGCAGCATCAGTGTCAGAAGGCAGTGCTGCAGCATCTGTTGCAGCACCACAGAAAGTTGTAAGAACGAAATTGGTGACCAAAAAGAGACTAAGTATTCCTGCAAAAGAAATTAGTAGCCAGGACATTGGCTCAGATGCATCTCGGAGAGGAGCCTCCTGTGAGTAAAGAGCCAGAAGTTGCTGATTGACTATGCTGATTCTGAGCTGCAGCAATCTATTGCTGCAGAATCCAATGCAACTGTTGAAGAAATCACCAAGCTACAAGATCTAGTACCAGTAACAAACCATGGGTCCCTCCTAGTTAACCATTTTCTCTTTTGTTGTTTATGTTTTGTTGTTTGTTTTTAATAGTTGTTTTCTATTTAGTAATTTTTCAATAATCCTGTTGGATGTTGTAGCATCTGTAATAGCATCCAGCAGCTGTTTAGGATTTAAAATCTGTTTTATGTTAAATGTTTTCAATTCTGTTCTATTGTGTCTAAGGTCTCTCCCATTAGTAATTGCATAAGCAGTGGGGACACTGCTGGGTCTTAAGTTGGGAGGAGAACCTTTATGTGTTGTTTGTTTTTAAAAGGCATGTTTAGTTGTATCTTTTGTTCAAATCAGTAAGAGATTATGCTTCATTTTGGGCTGACTTAATGATGATTATGGTGAGACTGAGTGAGTGTAGCCTGGTTTGACAGATGAATAGATTGCTACTGCTCCCACACTGTTATTTTAGGTTTAGGTAGGAGTTTAGTAAGCTAAAAATGATCTGATGCTAAGTTAGATTTTGGTAGACCTAGGTTGTGCCAAGCTTCTACTAAAACCCTAGGGTAGCGTATGAAACTAAGTTTGGGGGTGCATCGGTTATATTAAGGCTAAGCATGAAGATTTTAGGATGGTCAGTGCCTAAGTGTCTGTGTACATTGTACAAAAGTTCAATAAAAGTGATTAAAGCTGCAATAGCCTATATATGAAGAAAAAAAGAGAAAAAAGAAAAAAAAAGAAGAAAAGAAAAAAAGAAAAAAAAACTGAAAAGAAAAAAGTGTTATGAAAAATAGGCATTGCAGCAAAATAGTGTGTCAAGTGTTAAATCTTGCAGCACCAATTGCTGCAGCAATGAATCTGAAGTCTTGTAATAATAGTGCACTGACCAATAATCTGAAATGTTTAATCAAGCCCTTTGTTGTGCTTTGAAGCCCCCATTTCTTATGCTGAAGTTGTTAGTCTACCTTTCTTTTTGAAAAATTCTTGGCATAGCCAAAAGAAAACCATTCTTTCTCTAGCTAGGTGAAGTTTTGAAACTTGATAAGAGTTGAACTAGACCTAGCTGTCACACACACACACACTTTGAGCAGATGGTAATTCTAGAAATCTTGAAGAACTTAAGGTGTGTGTGAGTAATTAAGGATCTGAAAGTTTATGCCCAACTTTAGCATCTTTGAAAATCTGTTTGAATCAATTTGTGCAGCTGGATATTGCCTTGTTTGTGTTTGTTTGTTCTTTGTCAAATGTCATTACTTGAGGACAAGTAATAGTTTAAGTTTGGGGGTGTGATAACTCTTATTTATAAGAGTTATTTATGCTTTCTTAGCTTAAATTATTGTGAGTTCTAAAGTAATATTGTGTTTAATTAGTTAAAATATGTTGTTTAGTGTAAAAGAATAATTAATTCTGGTTTGTGATCATTTGGAAATTTGGTGCCCCATTTTGTGCTTTTATGTGTGTGTTTCATTGTTGCAACAACAGTTTCTGCGGCAGATGAGAGAGAAATTGCTGGAAGCACGAATTTGAACGCATTACAGCTGTCAAGCAAGGACGGACGCACTACCTAAGATGCCGGCACCTGGACAGAGAATATTCCACCTTTTTAATGGGCACATGTACTTTTGGGCACACATAAGGACAAATTGCGCCTCCAAATTAGGGTTTTCTTGGATCATGCACCCTAGTACTATATAAAGACTACCTTCTTCTTCATTTTGTGTGCTGGTTCAGAGGAGGAAAAGTTTAGAAATAACTTTTCTCCGTTTTTGTACCTAGCTACCTTAAATCACTAAAGTGGAAACACCATTGCTGGGAGTGATGCTGCAGCAATACAAAAGCTTAATTACTTGAATATTTTCGTGGATTTGGGAGCTGATCTGAACCTCCATGCCACTGTTCTTGGAGTCAATCTTCAGTATACCACTTCTTACTATATTTCTTCTTTGTATTTTCGCGTTTATGGCTTTAAACATTATGTTTAAGTTGTATTTCTTGTGTTGTTTGCTCATCATGAGCTAAATACTCTTAGTAGGGATGCTTTGATCTATGTAATGAAGTCTTAGTGTGTTTAATGCATGTATTTGATGTTTCGCATTTTTATCTTTTGCGTGATACTATTTCCAAACTTATTTTAGACTTGATCACCTAAATATAAGTACCATTTATAGATTCAGACATGGTTTATAAATTGACCTCAAAGGATAATATGGATAGTGGTTAGTAAATGACACTTTAATAATCCTTGCTTAAAACCTAGACAGAGGAGGGAAAATTCCATAAGGTGAACACTGTGGGTGCATAAGTAGCCTAGGGTATACCTATTTAGGGCCTAGATATAGGCTCTTGTAGCGAAAACCTAGTGAAAGTATTTGAAAGAATAGCAACAGTTGCGACAGTACCTAGTGCTGCAGCATCAGATACAACATTAGACCATTATTATGAATTTGCATAGTGAAGGCATTCCCAACTTACTCTCATTCTGGATTTTAACTAATCCTTTATTTTACTTGCTGTGTGTTGATAAAATTGGGTACTCCGCAAGCCCAGTGCCCACCTGGATTCGGAATTCAACTCGTCCATATGCGCGATTGAAGAAAGCCAGAGCTGGATCACTCCGATATTAGAGTATATTGAGTCGGGAGCCGAGCCTCCGGACTCCCAAGAAGCTAAGATCGTCAGAAGAAGAGCATCTGCTTTCTCCGTAATAGATGGAATCCTCTACAGAAGGAGCCTCTCCTCCCTGTTGTTGATAACTCTATTTTATATAGAGTTATTTACGCATCTAAACCTAAATAATTGCTCAGTTCTAAATAAAAATATATTGTAAATAAAGTTTTATAAATAAAATAACAACATTCAAAGTTAAAAGAGGGTTATGCATATAACTTAGCATCTTGTATATATTTTGGTATTTTTGATGTGTTTGTTAAATGCACCTGCATGTGATGCCCCTGCATTAGCAACTCAACAATGCACGTGCATTAGATGCACCTGCACTCAAAACAGACTACAATGCTTGAAGAAATCCTAGAACATCAAGATGCTCAAGCACTCAGCTGATGATGTCATGCTTAGTCATGAAGGCACATGCAAGTCACAAATTTCGGCGCCTACCATAAAAGATAGCTTTGAAGGGTCACTCACCTAGGGACACTTGCCCACCCATTAGAGGACCTCCCTTCTTGGTTGAGTGGAGGATTTTCATTACGTTTTGGGATGAAGTGACTAAAGGCAACCCTAACTTTGTTATCAAGCAAACCCTCTTGTGAAGGAAAGCTCCACTTGAAGCCTATATAAAGACATCCATCTCTCACTTGAAAATCATCTCTTATTCCGTACACCAATATATATAGTTTTAAATTTAGTTTTTCATTTTCTTGTAAGAAGGCAAGAAAGGAATTGACAACTTCTTTCTTTACTTTCATACAATCATGTAGTGCTGGCTGAATGCAGTGAAGTGAATGCTCCCGCATTGCTTGGCAGCTTCATGCAAGGGAACTCCAACCGTGTAACTCTTACCTTGTTGTTTTCCTTTTGTGATATCAAATATATGAATATGACTTATTCTGTTTATATATGCCTTGTAATGTCTAGCATGAACTAAAACTCTTTTAGTTGGGATGTTCTAACCTTATAATGATCTTTTAAATAAGTTATTGTGATCATATGTGATGTGTGCATTTTAGGTCTTGTTTTATACTTCTTTCAACACTTATTTTGAGATTGATCACTTAGAATAAGTATAGTTATAAATACAGACATGGTTTATACTTAGAACTCAAGAACTAATATGGGTAAGTGTTTTAATTAAGGAATCTTTGTTAAAACCATGCTAAAACCTAGACATAGGATAGCATAGTCCATAGGGTGATACTGTGGGTACTTAAAATACAGGAGTGGACTTATTTAGCAACTTAGACATAAGAGCTTGTAATGAAACTCTGAAGACAGTGACTGAAACGCACATTTCTAATGCAACAGCATTCAGTGCACTTGCATCATATATAAACACAAAACTATTGAAAGTGACTTATTTGGTAACGAACATCTCAACTATCATTCTCACTTGACTACATTCTCCATTTATTTAGTTTGTTTACCTTCTGTCTCCACACCATCAATATTGTTTGTTACTTGGTTACTTAATACTAATTTCTCTATCTAGTTAAAACTTAAGAATTAATCCAATCCCCGTGGGTACGATCTCATCTTCTTTAATTATACTACTTGTTGTTGACTGTGTATACTTGCACATTATCTTTTTCGCACACCAGTTGTTGAAATGCATCGAAGGGGAAGAGGCAAACTACGTGTTAGTTGAAATCCATGAAGGCATTTGTGGACAACACCTCGGAGTCTGATCTTTAGCTTGGAAGGCCCTGCGAGCGGGGTATTATTGGCCGACCATGGAGAACGATGTTAAAAATCATGTTAAGAGATGCAAAAAAATGTCAAATCCATGCCAATGTCCATGTAGCCCCACCTAACGAGCTTACCAGTCTGTCCTCCACATGGCCATTCGCATGGTGGGGGATAGATCTTCTAGGTCCGTTCACCACCGCACCAGGCCAGGTCAAATACATAATTGTAGCAATAGACTATTTCAGAAAATGGATCGAAGTTGAGCCATTGGCCACCATCAATGCAAGAAACTACATAAAATTCTTCAAAAAGAACATCATGAGCAGATTCGGGATCCCCGAGGTTGTCATAACTGACAACTGTACTCAATTCGCAAACAAAGGTTTCAGAAAACTAATGTCCGATCTTAAAATCAAGCATCGCTTTACCTCGGTAGAGCAACCACAAACCAACGGGCAAGTCGAGGCAACTAACAAAGTGCTTCTCAATGGCTTAATAAAGAAGCGGCTTGACTATGCTAAAGGAAACTAGGCGGAGAAACTACCTTACGTCTTATGGGCTTACAGGACCACCCCTCAAAGCTCTACAGAAGAAATGTCGTTTCGGCTCTTCTACGGCAGCGAGGCGGTCATTCCGGTGGAATTCGGGGAGTTAAGTTGGAGAACAGCAAATCCAAAATCCCAGCAAGACAATAACCAGGCCTTAAGAGAAGAGCTCGATCTCATCGACAAGATTCGAAGCAAGGCTTCATTCAGAGAAACCGTCCTTAAGCAAAGGGTGGCAACCCGATACAACGCTAAAGTCGTCTCCAGAGATTTTGAAGTCGTTAACCTGGTGCTCCGCCGGGCCGACGTTGGCTTGAAGAACGCAGCTCAAGGGAAGCTCGCGCCAAATTGGGAATGACCTTACCGTGTTATATCTAAGACCGGTAAGGGTGCTTTCCAATTGGAAACTTTAGAAGGAAAGGCGATTCCCCAGACTTGGAATGCCACGAAGCTCAGGAGTTACTTTGTTTAAAATTCTTGTACTGGGTCTAAAGGCATCATATACGCCGACCCTGTGAACGGTTCTTTATTCCAAATATAAATCGGATAGGAGACTTTGCCTACTTCCAAACTACTTATTTCGCGGTTCGCTTCGTCAAAGTTATTTTGGACAAAGTTTCTTCCTTTGAAAGGGACGATCCAGGATTGATCGACGGATCTCCCGAAGCAACCGAAATAATCGTAACCCTTAGGGACGAGTTCAATCCGGGCCGAGTCCCGGTAAACTATCCCAAAGGACATTAGGGTCTTTAGGATTCAATCCTCAAAACAACCTTCAGCCAATGCTGCCGAAACCCCTAAAGGACGAGTTCAATTTGGGCCGAGTCCCGGTAAACTGTCCTTAGGACGACGTATATGACTTGTAAAGTAAATACAATCGTAAACACGTTCAAGAAAAAACCGATTAAATTGCAGATCATTACAAAACAACCCCGGATACGGCCGGGTCCTAAAAGTTTCAGAATACTGATCTGTTACAAAAAAAATTGGTATTACTTAAAAGTTCTGGGCTTATGCACGTTCTTCTCTGTATAAACCCAAAACTCTTGCAAAAAGTTGAGCACTAAAAACAAACTAGATCAAGCGTCAGATGAAGGATAGACAACGGTCCTCTCCTTGGTGTTTTGGTTTACCTTGACAATCCGACCCTCTTCCACCTCGTTGTCCACATGAAAAATCTCCCTATCAAGGGGATCTGAGGGGTGGACCAAAGCCACATGTTGAAGAGCTTTATCCAAAAGAACTTTCTCAACATTCAATTCCTCTGTACACAAACAAAAAATGCACAAGTCAAACAAGACGATCAAAAATGAGGAAAAGCAACCTTACAAAATTAGCAAGTACATTTGGCCCGACGTTCAATGTCCTCCCGCTCAGACTTTGCAATCTCGGCCAAATGCAAAAACACTTGTACTGAGGCTCCAAATGTAAAAACACTTGTACCGAGGCTCCAACATTTAATTATGATTTTTTTTAGAAAAAATAATTTTGAAATTTTTGCTAGTGGTGCCCAAATGGAATGTCTAAAATGTCGATTTGCTAGCATATTGTTTTATTATATTAGAATTAGATTAGATATTAGATAGATTACATTTTTATCATTGGTTTTAGACACTTGAAAATTGTATAAGTGGACTATTTTTGACATTTTACTAGCATATGAATTGATTATATTATAGTATTAGATTAGTATTTGAGATTAGATTAGTATTAGATATATATGTTTGAAGTGGAATAAAAAAGAAGTAAATGAGAATAAATATAGATAGAAGAAGAAAAAGAGAAAGAAAGGAGAGAGAAAATAAAAAAATAAAAAAAAAGAGAGAGGAGAGAGATGTTGGGAAAGTGTGTAAGAGAAAAAAAATAAAAAGTTGTAAAAAGTTGAGATTTTTTCTTTTAGTGGCAAAATGTCTAAAATGCCCTAATAAATGGACACATGGCGCGCTAGTGAAATGTCTAAAAATGTCATTTTGCTAGCATATGAATTAATTATATTATTATTGTATATTGTATTATAGTATTAGATTAGTATTTGAGATTAGATTAGTATTAGATATATATGTTTGAAGTGGAATAAAACAGAAGTAAATTAGAATAAATAGAGATAGAAGAAAAAAACGAGAAAGAAAGGAGAGAGAAAATAAAATAAATAAAAAAAGAGAGAGGAAAGGAAAGAGAAAATAAAATAAATAAATAAAAGAGAGAGGAGAGAGATAATGAGAAAGTGTGTAAGAGAAATAGTAAAAAGTTGTAACAAGTTGAGATTTTTTATCTTTTAGTAACAAAATGTTTAAAATACCCTAAAAAATGGACACGCACTAGTGGAATGTCTATATGCTAACATGTTTTATTATATTACTATTAGATATTAGATTAGATAGATAGACGTACCGAGCGAATTTAAAAAACGAATTTATCTTCGAGGGATTTATCTATAGTATCCAATGTACAAAGAGATGTTATTTGCTAGATTTCCTTAACACGAAGCATACATACCCTTTTGTACATTGGATACTATGATTTTTATTGTTTATTATTTTAATTAAAACTGTTATTTATTAAGCAAAGACAAATCTCAGATTGCCTATGCTAAAGTAGGAGACATTATTTAAATAAAGATCCCGTGAAAGTGTGAGCCTAAACAAGCACGCGACAATACTATTATCTTTTTTTTTTTGACAATAACAAACACCATTATCATTAGTCAATACTCAATACATTTACATGATCATGAATGTCAAAATCAAACATATACAAAAACATATCAAAGTCAAATATTAAGTACACCTAGTTTGTAATAGATGAATTCGTGGAAGTAAAATAAAGGAGGAGTTTAATACTTACTAGTTTATAAAATTTTTCACTAGATTGTCACATTTTAGAGAATATTGAAATTTAGTATTTAAACTCTTATAGTTTTGTATCATTTTTTTTCTCATTTTTATTTTATTATTTTAATTAAATGATTTGTTACATTTTTTATTTTAAAAAAACTAGTCATACTAATACATGTTATATTATTTTCATAAATTAGTTCAATAAGTACTTTTATCGAACTTCAATTTATTAACTTATTTGCTATCGACCATTTCTTATCGATTAACTTAATGAGTCGATTATTCTTTTGTATAAACCGGTTATCTTTAGCACATGCAATTGTAGAGACTAATCATTTAAGTCGGATACTACCATAATAGAAGGTAAAGCTCTCTCCCTCAAAAGTTTTAATGCTGCTATATTCCCAAGTCCGAATACAAATCCAATACAAATCCAATATTTAAGTCTGTTTGTTAGCTTAATCGGTCTTTAGTAATGGGAATCCGATCCTCTCCTGTCACCTCTCTCTATCTCTCTCTTCTTGCATTTTTTTAATATAAAATAATTCAAAGACTGAGATTGAGTATGATGATGATCCAACGGAGGAGACCGACTCTGACCGGAGGGAGAACCTGACTCGAGAGGATCCGGTCCCTAGTAATGTATCTTTTCAATAATTTTTGGTTACACATTTGAATTTCGATTTTATTGTGTTATGTGTGACATGGGTGGGACCCATGTACACGAAACCATGAGTACCATTGCTGAAAACGGAACAGAAAGAAACAAACACTGCGCATCTCTTCTTGTCCCTTTCTCTACCATACTATTTTACCCGACCATAGCTAGCTTCTTCAATGTCTTCAATGCGCTCCTAGGGTTTTTCTTTTTCCTCCTTTCAAGTAGCGGCGTCATTCCTTTGCTTCCACTTGCTGGTATTGTTTCCATTTCCGATCCCATACTATATGCTTTACTGCTTTCTTATTGAACCTTGTTATGCTTAAAGTGTTTGCTTATACTATACGCTCTCTTCTGCACTTTCAAGTTTTAACTCAGATTTATTTTCACCTTTTTGCTTTTGCTGTTTGAGTCGTTTTACTTCTCTGGATTATTCTAATCTATGAAAAATTTGCAGTTGTTGTTGGGTTACTCATCCTGGAAAAAACTTGATTTCTAATTTTGTCCTCATATATGTGTGTGAATAGGTATTTTATTTTTGTTTTATTTTGTATGTTCTTTTTTTGGTGAGTTTTTGTTGTCTGGCACCACATTTCTTTTGATCTGTTGATTTATTGGAATCTTGCTTTAAAGCTTCACTAAAGATGAACACTTGAATGTTGAATTCATGTGTTTGTTGAGAAGGAAATTTATTTTATTATTATTATTTTTAGTTTATGTTTTGGGTATTTGTCAACTCGTTTCCTTTCCTGTTTCTTCATAGTTAAATTACAGTTTTGTCTTGTATTTTGGTTTTGCTGATGTTTTAAAATGTTGGACATTGTATCAGGGTTTGAAGTGTCATATAAAAGAGTGGATATACCATTAAGAGTTCCATTTTTTGGATTCTGGAAGTTGGATTTTAGGTTCTTGTTCCTTGATTCTTGGTTATATGGTATCCGATACATTCTATGGAATGAATTAGTATTGGCTTGAGCATTGGGAGTCAATAGTTTGTGTTATCTCTACTATGAAAAAGCTAAGTTAGTTGAGAGATTTTCTTCTAATGGGTTCGTTTGGCACTTGTGAAATAGTTGAAGCAGGGGAGGAGCTAAGTACAGGGAAAACTGTAGGGATTGATAATTATCAGTCCAATTCTCAGCATAAAGCTTCTGAGAAAAATAAGAAGCCATTGGTGCTGAGCCTCGGATACAAAGATTATCTTGATGATGATATTAATAAGCTGTTTGAATCAATTGCTGTTAAATCTTCATCAAGGGGTTCAGGCCTTTTACAGGATGGTACGAGCCCTAAGCTGAAGAATACGTTAAAAAAGCCGATGACAATGGTTGGTTGTAGGTCGGCACGAGTTGGGACTTCCGAGCCTGTTAATTTGAAGCAGGCATTAAGAGACCTATGTATATCTAAGGCATCAGAAGTGGCTGCTATGAAACGATTATCAAAGTCATCAGCTTCTCCAAGAATATCAGAGGCTGGGAAGATAGAGACACTGTACAATTCAGCTGTAGCTGAATCCAGTCAATCTGGGCCTTCCCTTGTTGAAAATAAGGGGCGTAGAATGGAAATATCTTCAGCGTCAGAAAAAAGCAAGTCACTCTCCTTGGATAAAACATCTCAATCTCATCAAACTACCTGCGCCACATCATCAAGCCAATCCATTAGTTCTGCTTGGGAAATTTCTGTTGCAACTACTCAAAATTATTCTGGGACTTCAAGTATGCAAAGTGATTTGGCATCTTGTTCATCAAGTAAACTTGGGTTTCAGCCACAGCATGCGGTACCTGTTGAAGCAGAAAAACAAACATCTATATCTTCTCCTTCTCTTTCGAATACGTCTGGAGGCAAATTAGAGGTGCCAAAAAATGCTTCTTCCCCTAAAAAGCTAGGAAAGAAAGCTGTTGTATCAGATACTGGACGGAAAGGTAGGTTCCAAACCGTGTCTTCTTCATCTACTTCTGTAAATGGAAGCAGAGTTAACAAACAGCCACGACATGCTCTGCGGACGGTTAAAATGGTCATCAAGAACAAGAATCTGGGTAAGAAGAAAATAAAGGAGGACTCAGGTTCTGCTTTATGTGATCCTACTTCCAATGAAGTTAGTAAGTCAGTTCTTGGTACAACTCGGCTGATTTGTGAGAAATGTAGGTGTGCTTTAGAAAATACCAAGGAAGAAAAAAACCAAGGGTTTATGGCTTCATGCTCTACTAGTCCCGGAAATGGAGTGAACTTGAGTAACGTGCATTCTGGCTCAAATAAACCTGATTTGACATCAACCAGCTGTAATAAAATCAAAGCAGTTGCAAAGGTGAAAAAGAATATTAAGTTGAAAGAGCAACTTGAGTTTTCACAAAGTTCAAAGAGTAGCCAAGGTGAGTACAGCAGTAGTACAAGTACCAGCGATGAAAGCACCATCAGTGGCTCTAGTTGTGGCACAAGGCCTCACATGTCAAAGGATGTTCGGTGGGAGGCCATTCGACATGCTCAAATGCAACATGGAGTTTTGGGCTTGAGACATTTCAATCTCTTGAAGAAACTTGGTTGCGGAGACATTGGGACTGTATATCTTGCTGAGCTAATTGGCACAAGTTGTTTGTTTGCTATTAAGGTTATGGACATCGAATTTTTGGCAAGAAGGAAGAAGATGCCTAGGGCCCAAACTGAAAGAGAAATATTAAGGATGCTGGATCATCCATTTCTTCCCACACTGTATGTGCAATTTACATCAGATAATCTGTCATGTCTTGTCATGGAGTATTGTCCAGGTGGAGATCTTCATGTTCTACGTCAGAAGCAGCTTGGTAGATGTTTCTCGGAGCTAGCAGCGAGGTAAGAAACTAAGAAGTGTTCAGTAATATATATTAGCATTGTATATTCTATTAGGTCAGAAATTTTATATGCAACCTCCTTGTGTTAAATTTGAGGTGTGCAACAAATGATGTGATAGCTTAAATTTTTTCCTGATATAACGAATAATATTAATTTGCATAACCGATTTTGCTGAATATTCTTGTGCTCGTTCTCATCTTGTATCACATATATTTGTTATATGCAGTGCATTTGATAGGATTCTGGCATGTTTCTTCTCTATAACATGATGTACTGCTTTACTATATTGATATGGTTCTATGAATCATAGGCTGCTACCTTGATTAAAAATACTTTACGCTATTGCAGCCTCTT
Organism: Astragalus membranaceus; assembly: GCA_039519185.1. Lineage (NCBI taxonomy): Eukaryota > Viridiplantae > Streptophyta > Magnoliopsida > Fabales > Fabaceae > Astragalus > Astragalus membranaceus. The sequence goes on along the minus strand of CM076854.1, from coordinate 159,043,412 downwards.
CAACTTGAAGAATATGTTTACATGTAATCCCCAAGATTAAGAAATAAAATCAGATGTTTTTTTCACTTTGATTGTTGTTCATGGTTACTTGGGAATCATCCATTCTTTCTTGATAGAAACTTTGTTCCTTCTATAAATTTTATAGAGTTAAAGTAGTTAGATAACAAATTATGTCATTGTCAGCGACTTTGTGGTTACTGGTCGATGAGGCTTTTACTGCTAGCTCCTTTATCTACCTACTAAATCACCAGCCTCTTACTACCACTGCTCCTTGTATTTCTTAATCCTGGGAGCAATCTCCCCTAGTGTGACCTCTGTTCTTGATTGCCTTTTGTTTAGCACACTGACAAAGGGGAGATTGTTTCTATTGTGGATTCTTTGCAGACTATATTGTGGAAATCAGTTGACTGTTTCTGAACTTCCATACATGTATCATGCAGGTTTTATGTTGCTGAAGTCCTCCTCGCTCTGGAGTACCTGCACATGCTTGGAGTTGTTTACCGTGATTTAAAACCTGAAAACATTCTTGTTCGTGAAGACGGTCATATTATGCTCACAGATTTTGATCTGTCATTGAGGTGTGCTGTTAGCCCAACACTGTTGAAATCATCTTCTGATGTTGACGCTGCAAAAGTTTCCGGTCTTAGTGCACAATCAAGTTGCATTGAACCATTCTGCATTCAACCATCTTGTCAAGTTTCATGCTTCAGCCCCAGATTCTTGCCTGCTTCTGCAAAAACAAGGAAATTAAAAGTTGATCTTGCTGCCCAAATCAGATCACTGCCACAGCTTGTGGCCGAGCCCACCGATGCAAGATCAAACTCATTTGTTGGTACACACGAATACTTGGCACCCGAGATCATCAAAGAAGAGGGACATGGAGCTGCAGTTGATTGGTGGACGTTTGGCGTTTTTCTGTACGAGATTTTATTTGGTGTAACACCGTTCAAAGGTTCTAACAATGAAGAAACATTAGCGAACGTGGTATTGCAAAGCCTTAGATTCCCTGACAGCCCATTTGTTAGTTATGAAGCAAGAGATCTGATTAGAGGGTTGTTGGTTAAAGAGCCTGAAAACCGTTTGGGTTCAGCAAAAGGGGCTGCTGAGATTAAACAGCATCCCTTCTTCGAGGGGCTTAACTGGGCATTAATTCGCTGCACTATCCCACCAGAACTTCCAGAGTTTTGTGACTTGGGAGTTTTAGACATGGCCTCACAAAGCAAGGGTGCCAAGTATTTAGAGAGCAATGCAGGAGAGCGCGTGGAATTCGAGTTGTTTTAAAGACACTGCTCTCTGTAGAGTCAAATTCCTGTTATGAATCTCCCGGGTTTATGGCCTCATGCTTCACAGTTCACATGTAGAGCTTTAACTTATATCAGCCTAGGTTGTCATTTATTTAGTTTTGCTTATATCAAGGCAATTTGCAATAGACGTTTGGCAACTATGAAGGTAAGGTTATAAAGTTGACGACGGTTAGCAATAGCAGTCTGGAAGAACAAATATTCTGGAGAATAAAAAAATTCCATTTGCCCTGCTTATGTCTAGAGAGCAAGAAAACCATCTTGACATGAGATGCAAATCAAATGCTTACCCGAATGTAACTTCATTCTATAAAATAGAATGTTAATGCCTACTATTTCTTCATTTCTTCGTCCCATTATAAGTGTTGTACTGGTTTATTTTAAACGTATTAAGAAGAATCAAGAAATAAAAGGAAGAGAATAACAATTTTACTAAATTAATCATATTACATTGAGAATATCAACATAGTTCCAAAAAGTATTATTAGGGGTAAAATTACCCCCCTCGTTCACCTTGTACCCCATAATACGTTTTATCCCCAAAATACTCCTCATTTTTTATCAAAATTTAAATTGAAACTGATTTTTTTTTTTAAATTTCTGGAATTATCTATAATCAGGTGCTTTCGGAAGTCTTTTTTTTTAGTCTTTTCGAAAACACCTATGATACATATTTCCCGAAGTCATTTTGTGTTCTGGAATTATGTCAAAAGAGATGATTTCGGAAGCAATTTTGTTGAATTTTTCTGGAAACACCTCTAAAGAGGATGATTCCAGAAGCAAGTTTATTGCATTTTACCGGGAACACCTCAAAAGAGGTATTTCCGGAAGTCATTTTAGTGTTCGGGAAGTACCTCTTTTAAGGTGTTTCTGGAAAAATTCAACAAAGTTGCTTCCGGAAACATCTCAAAAAACGGTAATTCCAGAAAGTGGTGGTAAAATAGTCAGTTTGGTCAAAGTGGGGGTAAAACGGTCTATGAGGTGGGGTACAAAAAAAATACTCTGAAAACATAAATTGTGACGCTTATTTTGAAATTCTTTTGTTAATAAGACACTTAAAATGTAACGGATGAAGTAGTTTTTTTTATTTACAAAATGTAAGTATTCTCTTCGCCAACGAGAAATATCAACGATACTCTCTATATAACACTTTTTTTTACTAATGGTTGAAATTTATGTGCGTCCCACTAACTTGAGAATGAGTCCCATATAAATTAGTGGGACTGACATGGATTTCAAGCAAAAGTAGAGTGTGCTAGAAAATGAGTGTTAGATATTAACAAATAAAAAGAAAAAAGAAAACAAGTGTTAGAGAATAAATTTTTTCTTTACCTATTAAATACCCCTTTTGTCCCTCGTGGCTAGGCTGACAAAGACATGTCTTTTCTAGCGTGAGGTATCATTAGGGTTGCTAATGTGTATTTTCATAGTTGAATCAGGTCAAAATCACGGTGTATGAGAAAATAGGTTTTAGTTTGTGTGGGTGAAGTGAGTGAGTGAAAAGTGCTTGAGGCGCGAAGGAGAAGAGGGAAGGATTCGTCGTGAAGGGCTGCAAGTTCTCCACGACGAAAAAGGAGCGCAGAAGGGAATGATTCGCGACGACATAAATTGTAGTAAAAAATTGCAAAACTTACACTAAATTGATGCATTTCCAGGATTTGCTCCCCTGTGTTAGTTGGTGTTCGCGATATCCATCCTCAGGGGTACTCCACATCCAACAATGGAAGCATTCCATGCCTAGATGTCCCAATCGAGGAACCAGCTCTGCTTGTTGACATTTTCTGTCCAGCTCTGACGAAGGGCGACTTGATTTGGGTGGGAGGTGGAGAGGGAGAAGTTGCGGTGGAGAAGGAGAAACTAGGAGACAAGTTATGGATTCGAGAAGTAGGTCTTCAAATTAGAATTTTTTTTATTTGAACCATTTTTGTGATCCAAATGTGCCATATCAATTAACTAATGCACGTCAACCTGAGCATGTAGTAAAAAAGGTCACGTCATTATTTGTAAACACAATCACTTTTTTTGTTGGTATAAACCGGTATCGCGCAGACGTTGGTTAAGCTGAAAGAAATCTCTACCATCTCATCCAAGTTATCTGGTATGCAATCACTTCATTCTTAACTAAAGTGTCGATTTTGAAAATTAGAGAGAAGAATGATTTTTTTTAATAAAGTATAAAATAAAAAGGCTTAATTACAGTTTTGGTCCCCCTATTTTCATCAACTCACGATTTTTGTCCCACAAGTTTTAATTTCACGATTTTGGTTCCCCTATTTTCCCAATTTGTAAAATCAATAGTCCCCCACTAATCTGGTCAAAATTGACTGTGACCTGTCAAAGGCTTATCCTACCTGGCATGCCACGTGGATTTAAGTTTATTTTTAATAAGTTAAATTTTAATTATTGTGACCTCACTGTCATCATTCAGAAACACTCTTTCAGAAACACCTCACTGTCTTCGTTCCACTTTCACTTTCACTATCACGCAAAACTCACGAACCCTTCTCTTTCAGAACTCACCAACCCTTCTCTTTCGTTTGGTACCATGAAAGCTTCAATGGTGTCTTCCAGAACTCGCGAACCCTAGACGACTGTAATCGAGCCCAAACTCTGATCAAATCGAACCCTATTTGAACCCTAAACTTATTTTGAGTAAACTTATTCTGATCAATGTGGAAAATTAGGCCACAATGTTAGGACATGCAAGGGTAAGACTGCTGCTGATAGAGAGATACCCAAAGGTGGAAATAACAAAAGAAAGAAGAAGACAGCTGCTGTAGATGGGTCACAATCACAAGGGTCACAAGCTCCACAAGTGTCACAACCTTCTCAACCACAAGAGGCACAAGCTCCACAAGTGTCACAACCTTCTCAACCACGACAGTCACAAAGAAAGAAGAAGACAGCTGCTGTAGATGGGTCACAATCACAAGGGTCACAAGCTCCACAAGTGTCACAACCTTCTCAACCACGACAGTCACAAAGAAAGAAGAAGACAGCTGTTGTAGATGGGTCACAATCACAAGGGTCACAAGCTCCACAAGTGTCACAAGCTCCACAAGTGTGACAAGCTTATTAGTGTTAGCAAGTATATGGCATATGCCTTTTTGTGAAGCTGTTAGTATGACATATGCCTTTAGGCACATATTTTGTAAAGGGATTATGTGTAGCTGTTATATATGTAGTTATCCCACTATTAGTATGGCATATGCCTTTTTGTGAAACTGTTAGTATGGCATATGCCTTTTTGTAGCTGTTATATATGTAGTTATCCCACGATTAGGAAATCAAAACAATGTTTATGTAAATATGGCCTTGTTGGGCTTTTGTTAATGAAATGCAGCTGATTGTTTTATGCTACTGAACTGAAATGCATGATCTGCATAATCTGCTGAACTGAAATTAAATGAAATGCTGCTGTCTGTATGTTTGTTTTTAGCAGGTTGAAGCAATATGCAATTTGTATGCTGCTGAAATCTGTATTATGCAATCTGTTTATGTAAATATGGCCTTGTTGGGCTTTTGTTAATGAAATGCAGCTGATTGTTTATGCTGCTGAACTGAAATGCATGAGCTGCATAATCTACTGAACTGAAATTAAATGAAATGTTGCTGTCTGTATTATGCAATCTGCTGAACTGAAATTAAATGAAATGCTGTTGTATGAAATGCTGTTGTCTGTAGTATGCAATCTGCTGAAATGAAATGATTGTTTAGCAATTTGTATCAATGAAATCTGTATTATGCAATCTGTACTATGCAATCTACTGTATGCAATCTTGTATTATGCTGCAACATTACCAGCTGGAAACATACATCATTCAGGGATTGCCAAAAGCCATTCATTACATAATCAGTAGCTGGAAACATACATCATTAATCAGTAGCTGGAAACATACATCATTACATAAACATAACAATAGATGGTATAAAGCCATTCATTACAAACATACCCTTAACTATTAACCCCTAAACCATTACAAACATACCCTGAACTAATAACCCCTAAACCACAACCCTAAGCTTGAAAACTAATGCAACAAGGATGAAAATAATGATCCAAGAAATTACCAAAAAACCCCATAACATGTTGTTCTTTTTCTTCATTTCTTGTTGAGCCTTTTTTGCTTCCTTGAACTCAGTAACCTTTGTCTTCAATTGAGCAACATTGCTATTCAAGTCAACAACTGTGTTCTTCAAGTCATCAGCCTTCTTCATGAAGGACCAAATTAGCTCCTTAGCTCTAGGAGACATATCTTCATCATACCATTGAAAGAATTTACATTGTTTTGCACCAAAATTCTGAAAATTATGCAGTAGGATATTAAAATAGAGATCAAAGAGAAATAACAGTGTATTGGCAGAAATCATACCTCATATAATGCACATCCATAAAACCTACGCCCAGGGTTCTGTTTTGTCCAACCAGTCACCAATGGAGCTTCCTTTCCACAGAAGCAGTGAATGGGTCTTCTTCTCAATGACCCTTGTGACGAAATAGAATACTCAGACATAGGGGTTCAGATCGTGAAGGGAGACGAAGAGATTTTGGGCGATTTGAAGCTCTGAATCGCGAAAATGGTTGAAGAAAGAAGGAAGAAATAAGGTACGATTCAGGGGAGACGAAGGTTTGATTCAGGGAGACGAAGGTTGCTCCTTTTTTAGGGTTCGCGCCATTGAAGGGATTCAGGAGGAAGAAAGAAGGAGGAAGAAAGGAGGAAGAAAGAAGGAGGAAGAAAGAAGGGGTTCAGGAGGGTTGGTGCAGGAAGAAAGAAGGGGTTCACGAGGAAGAAAGAAGGATGAAGAAGACGACCTACGTGGACCTACGTGGACTGCCACATAGGTTAAATGAGTCAAAGGTCAGAATCAATTTTGACCAAAACAGTGGGGGACTATTGATTTTACAAATTGGGAAAATAGGGGGACCAAAATCGTGAAATTAAAACTTTTGGGACCAAAATCGTGAGTTGATGAAAATAGTGGGACCAAAACTGTAATTAAGCCAAATAAACACTAGTATGTAACCCGTGCGATGCACGGGAAACATTTTTCATATTTTTGTGAAAATAGCGGATTTTATAAAGAGAAGTAACAAAATTAATAAAAAATGGATAGTGAATTCTATTTAAGCATCCATAAATTAAACGCAAATCAATAGTAACTTATTTCTGCCTAAACTTTCAGTTTTTTATCAAACAATAAATAGTTAATAAGTTCTTTTATAATAATAATAATATATATATATATTAATATATATTTTATCATACAATATATTGTCTACAGTATATAATAAGTAGTTTTATTTTTCAGTTTTTTGAAAAAACTGGATATAATAAATATTAACTGATGTGGTCTTAACCAAGTGGGTGTGGCACAAGTGGTAAGTTGATTGGGCTCCTTAAGCATTTGGTCAGGGGTTCGATCCCTGGCCGGTGTGTATGGAGAGACATCGTTTGGGAGGGGTCAGCCCTTAAATGAACTCCAGTACCTCGAGGGATTAGTCTCCACAGTCACGGTGGAGGATACCCTGGTTTCCCCCAAAAAAACTGATGTGGTCTTTAATTATCATCGGGTCAATACATATCCCCAAATTCCAGTTGGGGCTCCATCTACCTCTTATTAACACTTTACGGTATTTTGATCACATCTGATACTGCCGGAAAGCCAAACAATCTGTAAATTCGAATTAATTATACTCTGTCGCATCGGGCTCAAGTGAACGGGAAATCGGACCTGATCCCCAACTTCTTCGCCTTGTTCCATTAAAAAAGGTATGAGGTTGTTGGAAGTAATCTAGAATTGATGTTGTGTTGTTTATTTTCTCCTTGTTTGTTACACAAATTGATTCATTTATACATCAAATTCTATGTGCCAACAATTATTACGGAAGATGAATTGATTAACAGATATGGAAAAGCTGCAAATTTTTTTATCCTGCATAAGGGTTTTGTTTTTTTGTGTCACGTTGATGATTTGATAATAGTAACTTGTGGGGATAATTAAGGATTATAATATGGTGTACAACAAATAGATGCTAAATAATATATATATATATATATATATATATATATATATATATATATATATATATATAGTTTTCAATGTATAATTATATGCAATAGCTATTTTGTTATCGGCCAAGAATCCAGAAATAGATACTTGTGTGGAAGGCAAACAAATTTTAAATTGTACTGTCCTAAAACCAACCCACCTTTGTACAGCCTTGCATTTTGCCTTTCACGATCCGCAGACTTCTTTGTTTAGTGTCTTATTACGTAGAATTTTGTTTTTGTTTTAATTGGGTTAAGGTTTTTTCCTGAACAGCAAACCGACGTTAAACTTTTGCTATTTGCTCGTTAAACTTTATGGTCAAATATTTGATGATTGTGCAATGATGGTGAGAGAAAGATGACAATGAATACTCGGGAAACAAAGCAAATTCCAGCTGCATATTTGCAAGTAAGTAACATTTTGAAAATACATTTAGATTTGTGTTTTTGATTGTGGTTAGATTTGTTAGGATGTTCTTTAATATAATGTGACATGAAATTCATTCAACATATAAAGCTTGTAAAAAAACCTCACTATCACAACAGGATATGTGGATTAACCTGTTGTTAAAATACGTGGATCAATTGTAGCTTATTTGGGACATGATCAAGAATTCGTGCTTATTAACACATAAAAACTCTATCCAAAATTGTAGTCAGATGACAAAAAAAGTAAATAGAACAGATTGAGCAATCCAAAAGTCAAACAAAAATTAAAATCCTGTGACATGTCATGAAACGATTACCAATAAGATGAAACTCTATAATAAATCGCCAGCCCAACACGTCCATAGATTTATTATAGGTTATCAAAGACCTCTTGATATACCACGTTATTTGTGTCACGACATATAGACTCATCCTCGTTCAAAATCAACATCTTCAAACCATCTCGGGATCTTACTCTGGATATTGCGACGTATAGCTGTCCATGTGTGAATACTGCCTTTGGAAGATAAACTCCGACGTGAGATAGTGATTGTCCTTGACTTTTATTTATTGTCATTGCAAAACACAAAGCCACAGGGAACTGACTCCTCTGGAACTACTTTAAGATGAATATGATACCTATAAACAACCAAAAAAAGTTAAAAAAAACGCCAACGAATCTGTGAACAAAGTAATTGGAAAAAAATGCAATTCACCTTTTAGCAGAAATGATTTCGTCAATATGGGCCATGACTATATTAGGAGAGCCCTGTGACAAATTTAAAATTAAAAAAATCACATATCTTTGATAACTCGGGAAATACTAAACAAAATTGTACTATTTTTAAAAAAATGGGAATGGTGTGTTCCAACATGGAGAGGCGAGTAGACAAATCGGACATACAATTGTGCCAAAATGGTGTAGTGCATTCAAGTTGATATTTTGAAGAAATAGGAAATCAACAGCATTTCAGCAGCGAGTTTCATTGTTTTCTAAGAAGTAAACACCGAAACAAATAGCTAATGTGTAAAGGAGAAGAGCATAAAATATATTGGATGGTATCTTGTCATACCAATGGAGCCTATTTATATAGTTAGTCTAGATGTTAGTTGTATGCAAATGGTTTGTAATTTAAGTTTAAAAAGTGTGCCAAAATTTTGAAAATTGCGCCAAAAAAGTTGCATAAATTTTTAAGATTTGAAAACTTCCTAAGATTTGTAAATTATGAGACAACTAACAACCCTCAAATTGTGAGTTTCGAAAAAATTGTGAACCAAAAAAAATTTCGGTTATGAGATATGAACTTAATTGAGCCTATTTAAATTTATCGGTTTCAATATATCATTAAAAAAATTCATTACGGCATAATTGATTAATTATTAGCTTTGCCTTTTATCCTAAATGTTTGGGCGGCTGTATTTAATTTTGTTTGATTACTTTCAATACAATTCATGTTTAGTTAAGGTTTTGTTGTTAAAAGAAAAAATGATTAGTTAAGCTATGAATACGTTATCGTTTTATTAATAAATTAGCAATGAATTTTGTTTTAAAATGTGCGGCTGTTTTATTTGAATGGGTGGGTAGGATTAAAAATCATAAGAAATTAATCATAAGAAATTAAATAGAGTCAACCATGTGTATGTAAGCAACATGAGATGCCAAGTAAGCAACATAAAATGCCAAATAAAATATGCATTTAATGGATTATGATGAAATTCGTATATAATTGACGCATGGGATTATGTGCCAACAGATGCATTTTAAAAACTAGGGAAATAATAATTAAACAAAAAACACAAGGCCGACTTCATGACATGAGTGACCGAGAAGACTCCATGATCATCGATATTAGATGGCTAACGTTTTACCAGTGATTTGAAATTGTGTCATTTCGTCACTCCATCAAAGGAGCAAGCAGCAGTAGAAACACACACTAGTGACTAGTCAATGGAGGTCTCAGTCTCAGATGAAGATGATCACGTTATCCTGGTTTGCACCAACCCCGATCCAATCGAAACAACCGATGATACCCTATACCAAAACATTCTCTTCTCAACCGCTGATATACTCGTTTTCGATTTCCCAAAAGTCCTCACTCTCAACACCATCAAAGTTCAAGCACACCGCAATAGGTTCATTCCCTTTACTCAATTCTCATGCCTAAAGTCTCGATTAAGCTTCAATTATTCTCATTCTGTGTTCTACAGGCTCATTGAACAATCTTTGTATTTCCGAGGCCTCCTCAGTGGGAGCTTCAGGTATTCTTTTAACCACCATTCTGTTCAAATTGAACTCTAGACTAGAGTTTGCATAACATAAATGCTTCTTATTATTCTTGTAGTGAATCATGCTTGGGCTCTATCACTATCAAGTGGAGCGTGCCTGTGTTTGTGCAAATTCTTAAACATATGTGTGGCTGCTCATTGGATATTACCACTGAAAATGTCCTCCCTCTTTATGAGGTATTAGTACATGCTATTTTTTAACATTTATGCATTCAACATTTTATGGTCAAATAGTCATTCTGGTCCCTAAATATGAGGTGCTGTGGTCATTATAATCTATGAATGTATCGAGATTGCAAACCCGTTCCTAAATGACTCTTTTGTTAGTAATTTTATGGACTAAATTGACTAACAAAAACACATCTGAGGACCAAAATGACTAACAAAAAACACATTTGATGACCAAAATGACTTACTAAAGAGATACTTGGCATGTATTTACAATTTCAATACAGTCATGGACTATAATGATGGTGACCACACTTGCTCAATGTTATTTAGTCAACTCTAATGTTGTTATTGATACATTAGACATTGTTGGATTGATCAAGACAGGCCCGTGTCTAGGAATTTCGGGGCCTTAGACAAAAAACACAAATCACTTGAACTTAATATATTGGGATTTTGAGATCTTTGGAACTTTGCAGTAAACAAATACACTTTCGATAACAAAAATAATATAAGAAAAGTGATAAAAATGCATTGTTTTAACGTTCTATCTTCTCCATTCAACATTAGTATGGTTGGAAAACAAAATAGGCCCTTTTTATAATCTAGATTCAACATTATGTATGACTAGAATTCTAGAAAACATTATGCAGTCTTCACGACCCTGGTTCAGTTAATCTGTGGATGTAGTTTTCTTGTTCTTTATTTTGTTTTGTGAATGTAGTTTTCTTGTTCTTTATTTTGTTTCAGGAGTTTAAATTTGCAAGTTATAACTAAAACATTTGTCATTTAACAGCTTAATAATGGTTAATGCTGTTGGTATTTTTCTTGTACGTCTCAGGGTGCACTTTATTTTGGAGTCGAGACACTTCTATTGAAGTGTGAGACTTGGTTTTCTGAGGTATTCTCACCCAGTGGATTTCGATTAACACAAATACAAGTGGTGGATTTGATTCGAATATGGAAATTTTGCTTGGAGCATGGTAAAAAGTTTATTATGTTACATTTTTATTGTAAAGAATGATTATGTTGCAGCTTCGATGAGGACTGTCTTTTTGCTTTTGGTTATAACATTAGGAAATTCATTCTGACAAATTTTTTCAATGCATTTCTTTTGCAGCAAGTGACTTTATCCTTCACTTATGTGTCGGCTACCTAGCAAGAAACTTTGTATGTACTCAACTTCTTTCACAAGAGCTTGACAATACACAATAATCTAATGTTTCTCCTTAATTATGAAATTCTGCCTGTTTAAAATATTGGTTGTGTACTTATTTTGTTGTTAGAAATAATATCCACCTTGCCTCTCTTTCAACTTTTATTGGGAAACTTAAAACAACCCCCCTACCAAACACCTCTTAGGGCCTAGAGTTGCATTTTCAAAATATGTGGATTCCAAAAATACAATATCACACGGAAATGAACTGAGACCTATGCCCTTTATACAATGATTTACTAATTCATGCATGGTGGTGTCTTCTATCCTGTGATTATTAAGTGCCATCAAGTGACATTTACTTTTCATAATGCCAACATTGTATTGGAGCCACATCTTGTGTTTGGAAGTTCAATGGTCATTAAAAACAGACTTCAATTGCTAAAGATCTTATCGTTGATACTTTTAGTAGGATAAAACACATTAGAAAATACGAGAAGCAATTTCCCACCTGTCTTTGTATTTTTAAACGGAGTAGCCTAGATCAAGTTCCTTCAGTTAACTTATCTAGTATATAAGATGTAAACTTTAAGTATTCTGTATTTGCATATTAAATTCAAAAACACTTGTATTTGGGACTTGTCAATTGTTAGTTATGGAAGCTGCTAGATACTCCTTATCTATAATCAAAATTGGGAGAAAAGGTGTGATTGATTTATTGAGGTGTTGAAGACTTATTTAATAGATGCTTGCTTTCTGACTTTGAGTTAATTCTTTTATAATTTTTATGTTTCTGTAGGAGCATACAATGAAATAAAAGGAATATATTTAAATAAGAAACAAACCAAGCAATAATTGGTTTCTAAGTATTAGCTCTGCTGGCTAAATTTCGAAGAAGTAAAATTGCTGACTTGATATGGACAATCTACTTTGGTATGGGTTTGGCGTACATGTCCAAACTTTATAATGGAAGACTATAAAACATGAACCTTCCAACTTCCCCAGTTCACATTTTAATGCATGCGCTTCTAGTGCTTTGCAATTTTTGGACACCAGTGGTGTTTGCTTCTTGTCCCATTTCTGTCTGCTGAAATACCTTAGATGTTTGGTTATGAGTGTGGATTGTTTTCTGGCACCAAACAACAATTTTTCTTTTCTTCTTTACGCTACTCTTAAATTAGTCGCACTTTGTATTTGATTTTTCATTCTTTTTTGTTTTTGTTTTACAGATGTGGGCAAAGCATGAAAAAAATTTTGGAAAAATTCCGTATGATCTGCTGTTATCTTCAGTAAAGCACCCTCACTTGACTGTTGACAGGTTGACTAATTATTTACAAAATGTCTTATTTAATCCTATTTAGTTTACTTTATAAGTTAGAATTCTAATGTTATAGTATCTTGACAGTGAAATGCACCTTTCCGATGCACTTCTTCTTTGGCTTGAAAGTAACATGGAAAATTTAGAGATACAGAGAGGAGCTGAAGACAACTACAATGGAGTTTTAAAACAAGTGAGGTTACATGATTCGTTATTGAGACTGAGGCCCTCTTAATCCATTGCTTAAGGGAAACTTGCTTAGGAATGAAATACAGGCAGCATGGGTCTTATAAACTCTCTTCTTTTTTCCTTTTCGTTTGCGTCCGCTAAACAGCAAAGATATCACTTCACCTTATTTTTTTGCTTATTTAAAGGGGATTAATAGTTGTTCCCCACTTCCCCCCTATATGACTAACCCACAACTCTTTGGAGAGTAGGTAAAGCATCTTACCAATTGAGCTGTGGTTCGTTGGCAAGATATCACTTCACCATATTACTGAAACCTGAATCTAAATAATTGTGAGATGTTATGACGGTGTGATGAGAAACGTACAATCTATTTATACTAATAATCTAGGTCAAATACTAGTGTACAACCCAATAAAACTATTAACATAAGGTCCCACTGGAATTGCGACTCATAATAATGAGAATCTTAGAACATTAAGAATTCTACGTGCTGACAGTTGCCACAAGACTTCGATGGAATATGCATTTTGTTTTCATATTCGGTTCAATGGTTGGGTATGGAAGGGAGTTTCCCTAATAAAACCAGAGTCCTCATATGCTTTACAGTTACTATTACATGGAACTCAACTTGATCATGATTTTTATATGTTAATCTTGGCTCAGTTCAAGCTGTAGACATTGTCATGTAGTTGATGGATATGTCACATAGACTACCATGCCATTTATACTAAATAATAAATATTTCATAACCTTCTATTTTTGGTTCTTATCAGATTCGTGTGGGCCTTTTGCCTTTGTGGTTTGCTGCAGGTATATAATTTTATAGAGCACTTACCTGAAGCACTGAAAAGTCTTTATTCTTCATGCAGAAATTCCTAGATGATGTAAGGTAACTTTTGTGTTTAGCAGGAAAAAGAAACTCTTTTTATTTTAGGCAGCTGGCTGAGGAAAGCCTTGATTCAATTTTCAGAGAACTGAAAAATCCACCTATAGGTTCAGTTGAAATTTTTGGGTATAGTGACTTTCAACATCTCAGGATTCGACTTACAGAATATTCAAAGGTATTTTCAAGTTTTATTATTAAGAAGACACTTGGTTGATTTTGGCATTGTTGATTATGCTTGTTTGCTTGATAAGGGAGCCTTCACTGCTTAGTATTTTTAATATTTCCCGATTTTCACAGAAAGAAAGGAAAAATTGAATACTGTCTTTTATTAATTTCCCTTTATTAATGATTTATTAAGAACATATTTGTGTGTGTGTGTGTGTGTGTGAAATGAATAGGCGAGCTTTCTTCATAGCCCATACCGACCTAAAGGGCCAAGTATGTATGTCAAAAGTATTACTATCCGTTGATAACTTTTCATGAGATGGACAAAAATATATTGCAGAATTTTGAGGTCCTTATTTGACAAGATTAGCACTGTGTAGGCGTAAGTTCACTTTTGTTATTGTCTAATGTTGTAATATCAACAGATCCATCAAACATATTTGTGATAAGCACATCACTATTTGTTAAAGGTATCTATTGGTTTGGTTCCTTCTGCTTCTAGTATTTGGTTTCAGTATCTGCCAACTGCTTCTATTCAAGCACATCATTTGGTATCCATGTTCTAGGGTCTTAGCCAACTTGTCTTTGAGTTGTCTGCTACGAATTCATGATCATCAGTTATGAATACTTTAATGCTTTTGTGATGTAAACTTTTGTTTGCATGCAGAAAGTGGACCTTTCCAATTGTCCGCAAATAACATCTGCAATACTGCTTCTGTCACTCATCCCTTCATTATATCTAACGGATCCCATGCAAAAGAAGAATATAGAACAGTTCTTCATTAATTTTGGACATCCTATAAAAGAGAAATGCACATTCCAACGTAAACTGTTCGAAACCTTTATCTTCGAAGCAGTTCAGGAGGTGGATGTCTCAAAGTGTCGGCGATTGCCTATTGAACACACTCTTGATTGCTTCAGCAAGTCCTTTCCTTCTTTAAGAACATTGAAAGCAGCTCATCTTTTGAATATCAGGACAACCACCTTCCTTCAGTTATTGGAGAAAAACCCTTTGGTCAACGAAGTTGACTTGACCGTTGATGTAACTCCACTAATTCCAGCATCAGTTACAGTTTTATCCTCTAGTCCTGCTGTGAAAACTCAAGCACTAGATAAGACGTATAGTCTTAACTATAAAGCAATGGAAACCATGTCATTTCATGAATCCCGGCCTTCACTTTCTAATGTTACAAAACTCACTTTGGAAGGAAGAACTGATGTCAGTGGTAGGACCTTCTTATGGTGAAAAAAGTTCACGTTGAATCTAAAATTTTTTTCTAGCTTTTTATACTTTTCTCCCTTAGCGGCCAGTAACTTTGTCATATTTCTCATGCCAGATATGAGTCTGCAGTATATCTCCAAATTCTGCCTTACATTGCATCACCTGAATATTAAAGGGTGCATTTCTGTCACTGATATTGGCATATCAGATCTCATATGCAGATGTAAAAAACTTGATTCAATTGTGGTTTGTGATACTTCATTTGGGATGAGTTCAGTTCAAGCTCTTTGCTCAGCTATTTCTGATGGTGGCAACGTTTGCTCTTTACAATCTGGAGATAAGCATTTGAGTTCTGTGGTGTCTAATCTTCAAATGCTGCATATGGGTGGTTGTATAGGTAAATTGTATTTCTTTCTATTAGTTTATTGGCTGAACTATCATATGAATCTGTAAATGCTTGCCTTGTATGAATTTTCAAGGTTTTAGTATGTTTTACAGGTTGCTTTGCAAAATTATACTTTACTGCATTAGACCAAGCTTTTGTGAAGATGGTTTAAATAAAACAAAGGACTAATAAATGAAGATGGTTTGGCTTACCTAGTTTTGTTTAGTATGGAGAGAAATCATATTTAGCTTACTGTATATTATACTTGCTTTTGATGCAAAGTGTACTTCATTCAAGTAATAACGATGCCAGTTTTGCTTTGGATCATCCTTGTGATCGCTTGACATGTTAGGCCTTAAAGTTTTGGTACTATGAAGAACTAGATGTTTAAGCCATCATTTTTTTTTCATTTTCCAAACATTGCCTCACTTTTGAGGTTAAAGAAGTCAGTGAGTAATAACCTAATCAATCAATAATTTTCAGATAATCTGATTTTTTTTGTACACTCTTATATATAAACTTCTACTTCTACACTGAGAATATGTGTAAGTTAGTTGTTTTTGTTTTGCAGGTATTTGTGAGTCATCTCTACAAGAACTTATGTCTCGAACACAAGTTTTGAAGAGTTTATGCCTGAGAGGGACTTACCTGGTTGACCAGGCACTATATAATTTCAAAGGTTCTTCCTTGGAGATGCTTGATATTTCAGATACCAAGGTTTGTTGCCATATTCGTGAACTCTGGCTTGTTTTGTGTTTATCTTTATAGTGGTAATGTAAGTTGTTGATGGCTAGTTATTTTGTTGAAATTTTAATATTGGTTGAAGTTCAAGGATGTGTGGTTGGAATAATTTGGTTGAAGTTGCAAGGTTTTAGGTAAACAAAGAAAGGAATAGAAAGAATGAAGACTTTGAATTAATGTTATGGTTTGATATGTTGATGATGATGATACAAAAAACTACGCACTGGCCCTATTTATACTAGTACTACTGCTAATTCTAATCAAATAGGGAAGCAAATCATGATAATAACTAAAAAATATGGAGGCTAATCCTAGAAGATAATTTAAGTTAAAATCGTTATATCATAAGATGTTTTTATATAATCTGATACTCCCTCTCAAGTTAAAGCTTACTAAGCTTTAAACTTGATACAAGTGTACCCTTTAGAAAATAAATCAAATAATATAGTTTGAGATTGTAGAATGGTGGGGCTAGGCTGCCTTCTCTACAAATGCTGCAGGGCTAGGATGATAGTTTGGGGCCAAGACGATTCTCTGGGACTGACCTAGGACTAGGATGCATTCTCTGTGATTGCCGTGACAGTGTTGAAACAGTGACCAGAAAGTTACTGTTTCAAAGGAGATACATCCAAACTGTGCTTGATGCCTGTGGGTTACCGTGGATACGACCGGCTAGAACACAAAATGCTGAAATATTGTTCAGATATGTTTTCAAAGAAACATGCCAACCGGATCGCCGATTTAAAAAATGAGGGCAGAACCATGGGGCATGATAGGGTGACCCAGGCACTGACGCATTGGTCAGATGCGGCTGGATGCACTGCCACATGCAGTGGATGTGGTGCTGCATTGAAAAAATGCACATGGGAAGAAATGTGTGTGAGAGAGCGTGCCTTCTCAGATGAAGCTGAAACTTGGGAAGCGCGTTAATTGTCTCTGGATGAGTCTGATAGTGGTGGTTTCCAGCTAGAAATGTTGCCTGGAATTTTCTTTTACTGGTGGCAGCTCACAATATTGCACTTGTTGGTGATAGAAGATCCATAACAAGCTGCAGTGCACTCATTCGTGGTAATTTGATCTCATGGAAGAGGGTGGTTGCAAGACCAAGTACAGAAACAAAGTATTGTGCTATGGCTAACACGACTTGTGAACTCTTCTCGCTAAAGCACTTGCTTCAAGAGTTGAAATTTTGTGAGCTAGGTCACATGAAACTTTCTTGTGATAACCAATCAACTTCACACCTTTCTTCAAATCCAATATGACATGAGATAACTAAGCATATCGAGATTGATTCTCATTTCATTAGAGAAAAGATCCTCTCGGGCACCATGAAGACTACTATTGTGGGTTTTAAGGAATAGTTTGCAGACTACTTTGTGCTCTCTTAGCTGTAATGTTCATATAATGTAGGATTGTCTCCTATAAATACTTGTAGTATATTCTGTGTATGATGATATATGGAAAACACAAATATTCAATAACTATTTGGACATTAAACCTTTAAGCTTGATTGCTTTGTTTATTTCTTAATTTCACCGCCTTGAGTTGAAGTTCTCCTTTTGTGGAGTTGTCTTCTGTCCCCTTATCTGATACATTTGATGTATATTAATTTGCTAGAATCTTCCATTATATCATACAAAGTACCCCGATATGCAGAGACATTTTTGCTAATTGTGACACCATGGACTACACATGTCTTGTATTTTGCATCTTTACTGTCAATGTTTCATCATAATTAATTTTAACTTTTTTCTCAATTTTATTAACTTGTGAAATCGCAGATTTCTGATGCTGCATTAAGTTATGTTATTCATGGAAATCTAAGTTTGAAGTGTCTGAAAGCGAAAGGTTGTAAAAATTTGTTTCAAGGAGACCGATCTATTGAAAGGAGAGATTCTAGCTTTTCCTCTTTGCATGAAGAACTACAGGCTGAGTTAGGAACGAAGTGTAGATTGGAAGAAATCGCATTTGGTTGGGGATTTTCCTCCTTCTCTCTAAGTGCTTTGAAACCTTCACTGATGTTCTTAAAAACCATCAATATAGGTTTAGGTGGAATGTTAGGTGAAGAGGCATTGAGACAATTACCTGTAATCTGTCCCATGCTAGAAACAATAATCCTTTATTTTCAGGTAAACACTATTTTCCTTGTGGATTCGAAATTGGAGGTTCTGTATTGGTTCATAAAGAATATAGAAAAGTTGCTCAATTAATCATAGTGTGGAAAACGCTATAGAAACTCTATTCCTTGTGTTGAAGTTATAGGGTTGCTCTTTTGGGATCGAGAATAGAAGACATAAAAAAATGGCCATCTATAATCCATGATGTTGCATCCTTCAATATTTAATATAAAAGAGTCAAGGCTTATCAATTATAGCTAAAGTGTTTCCTATGTTTATTGTATATGACATGCATGCTTCTACTTTTTAGGAATTACTTTGCCTTCGGTGTCTGCTTCTGTTTTTTGGTTCTCAGATGTTCTTAATGCATTTCTAATTGTTGTTTTATTTGTTATGGTTTACTACAGGTGATATCTGATCTCATTGTGACGAAATTAGTTACATCTTTGGTGAACTTGCAAGTTTTAGCTCTGTGCTATTGTTTTGGTGATATAACCATGTCAAGCTTCAAATTCCCCATGCAAAATTTAAGAAAGTTAAGGCTTGAAAGAGTAACCCCATGGATGACCAATGATGATTTGGTTATTCTAACTCAAAACTGCAGAAATTTGGTTGAGCTTTCACTGCTGGGATGTCCTCTTCTTAACTCAGGTTAGGATCAATTAGTCGGAAAGATGATCCACTGCACTTGACTTAAATTCACTGGATTTGATTTTGTATACATAGCCTCTAATTTGATTAAGTTGAAATTGCCAATGTATGCCATTTTGATAATTGTTTTGTCTTCTACTTCTACTTAGAATTCCTTGGTTACAGATAGTAACAAAGAGAAAAAAGTAAGGATGGGGATTGCAATATGCTGAAGTTTCTTGTTTTACAATAGTGATCGACAACTGTTACTCAGTTAACTGCTGAAAATTTACATGTTTCGCAATGTTGTTATTCTCATTGCAGATTCTCAACAGATAATTTCCCGTGGATGGCCAGGCTTGGTCTCTATGCATCTAGAGGTTTCTTAATATTTCCCCCTTATAAATTGGAATTACCTCATACATGGTTATTAACACGTTGACATATAATCACATACACTCATACAGAAAGTTTATGTCTTTTATGTAATATGAATATGAATAAAAATATGAATATGCTGGCACTACAACCGGGGTTGAGTCTAGCTAAAGGGGCTAGTCCTCCGCATCTAGCGAACCATGATTCTATTTTCTGATGAAAGAGGTGCTCACATTTTGATGCCCTACCGTGCCTCTGGATTGCCACTGGTGGAGGATATTGGTGTGAAACAATATACATGTGTGTGACCAATGGCGGATCTTCTCAAGAGCCGGGAGAAGCCACGACACCCTTCAAAAAAATAGAACCGGTGTTAATATACTATATATAGTAGCTATCTTTCTTAAGTATATATAATATATAATGTGTTTGTGAATTCTTTAACAGAAATCACGCTAGCACAGTGGTAGGATGCTTAATATGGTACTTGATGATGGTGGGTTCGATCCACTGTTGCCTTCTTTTCTTTTGAGATATTATCTTTGTATTATAGTGGCAGCAATGGGGATCATATTTTTGGTGGCAATGTGTGTCATGTGTGGCAGTCTCTTACATAGGATTATTAGAATTTTATGAATAAATGTTTATTATTGTTATATAAAACAATTTCAATCTTATTTTTAACAAAAAATTAAAATTACCTTTTTATTTTGAGAAAAAAAAATGAATCTCTATTGTCAAATCAAAATATTTTTTTAAAAAATTTAGTTTTGTTTGTAATTGTAATATTTTTTAATATATTATTTGATTATTTTGGCTCCCTCTAATATTTCACCCAAGCTCCGCCACTGTGTATGTGTGTGACTGTTTGTGCGCGCACGCTTTGTGCTGGGTTGAGTTTCCTAGAAACCAAGCAATATTTGTGCCTCACATTCATCTTCTAGCCTTAATAAATTTTATTAGAGTATATAAGTTTTTCTACTGGGGATTGGCGTGGATGGAGATGAAGTGCTTCTCCGTGATAAATAGCTATTAAATTCTCTTAAATTCGTTTTTATTTAGTAAATGTTATATTGTTTAGATGATGCATATATGGGTCATGATTCCTTTCTTGTTAACTAGTGAAGGACAGAAAAGGGTCATGGAGAGAGGATTCTTATTGTTGTTTACAACTCCCCCTAACATGAATAACTTATCTATAACATAGAAAGAATAGTACAAGAATACAGCTGCAGTACAGCTATAAACATAATAATGACGACGACGACCCAACAATGAAATTCTTTTGTTCTACATACTTTGTTTTAGTTATCTGTAACTTTTAATTACAAGGATGGCTATTGTTTAGGACTGTGGAGAAATAACTGCAAGTGGGATCTCTGATCTTCTTGACTGCAAAGCTCTCGAAGATCTTTTGTTGCGTCATAATGTGAGCTTTCTATTAACCCCTTTTTCTACAAAGAAGCTTATTGTACCTTGCCATTCTTGTGTGTATTAAGATAAGAGGACCTTAAGACAATCAGCATCCAAGATAAGATGCAGCGTTATAGCTATTGATTGAAAAATCAAGGGAATAGATTACAACAACTGTATAGTTTGTTATATATGTGCATGTATTTTATCACAGTTAGGATTGTGTTTGTTTTTGGGCTGCTTTCATCTTGATAATTGATTTTCTGCTTGTCTTAATTTATCCAGCCATCATCATTTAGATTATCTTAGCATCTTTTTGTTGCATTGTTAATGTAACCTGAGTTCAGGATTTGAATTACTGTTCGTAGTGCATCACCATGGATAGTATTTGCAAAAGATAATCTGTTAAATTTCTATTCTCCTTTCTGTTGCTTGATGATTCCAAGTGCAAGACATGGTATTTAACTCCGCTGTGAATGTATTGATTGGTGTACACATTATTGTGGCAATGATATTCTTTAATTTTTTTGTTTAAAGACCTAAACATTTAATTAGATGATTATTTGTGAACTTGATTCTCATGACCAAATATGGATCACTTAAATTTCAATTGAACAAAAAACTGTCATTCTTTTATTTTTGGCACCTTTCGTGTAGTTACTCTGACAACTTCTGGTATGCTTTCTATTGAATACTTTTGAAAATGAGAAGCTAACATTTATTGTGTGATCCTTGTGGGTTTCTGAATCATATATTAAAACTACATCTTACTATCAATTTGACCTCACACATGCAGGGCCCTGGGCTACAAAGAAACTTCATTTTTCATGCTGCTTCAGAGGTTGCATTTTTGTTTGTGTTTCTTTATATGTTTATTTTATTTTTTGTTTTGTAAAATGTTAGAAACTTGATATTTGCTGTTACATCTTCTGTCATAACTAGCAGATGCCATTGCTTCGAAAATTGTCTCTGGATGTATGTGATGCAGGCGAAGGTGATTTTGACATTCCAAATGTAAGTGCAGCAACAATCCTCTTCTGTATTAGTTATTTAACCAAGTCTTGAGTTGTCATCCCAATTTATGTGGAGCTATTATAAATGTGCAAGTCTGTTAAACTAAAAATTCACCGCCTCCTAGTTCTTTCATTTTCACTTCCATTTTGCGATACGATTAGTTATATGTGGTAAAGTTTAGTGTCTTATCCATTAAGCATTAGCACATCTTGAAGGGCACCACTCGTATGAGGGAGATGCTAAATATTAGGAAGTAACATGTTAAATCAAGTGGAGCGTTTATTATATGGCGTCTCCACAGTTATTTATCTCAGCTATATTCTATTGAACTCGTTTCAATTATCTATGAACTGAAAGGCATGACTGCAAAACAGTCAACAGCATGTCTGAAACTATTTCATGCTGATAAGCCTTGGCTTTTTGAGAGGGTTTTTTTCCTGCTGCTGGGTTTATTCTGATCCCATTTGTCTGTTATTCTGTTTCAAATCCTTTTACAGGCTTGAGATTTTGAGATTTTTTTCTTTGCTGCAGTATGCAGACAGATGCTTCTTGAGTACCTTGAAGATAGCAAGATGCAAATCTCAAAGATGTGCATTTAATCTCCCAGCCCTTCCCCCAGGTGGTCGCAGAAGATCCGTGCATGTCGAAACACTGGTGCTTGTGTGGAACAGCAGAGATCTCACCAGAACAGTGGTGATGGAAAGGCTTTAGTGAAGCTGAAGGATTAGTTTTACCGTGAAGTAAATTGTCTGTGGTATGTTATCAAGGGAGAGATAGACACAATTTTAACATAATAAAATACTGTCAAATTTTACATAGAATTAAGATGTTCTTGCTTTCCTAAAATTGTTATTTCCGACTATTTTGTACTGATAATCGCTATGTTCAGGAGTTCTTGAGGGGTTTGAGAAAAAGGAAGGAAGGAAGAAAATGAAGAAGAGGAAGGATACTCCACTTTGAACGAAAAATTTATTCTTCACAATTCTGAAAGCCTCTAAAATGAGGGAACTCAAAAAATGTACCGGACGAGGGTTTAGAAGGCTTAGAAAAAAAATTCAAATCTCTTTTATCTTATTATAATACTCTATTAAATTATATTAATCATAAACATCCCCTTCAACTTTTCTATCAACACATTCTCTCAAAAGTGAAAAATTTATCTCTCTTTACCTCTTCCTTCCTACTCTCTACACATCCCTAACTTGGTATCTAAATACAAGGTGACTAAATTAGTCACTCGATATGTTAGATATCTAGAACGAGTGGAAAAGGGTGTGCAGAAAGAAAAGGCCTTAGTTATCTTTTTGACTAGAGACCCAAATTGGTCCTTGACACTTTTCTTGCGGGACAAATTCATCCCTGACAATTTTTTCAGTACACATTACTCCCTAATATTTTCAAAATCGGATACGTTAGTCTCTTTGTTCATCAAATGTTAAAGACGTCAGCTATCGCCTCCTGCGTGGCACGTTATTTTCTCTCACATTTGTTAGGGACTAACAGGATGCGTTGGAGCATAATGTGCCATGTAGGAGGTGTTAGCTGAGGTCTTTTGTGCTTGTTTTTTATTTTCACCATATATAATTTGTTCATCAGATAGGCATACCATGTGCTTGTTTTATAGTGCTAGTATACTATTCTACTATCTAACTAATAATACAAACCACCACCAAAAAAATCACAAATAACTTTCATTTTTTGCCACATGAGTATAGTGCTAGTATACTATTCTACTTTCATTTTTTGCCACATCATTTTTCACATTTATAATTTTTTTAATCTATCTACAATCTATTAATCAAAATACTCTATTAATATCTCTATTTTCTATCTTCTACAATCTATTTAATCAAAACACTGATTACTCAAATCTCAATTAACATCTTTACTTTTATAGATGAATGTTTTTGTTTTTTATAATTTTTTTTTATAGATTTGTTGAGTTTTGACGGGTAAACAATATATGTTGTTGGTATAATTTCATTACTTTTGAGTTTTTATGAGAAAACGTAATCTACTAGCCGGTAGCGAAACATTACATATTGCCGGAATAATTATATTTTTTTATTTTATTATCACAAATGTCTTTTTTTTATAAATAATTATTTTACTTTTGAGCCTCAACAAAAAGAATTACATGTCTATTTTTGTATTATGAATTTATAAATATCTTTAGTTTTTAGAAATGAATATTTTGTTTTTCATAAATCATTTTTTTGCTTTTGAGTCCCAACGAAAAAACACTAGATTGTCAAAATATTTATTTTTGAGGTTCATCTTTTGAGTCCCAACAGGTAAACATTACATGTTGTTGTTATAATGTTGTTACTTTTGATTCCCAAAGATGGAACATTACACATTGTCGAAATAATTATTTTTAATATTCAATTTTTGAGTTACAACGGAAAAATGTATGTTGTTGGTATAATTTAACTACTTATAAAATGTTATAAATTTTTTATTATATATAAAAAACACTATAAAGACATTTGACTAAAAACATTTAAATTAGGTTTACTATTCACATTTGTTTTTAGAATCTTTGGTACCATATAATTTATGTTTTTATTTAAAATACATTTTCAAATAGTTCTCTAAAAATTATATTGTTTAAGTATTATAATTCATGATTAATTTACAAATATCATATATATATATATATATATATATATATATATATATATATATATATATATATTTATATTTATGAGTTAATAACTATATTATAATTTTGGTTTGAGACTACATTGCCAAAACATCACGACGTCATCCTTGCGCATACACAAGTAGTTCAGTAGTTGAGTTTCCTAAATAATAGAACAAAATCGATCCATTCATAGTGCAACGAACTTTTTCTTGCAAAGCATGGTTAAATCCATTTCAGGATTCAATTTGCTTCTTGGAGACACTGAAAAGTTTGGTCGAGTTTAGGGGCTCTTGTGCTTATTTTAATTGGTCCCATCATTTCATATTTGCACTATAGAAGAAGGAAATAGTTGCACCATAAACTCAAATATTATCAGATATATAGAAATTAGATAATATAATAACCAAATGAAGTAGATATAGGCCTCTTTGGATAGAGGTTATTTTTAGTTTATGCAAAAAACTTATGCAAATAAATTAAATAAGCTTTTATGTATTATTCATAACTTTGTCAAGGTAGTTTATGGAAAAACATTTATGGAAAAACAACTTATAGAGATATAATTTTTGTCAGTGAAAACTTGTGAATCAACATAACAACTTATTTATCTCCATAAATTATTTTTCATAAACTCAAAAATAAAATAGTCCAAACAGCCTATAAACCAAGCAAACTTAATAAATAGATGACATGCCTATATAATTAACTCTGATCCAAGGATACATTTAAACTTCAAAAGGTGGTGTAGGATTGGAATTTATAGATGACCGTGCCGGCCATGGCTTACGATACTAAGGCTTTTCCTTAGTTTTTTTTACTAAATTAATTTTAGCCATTAGATTTCATTTTTATTAATCTAATTTGATCTAATGATTGATAATGAATAAGGGTGTTGTCGTCATTTTAAAAATAAGGGTGTTGTTGGACATATATATATATATATATATATATATATATATATATATATATATATATATATATATATATATATTAAAATAAATAGCACCACCACCACCACTGTCGGCCAGTCGCTGGAGAGCCACCGTGACCACCGCCACAGGAACCACCGGCGGCCACCGCCTGCAACCACCACATATATATTTATATATATTTATATATAATATATATTTATAAATATAAAAAATTAATAAATAAAAATGTTTTTTTATTAATGGATGGTTAATTGCCACTTAACCATTGTTATACAAAACTGTGGTTAGTGGCATCTAAACACAATTGTGCATATCTATTATTAGTGGCCACTAACCATTGCTATGCACATTTGTGGTTAGTGGCATCTAACCATTGACATCTAACCACAGTTATGCATATCTGTGGTTAGTAGCCTCTAACCATTGTCATGCACATTTGTGGTTAGTGACATCTTACCATTGTGGTACAAATTTGTGGTTAATGCATCTTGCGAAATCGTGTTCAATTGCGTTTCTCTGCATTGTTTGAGCATCGTTTCTCGTATCTTAGCTTCGTTTCTCTATTTCGCGTTTCTCACCATTGTTATACATGTTGGTTTCTTCTTCTTCTATTTTCCAGGTTGGTTTCGGTGCACTCTAACCATTGTTATGCAAATCTGTGGTTAGTGGCATCTAACCACAGTTATGCATATTTGTGGTTAGTGGCATCTAACCATTGCTATGCACATTTGTGCTTAGTGACATCTAACCATTGTGATATAAGTCTGTGGTTAATGAAAAAAAAATTCCCAATTTTTTTTTCAAATTTTTTAGGGTAAATTACCCTTTTACCTTTTTAGTAAAAAAAAATACTAAGCAATTGTCTTAGTATTGTAAATCACTCGACCGTGACATATTCAGCATAACGCGTATAATTTAAATCGTCTCAGTTTTCACATTTTTGATCATTCTTGTTGAGGATTGTTGTGTTGTTCTTTCACGTGGACTCATAATATAGTTTCCACCGCCTTTATAATTATGATTAGTTGTAGCAGATAAAGTTTGCTGAAAAAGGAGAGAATATATATAGATTGCTAGATGGTACTCCCGTCTGAATTTAACTCTTTTTTAAAGTTAAATGCGGGTTTTAAGAAAATGATTGGATATGTTAATTTTTATGGTCAAAAAATATGGTAAGACTAAAATACAACCCCTATATTAGTATGATTATCTCACTTTTCTTGTTTCCTCGTAAAGCAAACCCACTTTTAAAAAGTAAAAACTAATGAGGGTATTATTAGAAAAAAAATTATAAATATTGTATTGGTATTCTAAAGTGACAAATAATTTGGGGTGTTTTTTTTTGTACCCCCCCGGAACTCCATACCCCCTTTTTACGCTAAATCCCCAAAATACCTTTAAAATTTTTTTTTCTTTCAAATTTCCAGAAATACACATAATTCCGGAATGCAGAAATATGGGTTTTCCGGAAATACATCAGAAAGAGATATTTCTGGAAGCCTATTTCAGGAAATTTGTAAAAAAAAAAATTATTTAAAATCGCGCAAAATAATTGTAACCGAACGTCAAATCAAATTACGCGAAATAATACAGTAAAAATACAAAAAATAATACAACTAAATGTTCAAAATCTGTAAAGCAGCCAACAGACTATCATAGACATCCTCAGGAATGCCGTCGACTGACAAAAGACGATCATAGGCATCCTGGACATGCGTAGCTGCTGTCATCCTGGACTCGAAGGGAAGTGGAACAACATCCTCAGCAGCTGCAGGTGAAGGCGGAGTCGGAGGCGACGAGCATGAAATAATTAGTATAATTTATCGGAAACCAGCTTGGGTTAATGGACATGTGCACTGGTCTGCAATGGATGTCAACAACGACGATGACGTCCAAGCCATGATGGCCATTCGTGTTATGTTTAGATGGAAGGGGGGTTATCTGCATTTATACGTCGGAACCAGAAGGACCGTCGCTGAGATCCTTCATCGTTTGACTCCACCACCATCTCAGTAGTTTCTATTATGTTTTCGTTTTGTTTGTTGTTGCAATCTGTTAGTTTCTATTATGTCTTCGTTTTGTTTGTTGTTACAATCTGTTATTTTAAATCAATGTAGAATGCGTTTTTAATTAATCAAATGAATGTTTGAGTTTTTATTTTTGCACTCCGGAAACACTATATTATATGATAAATTCAGAAGGCAAATTTGAGGTATTTCCGGAAATACCTCAAATTTAGATAAATTCGGAAGACAATTTTTTTTGATTTCCGGAAATACCTCAAATTTACATAAATTCGGAAGGCAAATTTTAGGGATTTCCGGAAATATCTCATTTTACGGTATTCCCGAAATGTAAAATGTGTTCCGGAAATACCATAAAATGAGATATTTCTAGAAAATCAAAAAAAATATACTTCCAGATTTATCTTGATTTGAGGTATTTCCGGAAATTTTGGAAATTTAAAAGGTATTTTCGCCTGTTTGGTCATTTTGGGGGTATATGATTTATTGGGGGGTACAAAAAAAACTACCGATAATTTGAGACAGAAAAAAATGATAAACATGATAGTTAAATTTAGACGGAGGGAGTACGGTATACTCACAAGATCTCTAGATAAAGATTGCTGATTTCCAAGTTGCACAATAGAAATAGAGCGATGCTATTTCTAGTGAAAGCTCATTTTGTGGAATTCCACGACGCCGACGGTTTATTTTACGTCTTTATTATTATTATATATATAAAAAAAACACATCATGGAGAGGTCAGCAAAAAATAGGGAAGGATCACAATAGCACAAACTAACCCACCACCTCATTTTGTCGTGTTGACCACGAAGTTCTTTTCCTGGGATCTAGCATTATCCATAGAAATAAATTTCCAAGTTATACAATATTCTCACGATATCTCCAGTTCTAAAAATAAAACACACACAACCTTCACTAATCACTACTCTAAAACAAAGAGAGGGAAAAAATGCCAAAGCTGTTAACAAAGACGTGTTGTGATAAAACTATTAATGCAACCTTCTAAGAAAAAAGAAGATCGAATCTCACACAATGTGGATGCTTTAATTAATTCTACTTATGTTTATGGACACATATCATACTGAACATTCCTAACTTTTAGCTAACTATCCAATGCTACTTTTATCTCAGATTCTTTCTTGCCTATGACCATGTTTTTACGTATATATTTGGGTCATTAGCTTTGGGTGCGTTTATAATTTCACCCGAATTTGTTGATGAGATAGGCAAAAATTCGTCTAACAAATATTCTTTTTTTTGTTACCATATTATTGGTGTGCAGTTTCTATCGGTTTTACCGATGACATCTACACTGTGGAACTTGGCTAGCCACGAGTACCCAGCATTGCCGGTCTGTGTGGTTTTCCCCTCCCGACCCTAGTTGGTCGCCTAACAAATATTCTTCTAACAAATATGCTGGGCATTTTCTTTTATCATAACTATTAATTAAGCCATTGGTTTAGAACATAATTTAAGCTATCACCTATAATAGGTAAAAGAAACATAAGCAAGCTAGAGAGGGATAAAGAAAGAGCCACACGAAAAAGGTGGCATAGACACAGATTTATTTCTTTCTTTATCATATGTAAAACCTTGTTCCTTAAAACAAAAAAAAAAGGAGAAAAGTAAACGGTTTTTTAATGGGTGCTGATGTGGCACGTTAAGGGTTAATTTGGTTGGCACCCAACATCACTCTAGTCTCTACTACACGTAGATGCAATCTTAATTGACTCATTTCAAGAAAAATGTTGAAGGCTAAATTGACACACTGTTTTAAATTTTTACGCGTCACCTAACATGGGTTGCTTAGTTTCCATTTAATCCTTGAACTCAATGTGAATTTAATTCCTAATATACGAGCATGTAGAGATATAGCAAAAAAAATATCAAATAATTTTTATTTAAAAAATTACCAATTTTCTTTTAGTACAGTATATAAAGCATAAGTTTTAGAAGTATCACTATAAGTTTTTAAGTATATAGCCTACCAATGAAGGTTGGTAAGGAGTTGGCTCATTATCAGTGTACAGGCATCAGCAGTTGCTGACCTGTGGTCAGTTAGTTAGAACCAGTGTTAGTTTATTTAAGGGTTAAATATGTTTTTAGTCCTTACAAAATCGGCTCCTTCTAAGTTTAGTCCCTACATTAACGAAATAGGCGTTTTGGTCCTCATCTTATTTTGCCGTTTTCAATTTTAGTCCCTCATGACTTTTAAAAGTTTTGAAGCGCTATTAAAAGTCATGAGGGACTAAAATTGAAAACGGAAAAATAAGATGAGGACCAAAACGCCTATTTCGTTAATGTAGGGACTAAACTTAGAAGGAGCCAATTTTGTAGGGACTAAACTTAGAAGGAGCCAATTTTGTAGGGACTAAAAACATATTTTACCCTTTATTTAATCATATAGCTTAGTCAATGTAATTCGGTTATCCTCTAGTTAGATTAGTTACAGATTGAGTCAGTCACTCCAGATATGTATACACTTGAATCACTATTGTAATCAACATTCAAGTGAAATGAAATCATCTTCAGAATTTTGTTTCATCATTACCTGAACTCTGTTATGGTATCATAGAGTGACTTTTTTCTCTTCACCTTCGATCCTAGCTTCGCTTCCATGGCTGAGTCCTCACCTTCATCGGAGCACCGTGAATCTGTCGTTAGCTCCACCAACACTGATCTTGGGCCTACTGTTCTTTCCGGCGCTAAGAAAGTGAACTTCATACACTCACTTTCTCCGAAGTTAGATGAAAAGAATTTCCTTCTATGGAGTCAACAGGTGGATGGCGTAATCACGGCGGATAAGCTTCACCGTTTCATTGTCAATCCTCAAATTCCTGCTCGATTTGCTTCAGATTCAGATCGAATTGCAAAAATCAAAACCGAAGAGTACCATGGACTGTGCAAGACTAGATGTTGTTTACCTGGCTTCTTACATCTCTCTCTCTCTCTCTCTAACGCGATGCTTCTTCGCGTGCTTGGGTGTCACCACTCGCATGAAGTTTGGGCAAAATCCACAAACACTTACAGGCGTTACTCAAAGCTAAGGTTCGCCAACTCAGGTCCGAACTCAAGAACACGAAGAAAGCAACACATTCGATCTCTGAATATTTTCTCCGCATCAAGGCGGTCGTTGACTCGCTCAAGGCAATCGGTGATTCTGTTTCAGAAAATGAACACATTGATACAATTCTTGAAGGCCTTCCTGAGGAGTACAACTCCTTTGTTATGTTGATTTACAATAGATCTGACACTCCTTCTATTGATGATAATGAAGTCCTACTCATGGTTCAATAGGTTTAGTTCGATAAATTCAAGAAAGGGTTAACTGCTCCAGCGATCTCTGCCAATGTTGCTTGCAAATCAGAAAATCTAATTAAGCTACAATTGACATTGCTTCTGCCTCCGATGGTTCACACCGCTTTGATCGCGGTGGTCGTGGTCGCAATTCTCATGGCAGGGGATGTGGTCGTGGAAGAGGAGGACCATGCATGCCCTACCTGCCAAGTCTGAGGTAAGCTTGGCCATGATGCCATACGATGCAGGTATCGCTTTGACCAATCTTTCCAAGGATCTCAAACCCAAGCACAACCTACCTTTCCCTATCCCATGGCTCAACCTCAATTTCCCCCAACCGCTCACCTCGCAATGCGACAGACCTTTCCTTACCAACAAGCAACCTTCCCTACACCAAATCCTCTTGCTGCTCCTAGATGGTACCCTGACTCCGGTGCTTCAAACCACATGCCATCCAACGCCAACAACCTTGCTCAGTCTGCTCCCTATCAAGGCACTGACCAATTTGTGATCGACAATGGACAAGGTTTATCTATCTCTTCCATTGGCTCTTCCGGTATTCTCTCTAATTTAAGTTCTAATACAAAATTGTCTCTCAATAATCTACCGCATGTCCCCAATATAACCAGAAACTTTGTCTCTATAGCCAAATTTGCTCTAGATAACAATATCTTTTTTGAATTTCATCCCATTAAATGTTTTGTAAAATGCCAGGTATCTAAGCGAGTGCTTCTTGAAGGCTCTCTTGGAACTGACAGTCTCTACAGATTCAATGACTTCTGCATTGTGCCTCCTCATCCAAATACAAATTCCTCTCCTACATCTAATGTTTCTGCTTTTACTAGTGTGGCCATTGTTGATCCTTACAATTGTAATTCTGATAATACATTCTCTAAATGGCATGTTAGGTTAGGTCTGTTGGGGATAAACGCGTGAAAGGGACAAGAAAGGAAGTGGCGGCGCTAAGGACAAGAGGAATGATTAGGGAAATATCAATGAATAGTAAAGACTGCACTGAATTTCATAAAAGTAGGTTACAATTTACATGCTACTGACGTCTATATTTATATACAATGAAACAGGCCCAGACCCATAATTTCGACTAGCCCATTCGACTGGCCCATTTCGACTAGATTACTATTCACACCTATAAATTACAAGCAATAGAATTACAAGGCATATCTCAATATTCCCTCCTAATTCACATTGCTGAGTGACATCATCCCAAGCATTCTTCTTAGTTCTTCGAATCTTCCCTTTTGCAATGGCTTGGTCATTGCATCAGCTATCTGAAGCTCCGAACAGCAATATTCCAGATTCAGCTTCTCATTGTTGACTTGATCACGCAGGAAGTGATATCTGGTTTCTATGTGCTTCGACCTACCATATGCGACAGGGTTCCTTGCGAGATCTATCGCAGACTTGTTGTCGATCAACAACTTCATTGCTTCGACCCTGTGCACTTCAATTTCGACCAGTAGCATGCTCAGTCAAGATGCTTGACATGCTGCAAAGGAAGCAGCTACATACTCTGCTTCACAGGAGGACAACGCAACTATACTTTTCTTCTTCGAGCACCAAGAGATGGGTGTCGATCCATACATAAAGACATACCCACTTGTGCTTTTTCGATCACTCTTGTCTCCACTCCAGTCGGAGTCAGTGTAGCCAAACACTTCATCACCATTCTTCGACACACTCTTGTTAGGGAACAGAATACCATAACTTTGTGTTCCCTTTACATACCTTAGTACTCTTTTTGCAGCTACCATATGAGAGCTTTTCGGCTTCTCCATGAATCTGCTGATCATTCCGACACTAAACATAATGTCAGGTCGAGTGTTGCACAGGTACCTTAGGGAGCCCACGATCTGTTTGAACAAGGTGGCATCTACTTCAATCCCTTCATCGTCTTTCGACAGCTTGCTGCTAGTGTCTGATGGTGTCGAAACTTCCTTGCAGTTGCTCATGTCGAATCTCTTCAGGATATCAGCTGCATACTTCGACTGGTGCAGGAGTATACCCTTACTTGTCTTGGTAAACTCCATCCCCAAAAAATATGATAGATGTCCCAGATCACTCATTTCAAATTCTGACATCATCACTTTCTTGAAGGCTTCGACTTCGACTTCATTGCTGCCAGTTACAAGTAGATCATCTACGTACAGGCACAACAACAACTGAGTCGAAGTTCCATTCTTCTTCACATATACTCCATGTTCGTTAGTGCATCTAATGAACTTCTGAGCCAAGAGAAATCCATCAATTCTCTTGTTCCACGCTCTTGGAGCTTGCTTGAGCCCATACAGGGCCTTCTCCAGCTTATAGACTTTGTCTTCTTTACCCTTCGACTCAAAACCAGGTGGTTGACAAACATAGACTTCCTCCTCCAGAGGTCCATTCAGAAATGCTGACTTTACATCTAGTTGATGTAGGGGCCAGCCTCTATGACTTGCCAATGCTACTACCAATCTTATGGTTTCGATCCTGGCTACTGGGGCAAAGACCTCATTGAAATCCAAACCAGGTTTCTGCAAGAACCCTTTGGCTACTAGCCTGGCCTTATACTTGGCCACTTCTCCATTCACTACAAGAATAAGCCTATTTTGCTACGAAAGTTTCCCACGGAGAACTACCCGTCGCTAATTTGCGACGGGTTTGCGACGGCAAGTGAAACTGTGCATTGGCGGTAAAAATCCCGCTCATAGTTTGCGACGGGAAGACATGTTGGTCACTAATTTGCGACGGAAACAGATGTTGGTCGCAAATTTGCGACGGAGGGTTCGTCGCAAGCCCGTCGCAAATGTTAATAATAATTTTAATTCACGCACCACTCTCGCTGAGCCCTATTCTTTCTCAAATCAGTTTCATTTTCTCTTATCTTTCTCACACTCCCTCTCCTCACGCAGTCCCCCTCCCTCTCTCTCACGTCGTCCCCCTCTCACGCCGTCCCCCTCCCTCTCCCTCACACCGTCCCCCTCCCTCTCCCTCATGCCGTCCCCCTCCCTCACCACCGCCCTTCTCTCAACCACCACCATCCTCACCTCGGCCGGTCACTCCACTCCACGCCTTCGTGCTCACCTCCGCCCCACTCTCAGATTTAGTACTCGCGACCTCCAATCTCACCAGTTTCGTTCGTATTATTGTTGGTGAGTTTCTCTCAGCCCTAATTTACATTTCCCCCTAATTTGTGTGTTTGTTTGTTTCAGATTTTCCTTAATCTTTAATCTAAAATAAAACCCTATTTTCTTTTTCCAATTTCGTTTATGTCCCTCCCTTTTTCAATTTCAGTTCTGTACTTGCGAAACGACAATTATGTTTATATTTGATTATAGATTGATTTGGTTTAAAACCCTTTACGTGAGTATTTCCCCTTTTTGAAGTTTGTGTATATGTTGCCTCTGATTTTATTGACGTTCATATGTTGATGCCTTTAAAAATACTACTATTTTTTCCATTTATGCCTGATTTTTTGTTATGTCGATGTTATTTGATGCCTTTGATGTACTGTGGCAGAAGCTATGTTGAAGAGACTGAGAGTGGTTTCATACGAGGTGCTGCTGTTGGTGCTATATCAGGAGCTATTTTTTCCATTGCAGAAGCTATTTGTTCTTTGGTTTGCTTTCACGTTAAGGTGTGTAATAGAATCTTTATGACAGTTTTTTTTTCTTTCAATTTCAAGTTATTGATTCTTCTATTATTATTGTATGACTGAATTACCTATAAATGTCACAATGTTTTGCTTCATTTGCTTCTATGAAAATTGGTCTGATATGAAATTAGTAATTTTAGATCACACATGTTCCCATTCAGTGTCCCCTGACTGGTGAGAGTGGAAGAAACCAACCAGCTTGGGAGAAATGGTCTAATGATGGCACAGAAAGACAGGTGGCTAAGCTCATGGAAGAAATTTTTTTAGATAAAAATAGGGTAAGAAGATATATTATGTGCTTTAGACAACAATAATTGAAAGTGCCTTTTGTTTTTCACATGACTTACTATGGTACTGTTGTATTTCTGGGTGAATCTGTTATGGATAATTAATATTGTTTCTGCCATACAGGGACACTGCACAGTCTACCCTACAAGGCAACAACAAGTATGCCCTTTTATTCCAACAACATGTATGCCCTTTTAAACGTGTCTTGCCATTCTGGATGCAAAATGTGTCTCCTAGCCAACAAGGTTCCTGTCAGCAAAGATATAGGAACCTTGATGTTTATGTTTTAGAATTGCAGTTGGAGACTTGGACAGCTTTGGTTGCATTTTTGTGTTTTGTGGGATATATTCTGTCCAAGTCTCCAGCTGGAGACTTAACTTCTGTTTTTGTCTTTCAATTCTTTGATTTTTCACTCTCTTGGTTTTTTCCATGCTAGATTTCCTTCACTTTGACTGACGAGTAATTTCTTCCTCATTTCCCCTTCACTTTGTATTTTTGGATTTCATTATTAATCTCCATCAACTTCTCTTCTGTATGCTATGATATTTAGCTGTATGTTGTATGATAATGGCAAAATCACTAATTGTACAAAATTATTATGTGAAGTTTTTTTTTGCAGTTTGCTGCTTACATGAATTTAGCATTTAGTGAAATCCTTTCGGCCCTGTTAACCTATGTTATTTTTTTTCCAGGGTGGTTAGAGTACGAAGAATGCGTGAAGCAAATCAGGAAGCAGTTCTTCTTGCAATGTGCTCCAAAACTTTTACTTCTAAAGTCATCATTTTCAGGTTTCATTTCATAATTATTTACTATGCTTAATGCAGCTTGTGATAGTTGGTTTCATGAGTTGACAGTAGCTCTGAGGTTGATTTTACTATGATAATGCTAATTATGAGTCTTATGCCACTTGTTGGTCATCATATTGATAGTTGTAGAGCTTTCTAGTTAATTTCATGGAACCTTTCTATGATTATAACAAACTGAAAATGTGTATTTCTTTATTTTGAATTTTCATTATCTCTACTCAAAATGCAGCTATATATTTCATTATCTCTACTCAAAATGATGCTCATAACCAGGCTTTTGTTCATTTTGTTTTGATCTGTTTGAGCTTGATGCATGCAGACCTATTTATCATCTGCGGAGTTCAAAGAGAAATTTGGGATGTCCAAGAATGCTTTTTACAAGTTGCCCAAATGGAAACAAAACAAACTTAAAATGGCCATTCAGTTATTCTGATTCTTAAGGTCTTACTTAACCTTCTATCAGCTGCTTGCAGTTTAGGTTGCAGGTAGAAGAATTTTTTTTGTTAAAAGTTTATATTATTTTTCCTGGACATTGTTGTGTTTACTTTTTCTAGTTGCTCGTCTTAAAATCTGGGAGCTTCTCTGTTTTGCAGTAAGGAGCCGAACATGTGAAAGTAAAGGGGACAGCATCAGTGTTTTTTTTAGTATAGCTGCGTCTGCTCCCAGGAAACATTTCATGAAGAGAAACCAGAGATTTTCCACCTCTCTCCTTCTCTTTGCAGTGGTTTGGATTGTTTAGGCTTTTTTATTTTGTTGAGTTAGCAGCGTGGCATTAATTTTATAGGGCAAAGGTTGTTTGTGAGCTTGCTTTTTATTTATTTATTAAAATTCTGGGTTTTCGTTACAGTCTTCATTTATTTTTTATTTAAAATTGTTTTGGTCAATCAATTGGGTTGCAGATGCGGTCTACTTAGGTTGTATTTATATTTGAGGCTGAAGTGTGTACAGTGGTGTAAAAACCAGTCAACTTGATATTTGTTTTGGAAATAAAGTGTGATTCTTTGTTTTTGTTTTGTTGAGGAAGGTGTGATTCTTAGTTGTTATCTGCATGTTGTGTATCAATTGTGTTGTCTAGGAACCTTGGTAATGATCAAGTAAAAAATTTGTTGTTGTAGTGTCCTGAGCAAAATGCTTTGGGAAATTTGCTTGTTCTTTGTCTTTTAGGAGGCATATTTGCTGGAGTTGTTCTTGATTGGTTGTGGCTCATAGGCAAGGGATCATTCTGAACATATACTAAATGTATATTTAACATTGTTCTTGATGAACTTCAATCAGTTTCTGTTCTCTGATCCTATGATTGGAATCTTCATATAAATTAGTAATTAGATCGATTTAATTTTTGGTCTTATAGGCAATTAATGCATCTATGCTGTCGATGATGAACACTGTCTTCTTCTTTCTTGTAAACTGATAATGATATATGACATGACCTGAATGGCGGCTTTGGCAAGTGAACCAAATAGCGATGGTGGGTTTTGATTTTTTTTGTTCATAGCTAATACTTATTTCCTTTTTAAATGCTCTACATTTTAATGTGTTTCTTTGTGTTTTGGCATTTTGCACAGGGATGGGAGGTGAAGCAAGAAAGTTGAGTAGGAAAGCTTGAGATTTATTAAAGGTATTATGTCACTAAACTAAATTCTCACTAAATTCTCACTAAATCCCTTTTTCATTCATCTTCTTTTTTATGTTAGCACTTTAACTTATGACTAGGCCTCTGAGGAGAAAATAAACTGACTGTTTTGTTGTTATTGTGCTGTGTCTACCCGCTTTCCTGTTATATTGGCATTTTTATGGGGTTTTTTGTGTACTTTGACTTTAGTGGTTTAATGTTTGTGCTTGGTGCTTGATCAAGTTATTATTTGCACATTGGCAACTGTTATGTGCTCCGATTATTTTAATGC
Source organism: Astragalus membranaceus (assembly GCA_039519185.1). Taxonomy (NCBI): domain Eukaryota; kingdom Viridiplantae; phylum Streptophyta; class Magnoliopsida; order Fabales; family Fabaceae; genus Astragalus; species Astragalus membranaceus. The sequence continues at coordinate 159,006,011 of CM076854.1, read as the reverse complement.
AAGTCTTCTTTGAATATATTAGATAGTATTTTGGAGGTAAAATTTAATTTTTTTTTAATTTTTTTTTTAAAACTTTCGACGGCTTTGCGACGAAAATTTGTTAGAGTTTGCGACGAGTTTGCCACGGAAATTTGCGACGGATTTGCGACGGGTTTGCGATGGAAAATTTGCGACGGGGAGTTCCGTCGCAAAGCATTTGCGACGAGCTGTTTTGCGACGACTTTTTGTCCGTCGCAAAAGCGAATTTGCCACGGAAAAAGGCCCATTTGCGACGGAAATTGCCGTCGCAAATGAGCGATTTTCTTGTAGTGATTGGGCTTGACTTTGGTCTTGAAGACCCACTTCACCCCTATGGCTTTCTTTTCTTTTGGAAGTTCAACTAGCTTCCAAGTATCATTCTTCTCGATTGATTTCAACTCGTCAATCATTGCTTCCTTCCACTGCTTGTGACTAAGGGCTTGCTCCAGGCTCACTGGTTCTGCTTCTGCCATTAGTGCAAAGTGTGTCAGGTCTCCCCCTGCTGTAATAGCAGAATCTGGGTAAGTGTCGAATCCTTCTAGTCTTACTGATCTCTGCCTTTACCTTTGCGACCTTCTTAAAGGTTCGACAGCAATGGGTTCTTCCGGCTCTTCAGTTTCGACCTCTTCATTCTGATCATCTCGATCAGAGACTTCGTCGAAGTCCACCATTGTAGTTTTCTCACAGCCTTCTTCCCAGTTCCAATGTTTCGACTCATCTACTACGACATCTCTGCTTTTCACTATTTTCTTCTGCACAGGATCATACAGTTTGTATGCTCCTGTTGAATGATAGCCAACAAGAATCATTTGTTGTGCTCTATCATCCAGCTTGCTTCTTAGTTGCTCAGGGACATGTCCATAGCATACTGAGCCAATTATTCTGAGATGCTTGACACTTGGCTTTCTTCCTAGCCAAGCTTCTTCAGGTGTCTTCCCAGTCAATCTCTTTGTAGGTGTTGCGTCCGTGTGTTTTATAATCGCAATATCAGTGCAAGTATACACGTCGTACAAGTAATAAAGTGGATAAAAAGTAAGAGATCGTTCCCACGAGGATTGATTTACTTTCAAGGTTCAAGTCTTTAAAACACAAGTGAAACAGGTAATAAATCGGCACCAAAAGTAGGTGTTAAGACTAAGAACGTAAATGAAACAAGTAAAGAGGAAGTGGTTGTGAATATGGAAAAGTATGAGTTGGATTGCTGCATGCAAGTAAATCTCTTCTAGTCAGACGTTATAACGTTTACACGTTAACACGTACAAATGCTATGTTGTATAGACGTTATAACGTTTGAACGCTGTTGCAAAAGAGCTGTGCTTTTCAGTCACAAAACGTCAGAGCTTCAAGTACTAGAATTCCTATGTCTAGGTTCTAAGTAGGCCTACTCCTGTATTTTAAGTACCCACAGCAATGTCCTATGAACTATTATCCATTCTATGTCTAGACTTAGATAAAAATGCCTAAATGTCTTTAGTGCACCTTTTCATTCATATAAATCTTTGAGTTCTTTTCATAGACCATGTCTGTACCTATGAATCTACTTATTTTAAGTGGCCAGTTCAAAACAAGTTTGGAAATATTAACATGCAAAGATTAAAAACGCATAAACATCAATACTTCATAACATTAAACTAGAGGTTCATTACATGCAAAACAACAACCCAACTACCAATGTTTAGCTCATGCTGAGCATCCTTACAGAAATAAGAGGAGTTAAAATCCAAATACCGTACATAGAGAAAAGGAGACTAAACGTAAAAGATACGCCTAAGTGGCCTTCCTTCATGCACGCTGTAAAGACGTTACAACGTCTGAGCCTTACAGTAATGGTTGCGAATGAAGATGGAAATTGGGGCTTGAGAAAATTTAAAATGAAGAAGTCTGTGTCCAGAACTTCTTTTAGAAAAACTATCTCTGAAAAATGGAGGAAGGTGGATGATGAAAGGAGTCGTGTGTAATCCGCATGGTGCACCCTTGCCTTTTTGTAGAGAGAGAATAGCCATGGTCAAAAGAGGGTCACATGCTTGCTGATGTCATTCCCCACCTTCCAAGCTTGCTTGCGAGTTGACTCTGCCCTGAAGTGACACCGCACTGCTACAGTGCGTCAGCCGCGTCAGCGCTGAGGAGAGAGAAGATCTTCTTCATTTCCAGATCTTTGACCATCATTACATGCGCGCCAAAATGAGATATTACTTTCTTGCTCTGCTGCCCTTCTTCAGACGTGATGAGAGACGTTGCCACGTTCAGATTACTGCACAAACACAAGAAGCATCAAAACGCTCACAAAGGCGCCAATTGGCACCAAAATGCCTAGAACTTGTAATTTAGCCCCTTTCTAACTAAAAAGCAATAAACTAACAGAAACTTAATAGAAACAACCTACTATTGCCAGAGAACTTGCATGATTTATCTTTGAATAAGTATAAATAACTCATATAAATATGAGTTATCACACCCCCAAACTTAAACCATTGCTTGTCCTCAAGCAATTGAAATACAACATGTGAAAAGATGCAAGAAATTAAATACACCAACAGTTTACACCCTGCTCATCTATTTTTGATCAAAAACTTTCCTCAAGGGGCTAATTCCTTCAGACTTTCACTACACACTCACGCACCAATGCACAATTAAATTTTAGATTCATTACTGCCCAAAGTGAGTGTGTGATCTCTGTATCAATTCTATTCCTAGCTAGGTTCAGAAGCTACCTTAGCCTATGAAAGAGTGGTTTCCATATGGTGAGAGTATAACATCTTTCAAAACATAGAGTAGGCTAACATTTCCACATAAGACATGAGGGTTATTTTAAGCACGACAAAGGGTCTTAATTTGGGCGCTAGGACTAGATTAGTGCAAACTACTTTTCTGACTCACACAACGCAAAACACACACGGCTGCAACCCCTCATTACTGAGCAACTTTCATTTGATTCACTTCACTTTTGGTTTGGAGTTTTTGTGATTTTCTCCTTTTTGATCCCTTGGATTTGACAATTTGGGATTGAGATATTTGGGGTACCCAGTATTTGTTTCGGGAAATTGCAGCCAACACAGAGGACATGTGGATTTTTCCACTTATTTGAAACAACACACACTTTTTGGTCTTTTTGGAGTAGACGTTATAACGTTTGATAACACAGAACACAACACACAAACACACACGGCATACGTTATAACGTTACGGGTAGACGTTACAACGCTGCACTCACACTACACAAGCACTGATCATCCTACAGTCTTTGCACCCAGCCTTAGTACAACCTGATATATCCCCAAACTTAGCTTCTACTGCTACTCTGAGTTTTTAATCAAGTTCTGCCATCACCATAGTCAACCAAAACTAGTTTTGCATCAAATAGTCCTTAGCTAACTAGGTTTTCCTCAAAACAGAGTTTGTGTGGAAGCAGTAATCAATTCTATTCATTTAAGCATGCATCAGCTACTCACACACATTCACACAAAGTCATTCTTAGATTTAGCCCAAAGAGAAACATTTTTGATGATTACTCGAGTAGGGAAGCAACTGATTTTGCATTTGATTTTATGCATACACAAAACATAAAAATGATCCTCCCCCCCCCCCAAACAGAAAGATGCGCAGTGTCCCCACTGCTCACTGAATTTGAAAAATGAGAGAGGAACATTCACACAAAACAGAAACAAAACAACTACTGACTACTAACTTTCTAGACGTTGTAACGTCTGGACAGCTATTTATTTGTACTGAAATTGCAAACTATAACTATACTACTGCTAAAAAGAGGGCTAACTTACTTGTTCAGAGCACCAGACCCGAGCCTTCCACTTTGTCTGGCTGGGATGCTTGCTTGCACAGTCTTCTTTTTCTTTTCCTTCTTCTTCTTTTCTCCTTCACCATCACCAGCATCTACTGAGACTTCAGTTTCTTGGGGCATCTTTGCACTGCTCTCAGCAACTCTTTTCTTTGCTTCCTTCCATGCTTTCTGCTTTTCCAGCTCTGCAGGATGAATCTGCTGCTGCTCTTTGGGTTCCCCCTGGGCTTTTTCAACCTCTGGCTCATGAGACGTTGTAACGTCTGCAGCTTTCTCTTCAGCAGCAACAGCAGGAGCATTCTCTGAACCACTTGCAGCAACAAATGCTGCACTGGTGGCTGTTGCTGGCTTGTCTTTAGCAGCTTCAGATTTCTTTCTTACCTGCAACTTTTGCCTTTTGGTTGCAGGAGCATCAACTAGTTGTTCTTCTTCTTCACCATGTCTTGCTTCTTCACTTGCAGCGGCTAATTCACGCCTTTTCTTCTTCCTAAATGGACTTTGGGTGGGTACAGTCTTGAATCTTTGCCTTTTGGGTGGGGGAATGAGTTGTGGGTCTGGATTGGTTCCAACAGCAGTTGGCTTAGACGTAGTCACGTCTGCACTGGTTACTTCTGGAATGGATGGTTGTGATGGCTCTTTAGTTGGTTCAGGTTGAGTGGGGGTTGGTTTTGAAATGGGTTGATCTTCAGGTTCAGATTGTGGTGTTTTGGGGATGTTTTGGTCATGAGTGGGTTGTTCTTTAGCTGAGGGATGGGGTTGTTTGGCTTTTGGTGATGGAGGTGTGGGTTGGGCTGGTTCTTTGAGTGTTTGGGTTGGTGGAGAGTCAGCCTCAATATCAGTCTTATCACTGGAGCTTCCTTTCTCTTCTGAATGTGTTTCTTCCTCATCATCACTTAGGATTTCCCTACTCACCTTCTTTGATTCCTCTGCATCACTCTCACTGATGCTATCCATATCAGCTGATTTAAGCTCTTCTTCCTCACTACTTACCTTCTTCTGCTTTTTCTTTGCTGGGCTCTTTCTTTTTGTGGCTGGTTTTCTTGTTTTCTTGTCTTTTTCCTTCTTCACTTTCCTGAGGTTCATTGTTGATAAGGGTATGTTGTCTTCATCTTCCTCTTGCATCCAATCTGGAAGTACTGGTTCTTCAATCACCATCTTGCCTTTTGTTGTCTGTGCATTCACCTTCTTTTGCCACTCAAATTGTTCCTTGACAAACTTGGCTAGGCTGTTTTGCTGGTCCACCAGACGTTGTAACGTCTGTGCATCAACTGACGTGGTAGCATCTGCAGCTCTCTGCCTAGCTTTGAACTTTGTAGAGAATGCCCCCTGGGGTTCCTCTCTTAGTTCAGATGCTTCAATCTCCACTCCAGCCTCCATGCAGAGATCAGTGATTAAACAAGGGAAGTATAGGTATCCATCCTTCCTGTTCTGCCATTTGTTAATCTCCCTGTTGATGAGCTTACCCACCTCAATCTTATCTCTTGACATAATGGCATCAATAGCAATCAGCCTCTCTTTATCAACCCAGAGAGTGTGAGAAGTGGGTATCAAGCAATGCCTAATGAAATGAAACCAAGCACTGGCCTCATCACACAGGTATCTCTTCAAAATTTTGAATTCATTTCCATGGTCGCCTCTTCGCTCCCAAACAGCTCCTTCAACACATATCCTTTCTTTGATTTCAGTCATCTCTGCTACTCCGTAAGTCTTTTGCTTCACCTCAACTGCCTTGCCATAGTAACCTAGCCCAAAGTAGTCATTTATGACTCTTACACCAAATTTGACTTCTTCTCCTCGAACGATGGAGGTGCTTGAAAGTTCTCCATCGGTTCTTTCAACGATTCCTTTGTAAAAGTCATGCACCAGAGTTGCAATGTATTCCTTTCTGTGAACTACAAATTTCTGCCATCCCAATGCTGTCACTGTTGCGAGAAAGTCAGGATTTGGGTTTTCCAAGCTGAATCCCCTTTCTGGCAGCAAGGCTTTCTTCTTTGAAGGAATGGGGATTTCTGGAATTGGAACAGAGGAAGAACTTGGGTTGACATTCTTTCCTTTACCAGATGATTTTACTGCAGCTTGTTTGGTTTTTGTCATGGTGATTGAATGAGTTTTCTGGAGAGTGGGGGATTTGAGATTTGAGATTTGGGGGAAGGGATAAGATTGCGGTTTCTGAAAGTGTCTGAAGGTGGTTTTGGTGATTGTAACTGGTGAGTGTTTATTGGGGAGGTTTTATGGGAAGTTGAGAAGTAGGTGGTGGCGTGGGTTTGGGAAAAAGGGGTAACCGTTGGAAGTGACGTCATGATCACTTTGGCAGTCACGTCTTAAAAAAAATCATTTTCATTTTAAAAATTTTGTTTTCATTTGAAAACTGCTTGACTCATTTTCTTTTCTTTTTCATTTAAAACTTTACCCAGGCAGCAAACGTGACAACATCCTAGACACGCATAGACGTTATAACGTTTACAATACTTCAGCTCCCATTCCTGCACAAAACAAAAAATTTAAAGACAAAAATTGCTGGTTAGTTAAAACCATTGGGTTGCCTCCCAAGAGCGCTTGCTTTAAGAGTCTTCAGCCAGACTATTCCCTTTTTGAATTCAGGGGTTGTTGAGAGCCACTGTGGTCTTGTCCCTAACCACGTGTTCTCCATAGTAATGCTTCACTCTTTGGCCATTGACTTTGAAAATGGAATTAGTTTTCTCATCAAACAGGTCCACAGCACCATGAGGATAGACTTTTACTAGCTTGAAAGGTCCTGACCATCTTGATTTTAACTTCCCAGGGAACAACTTTAACCTTGAATTAAACAGCAAAACTGATTGTCCTTCTACTAGCTCCCTTCTTTGAATTTTCTGATCGTGCCACTTCTTGGTTTTCTCCTTATACATTGTTGAATTCTCATAGGCAGTGTGCCTGAATTCATCTAGCTCATTTAGTTGAAGGAGCCTTGCTTCTCCAGCCTTTGAATGATCTAAGTTCAGTTGCTTCGGTGCCCAGTGAGCTTTGTGTTGGAGTTCAATGGGCAGGTGACAAGCTTTTCCGAAGACTAGCTTGTATGGCGACATGCCCAGTGGTGTCTTAAATGCTGTCCTGTACGCCCACAATGCATCATCAAGGTGCAGGGACCAATCCTTCCTGTTTAGACCAACCATCTTCTCAAGTATTCTTTTAATTTCTCTGTTGGAAATTTCTGCTTGACCACTTGTCTGTGGGTGATAAGCTGTAGCAATCTTGTGCTTCACTCCGTACTTAGCCAATAGGTCCTCAATCAGCTTGTTACAGAAGTGAGAGCCTTCATCACTGATTATAGCTCTTGGAGTACCAAATCTTGTGAAGATGTTTTGCTTAAGGAATTTGCTGACTGATTTGGCTTCATTATTGGGCAATGCAATGGCTTCCACCCATTTTGACACATAATCCACAGCTACCAAAATGTATAAGTTTCCATGAGACATAGGAAATGGCCCCATGAAGTCCATTCCCCAAACATCAAACAGCTCCACTTCAAGGATATTTGTTAATGGCATTTCTTGCTTGTTAGAGATGTTTCCAGTTCTTTGGCATTTATCACAGCTTTTCATTAATTCATGAGCATCTTTGAAGAGTGTTGGCCAATAGTATCCAGACTGTAGCACCTTTGCTGCAGTTCTGGTTCCTCCAAAATGTCCTCCATAAGGTGATGCATGACATTGTTGTAACACATGAAGTTGTTCTTTTTCAGCAAGACATCTCCTAAGCAACTGATCTTGACACATCTTATACAGATAGGGCTCATCCCAAAAATAGTGCTTCACTGTGTGGAAGAACTTTTTTCTTTGCTGATGGTTGAAATCCACAGGAACAATCTTGCTAACTAGGAAGTTGACTATATCAGCATACCAGGGTGCAGTAGCATCAGACGTTATAACGTTGGAAGAAATTGCCATAGACGTGGTAACGTCTTCAGCTACTGTGGCTACTGTCAGCAGTTTTTCATCAGGGAAATTTTCTTTTATCTCTTCTGCGCCTGTACCTGTATCAACATTCTCAAGCCTAGAAAGATGATCAGCAACTTGGTTCTCCACCCCCTTTTTATCATGAATTTCCAAGTCAAATTCTTGGAGGAGGAGAACCCATCTGATGAGTCGTGGCTTTGCATCTTTTTTAGAAATCAAATACTTGATGGCTGAGTGATCAGTAAAAACGATAACTTTTGCACCCACCAAGTATGATCGAAATTTGTCAAAAGCAAATACAACAGCCAGTAACTCTTTCTCAGTTACAGTATAATTTTATTGGGCAACATCTAAGGTTTTACTAGCATAATATATAGAGTGAAAAATTTTGCCATACCTTTGACCCAATACAGCCCCTACAGCGTAGTCACTCGCATCACACATTAATTCAAATGGTTTGGACCAGTCAGGAGTGACTATCACAGGAGCTGTTACTAGGGCAGTCTTCAATTTCTGGAAGGCTTCATGACAATGCTCATCAAAGTTGAAGACGTTATCACGTTGCAGCAGCAGACACAAAGGTTTGGAAATTTTTGAGAAATCCTTGATAAACCTTCTGTAAAAACCAGCATGCCCTAAGAAACTTCTAATACCTTTGACAGTGGTAGGTGGAGGTAATTTGTCAATAACATCAATTTTTGCTTTATCCACCTCCAACCCTTTCTTTGAAATTTTATGCCCCAAAACAATTCCCTCTTGAACCATAAAGTGGCATTTCTCCCAGTTGAGTACTAGGTTGGTTTCTTCACATCTTATTAAAACTCCTTCTAAGTTATCCAAGCATGCCTTGTATGAGTCTCCATAGACTGAAAAGTCATCCATGAAAACTTCCATGGATTTTTCAATAAAATCTGAGAATAAAGCCATCATACATCTCTGGAATCTTGTAGGTGCATTACACAGCCCGAATGGCATCCTTCTGAAGGCAAAGGTACCATAGGGACAAGTGAATGTGGTCTTCTCTTGGTCCTCAGGCACAATAGCTATCTGGTTATATCCTGAGTAACCATCAAGGAAACAATAGAATTCTTTGCCTGCAAGTCTATCCAACATCTGGTCAATAAATGGCAGAGGAAAATGGTCCTTCTTGGTTGCTTTGTTCAGCTTCCTGTAGTCCATACATATCCTCCATCCAGTCACTGTTCTTGTTGGAATCAATTCATTTTTGTCATTGGTCACCACAGTAACTCCACCCTTCTTTGGTACACATTGAACTGGGCTCACCCATGAGCTGTCACTGATTGGGTAGATGATTCCTGCGTCTAACCATTTGATGATTTCCTTCTTGACCACCTCTTTCATTATCGGGTTCAATCGCCTTTGTCCTTCAATGCTGTTCTTTGCATTCTCTTCTAAGACAATTCTGTGCATACAGATTGTGGGACTGATACCCTTGATATCTGCCATTTGCCAACCAATGGCTTTCTTGTGTCTTTTCAAGGTACTAATGAGATCACTTTCCTGCTCTTGTGAGAGATTAGAAGAAATGATCACAGGTAAAGAATCATTTTCCCCTAAAAAGGCATACTTCAGGTGGTCAGGTAGCACCTTCAGTTCCAGAGTGGGTGGTTCTTCAATGGAGGGTACTATCTTCTTGAGATTGGAGTCTTCTTGCCCCAAAGATTCATACTTCTTTGTCCACGCCCTGGGTACATGGGAGTCAGACGTGACAACGTCTGTGGTTGACATTGTAACGTTTAACGGATCAGCTTCTTCTGATAACAACTCTTGAATCTCATCTTTGCCCAGAATCTTTTCCAAGTGGTCATTATCTTTATTGAATTGTTTTTGAATCACATGGTCAAGGGCAACCACAAAGGAACATTCCTCTGTGTTAGGTTCTGGATACTTGAGTGCGTTGAGGACGTTGAACTTGACTTCTTGGTCATTGACCCTCATGATTAGTTCTCCTTTCTGCACATCAATGAGTGTCCTTCCAGTGGCCAGAAATGGTCGCCCCAAGATGATAGGAACTTCCTTATCTGCATCAAAATCTAAAATAACAAAGTCCACTGGAAAAACAAATTTGTCAACTTTAATCAAAACATCTTCTAATATGCCCTCGGGATAAACTCTACTTTTATCAGCTAAGGTAAGACTTAAAGAAGTAGGTCTGGCAGTTCCTATACCAAGTTTGTCATAAATGGACTTGGGCATCAAGTTAATACTTGCCCCCAAGTCGCATAAAGCTTTGCCAAGGTAAAAATTTCCAATGGAGCATGGTATAGTAAAACTGCCAAGATCTTTCAGTTTTCTAGGGAGTTTATTCTGCATGATTGAGCTACATTCTTCAGTTAAAGCAATAGTTTCAAACTCCCCTAGCCTTCTTCTTTTGGTGATGATATCCTTTAGGAACTTGGCATAGTTTGGCATCTGCTGTAGAGCTTCAACTAAGGGAAGGTTTATGTGTAGCTGTTTTAGCATCTCCATGAACTTGCTGAATTGCTTGTCTTCATGAGCTTTCTTTAGTCTTTGAGGGTAGGGTGGAGGAGGATATTCAGGTACAAGCTTAGGAACAGTCTTGATTCCTGGTTCAGAACTAGACGTTGTAACGTCTGGCTTAGACATCACAATATCTGGAATATTCTTCTCTTTTTCTCCACCTTTGTTTTTCTCTTTTTCCTTGTCTGGCACCTCAGATTCCTTAGGCATAGATGGTTCTGGATACTCAGTGCCACTTCTTAATGAGATAGCATTTACCTGTGCATTCACCACATCTTTACCATTTGACTTTGATGAAGATGGTGTTTCAGTTGTGGATGGAAGAGATCCATTCTGTCTTGGAGTAAGAGCTGAGGCTATCTGTCCAATTTGGTTCTTCAAAGTTTTGATTGAAGACTCATGGGTCTGTAAGGTTGCCCTACAATCACTTATGAAATTTTTCATCAAGGCTTCCAAATTGCTGTTGTTGTTATTCTGCGTATACTGCTTTTGTTGTTGAGGGGGAAATCCTGGGGGTATTGCAGGAGCAGCATCGCTAGCATTCAAAGAATTGTTGTTCTTCCAACTAAAATTTGGGTGATTTCTCCAATTTGAATTGTAAAAGTTGGAGAAGGGACTGTTACCTTTGTTATGTGATACAAAGTTTACAGACTGAGGGTTATGGGGACACTCTTCGTAGACATGCCCTCCTTCACAATAGACACACACTACGCCCCCAGATGGTGTTGGTTCAACAGCTGCAGCAGTCTGTGTTTCAGACGTTGCCACGTTTGGGGTACTCAAGTTTTTAATCATGTTGGTCAAAGAAGCAACCTGAGCAGAAAGGGCAGTTACTTCACTTATCTCATGGACACCAGCCTTCTTTCCGGGAGTGAATCTATCAGAAGGCCAATGGGCATTATGAGTAGCTATGTCTTCAATAAGCCTGCATGCCTCAGAGAAAGACATGTTCAATATGACACCACCGGATGAAGCATCAAGTATAAGCCTGGTAGGCTGATCTAAACCATTATAGAAAGTCTCCATTTGAATAACCACGGGTATACCATGGTGTGGGCACATTCTTAGTAATTCTTTCCATCTTTCCCAAGCCTCAAATAATGATTCCCCTTCCCTTTGTTTGAAGGAAGTTATGTCATTTCTTAACTTGGCATTTTTGTTGGGAGGGAAGTATTTTCCAAGAAATTTCTCAGCTAGCTCATCCCAAGTGTGAATTGAATTTGGCTCTAAAGAGTTCAACCAATTCTTGGCCTTATCCTTAAGAGAATATGGAAATAGCTTTAATCGGAAGGCATCTTCTGAGACTCCAGGGATGACAAAGTTGCTACACACATCCAAAAATTGCCTTAGATGTGCATAGGGATCTTCTTGAGGAAAACCCCCAAATTGCCCTGCAGTCTGCAGCATTTGGAACATCATTGGCTTGAATTCAAAGTGACCAGTATGAATAGGTGGTCTTGCAATGCCTGTTTGTAAATGGGCAGGGTTGAGCACGGCATAATCACGCATAGGCCTGTCTCTGTCATTGACCATGTCTTGTGGCCCTACATTGATGAGTTGCTGTCTCTGCCAGTGTTCATCATCAACATAGGTTTCTGTATGAGTTTGTGGTCCACGACCACGTTCTCTACCTCCAGCATCAGAGTGCCTTCCTCCTCTTGGAGTGCGTCCACCTCTAGAGCTTCTACCACCAGTACCATGTTCAGACATGGTGGGTGGCTGAAATTGCTGGTGTTGTTGCTGCCTTCTTAACCTTTGTTGTCTCCTTAGTCGCCTGAAGGTTCTTTCAGGTTCTGGATAGAATTCAGGCTCAGATCCACTCCCTGGTTCTGTTGAACTAGAGCTTGAACTGGAACTAAGCATACGCTGTAGCGTTTACCTGTTCACTCACAAAAACAACAAACAACACAGCAGAATTCTTTCACCTAGTGTTTTAATTCTTGTTGAGCAATAAAAGTTAAATACAATCCCCGGCAACGGCGCCAAAAACTTGTTGCGTCCGTGTGTTTTATAATCGCAATATCAGTGCAAGTATACACGTCGTACAAGTAATAAAGTGGATAAAAAGTAAGAGATCGTTCCCACGAGGATCGATTTACTTTCAAGATTCAAGTCTTTAAAACACAAGTGAAACAGGTAATAAATCGGCACCAAAAGTAGGTGTTAAGACTAAGAACGTAAATGAAACAAGTAAAGAGGAAGTGGTTGTGAATATGGAAAAGTATGAGTTGGATTGCTGCATGCAAGTAAATCTCCTCTAGTCAGACGTTATAACGTTTACACGTTAACACGTACAAATGCTATGTTGTATAGACGTTATAACGTTTGAACGCTGTTGCAAAAGAGCTGTGCTTTTCAGTCACAAAACGTCAGAGCTTCAAGTACTAGAATTCCTATGTTTAGGTTCTAAGTAGGCCTACTCCTGTATTTTAAGTACCCACAGCAATGTCCTATGAACTATTATCCATTCTATGTCTAGACTTAGATAAAAATGCCTAAATGTCTTTAGTGCACCTTTTCATTCATATAAATCTTTGAGTTCTTTTCATAGACCATGTCTGTACCTATGAATCTACTTATTTTAAGTGGCCAGTTCAAAACAAGTTTGGAAATATTAACATGCAAAGATTAAAAACGCATAAACATCAATACTTCATAACATTAAACTAGAGGTTCATTACATGCAAAACAACAACCCAACTACCAATGTTTAGCTCATGCTGAGCATCCTTACAGAAATAAGAGGAGTTAAAATCCAAATACCGTACATAGAGAAAAGGAGACTAAACGCAAAAGATACGCCTAAGTGGCCTTCCTTCATGCACGTTGTAAAGACGTTACAACGTCTGAGCCTTACAGTAATGGTTGCGAATGAAGATGGAAATTGGGGCTTGAGAAAATTTAAAATGAAGAAGTCTGTGTCCAGAACTTCTTTTAGAAAAACTATCTCTGAAAAATGGAGGAAGGTGGATGATGAAAGGAGTCGTGTGTAATCCGCATGGTGCACCCTTGCCTTTTTGTAGAGAGAGAATAGCCATGGTCAAAAGAGGGTCACATGCTTGCTGATGTCATTCCCCACCTTCCAAGCTTGCTTGCGAGTTGACTCTGCCCTGAAGTGACACCGCACTGCTACAGTGCGTCAGCCGCGTCAGCGCTGAGGAGAGAGAAGATCTTCTTCATTTCCAGATCTTTGACCATCATTACATGCGCGCCAAAATGAGATATTACTTTCTTGCTCTGCTGCCCTTCTTCAGACGTGATGAGAGACGTTGCCACGTTCAGATTACTGCACAAACACAAGAAGCATCAAAACGCTCACAAAGGCGCCAATTGGCACCAAAATGCCTAGAACTTGTAATTTAGCCCCTTTCTAACTAAAAAGCAATAAACTAACAGAAACTTAATAGAAACAACCTACTATTGCCAGAGAACTTGCATGATTTATCTTTGAATAAGTATAAATAACTCATATAAATATGAGTTATCAGTAGGGCATTTGTTCAGAATGTATACTGTTGTGGCTACAAGTTCTGCCCATAAACTATGAGGTAGTTGCTTCTCCTTCAACATGCTTCTTACCATGTTGAGGATGGTCCTGTTTTTCCTCTCAGCAGTACCATTATGCTGAGGCGTGTAAGGTGCAGTGACTTCATGCACAATTCCTTCTTTCTCACAGAATTCGACAAATCCATGAGAATTGTACTCACCACCTCCATCGCTTCTAAGGGTTTTGATTGCACATTCACTCTGCTTTTCAATCATTACCTTAAACTTCTTGAATATTTCTAGTACTTCACTCTTCCTTTTGATCAAATACACCCAGGACATTCTAGTGTATTCGTCAATGAAGGTGACAAAGTACTTATTCCCTCCTAAGGAACATACTTCGAAAGGACCACAGACATCAGAAAATATCACCTCTAGCTTCTTCTCTGCTCTGCTAGGTACTTCTGATTTAAACGAGTTTCTTGGTTGCTTCGACTTGCAACAACTCTCGCAAACTTCGACAGGTACTTTTACTGCAGGCAACCCATGAACCATCTTCTTTTCATGTAGTTGACTCAAGCTCTTGAAGTTGAGGTGGCCAAATCTTCTGTGCCACTTCCAGTGCTCCTCTTCGACAGTACTCCTGAGCAATGTTCTTCGACTACTTGCAATTTGATCTTGAAGGTTCTGTTACTCTGCATTAACACCTTCAGGATCAACTTCTTGGTCGAATCAAACAGGCTGAGACTGTTATCACCCATTTCGACGGTGAATTTCTTCTCGATCATCTGCCCAATACTTAGCAGATTGCTCTTCATAGCTGGTACATAAAATACCCCTTGGATGTAGCACCACTTACCATCTTTCGATAGGAACTTTATGGTACCTACTCCTTCAGCAGTAACTTTACTGTTATCTGCAAACCTTATCTTCTTGGTTATCTGCTCCAGTTCGACAAACCACTCCTTGTGACAACACATGTGATTTGAACATCCTATGTCGAGATACCATTCGACAGACTTCTCTTCAGTCGAATTTGCATCAGCCTTCAACAACAGTAATTCTGGGTCAGTAGCTGTCATGAATGACAATTCTTCATCATCATTGCTGGCAATGTTGGAGGCATCACCAGTGTTTCCACTGCCCTGCCACACACACATTGCACAAGTATTTTGAGCATCGCAAGTGAATCCACTTATACAAGTGTTCCCACTATTTTGCTCGCTACTCTCAGCAATTCCTTCATCGAGTCGAATCTCATCTTCGACAGCCATCAGCATTAACTCCTCTGAGTCAGAGTCTGAGTCACCATCATTAGCAAACTTGGCTTCTGCATCTTTATCCCTAGGAACTTTCTTGTTTTTACACTTGTTCCTATAATGCCCAAATTGCTGACAGTTATATCACTAAACTTTCGACAGGTCTCCCTTCTTCTTGTCGAAAGAGCCCTGTTCTTTCTTCTTACTGCTTGATCCCTTTTCTCTACCCTTCTCCTTGTTGCCTGCCTTCCAATTTCTCTTAGAGGAGTATGAAAGCAAGGCTTGTTCAGTTTCTTTCTCTGAACTTTTCTACCTTATTCTCAATTCATGTGCCTCTAAGGAACCCTGAAGTTCATCTAACTTCAACGTTTCTAGGTCCTTGGATTCTTCGATAGCAGTGACAACATAGTCGAATTCCAGGGTTAAGGATCTGAGCACCTTTTCGACTTTATTTACTTCAGTCACAATTTCACCATTACCTTTCATTTGATTAGTTAATGCTACCAACCTCGTAATGAATTCTCCAATCGATTCTCCATCTGTCATCTTCAAGCCCTCGTACTGCTTCCTGAGCGACTGTAGACGTATCTTCTTCAGCCTATCTGCTCCTCCATACGAGTTCTTTAGGATGTCCCAAGCTGCCTTTGCTGAATCACAGTCGATGATCAGGTTCAGGATGTTGGAATCAACGCATTGGTGAATCAAAAACAGCCCTTTTCCATCTTTCTTCCTCAGGGAATGATGGTTGTTCCTCACCGCTTCAGTGGCGTTTGCTGCCAAGGGTGGAACACCATCATTCACGACATCAAGAACATCTTGATATCGAAACAGCACCTTCATCTGCGCACACCATCGTTCATAATCCTTTTCGTCGAAGATTGGGAGGTTCCCCGGAATACCTCCACCAGAGTTGTCTCGCGCTGCCATGAATCTTGATAGATTTTGTAAGGACCTAACAAGCTCTTGATACCAGTTTGTTGGGGATAAACGCGTGAAAGGGACAAGAAAGGAAGTGGCGGCGCTAAGGACAAGAGGAATGATTAGGGCAATATCAATGAATAGTAAAGACTGCATTGAATTTCATAAAAGTAGGTTACAATTTACATGCTACTGACGTCTATATTTATATACAATGAAACAGGCCCAGACCCATAATTTCGACTAGCCCATTCGACTGGCCCATTTCGACTAGGTTACTATTCACACCTATGAATTACAAGCAATAGAATTACAATGCATATCTCAATAAGGTCATGCCCATCCCACTGTTGTGAAATCTGTTTTGTCATTGTGTAATATCCCCTTTCAATATAATACATCTATAATGCATGTTATTTACACTAGTACAAAAATTAGAAAAGAATTGGAGCTTTTAAGTCGGATCCCCATATATCCGACTTAAAAATTGGACGCGGTGGCAATTTTGTAATAAACGTGCGAGAAAAATTCTGGTGCTCACACTTTTAAGTCGGATAACGCTTATGTCCGACGTGAAAGGTGTAACCTTTTTTTTTGTTTGACTTTTTTTGTCTTAAACTAAAACCCATCATCACTCTCCAAAAACAAAAACAGTAAACCGAACCCTAAATCTCCATCGCTCTCCACCAAAACTCCACCGTTCCATTCATCTTCCCGTTGCTCTCTCCACCAAATCGCCGCCTTCCTCTGTGGCTCTCTCCTCTCGGCCGCCATCTCCATCTATCTCTTCGTCACTGTCTCTCTCCTTGTGACCGTCTCTCTCCTTGTCACCGTCACCGTCTCTCTCACGCTCTCTTTCTTTCCTTCGCAGTTTCTCTCTTTCTTTTGCTTTTAAGTTTGAATCTGCTCATCATCAACCTCCACTCTCCTTCCCTCCTCCGCCCTTCTCCGTCGTTGAACCTTCGAGCATCACGGCCACAAAGATAGTCGCATTTTTCCCTCTCTCCAAGCCTTCCACTCTCCCTCTCCTCGCGCCTCCACTGTTTCTCCGCCGTACTCCGCCACTTCTGGACCTCTTCTCTGCCGCAATCCTATTCTAGTCAGGTAATTTCTAGTATTTTTCTTAATTTGTTCCTCATCTCACTGATTTCATAAACCCTAAATCGATCGGTGTGTATAACCCTCTTCCATTCCAATCTATCAGTGTGTATAACCCTAAATACTTCTTTGGAAGATATACTGTTCAAAGATATACTGTTCAAAGATTGTTATTTGGTATATATTAGGAAGTACTGTGGAAGTGGTATTGGGTAAAGCTAATTAAGTGTGACTCTTGTCTCTTCTATGAATGGATTATGAATCTCACTGATTGTATAGCTAGTTAGGATGTTGAATTTAGGGTGTTTGAGATTGTGTTGGTGGTTGCCTCAATTTCTATTCTTCCTTAGGTGCGTGCTGTGTTCCCATTTGGAATGCCACCTTGTTGTGTGTTTGTATTGAGTTGAAGTTATGGGTCTGTAGATCTTTATACTAATATTTCCTTCAATTTACTCAACTCATGATTAACTAATACTAGTATGAGAGTTCATTACTCACATGAATTTCCAGACACAAAACCTGCATGAATCCTAATGCATGTTGGAATTTCTCTTGATTGGTCTCAATGGTTATAGGACAATAAGAAATTTGTAAAGTTCTTTGATTGTACTAAAGTTCTTTATGCTCATAATATAAATAAAAGACAATATCTGCCTCTGATTCTTGTTTCTCTTTATTCTTTTTACCTTTTGATGACAACTTTCTTTGTATGCAGTTCCTCTCCTTTAGTGCAAGTGCTGGTGAACACCCTTGGCTATAATCATATTCAATATCTTGCAAAGATTCTTTGACCTGTTGTACAGGAAAATTAAGCACAGCATTATTGCCTCTCATGGAAAATGCAGCTTGGTCATAAGCTAAAGCAGCATCCTCTGCAGTATCAAAGGTTCCAAGCCATACCCTTTTACTATTCCTTGTTGTATCTCTTATCTCTGCTGCAAATTTTCCCCATGGCCTTTTCCTCACACCAATATATGACTTTTGCTTCTTATTAGCTTCAGAGTTTGGTTTTCTTTCAGTGGAGAAGTCAACCAAGTGGAAGGAAAGAGAATCGTCATAAGTAGTAGGGTCAACATTCGAACGGAATTTGTGAATGCATTTCCAAATCTGGGTTGTAGAAAAAAGTGCTACTCATCATATTAGGAAATTAACTCTTCTCTCTCACTTTGCTTCTTCTCTGTCTTAGTCCTCTCTTTCTTCTAGGCTTTCCTAGATAATGCCATTCTTTTATGTTATTTTGTATTCAATGTCAGGTTGTTGCTGATGCTTTCTACTAGATTTGAATTGGGGACCCTTGAGGTGACTTTTATGATTTCTACCCGATGATCCTTATGCTATTGGAACCATTGATGAACTGAAAGATGTGGTGAAAGTGTTTCATAAAGTTGGAATGAAAGTGCTGGGAGATGCTGTTTTGAATCACCGTTGTGCCCAATTTCAGAATCAGAATGGTATTTGGAATATATTTGGAGGTCGTCTCAACTGGGACGATCGTGCTGTTGTAGCTGATGATCCACATTTTCAGGTCTGTTATTGATGGTTTAGGATATGTACTCTGCTCTTTGTTCTTTACACCCTATTAATATCATAAAAGGAATCAAATGGAGTTTTTTTTTTAATATTCTCAGCATGTCTAGTTTCTTTATGTGGTTGACAATTGATGCCTTTCGGTTGAGAACCATTGATAATTTATGTCAAAACGCATTGATAATTAATATTGTTTCTGCCATACAGGGGAGGGGAAACAAGAGTAGTGGAGATAATTTCCATGCTGCTCCAAACATTATTCATTCACAGGACTGTGTGAGAAAGGATATTAAAGAATGGTTATGCTGGTTAAGGTTTATATTCCAAATCCTAATTTTCATCTATTTACTATTAGCCCAAAATGTCATCAAAGGAAATTATATACATTCAACTTATTAGTAGTACATACATTAAAATGATATTGCATTCTTTGTCATGATTTCATTGCCAAATTGGCTATGCTGGAGAACTAAGACAAGCTGTCATTCAAAATGATTAATGATGTTAGAATCATCATCTCAATCGTTAATTTCATTGGGATGATGATTCTCAGTAGATACCAAATGCTTGGCTTGATTTTGGATAACTCATGCTTGAGACCTACTTAATAGGCTATATTTAGAGAATTAAGTATTATTGTATTTTATGAAAAATAGAAATGCATTGCAATTTCAATGATTGTAGGTTACTACTCTTTGATTCTTTGATGCTAACTTCATTTTTGGATTGCCACTTTCAGGCCAATCCTCCAATGTTGCATTCAAACTTCAAATTCATGAAGTTGTAAAGAAAACAAGCAAAACTCACTCCAATGTTGAGGAGTGTGCATGCAAGCAGCCAAATTGTCCAACACAATCACAAGTGAATTACCTTCTACAAGTCAAATGAAACATCAAGAGAACAATGAGTGCAGTATTTCAAAGAAACTACATACTATGGAATCAATGCAGACACAAATGATCTACCCACCTCACACCAAGATAAATCACAGTAAGAAACAATGTGCATGTGTATTTGTGCTATTACTTTTGTAGTATATTCTATATGTTTATAATCAAGGAAGATTTAGGCTCTCAAAGGCCTAAATCTTAGGCTAGCTAACACATAACAACCTCCCGACACTCTAGGCATCCTTAGCCCCACAAAAAAACCTATCCAAAAATAAATAAGAGTTATACATAAATTATACAATCAACTTGCAACAAAATTTACAGTCTAATGTCTGAAGGAAATTCTACTGCCACTTTCTCATGCTTGTAATCCTTCATAAACTGCTTATGATCTAGCTTCCTTGCTGAATCAACCACCAGTTTCTTCACTAGGTCCCCACTCCAATCTTTTTTTTTGTTTTCAATCCAACAAAATAGTAAAATGTTACATCATTGAAATTCCCTGTAATACATAGTTCTTTCTTCTAATTCATTTATTATTTTTAAAGCTTTTCAATCCTAAATTTCAGGTTTCATTTGTCTTCTTGCAGTTTTATCAAATGTGGGTGAGTTTATTGTTTGATTTACATATGATATTGCTATTGCTACTGGAATGACATGTCCTTATAGTGTCACCTTCATGTTCTATCTAATGCAGTGACTGGAACAGAAGCAGTTTTCATTTGTCTCAATGTTTTAAGAACCCGAACCAAATCGATTGGTTCAACTGGTTGAATCGGGTAATGGTCATGTCCGAGGTTCAGTTATTTGGGGATTTAAGCATTTTAAAGTGATTGAACTATGACCTGAGGTCTTTCCGGATTTTCTATTTCAACTTTTGATGTTCTTTTAATTTTTCTCAGGTTATGTTATTGGGAAGGTTACATCATAGAAACCTGGTAAATTTGGTCGGATATTGCGTAGAAAAGGGACAACATATGCTTATATATGTCTACATGAGTAAAGGCAACTTGGCTTCCCATTTGTATAGTAAGTCAACTATCTATCTTTTTTGGAAATTTCTTTCAAATTCAAGTTGCATAAGCAATAATAAATGAAAGCATGTATACTTGTGTCTATATTTAGGCGAAGAGAACAGGACGCTGGGCTGGGATATGAGGGTTCATATAGCTTTAGATGTAGCAAGAGACTTGGAGTATCTTCATGATGGGGTAAGTTACCATATGATCTGCACTGATATAGTTCTGCTTTGTATACTTAGTTATAACTGTATGAATTGTCATTTCAGGCAGTTCCTCCGGTAATCCATCGAGATATCAAATCGAACAATATACTCTTAGACCAGTCTATGCGAGCCAGGGTATGTTCTTGTTAGTCATCGCCTTTAGACCTCGCCGACCCTTATATTTTTTGTTGGTTAGCATGATTCTTATATATGTTGTAGCTTTTGATGTTCTGAATCAAACAGGTTGCTGATTTTGGACTTTCAAGAGAAGAGATGGTGGATAAACATGCAGCTATTCGTGGTACCTTTGGCTATCTCGACTCTGAGTACATATCTTCAGGGACATTCACCAAAAAAAGTGATGTATACAGTTTTGGCGTGTTGCTCTTTGAACTTATAGCTAGCCGAAATCCTCAGCAGGGTCTTATGGAATATGTTGAGCTTGTAAGATCTCTCTCTCTCTCCCCCCTCTACAAGCACCGACAAAGATAAAACGTATTTCGTGATTTTTTCATGATATATAATACAAATCAAAACAAGTCATTACTACTAAGCACTTGGTTAATGAATCTTTGATGGCATTGTTCCATTAAAATGTATTAGAAAGTTAGTTTGGAAGTTAGTTAAAATTAGTTCTTCAGTTGTAACAACTTTTCATAGTTTGTTAGTTAGTTGAGTTTTGGTATTTACTTTCATTGGAATGATATTCATATTCATATTCAATTCATAGGTAGAGTATGTAACTCTTAATAAAATACTTAGTTTTTTATTTGTTCTAATGAATGATACTGATGGATGATTCTAAGCTTGAGGGAAAATGTGATTTCCAAGAGCTGAATGAAGTGGCAGCACTTGCCTACAAATGCATCAACCGTGCCCCGAGAAAGCGACCTTCGATGAGAGACATAGTCCAAGTTTTGACGCGGATTCTTAAATCAAGGCACCAAAAGAATCATCACAAAAAATCCCTTTCAGCTACAACAGATGAAGTTGCAATTGATGTTGATCAGCTAGAAACTAAGACTTCTTTTAGTGAACACAGAAGAGAAGAATCTATAGATAGTGCAACTGACATGTATGATTTGTAGAAAATGGTTTTATATTTAGATTTTGTTTTTGTTGTTATTTTTTCATTTTTGGTTTTTGCCTTGGGATATGATATGGCCTTAACACACATTAGGCTTGAGTGATTTAATGATGCTTGGCAATCTGGCATCATTTTTTTTCATTGTTGTTTCCTTCTCTTGCCTCAGTTCTGTTGTCTTGCAGAACAGTCAATCAATTAAGGGGAAGCTACAAAAAAAGTTTTTTTTTTTTTTAAAAAAAAGGAACATTTAAAGTCGGGCACAACCACCGTCCGACTTTAAAAGTTTTCCACAGGTCATAATTTAAGTCGGACGCACTAATAATTCGACTTTAAAAGTTTTTCCACAGGCCATAATTAAAGTCGGACGCACTAATAATCCGACTTAAAAACGTACTTTTTAAGTCGGACCTTAATCCAACTTTAAAAAAATATACTTTCTAAGTCGCTTTGATAGAAGTCGGGTGAATATCCGACTTTAAATGTCCGAAAGGTCTGACTTTGAATCCCATTTTTCCACTAGTGTTAGGCAAGGCACATCGAATTCATGCCCCCGCCTCTTCCACTATTTACACAGCTCCCTTTGAGGTCATTCACTGTGATCTATGGGGGGCCTCTCCCAATCCCTCTTCAAGTGGCTACTCTTATTATATCACATTTGTTGACACTTAATTACCCAAAATTCTCACTTGGATTTATTTTCTCAAACATAAATCATAGTTAAGTTGATTATCAAATCTAAATGTCATTCGTGCAAAAAATTTAGTTTTGAACTTAATTGCAAAAATACTGCCACATTTATCTTTGGGTAAAATCGACATTGTTAGACTGGACATTTTTCATGATTACTCGTATCCGAACTCGAAACATCCACTTCATGGGTGTGAGTTTATGAGTGGTGGTGTTTGTTACTGCGTCCGTAGACAATATCTATATAACCGATTTTAAACCGATATTTTAATTTCGATTTCACACCGGTGAACCTTAAGCGACAAATAATACCACACGAATACGGTATCTGTTTTGTTATGGGTGATGTTTGAATTATTTTAGTAACATAATTCAAGACTAGACATTTCTATGAAGTTGCATGTTCTTCCCACCGAATCAAGATGATTGTATTTGTTGCCTTGGTAATCAACGTGTTATGATATTCGTGAAAGGAGATGGATCGCAATAAATGAAGAAGAAAGAATGGAGGTGGTGTAGTAAACTGGTCGCGATGCTCCCTCTACATTGAGATTCCAATTCCAGCATGCATTCCATAATCATAAATAAGGCCTCGTTTGCCATAAGTCATTCACAAATCAGGAAACATGCAAAACCTCATATTTCTTGCTTATTCTCAGGAAATCTGACAAAGGACTTGCTTTCGCACATGATAAATTGAATGTATATACTGTATAACTTATCATTATGACTTCATACTATTATAATAGGTTGGCGGGTTTTTTATTTTATAATTAAAACTCTCTAGAAAGGAGAATATCTTCTAAAGGTACGCTGCTTGCAGTTGTAGTTGCCAACTTTTTTTTGGGACTATTGTTGGCTATCCATAAAGTGTCTCAAATCAAATTTTGTACTGTTCAATACCGAGTTTTCCACTGTGAGAATCGAATTCGAGAACACCAGGTCGACCCCGTGTCCCAGGTAGATTAAGCCACTAAGCCAACGGTGTTGGTTTGTTATTGCCACATTATTAATGAAGCAAATGTATTCAATATTATTCATAAATAATTATTAATTGTTAATGCTAACTTTGAAAAAAACTGGCCAGCTCTTCTCCTCCTTAAGACACCTCTAATGAGCGAGAGATTAGTCACAGCTGTCCGTACGGTGGATACCTGAGTTTACCAAAAAAAATGCTAACTTAATACAGCCTGTGGTGTCGAGGAACAGAGGATCAGTTGACGTGATACAGTAAACAAAACAAAAAACAAACCCTTTTTTTAATTGTAAAAATGGCCGACTAAGGCACCCCATCAAAGGTTATTTTATTTTGGTATAAGATCATTTTTATTTAATTTTATCAATGTGAACACAAGGATTTGGGTAAGATCTTGATCTTTTTTAAATGAATGATGTATGTATTCCAAACGAAAATTATTTTTATAATTTATATATGCACATTTACACATGCATGCGTATTATTATAATTATAATAATATCTCAGTTTAGAGTGATTTGTTTGATGAAAAAGGAGAAATGTTTTTTCAACGCGAAACATTGAAATCCAGATCAAAATTTGTTGTTAGGCATCTCAAATACATGATTATTGAAGTGTTGTATTTAGTTTTTTCTACTACAGAAAATCATCAACCAAATTTTACTAACCACAATTTTAAATGGTATTTTTTTTAAGATGGATTGTCTAACCACAATTTTAAATATTATTAATAATTACATTTAGGTGTTAAAATATACGAACATGCAATATTGGAGTTATTAATATGAATATTTCAACATCTTAAAATTGTATCCTAAGGAGGTTGGCGAGTTAAGAGATATCGAAGAAGTGCACCAAAAGAGTGCAAGCAGAAGGTCTCGGATTTAACATTCCCCCTTTCCCTACTAACATTGCTTATAAAAAAATACGCCAATGATACTGGATAGCCGGGGGCAAGGGACTCACAAAACCACAATATACCTTTCTGTACACCCAAAAAATACAAAAATACTATTTTTATTTCTTAATGATTTCTCTCTCTCTCTCTCTCTCTATATATATATATATCTTCTCTCTCCCTCTCTCTCCTCTATCCTCTCACTTTCTCCCCTATCTCATTTTTCTCTCTCCTTTCTCTCTCATATTTTTCTTTAAATTATTTTAATTATATCATAATATATGTTATATAAAATCATTATAAACTTCATAAAGAAAATTATTCTAAATTTCCCTTTTTTTTTGGTAAATAATTTCGCATTTTTTTACTTGTGCTTTCTAGGCGTTTACCAAACGGTATATTGCACAAAGGTCAAATATTGTACGTCTACTTATCTGTTTGTTTGCAAATCAAACATATCGTTAAACAAGTAATTTTAAATTGATTTTGATATCAATTCCTAGAAACAATGGGACTCATAAAGGGAACCATCGCCATTATTATTAAGAAAAACCTTTAACCAACTAATTGAAGTTAAAGCTTTTTAAGAGAAGTTAGTTTCCAACTGGTCAAAGTCAAAAGTACTAGCTAGCTAGCAGTGAAAGAAAAAGACGCAATGAACTGGCTTCATCATATAAATATACACACGTATAAGCTCTCTAATACGCCACATTATCGATGTAGGAAAGTTGCTCTCATAATTATTCATCTCAATCTCAACTACTCTGTAATCTCTATTATATAGACTGAGATATATCTGGTTTGAGAAATTGATAGTAAAATGGCATCGGTAATAGCGGGTGATGATTTAGCAATATCAACGAGTAGTCGTCGGAGTTGGACGTCGACGAGTTTCAGAGACGTATGGACGGCGACGGTGACGGTGCCGGACATATTCGAAAGAAGTGATCGGCACACACAGGAAGATGACGAGTATCATCTTACATGGGCAGCCATCGAACGGCTGCCAACATTTGAACGCATGAGAAAAGGTGTAATGAAACATGTTGCTGAAAATGGAAAGGTGGTGCATGATGAAGTTGATGTTGCTAAACTTGCTTTACATGATAAGAAACTCTTGTTGGAAAGTATTCTCAAGATTGTTGAAGAAGATAATGAGAAATTTCTTCGCAGACTTAGAGATAGACAAGATAGGTGTGTGTGTGTGTGTGTTTTAATATCATTATTCCAACATTATGCTTTTTTTGTTACCCGTTTATTATGAATCCCATCAGAACTCCTACGTAGTCGAGCACGGGCTCGACCCGGTGCTCTCAGATTCGATTCTAGTAGTGGACAAATTCGGAGTGACGGTGATTTAATGAATGATATTTATTATTTAACTGCATATGGTTAAATTTGTTACTGCAATGCAGGGTGGGGATTGAGATTCCGAAAATTGAAGTTCGGTATGAGAATTTATCTGTGGAGGGAGATGTGTATGTTGGGAGTAGAGCGCTTCCTACCTTGCTTAATGCTACTTTCAACACCTTTGAGGTACTTAATTATTTTCTGATATAAAATAAAACTATCAGATTTTGTGATTAATGGTCTTGAATTAATGCTTTAGTTTTCTTATTTGTTTGTTTGTATGGTAGAGTGTTCTGGGATTGTTTCGTCTTGCACCTTCTAAGAAGAGGGAAATTCAGATTCTGAAAGATGTTAGTGGAATTGTGAAACCATCAAGGTAGCTTGCCAATAATCTCATAACAAGCTAGTTGAGAGAAAATATTATTTAAAACAGTTTCAACTTTCAAAGAGAAATGAATCTTGCTTGTCACAGCTTTTTATGGAAAGTCAAATTATGTCAAAAATTGATATTTGATCAATTTATACTTTATTTTTTGTTATTGAAAATATATTTATTTTATTTGGTGTGATAATCTCAGGATGACACTCCTTCTAGGTCCTCCAGGTTCTGGGAAAACAACATTGCTTCTAGCATTAGCAGGAAAACTTGATAGTGATTTAAGGGTTTGTTACTATTTCTATTTACATATTTTTTTTCTATTTACATATATTTATTTTAATTGATGATTTGTGACCAGGCTTCTGGGAAAATCACTTATTGTGGTCATGAGCTAAATGAATTCGTTGCAAGAAAAACTTGTGCCTATATCAGTCAACATGACATTCACCATGGAGAAATGACAGTGAGAGAGACATTGGATTTTTCATCACGTTGTTTAGGTGTTGGCACTAGGTATGAAATGTTAATGGAACTCTCAAGAAGGGAGAGAGAAGCAGGAATTAAGCCAGACCCTGAAATTGATGCATTTATGAAAGCTATAGCATTATCAGGCCAAAAGACTAGTTTGGTAACAGATTATGTTCTCAAGGTTTGTGTCTCTATTGTCCCTCAACTTCAGCTTATTAGTATATTATCTCTATATATGCTTTTATTTTGTAAATTTTTCAATAAACTGACTTTTAATTTGTCAATTACAGATGCTTGGGTTGGATATTTGTGCTGACATTATGGTGGGTGATGAAATGAGAAGAGGTATCTCTGGAGGACAAAAGAAACGAGTAACAACAGGTTAGTTAGTTTCTTCTCTTTAGATGCTTAACCAAAAAACTCAACTTATTAAACATTCAACCTTACACTTGATAATTAAATTAAGGGTTAAATATTTTTTTTTTGATAAGCAATCTTAGTGGGGGAGGGGGAATATTAGTTTCCAGGGTTTGAACCCTTCTTGCACTCATTTGGTGCACTCCTCCGGTATCCATTAGCTCGCCAACTGAGCTACCTACTTGGGATAAAAATGCTCTTGGTTTCTATAAAACTTGAGAAATTTGTTTTTAGTCCCTATAAAACTTTTTACTCAGTTTTAGTCCTCACATTTTCCTCCCTCAATGCTTTTTAGTCCTCATGATTTTTAATAGCGTTTTTTTTTTGCTTTTTAATAGCACTTCTAAGTACTATTAAAAGTCATGAGGGACTAAAAGCTTTGGCGAGAAAAATCTGGAGACTAAAAGTGTGTGAAATCCAGTGTTATCAGAACCGTTCCGGACCGGCCGGTCGGACCGGGACCCGGTGGTCTTCCCGGGCCGGGCAGCGTGCAGGACCGGATCTGCAGTTGGCCCGGTGATGACGTCATCGGACCGGTGAGGCCCGGTGATGACGTCATCGGACCGGTGAAAATCCGGTGGAAACCGGGTCGGACCGGTTGATCCTCTTTTTTTTTTTTTTTAAAGATGAACCAATTATAAATTTTGCATGTTTTCACAAAAAAGGCTTGGGTGGGGTTCGAACCCCCTCCCTAGTATTCAACATTTCAACTTTTTAACCACTAAGCTATCTATTATTTGTTGATACTGTCCCGCATTCATTAAATATAATCAATTCCGGATATGTTAATTTTTTTTGCACATTCTTTCATTAATAGTTTTGATTAAACACACATTTTTTTGACAAATTGATTCAAGTTCAACACTCATAAACATGTTAGTAAATGTATAATTATAAATAAAATTATAATAAAATTTCTATATTAATAAATGTATACTTTCTTAGTATATATTATAATTTTTTGAATTTATTTAATATAGACCGGGTCATGCCGGTCCGACTAGAGACCCGCGGTCCGACCCCGGGTCTAGTGACCCGGTGCCTTGACCGGGTCGATGGCCGGTCCGGGTCTGATAACACTGGTGAAATCATTTATAGGGACTAAAAACAAAATTGTCAAATTTTATAGGGACCAAAAAACATATTTAACTCTTAAATTAACTATTTTTCAAAATAGTAATTAGAAAGCACTAGCTTCTAGTACTTGTCACATTTTTCTTACAAATAAACATTTGTAATTAGTTGAACACTCTGATACAGTGATACCCATTGAGTTTTGTTAAGTAAGATACCTAATATCCGATCACCTAATGACATATCATTTTTATATATTAAGTATTTTAAAGTAAATTTAATTATTGTACTAATTTTGGCCGGTATCAATTATTTTGTACTAACCGTTATAGTTGTAAATTGGTTGTAGGGGAAATGTTGGTTGGACCGGCAAAAGCACTTTTTATGGATGAAATATCAACAGGATTGGACAGTTCCACCACTTTTCAAATATGCAAGTTCATGAGACAAATGGTTCATATAATGGATGTAACCATGGTGATTTCTCTATTGCAACCAGCACCAGAGACATTTGAACTCTTCGACGACATTATCCTACTCTCAGATGGACAAATTGTATACCAAGGTCCACGTGAGAATGTGTTAGAGTTCTTTGAAAACATAGGTTTCAAATGTCCAGAGAGAAAAGGAATTGCTGATTTTTTACAAGAAGTAACTTCCAAGAAAGACCAACAACAATATTGGTTCAGAACAGAAGAACCTTATAGATATGTTTCAGTTCCTGAATTTGTAGATTCCTTTGATTCATTTCACATAGGAGAACAACTTGTGACTCAGCTTGAAGTTCCCTATAATAAGAGTGAAACTCACCCAGCTGCTTTAGTGAAAGACAAATATGGTATATCAAACTGGGAACTATTTAAGGCATGCTTTTCAAGAGAATGGTTGCTAATGAAACGTAACTCTTTTGTTTATGTATTCAAAACAACACAGATAACAATCATGTCTATAATTACTTTCACTGTGTTCTTTAGAACAAAAATGCCGGTCGGTACGGTTCAAGATGGACAAAAATTCTATGGGGCATTATTCTTTACTCTGATAAATGTGATGTTTAATGGGATGGCAGAACTATCCATGACAGTTTTTAGGCTTCCTGTATTCTACAAACAAAGAGATTTCATGTTCTACCCTGCATGGGCATTTGCATTACCTATATGGATTCTTAGGATCCCTCTCTCCCTTATGGAATCAGGCATATGGATTCTCCTTACATATTTTACAATTGGATTTGCTCCTTCTGCTAACAGGTAATATGAGTTACTCTTATCAGTTATAGTGGCCTTGATTTTCTATTCGCTTCTATTTGTGTGTGTTTTTGGGACACAGATTCTGTGCAGTCAGTGAAGTTGTGCAGTCATGCTTTTAGTAGATCTGGGCTGTTCTTAATCGAGCGGTTTATATTTTAAATGTTAAAAATAGATATAATCTTGACCGTCCGATCAAGAGTGAATGAAAAATATCTTCTGGCTGCACGACTGCACAATATCACAACTGCACCGGATCCACTTCTGTGTTTTTGGCTTCAACAATTTTTAGTAACTAGAATGATAATTTCTTTTCTTCTATATCATCAGGTTTTTCCGACAGTTCTTGGCGTTATTTGGCATTCATCAGATGGCTCTCTCTCTATTTCGGTTTGTTGCTGCATTTGGTAGAACATTAGTTCTTGCTAATTCGCTTGGTACCTTAACCTTGCTAGTGGTATTTACGCTAGGAGGTTTTATTGTTGCCAAAGGTAAGTCATGGATCACTTCTTAATTTTTTTTTAGACCTTTTAGTGTAAGAAAACTTTTAATAAGTTGGTTTTTTTACTTAGTGCAACATATTTTCTTCTGTGCTTGTAGATGACATTAAGCCATGGATGATATGGGGCTATTATATATCTCCTATAATGTATGGCCAGAATGCCATAGCAATCAATGAATTCTTAGACAAAAGATGGAGTCAAGTAAGAAATCAATTTTCTCATTCTTTTTTGTCATTGTCTTAGTTATCTACTTACACACAACAAAGACACTTGTGCCTAGTGTTAGTTACTGCTATTATATGATATAAATTTGAAGTTTTGTTAAATATTTTCTATATTTTTTGCAGCCGAATACAGACCCTAGAATCGATGCACCTACAGTTGGAAAAGTACTTCTAAAATCTAGAGGTTTATACACTGAAGAATATTGGTATTGGATCTGCATTGGAGTCTTGCTTGGGTTTTCTCTTCTCTTCAACTTTCTATTCATTATTGCATTGACTTATTTGACTCGTAAGTTGTATTCTTTTGATTCTCTAAGTATTTAATTGAATAAGCTTTTAAACTTTGCTAAACTAATTTGAGGTTAAACCAAATTTTCAGCTTTGGTTGATTCAAAAGCAGTCACTGCGGATGAAGGTGACAACAAGAATGAAAATTCATCCTTTAGACACCATAACCTTGAAGGTTTGTATCCCTCTAAATTTAATTGCAGAATTTCTATTAAATATATTTGAATGTTGTTTCAATACAAGTCCCTTTGTCCATTTTTCTCCAATATTTAAGGAAATTTTAGATACATGTGGTTCTCATGAAATTCAATGACACTATTTCCTTTAATCTTGCCAATTGTTTGATAAAAAAGCAGGTATAGAACTAGCAGTAAAAAATACTTCGGAAATTACTAGTTCTTCCAACCATGAACCTAGAAGAGGAATGGTTCCACCATTTCAACCTCTTTCAATGGCATTCAATCATATTAGCTACTACGTAGACATGCCAGCAGTAAGTCACTCAATTCTAAATAGTGCATTCTTCTGTACAGTTCAGTATTGCCCGGTCGAATACTTATCTATTTGCAAATCAAACTTATTGGAGTTTTCACTGAAAAACTTGAGCATTTGTTACATGACTTTTATTCCCCAGGAAATGAAGAGTCGTGGAATCAATAAGGATCGACTTCAACTACTACAAGATGTTAGTGGTGCATTTAGGCCAGGCATATTAACAGCACTTGTAGGTGTTAGTGGTGCTGGGAAGACAACTCTCATGGATGTATTAGCTGGAAGAAAAACAGGTGGATACATTGAAGGAAGTATTAGCATATCTGGTTACCCAAAGAACCAATCAACATTTGCTCGAATTAGTGGTTACTGCGAACAAAATGACATTCATTCTCCACATGTTACTGTCTATGAGTCACTATTATTTTCGGCATGGCTTCGTCTTCCTTCAGATGTAAAGATGCAAACACGAAAGGTGTGTTGGAACAATCTTTGTTACTAACAATAAACTAAGTCTTTAATGCAATTCTTTTAATACAATTTTGATTCTATTTATATTGGTGATGCAGATGTTTGTTGAAGAAGTTATGGAGTTGGTTGAGCTTAAACCACTTAGAGATGCTCTTGTGGGCCTTCCAGGTGTAGATGGTCTATCAACAGAACAAAGAAAAAGACTTACTATTGCTGTGGAGCTGGTTGCAAACCCTTCAATCATCTTCATGGATGAACCAACATCAGGCCTTGATGCTAGGGCTGCTGCTATTGTTATGCGAACTGTGAGAAATACAGTCGACACGGGAAGAACTGTTGTATGCACAATTCACCAACCTAGCATAGACATTTTTGAGGCATTTGATGAGGCAAGTCACGACTCTGTAGACTGTGGTATTTCAATGTTATTTCCTTGGTCGATTATTAAATATCTTCATCTTTGATTTCTTTGTTACTATAGTTATTGCTGATGAAAATAGGAGGACAAGTTATCTACGCCGGACCTCTTGGTCGCCACTCATATAAACTGGTTGAATATTTCGAAGTGAGTGTTGTTGAAATTTTTCCCTATCTATCATCTTTGAAGTCTTCATAGATCTTAACTTCATCTAATGTGCATATACTTCAGGCTATCTCAGGGGTTCCAAAAATCAAGGATGGTTATAATCCGGCTACATGGATGCTTGATATCAGCTCTCCTTCAATTGAGGTTCAACTAGATGTAGATTTTGCAGACATTTATGCTAACTCTACTCTTTACCAGTAAGTCTTTTAGTCTTGTAATTATTTTTCAGGCTCATAAGTTATATGCTATGAGAATTCTAGCTTCACAAGTCTTGTTTTCTTTGTAATTTCTTTAGGAGGAATCAAGAACTTATTAAGGAGCTGAGTACTCCGGCACATGATTCGAAGGACTTGTACTTCCCAACCAGATATTCTCAATCATTTTTTGTTCAGTGCAAAGCTAACTTTTGGAAACAACATTTATCCTATTGGAGACACCCTCAATATAATGCAGTTCGATTTTTCATGACCATGGTCATTGGAGTATTGTTTGGACTCATATTTTGGAACCAGGCCAAAAAGACGTAAGTCATAAAATTGCATATTCATTCAATTTGTTTATAACATTAAAGATGATGACAACACTTACTGAACCACTCTCATCAAATGTTTTCAGTTCTCTAACATCCACTTATAAATTTCACTTTTGGCAGCCGAAAACAACAAGATTTAATGAATCTTTTGGGAGCCATGTATTCTGCTGTGCTTTTCCTTGGGGCGACGAATTCTACATCAGTGCAACCTGTTGTTTCGATTGAAAGAACTGTTTTCTATAGGGAAAGATCTGCGGGGATGTATTCTCCATTATCCTATGCCTTTGGCCAGGTACAAAAATGCAATCAATCTGATTTATAGACATTCTATTTAATGTGCTCAACAAAAAGCTAACAAACTACATTTTGTTTTATATATTGAAGCTTTGTTTATGTTGTTTTTAAAATGACAATATGAAAGAATGAAATTATATTGAAAGCTCTTCACCGATAATGCAGGTGGCAATAGAGACAATTTATATTGCAATTCAAACAGCCATTTACACTCTAATCCTTTATGCCATGATTGGATTTGATTGGAAGGCAACAAACATCTTGTGGTTCTACTACTACATACTAATGAGTTTCATAATCTTCACATTGTATGGGATGATGCTTGTTGCACTAACACCAGGCCACCAAGTTGCTGCCATTTGCATGTCCTTCTTCTTTAGTTTCTGGAACTTGTTCTCCGGCTTTATCATTCCTAGGACGGTATGTGATCTACCCTTTTATATATGATTCATACTACTCTGGTCCTATTTATAAGAAAAAAATGCAGTTTTAGCTTCACTGAATAGGACCAGAGCGAGTAATTGGATAAGAAATGTTTTTATTTAGTCCCTATAGTTTAGTCCCTCAACATTTTATTTTAGTCTCAGTTTTTCAAAATATATTGTTTTTAGTCCCTCAACACCTTAAAAGGTCTACATTCTTCACATATTTTAGTGATCATAATTTTATTACAGAAATGGTACTCAATCTTTTGCATATCAAACCTTAGATACTTATGTGGTCTTAATGTTACAGCAAATCCCTATATGGTGGAGATGGTACTATTGGGCTTCTCCTGTTGCTTGGACACTATATGGCCTTATAACCTCACAATTGGGTGACAAAGATGCAGAACTGGAGATACCAGGAGCTGGAAGCATAGGACTGAAGGATTTCCTTAAACAAAATTGGGGTTATGATCATGATTTCCTTCCAGTAGTTGCTGCTGCTCATGTTGGCTGGGTTCTCCTCTTTCTCTTTGCGTTTGCCTATGGGATCAAATTCCTCAACTTCCAGAAGAGATAGTGTAGTCTGAGCAAAACC
The DNA here is from genome assembly GCA_039519185.1 of Astragalus membranaceus. Lineage (NCBI taxonomy): Eukaryota > Viridiplantae > Streptophyta > Magnoliopsida > Fabales > Fabaceae > Astragalus > Astragalus membranaceus. The sequence goes on along the minus strand of CM076854.1, from coordinate 158,972,364 downwards.
ATCTCAGTTTAAAAATTACATGTCTAATTTTTTTATTGGTACAGGAATTCATATGTTCAATATATAAAGCTCTAGGACTCTCCTTTTTTAGCAATCCAACCAATAGGACTTGAGTAGATAAACGGGTAAAGAATGCCACCAAAAGTGCTTTCTTATAAGAGAATCACCAAAGCGTTCAGCTATTTCTTAAATAGAAAATTCTCTCAATTGTTTATACTGTATACAGCAAATTATGTTGGGCGTTTTGTATTTATTTCAGCTAGTTTTAAAAGGGCACGAGTCAGATGTAGCTTGGGTTATTCTTAAATCTATAAATTCATGTTGGGTGTTTTGACTCAATTAAGCAAATCACAATGTTCTTCCTTTGAAGCCACACTCCCTATCTACTAGTAATAGTTGATACTGATAATACCCTTCCACTTAGTAACACAGTGAACCAACAATGTGATAATCTGATTATTTCTGAATTTTTAATAGTTAATCATCTAATTAAATAAAAATGAAAAACCGTGGTTTGGAATTGGGAGTATAGATGCATGCGGGTATCAGACACACATGAATCGTCGTCGTCAGGTAAAATGAAGAAAATCCAGTAATCCCTTATCTCGCTGGTAAATGAATCTATAACATAAGTCATGCCTGAAAAGAGTAGCCATAATAAGCGATATGCAGAAATGAAAACAGGGGATTTACAGAGAGATTTGAGGAAGGGAGAAGAATAAAAAAATTGAACCATCTCTAGATTTATGCGTGTCATCATTTTGCAGGAGCCATGCTAATCTTCTCTGGACCAATCCAATTTTATTGGATGTCCCTAAGGGACGAACTACGTGGGAACACTTAGAGTGCGTTTGGATAAAATTCTAGGGCATTTCAAATATTAGGCAATTGAAATACTTTAATTGTAAATTCTTTCAATTTCCAAATTTCTTGTTTGGATAAATATATTGAAATTCTCCGTTCTTAAAATTCTTTGTTTGGATAAAGTAATTAAAACTCTTCATTTTTTATGTTAATTAAAATTCTTCATTTTACCCAAACATCGAACATACACGCAAATTCGACATATGACGAGGCCAACAAACCCATTAAATGACAGGCCGACATAGTTGGTCAACAGGCCCGACAAAAATGCACCAATCATGGGTTTGTTGGCGTCCGACATATCCACCAAACCCATCAGTTACAATTCATTTTTTTACTCGCAGTTTTCTCATTCTCCCTTCAATCAAATCTATGCTTTGTTACTTTTTATGAGTTCATACATAATAAAATCTAAAAAAACCCACATTTACCGTCGCATGGAGTATCAACGTAAAATGTCATTCTCATTCACATATGCTAACTACACATTTTTTATCAGAGTATCTATTCTATACTCATGTATTGGGATAATCAATCAAATGTATCCATAAGTGAGTCATTTAATCTAAAGCTTTCCATCTTATATATGTATCTATAAACTAGTTTTTCTATAATATGTGGCTAAAACTTTGTTCATCGGTTGGAATTGCTTCTGAATTTGTTGGTAAAGGGTCCCTTACACCTGGAAAAAAAACAGATAAACATCAATAATAATCCAAAAACAAGTGAATATAAAACTCACAAAATGATTGCAATTAAAGAAAAGCAGACAGACTTGAATCCACACACCGGAAGTGAAGTTGAAGACTCCAAAACTAGTAACTAAATAAAACAAAATGGGAGTTAAGCTATTTGTTCAGTAGCTAGTTTAAGCATCTAAAACTAAAATCAAACCAAATTTTATGAAACCAATATGCAACACCAAAATTTCAAGATCAAAACCAATACCAATAAACCATCTTCAAGGCAAGCAAAATGAGTTGATCAATTAAAGAAGACCATAGATCTAGCATAAGCATGCTGGTATCTAAGTAGCACTACTATAGGTAATCACAATCAACCACAATAACCATTGAATTAAAACTAACAACTTGAAGACAAATGAAATCTAATAATTTTTGCAAGGCATAACTTCATAATGACCAGAATCATGACCAATATAAGTACTTTGCATCCAAATCAAATACTATCACATGAAGTAACTATCAAATACTATCACATAACTTCATAATGACCAGAATCATGACCAACATAAGATATGAACATTAAGACATGAAATGTATAACTGATATGCAGAATCTTTACAAACAACGAAATAATAACAACAGAAAGTAACTCAAATGTATAACAGGATATGTAAGAAAACACAGTTTAGATATGAAAGCACATATCAGCATTTTGATTGCTAATTACCTCTAAGTATGTTAGCTAATGCACGCTCCATTTCCAAATTCCATGCAAAATAACTTCTTGTATCCTCTTCCATCTTTCTTTTTCCTTTTGCCTTGCTCTTAACTTTGGATGACTCCATTGCTTTAAGTAATGCATTAATTAGATTCACAGAAGACAAATATTTACTAAGGTAGATAGAACAGAATTCCCATATTATAAATTAAGAAATTAAACAATAACCATGTCAATAAATAATAATCATCAGTGAATCACCCAAACATTATTCCCATATCTCTTGGCTAAAAAGAATCTCAACACATATCTGCCAGTTGACCCTGAAACTGTAAAGCAGGCATTTAATTAAACAAAATAGAAGGATTGCAAGCAAATCAATGTCCCACTTCTTAGACCCACAGAATTCACAGAATTTGAGTTAATAAATGTCCCACTTCTTAGATCCACTCTAAATTCTGTGAATTTGAGTTAATAAATGTTCTTATGATTTCAATTTGCAGAATATTCGGTTCTTTACTTTCTGCTGTAATATCTGTGAATTCAGTGTTCGAAATACACATTCATAACTCACAGAATTCACAGTATTTGACCCATTCCAACCCACTCCAGTATGTTGCAGTAAATACACAGAATTTAGAGCAGAAAGTAAATCTAGAAATACACAAGGACTAAGCAAAAATGACACCTGAATATGGATAGAAAAAGCAGCAAACGATTCAAAGCAATCTATTCAGAAATTGGTTCAGAAATCAACACAATAATACAATAGTTGATGGAAAACAACACAATAGAAATCAATTCAAAGCAATAATCACTAAATTGTTCAAAATGCCACTTCAGAAATTGTTCAAAACGATTCATCCAGAAGTTACCTGCTCAAATCAGATCGAAGACGACGCACAGGTGAATCAAGAGGAAGACAGCGCACAATGACGAAGCCAGAAGTTACCTGCTCAAATCAGATCGAAGACGACGCACAGGTGAATCAAGAGGAAGACAGCGCACAATGACGAAGATGATATGCGAGGAATCTGAGAGTGAGAGAGAAATCGATGATGAGAAGGAAGCAGAAATTGATACATAAATCAATTGAAATTAACTCAAAAGCAAGAATTACCTGTGATTCTCAAGAGTGAAGAGCGAAGGTTCTGTCTCAAATCGAAACTCTGGACGAACATTCGCGTAGTCTTGTATCCATGAGCGAAGAGCGAAGGTTCTGGAGTGAGAGACCGAAGAACGCAAGGTTTGTGAGTGAGAGAGGAATTAGAAAATTCACTCTAATCAGGTGTCATTTCAATTTCATCATTTTTACCCTCTACAAAATACTTCTTAAAATTACATCAATTTTAAAATTCTGATTATTTTTTACCCAAACAAGATATTTTAAAGCAAAGTATTTTAATTACACTCAAAAATTACATTACCCTACAAATACCCTATCCAAACACACCCTTAGAGACTCCAGAGCAATCCCTTTGTGTCCTGCAGACAGGCGGAAGAGGCCATTGAATCTCAAGGCCTTCCCCTCACTGATTAGGAGGTATATCTTGGTCCAGATGAAGGATGCTTCTGAATGCTTTGCAACCAGAATTGTGAAGGCGAATTTTTGTAAGCTGAAGGCATCCCACCAGCAAGAAAGGTGCAACAAGGGTGAAGACCACTTGCACACTCAAGTGCTTGGTGTCTATCAACATGACCTGAACTCTCCAAGTAACGATGGCAAATACTAGATGGAGTGCAGTTAAGAGGAGAACAGCCAACAGGCCCCTTAGCCTAGAAATATTCTCGGGAAGCATTTCTTTCCCCATGGTGATTAATTTCTCCTTTAGTTATTGATGCAGAATTTACAAAAATTTACAAAGCAAAAATCATGGATTTACTTTTACATTATCAAAATCTGGACAAAGAAACTCTATGCACAGATTCAGGTACTCACAAAGTGGAAATGACATCTGTAAATATTCATGGTTGTTATTGATGGAGAACAGATTTCTGTAACAAAAAATTCTTTTGCAAAAGGATCTAACAAAGACAGACATCCCATTTAAGAATACTTGCTTAAGAATTCCACTTTTATTCGTGGGTACATAGCTAGAAATTTGTTAATTACACACTGTCCATAATGATTCTGATACTCTATTAGATAGTTGACAATATAAAATTATTATTTAAATATTTGTACATTCTTAGTTAAGGTTAATATTGAATAAAGTATCTATGGTAAATATTGGCCGCCTAGTCAAGCATGATGATCATAAAGATAGTTTTACATGATTTGAACTTTGAAGGTTGGAAAAAAGAGTCCACACATCTAGTTATACAGATGGCCAAAAATTTGAATGGCATATTTGTAACATAAAACAAGGAAACCTGGTTCAAATCCTTTAAAGATTCTAGGACCAGGTATCCACAGAATCTAATTTGAAGGCATTACTAGCAGTGCATATTTGTAACATAAAACATGCCATGTATCCACAGAATCTAATCCTTTAAAGACTGTTACCTCCTCAGTTTGGCTGGCCTGGTTCAAATCCATAGTGCTGCAATTATTTAAGCATGCTCTCATTAATCAACAATCAAAGCTTCCAACAAAAAATATATAAACTCGTATTATACATTATAACTGTCCAGAAATTTCAAAGCAATATTATGTATCAGATTATTATCTACCAGTGCTGCCTTATGTAATGAGCATCATAAACCCATAAAGTGTTGTTGTGTGGTCCAAGAGTTGCAACTCGATTACATTACAATACAATCCATATACACTGCTAGTAATTGGTAACAAGGTAAATCATGACTTCTCCACTGGTTTGGTACTTGATTTAAGTTTGAAAAAAGTGATGCATCGTACTCAAAAGGAGACACAAGCATGTGCTAATATAATTTTTGATTAAAGATTCAATGGTGAATAGAGGTTAAGATTTTTTTATCTAGAATCAAAACATGTTACAGGAGGAGCTTAGTGAAGGAATGCTCAACAGAAATCATGTAAATAATGGTGCTTAGTTGTTGGCCAATTTAGTGCATGTGCATATCACATTTCATAATTTCTAGACAAGCAATAAACAAAGAGGTATGAAATTTGGCTAAATTACTCAAATCAAAAGGTTCTACCTCTGAAGCCCACTCTCTGTCTACTACCAACAATGTGATAATCTGAGTATCAGACACTGGACATTGTAAACACATATGAATCGTCATCAGGTAAAATGAATGAAATCCAATAATCCCTAATCTCGCGATTGAATGAATCCTAGGTTAGAGAAACCATAAGCCCTCAGTAACAATAATGAATAGGACGAAGGAAAAAAACCATATCCAGAAAGAAAAACAGGGGGGTTTACAGAGGAAGAAGAAGGAAAAAAAAACTCAAAAAAATTTGGACCATTTCTCGATTTGTGCGTGTCATCCTTGCGCAGGGGCCATGCTAATCTTCTCTGTATCGTTCCAATTTTATCGGATGTCCCCGAAGGGACGAACTTAACACCTACTTCAGAATTTTATAAACACTACAACACTGCATAAGTAATCGATGTGGGACTAGTTAGTTATGCACTATGCACTTTATGTTACCAACTGAACGCATAATAATAAGAAAGAAAATGTTGCTCAGCCTACACCTCACCTCCCCTGAAGCGAGCAAGATGCATCTCCGTCGTCACTGAAAAGAGAAGACGAGCCAGATGCTGATATTTTATTTTGATTTGAAGTGTAAATTGAAAGAGCACAGTGTGACTGTGTTGTGTAGAATTAGGTGTCTACTCTACTCTACTCTACTCTACCTCATCTATCGTATTGTAGCCCATCATTATTACTACTCTGCAGCAGGCAGAAGCCTTCTTACCACACCATATTGTCGCATGACTTTTTTTCTTCCCCCCCCCCCCCCCCCCCCCCAATAACAATCTACCTCAATCGACCCTGCGAAAAGACGCAATTGTCCTTCACAAAATTTTAAAAACCCGAACGTATCCTGATTTCAATTTTTTTTTGGAAATCGGAATCGGATTTATGTATCTGTGAGGTAAATCTGATTTCCACTGAAAATTTTAAAAGCGGATTTCTTTAGGATGGGGTAATTCCGCTTTTAAAAATAACAAAGCGGATTTACCCCACATAAAGTAAATCCGATTTTGTTATTTTTAAAAGCGGATTTACCTTATATGGGGGTATATCCGCTTTTAAATAACAAAAACGGATTTACCTTATGTGGGGGTAAATCCGATTTGTTAACCTAATTAATAAATAAATAAATAAGTTAAAAAATTATATACGAATTTCGACTGTCTTTTGGTTCTGTTTAGTGTGTAGTTCGTTAACACGCGACGATGTTGTACGTCGAGCGAATAATTTAGGCTAAAAATTTGGTTCTCGGACAATCTACTCAAATTGTAGTGAAACCACAGCCATTAAATCCGAAAAAATCAGGGTTCAAGACTCCTCAAGAAGTGACTTCTTTCAAGACTTGGGAGCTCAAAATCCCAAATTCCATCGTTTACTATTTTTAATTAATTTTTTTAATTTTTCATAATCTCCAAAAAATCTGAAATTTTTTGCATAACCTTACTTTGATTTTATTAGATTTATAGTGGTGCTTTTATAATTTTTAGATTAGCTTTGACTCTTTAACGGATTTTTAGTAGTATTTTATAACATTTTTTAAAAATTTAAATAATTTTTTTTTATTAATAACAAAATCGGATTTACCTTAGGTGGGGTAAATCCGATTGTCTTTTTTTAGGAAAATCGGATTTAGGTAAATCCGATTTTAAAAATAACAAAGCGGATTTACCCCACATAAGGTAAATCCGCTTTGTTATTTTTAAAGTCGGATTTACCTATTGGGTACCCCCATCTGAGGTAAATCTGACTTTAAAAATTCTCAAAGCGGATTTACCTATTTATAAGGTAAATTCGATTGAGTCAAAATTATGGGGGTATTTTGGGATTTTCATATTAAGTGAGGGTAGATGGAGAGATGATGGGGTTACCAAAAAAAAATCCCTTGTCACCTCACTACTGTGTCTTCAAAAAACAAAAGGAAAATACTTCCCCAGTTGATTAATAGAAAAATACTGTATCTTGTATTTCAACCTGATTGTATTAGGTACTCACTTATTAATTAGTTTTTTTTGACCAAATTAATTAGTTTTTTTTGACAATACTTTTTTTACAATAATTTTTTTTGACAATACTTATTAATTAGTTAACTAGTAAAAATATTTATATTTTATGATATTTTAAAAGTAACTTATCTAATTCAAAATAAATTGTTACTTGTCATATTAACTTCACATACTGTTAAAATTTTAATTTAAAGATATTAAACGTATATCTATCTACTATCTATCTTTTTTACTGTCAAAAAACAAATCTACTGTCTACCTATACATATTAACCACCACAAAAAAAATCAAAACAATTCTTCCTTTATTTTTCGCCATGCAGCAAAATTTGAGATTATATCCTCCACTCATATTATTTTATTATTACATTTTGCTTAAAAATAAGTTGTGTGAGACTACTTTTACTTAAAACTGGGAAATGCACGTGCGTGTTGCATGGGTTCTGATAATAATTTTTTAAAATTTTATTAAGTTTAAAAATATAGTATTAAAATAAAAATTATAGTAAGGTTTAATAAATTTATTTTAATATGTTTGAAAATGTATCTAACATGATTTAATATTTTTTAGTCAAACCTCTCTTATTAATGTAAAATACATCTATTTTTTTTTTTGCATGAAAGAGATATTATTAGTAAAGCATATATCTAAGTTGAAGATACATTTTTATACAGTAAAGGTTTAAATAGTTATTACCCCTGCAAATATAGCCATTATCCAGTTACCCCCTGCAAAAAAAACATTTAAAACAAACCTTGCAAAATGTAAAGTTTTCCAGTTACCCCCTTGTCGTTAAATTTTCTGTTAAAATATGTAAAATGTCACATATCCAGTTACCTCTGCCACGTGTCACCATATTATTGGGCCTCTGTGACACGTGGCACTGACATGCCACGTCAGCATCTATGTCAGTGCCACGCCAGCAACCAATGGATGGCTGCTATGTGGCACTGACTTGGCAAGTGGAGGCACCCTTGTTACTAAAAAATAAATGTTTTGTAGGGAGATGGTGTTGAACTCGTGACCTGGTGGTGGTTGGGGCATCCAATTACCACTAGGTCACATCATGATTTGTGTTTTTAAACACAACTACCAATATATATTACATAAAACACATCTTTCTTCAAAATTGTTATCATCTTCTTCGTTCATTCTTTTTTGTTTTCCAGATAATAAATTTCATCCCTTTCACCTCCAAAACGAAATCGTTTTCTGGAACATTGTTTATGGGTTATTCATGAACTAAAAGATTGTAAGATGCAAGAACGAAATCGTTTTCTGGAACATTGTTTATGGGTTATTCATTGTTTTTGTGGGTTTCCATCATCTTCTTCGTTCTTCAGATTCGAACTAGGAACAAAACGAAAATCGAATTGGGAAAAAACGAAAATCGAATATGCAAGAACGAAAATCGAATTGGGAAAACGTTGATATGAAAAACGTTTTCGAAAATCAAACCGAAACCAAATTGAGATGCAAGAACGTTAATGGAAAACGTTTTCGAAAATCAAACCGAAAATAGATCTCGAAAATCAATATGGACATTGAGTTTCCAGAATCGTTTGATGATGATGAATCTGCGTTTCGTTTGATGATGATGAATCTGCGTTTTCGTTTTCGTTCAATCTTCTATTTTCGTTTTTCGTTTTCGTTCAATCATGATGTTAGTGAATTGATATTATAAACATATTTCGTTTTCCATCAAATATTATAAACATTTGGTGCTTGTTGCTGGAAATATGTAATATATTTGGTGCTTGTTGCTGAAAATATGTTAGGGAAATGGAAGAAGAAGAATATTTGGTGCTTGTTGTTGCTGGAAATATGTAATATATGTTGCTGGAAATATGTAGAAAATAAGGATGTAATATATGTTTGTTGCTGGAAATATGTACATGTAAATGTAGGTGGCTCAATGGTATTAATCAGTTTGCATCACTACGTGGTCAAGGGTTCGAATCCCATTGGCAACCATAATCTTTATTTTTTTAAGAAGAAAATGCATGAATTAGCTGCTGCAAGTAAAGAAACCAGACCTGGTGAAGAAGAAGAACAACCGGCTGATGCTGCTACAACCAAAAGGCAAAAGTTGCAGGTAAGGAAGAAATCTGAAGTTGCTAAAGGCAAGCCAGCCACTGCTACCAGTGCAGCATTTGTTGCTGCTAGTGGTTTAGAGAATGCTCCTGCTGTTGTTGCTGAAGAAGAAGCTGCAAACGTTCCAGCGTCTCAAGAACCAGAGGGTGAACAAGCCCAGGTGGACCCCAAAGAACAACAACGAGTTAATCCTGCAAAGCTGGCAAAACAGAAAGCATGGGAGGAAGCAAAGAAAAGAATTGTTGAGAGCAGTGCAAAGATGCCCCAAGAAACTGAAGCTGCAGTTGCTGCTGGTGATAGTTCAGGAGTGATAGGCTCTGATGAAACCACAACCGCTACAGAGGCAGGAGGAGAGATGAAGAAGAAGGAAAAGAAAAAGAAGACTGCTCAAGCAGGCATCCCCGCCAGACAGAGTGGAAGGCTCAGGTCTAGTGTTCTGAACAAGTAGTTTAGCCCTCTTTTTAGCAGTTAAATCGTTTTTAATTTCAGTACGAATAAATAACTGTCCAACGTGACAACGTCTGGATAGTTAGTAGTCAGTAGTTTGTTTGCTTGTGTTGTGTTTGAGTGTTCCTCTCCCATTTTTAAAAATCAGTGAGCAGTGAGGACACTGCTCATCTTTCTGTGTGGGGGGGGGGGGATCATTTTTATGTTTTGTGTATGCATAAAATCAAATGCGAAATCAGTTTACTTTCCTACTCTATTAATCATCAAAAATGTTTCTCTTTGGGCTAAATCTAGTAATGACTATGTGTGAATTTGTGTGAGTAGCTGATGCATGCTTAGATGAATAGAATTGATTACTGCTTCCACACAAACTCTGTTTTGAGGAAAACCTAGTTAGCTAGGGACTATTTGATGCTAAAGCTAGTTTTGGTTGACTATGGTGATTATGAAACTTGATTAAAAACTTAGAGTAGCAGTAGAAACTAAGTTTGGGGGTATATCAGGTTGTACTAAGGCTGGGTGCAAAGACAGTAGGATGATTAGTGCATGTGTAGTGTGAGTGCAGCGTTGTAACGTCTACCCGTAACGTTATAACGTATGCCGTGTGTGTTTTCGTGTTGTGTTATGTGTTATCAAGCGTTGTAGCGTCTCATCTATAATCGTTATAACGTCTACTCCAAAAAGACCAAAAAGTGTGTGTGTTTCAAATAAGTGGAAAAATCCACATGTTCTCTGTGTTTGCTGCAATTTCCCCGAAACAAATACAGGGTACTCCAATTGTCTCAATTAAAATAAATAAAAAACTCCAAACCAAAAGTGAAGTGAATCAAATGAAAGTTGCTCAGTAATGAGGGGGTTGCAGTCCTATGTGTGTTTTGCGTTGTGTGAGTCAGAAAAGTAGTTTGCACTAATCTAGTCCTAGCATCCAATTAAGACCCTTTGTCGTGCTTAAAATAACCCTCATGTCTTATGTGGAAATGTTAGCCTACTCTCTGTTTTGGAAAGATGTTATACTCTCACCATATGGAAACCACTCTTTCATAGGCTAGGGTAGCTTCTGAACCTAGCTAGGAATGGAATTGATACAGTGATCACACACTCACTTTGGGCAGTAATGAATCTAGAATGTAATTGTGCATTGGTGCGTGAGTGTAAGTCTGAAGAAATTAGCCCCTTGAGGATAATTTTTGATCAAATGGGTGAATAGGGTGTAAACTGCTGGTGTATTTAATTTCATACATCTTTTCATATGTTGTGTTTTGATTTCTTGAGGACAAACAATGGTTTAAGTTTGGGGGTGTGATAACTCATATTTATATGAGTTATTTATACTTATTCAAAGTTAAATCATGCTAGTTCTCTGGCAATAGTAGGTTGTTTCTATTAAGTTTCTGTTAGTTTATCGCTTTTTAGTTAGAAATGGGCTAAATTACAAATCCTATGCATTTTGGCACCAATTGGCGCCTTTGTGAGCGTTTTGATGCTTCTTGTGTTCATGCAGTAAACTAAGCGTGGCAACGTCCCTCATCACGTCTGAAGAAGGGCAGCAGAGCAAGAAAGAAGTATCTCATTTTTGGCGCGCAAGAAATGATAGTCAAAGATCTAGAAGTGCAGAAGATCTTCTCTCTACTCAACGCTGACGCGGCTGATGCACTGTAGCAGTGCAGTGTCATTTCAGGAATATTTTATTTACAAGCAAGCTTGGAAAGTGGGGAATGACATCAGCAAGCATGTGACCATTTGTTCTTTGGCTATTCTCTCTCTAGAAAAGGAAAGGCAGGGGAGGCATCAGGGGGAGCTATCCATTCATCATCCACCTTCCTCCATTTTCAGAGAGAGTTTTCTAAAAGAAGTTCTGGACACAGACTTCTTCATCCGAACTCTTCTCAAGCTCCATTTTTTTATTTCCATTCACAACCACTACTGTGAAGCTCAGACGTTGCAACGTCTCTACAGCGTGCATGAAGGAAGGATACTTAGGCGTATCTTCTGCGTTTAGTTTCCTTTTCTCTATGTACGGTATTTGGATTTCATTTCCTCTTCTTTCTGTAAAGATGCTCAGCATGAGCTAAATATTTGTAGTTGGGTTGTTGTTTTGCATGTAATGAACCTCTAGTTTAATGCTATGAAGTATTGATGTTTATGCGTTTTAAATCTTTGCATGTTAATATTTCCAAACTTGTTTTGAAATTGGCCACTTAAAATAAGTAGATTCATAGGTCCAGACATGGTCTATGAAAAGAACTCAAAGATTTATGTGAATGAAAAGGTGCACTAAAGACATTTAGGCATTTTTATCTAAGTCTAGACATAGAATGGATAATAGTTCATAGGACATTGCTGTGGGTACTTAAAATACAGGAGTAGGCCTACTTAGAACCTAGACATAGGAATTCTAGTACTTGAAGCTCTGGCGTTTTGTGACTGAAAAGCACAGTTCTTTTGCAACAGCGTTCAAACGTTATAACGTCTATACAGCATAGCATTTGTACGTGTTAACGTGTAAACGTTATAATGTCGGACTAGAGGAGATTTACTTGCATGCAGCAATCCAACTCATACTCTTCCATATTCACGACCACTTCTTGTTTACTTGTTTTATCTACGTTCTTAGTCTTAATACCAACTTTTAGTGCCGATTTATTACTTGAAAGTAAAATCAATCCCCGTGGGAACGATCTCTTATTTTTATCCACTTTATTACTTGTACGACGTGTATACTTGCACTGATATTGCGACTAGAAATAACGCAAACAATAATGGCTATATTTGCAGGGGGTAATAAATATTTAAACCTATAGTAAATAGCACTTAGTATTGTAGTTACCACATTTGAATAAACATCACAACGTTTTATGATTGGAATATTACCGTTGTTTTTCGTCAAACTCTTAGGTCTTAGTCGTGGGTTCGGCCAGAGGTTTGGGAAGGTTTTTGATTCCTCTGGTCTACAAACGATTGCGCCAATGAGGGAACTCTACTCCTTGACTGTGGGCATCCTGACTCCTCTAGAAAGGGAAAGGTTGGGCGAGAGGGATTGTGAGGTTTGGATTATACTACTGACTAATGCATGAAAATAAAGATAAAGTGCGATAAAAGCAGATAGATAAAATAAACGTAGAGTTTTTGATTGATTGATGTCTCTCTTCTGTACAATTGCTCTTCTATTTATATACATAGGCCCTCGTCGACCACTACTATAGCCAACATTTGCCTACCGTTGGATCAATCTAAGATCAACGACTATCATTGTTCCTAAGCCCTAAAGAGGCCGAGTAACCACCCGCGATCTTACTAGCACGGTTAGTGCGTGAACTCCCTCACTCCGATTTTCAAGCCCTCGCTCATTCGCTTGATCTTTCAACTGCTCCCACGTTCTGTCTTCGTGCTCCCTCTTACTTGCCTTCCAAGCGAGTCTGCCTTACCTCAGCCACTTGGCTTGCTCAACTAGCCTTCGTCCTCGGGAAGTAACTCAAGCACCCGAGCCTACCTCGGCCGTGGCACTCTATAGGTTGAGGCTTTGCTCTCCCTCGGCCTTGCTTGTTGCTCCTCAGGCTAACCCTCTCCTCGGGGAGTTATCTTGTGATATGCCCCGAGGGCTTCTCTTGAGTTCTTCTTTTGGCAATTATCTCTTAAACTTTTGTCAAGTGGCCTGCCTTAGCACCTCAACTCTACTCCCTTCCTTCACTCAGTCATCGGCCTACGACTTAGTTATTTTTGAGTGTTAACAATTACAAACTTAAAATAAGCTATCAAAAGTTGAAACTTAGGTTCAATACGCTTCTCTTCCTATGCTAACTTCAAACTGAGCATTAGAAAATTGAGAGGCAAACACCAAAGCAACTATATCCATGTAAACGTCACTTTCACTCCAATGACTGCATGCTCTAACATTCCTCTCTGCGCACTCTACATACTCTCAGGTGACCACTCCTTTCTAATGCTCACTTGCACATCCTATTTTTTGTTCTAAACTTTTTCACCAAAGTCCCTCCCCACACCATCAAAAAAATTTCTCCTATAAATAGTTGTGTCTTTTTATAACCGATTAAAACTATATATCTTCCACTTATATTTTACCAACTCATAAATTTATTGGTAACTAAGGAATGAATCATATTAATATGAAAGTCTTCACTTTCAATGCATATTACACCATCAAGAATTTCAAAGGCCCATCATTATTTCTTAGTTCAATTTTTTTTTTGATTTAATTAAGATTTAATCATATGCCAATTTGAGGTATTGCGTAGGGATGATAACAATAAATAAAAACATAAATATGTTCAATTAAGATTAAACTATATGCTAATATGATATGTTGAAGTTATTTTATATAATTACAATAAATATAAAAGTATATATTTATGTCTGAATTATAAAAATATATTTTAATACATAAAAATCTTGAGAAGTATTGTAGAGCCTCCTTTGGATACAATAGGAAAACGAAACATTATAATTGGAAAAAGTCTAAAATTTGAATACAAAATGGAACCCAAAGCAATTTGAAGTAGAATCTATTTTTTCACTCATATAGATCTTCTAGAATTTCGCTTTCTTCCTTTTTTTATTACTTCCTTTTCTTCATTTTCTTGCATATGGCTTGATTCTTCATTAGCCTGCAACTTGAAAAATTAAGGATTGTTTTGTCAGCTTACATTCTTTTAACCCAAAGCGTATTAAAGTTTCCTACCGCTCACCTTAATTTTCTCCTAATTTGCAACATAAAATTAACAACCATATTACCTATTGTAAATACTAATAGCAATTAACTCTAGTTAACTTAATTACTAACTCTAGTTGTATAGTTAGTTAGATTGTAAATCTGGTTGTTAGTCAGTTAGATAGTTGTTAGCTCAATGAGCTCTCATATATATTCATTTTGTACAGATATTAGAGTTTAGTTTTCATAATGGAATTTCTTCTTTTACATCATCTTCTCTACTCTCTCTGATCTGAGAATCAACATGGTATCAGATTGAAACCCTAACTTTTCCAATTCCTCAATTTACAGCCATTTTCCCTTCGTTCGCGTTTCAATTCGCGTTCTCTGTAAATCGTTTCTGGTGCTTCATCTTCTTCTCTTCGATTTCCCCGTTTTTCGCTGCTCCAATGGCGTCTTCTTACTCCGATTTCGCCACAAACCCTTCGAACCCTTACTATATGCATCTGAATGAGAATCCATCTCTCATTTTCGTGCAACCTTCACTCGACAATCAGAATTACCAGACGTGGTCCCGTTCTATGAAAGTCGCTTTGATTTTCAAGAACAAAGTGAAATTCATTGATGGAAGCTTGTCTCCTCCTCCATCCTCTGATCCTCTATACGAACCATGGAATCGGTGCAATAGTTTGGTCCTTTCTTGGCTCCAACACTCGATCTCGGAAAACATTGCGAAATCCTTGCTATGGTGTGACCGTGCTTCTCTCGTATGGAAGAGCTTGGAGAAACGATTCTCCCAGGGTGATATTTTTCGAATTGCTGACATTCAAGAAGAATTAGCCCGCTTCAGTCAAGGTACTCTCAATATCTCCTCTTATTTCACCAAATTGACCACACTTTAGGAAGAAATTGAAAATTTCCGACCTATTCGCGATTGTACTTGTGCGATTCCATGTTCTTGCGGTGTTGCAACTGATTTACGAAAGTTCAAAGAGCAAGATAAAGTTATCAAGTTCTTGAAAGGCTTGAATGATCAATTTTCTCAAGTTCGCTCCCAAATCATGCTCATCTCTCCATTTAGGGAAGGCAAAACGGGTTTGACCCACCGGGCCGGCCCGCTGACCCGCCAAAATAAGGCGGGTTGGGCTGGGGTATTGGGACCGCTGACCCGCTGAACCCGCCCCGCCAAAAAAAAAACCCGCGAGCTAAAGCAATAACGGGGCGGGTCAGCCCGCCAGCCCGTTTTTTTTAAAAAAAAAAAAACTTTTTTTTTGATCCAACTTTTTTTTCCTGCTTCCTCTCCCTCTCGCTCCCAGCCTCTCTCACTCATTGTCGTAGCCCAATTTGATTTTAACTAAATTGACTAGAATATGTTTTGTTAATTAAATTGAATTTATTGTGTTTTAGGACTTTGATTTGATATGGATTTCTTGGCTCCAATTGACGAGAATGATGATGAAGATTTGGACTTAGATTTTGGAGAAGAGTGTGAGTCAGTGGAACCTACTACAATCAAGAAGAATAAGAGGCTGACATCCATGGTGTGGAAACATTTCACTCAAGAAGAAGAGTTGGACAATCAGGGAAGGGGAAGAGAAAAATGCAATGATTGTGGTCAATCATTGGCAGCCGGAGGAAAACTAAATGGTACTACTACTCTCAAACGTCATCTTGTTCGTTGTAAAAAACGTAAATTTGAAGATGTTAGTCAGATGATGGTAGATATGCAAGGAAAGCTGAAAATGTGGAAGCATTGATATGTTCTCGCAATTGGATTCATGCCTTTGATGATGATAATTTATTTAACGTGAATATGGTTCACTATTCCTTTTTATATATATTTTCTACCGACCATATTTATTTCATTGTTTTATGATGTAGATGGAAATGATGATGACAATGAAGATGAAAAAGAGGGTCCAAGTGGTTCCAAGTGTGCATCTAATGTTATTGACATTGAAGATTAAAATTTAGATGTTTCACTCTTGTTTTGTTAGACAGTGTTATGTTTTGTTAGCCAATATTATGTAATTTGAATCTCTAGACTTTGAGGTTGTACTTATTATGGTTTTTTGGTTCTTAAAAATATTTATTTTGGTTGCTTGATGGTTAATCCCTAGTTATCAAGCAATCAAAATACTTATTTTGGTTGCTTTAAGATCGAATTATGGATTTGGACCTTTTGGTTGATGGTTCTAGCCTTCTAGGTGACATTTCTTAATGGTTAATCCTAGTAATTCCAATGCTATTATTGTTTTATACTTTTATTTTGAATATATCAAGAGTTTTTAAAGTAAAAATTTGTTAAAAATGCTTTATAAAAAATCTATTTTAAAAAGCAGGTGAAAAATCTTATTGAAATTGAAATCTTAAAAACATGTAAGTTTTTTGTTCAAAAACATTGAAAAAAAAAAATCAGGCGGGCCGGACCGCCAACCCGCCAGCCCATCACTTAGCGGGGCGGGCCAGTCTTTTGAACTCGCAATGTTTGGCGGGCCGACTCGCCCCGCCCTGTTGTTAGCGGGCCGGAGGCAAAACGGGCCGGGCCGGGCCGGACCGTTTTGCCATCCCTATCTCCATTACCGTCTCTGGATGATGCCTTTTCAATGGTTCTGCAGCAGGAACGCCAATTTGGTCACAATAAAGAGAATAGCTCTGATTCTACAATTGAGAATCAGTCCTCTGTCAATGCGGTTGCTCAAACACAGTTTCGCACCACTCCTAATGCCGGTAGAGGCCGTGGTCGTGGTGGTTCTAATGGTGGCTGTGGTAACCGTCTTTGCACTCATTGTGGCCGCACCAACCACACCGTCGATACTTGCTTCCTCAAACACGGATATCCGCCTGGTTTCTTCCAACGGAAAGGTACTTCTACATCTGGTGGTAATGCGTCTACAATCTCCTACAACACCCTTCAAGACTCTGCTAATGCTGCTATGTCCACTACTATTGCACCTGCAACTGTCACACCTTCTAATGCTTCCCTCAACATGATTCAAGAGCAGTATCAACAGATTCTGCAACTTCTTCAGCAATCAAATTCACAAGCCACTCCCCTAGCATCCGTAAACTCCATCTATGCCACCAGTTCAGCTTCAAACACTTCCAATTCCCCATCCACATCTGGTAAGAATGTCTATCTCTGGATTGTTGACACCGGAGCTACCGATCACATCACATTTTTTTTCTCTTTATTCATTTCCACATATCACATTGCACCTAAGTCTATGACAATGCCTAATGGCACCACAGTCACCACTACAATTGCAGGCACTGTTTTACTATTTGGTTCTTTAATTCTTCACAATGTCTATTACTTTCCCTCCTTCCATGTCAACATTATATCAGTTTCAACCTTGTTTGACTCTCTCTTATATGATGTTCAATTGCATCATGATTATTGTGAAATTTTGCAGCTCTTCCACCCGAAGAGGACTGGATTTACAGCTAATAGAGTGGGTAAATTGTATGTGCTTGACACCTCCCAGGTTCCTCCATCAAACACTGGATATTGTAATGCATTCATTTCACAACATTTAGATTCACATACTAGTGACCCTGCCGCTGTTTGGCATCCAAGATTGGGCCACTTATCTCCACATATACATAAATGTCTCTCCCAACAATTCCCTTTTATTGCCTTTAATAATTGTACTAAACCTTGTGATGTTTGCCATTATGCTAAACAAAGAAATCTACCATTTTCTCATAGTACTAGTCATTCTACTTGCATCTTTGATATGATTCATGCTGACATTTGGGGTCCCTTTGCCACCCCCTCTGTATCTGGCCACAAATATTTCCTCACTTTAGTTGATGACAATAGCCGGTTTACTTGGACCATCTTTATGCATAACAAAGGTGAAACCCGAACCCATCTAACCAATTTCATTGCCTTCATTGAGACTCAATTTCAAAAGAAACTTAAATGCATCCGTAGTGATAATGGCCCTGAGTTCCTTATGACCGATTTCTTTTTATCCAAAGGGATATTACATCAAAGATCTTGTGTAGAAACCCCTCAACAAAATGGGATTGTTGAGAGGAAGCATCAACACATTCTCAATGTGGCTCGTGCTTTCTCCTTCCAATCCCATATTCCCTCTAATTTCTGGCACCTAGCTATTCAACAAGCCGTCCACATCATAAACAGATTACCTACCCCTCTCCTCAATAACAAATGTCGTTATGAACTCCTTCATTCCAAACCTCCCTCCCTTACACACTTACGAGTTTTTGGTTGTCTTGCCTTCTCATCTACTCTTCACAACCATAGAACCAAGTTTGAACCTAGAGCTAGGAAATCTGTCTTTCTTGGCTACCGTGATGGCACCAAAGGTTTCCTCTTATATGACCTCAACACAAATGAGTTCTTTGTCTCTAGAAATGTGGTATTTCATGAATCCACCTTTTCATTTCACAAACCTACCTCTCCTCACCAACTCACAAATACTACACCCTCTGTAACTATTGATACCTCTGACTTAGCCTATGATACACTACCTCCTTCACCTCAGACCATACCCTCTCCACCACCTCAGACCATAACAAACCCACCTCCTTCACCTGCTACACTCCCTCCTCAGTTACCTGAACCAAACCTCTCCCCCACTCTCACTAGCATACCTGTTAGGAGATCTACCCGACCTAAACAGCCACCTAGTTACTTATCTGAATATCATTGCAATTTACTCACTTCACAGCTGCCAGCATCCTCCTCAGGTAATTCTAACTATCCCTTATCCTCCGTTTTATCTTACACACACTGCAATACACACTACAAACACTTTTGTCTTTTTGTGTCCTCTGTTTCTGAACCCAAAACCTATGCCCAAGCTAGTAAATTTGATTGTTGGAATGTTGCTATGCAATCTGAGTTGGCTGCACTTGCATCGACCAACACATGGTCTATTGTTGATTTGCCTCAAGGGAAACAACCCATAGGTTGCAAATGGGTATACAAGATTAAGCATCATGCTAATGGCTCTATTGAGCGTTACAAGGCACGTTTGGTTGCCAAAGGTTACACTCAAATGGAAGGAGTGGATTACTTTGACACCTTCTCCCCAGTTGCAAAATTAACCACCATCCGTACACTTCTCTCCTTGGCTGCTATCCAAGGTTGGTATTTGGAACAGCTAGATGTAAATAATGTTTTCCTTCATGGAGACCTTCATGAGGAAGTTTATATGGACCTACCCCAAGGACTTTCTCTCACAGATCATCTTCATCAACAACCAAAGTTTGTAAACTTAATAAATCCCTCTACGGCCTCAAGCAGGCCAGTGGGCAATGGTACTCCAAGTTGTCTACGGCTCTCATATCTCTTGGATACTCTCAGTCCAATGCTGATCATTCTTTATTCACCAAATTGAATGGCTCTCATTTTACTGCTTTATTAATATATGTTGATGATATTGTTCTAGCTGGTACTCACTTTGCAGAAATCCCTATGGTGAAACAATTCCTTGACTCAAAATTCAAAATCAAAGATCTTGGTACTCTTCGGTTCTTTCTTGGCTTGGAGGTTGCAAGAACCAAACAGGGCATTTTCCTTAACCAACGAAAGTATGCTTTGGAACTCCTTGAAGATAGTGGTATGTTAGCTGCCAAACCATGTCTCACTCCATATGATAACTCCCTTAAACTGCACGACACTGATTCTCCACCCCATGAAGATATTTCTGCATACCGAAGACTTATTGGTAAGCTGTTGTACCCAACAACTACACGGCCAGATTTGGCCTTCATCACTCAACAACTCAGCCAATTCATTTCTCATCCTTTACAAGTTCATCACCAAGCTGTCTTGCGTGTCCTCCGGTACATCAAATCTGCACCAGCAAAGGGGTTATTTTACTCTGCTAAATCTCCTTTGAAGCTGTCTGGTTTTGCAGACAGTGACTGGGCAACATGCCCTGCCACCAGACGTTCTGTCTTCGGTTACTGTGTCTTTCTTGGCTCTTCTTTGCTCTCATGGAAGTCAAAGAAGCAATCCACCGTGTCTAGGTCCAGTTCAGAAGCTGAATACCGTGCCTTAGCCAGTCTGACATGTGAACTGCAGTGGCTAAAGTACTTGTTTACTGACCTGCACATCAAATTTGATTGTCCCATTTCTGTTTATTGTGACAACAAGAGTGATATATACCTAGCTCATAACCCCATTTTTCATAAACGCACGAAGCACATAGAGATTGATTGCCACGTTGTTCGTGAGAAGATCACCAATGGTCTCATCCATCTGTTACCTGTGCCCTCAGCCTCTCAGTTAGCAGACGTTCTCACCAAGCCTCTATCATCTCCAGCTTTCAACTCTATGGTGTCCAAGCTTGGCCTCATTAACATCCATGGTCCAGCTTGTGGGGGGATATTACCTATTGTAAATACTAATAGCAATTAACTCTAGTTAACTTAATTACTAACTCTAGTTGTATAGTTAGTTAGATTGTAAATCTGGTTGTTAGTCAGTTAGATAGTTGTTAGCTCAATGAGCTCTCATATATATTCATTTTGTACAGATATTAAAGTTTAGTTTTCCTAATGGAATTTCTTCTTTTACATCATCTTCTCTACTCTCTCTCTGATCTGAGAATCAACAAACCACATTTATAATATGGTATGTATGAATAGAGGTGTTGACAAAGGCAATAAAGATACATAAGATGAAATATAAATAAAGATACTAATAATCGAGGGAGAAAAAATAGACAAATAAAATTGGAAATGGGCACATGTATTTCAAGAAGGAGGAACTACTTTGTTTATGTTGTGGCCAATAAGAAGCAACTTAAAAGAAGAGGTAGAAGCCAATGAAGGTTGGCTCATTTGGTAAAGAGTTCGCTCATTCTCCACAATGGCGTGTGTTCAACTCCCGCTGCCGATGTGAGGATATCTTTGATGAGTGATCTGTAAGCAATGACGGAGCTTGCCCAAAATATTGGGGGGTGCCGTAACTACTAACAAAAATATTATAATTGAAATTCATAAAATCAAAATATAATTCTATCAAATATTGAAAATAGCATCAACACAACAATTTTTTAATATAACGGTCATACTATAAGCAAGAAATTCATCATTGACCTTATTACGGAGTCCTGTCTTGATTATCTTCCTTGCTAAATCAATTTTTCAATGAATGAAAAGTGTTATGCTGTGCATCAGACTTGTTGGACCACATATTGTCCAAGACTTTCAATGAATGCACGTGGGTATCAAGACTTTCAATGTTAGACCACATTTTTTTTTAATCAATTGAAGTTGGAATCGACTCTCTCACACAGAAAAAGCTAAAAAGATGCATCACCAAAACAGAGGGAAAAATAAACATCGAGGACACATGGCAAAGGCTACAAAGAGAAAAAGGGAAATTGGCTACATACCTGAAATTTGACCTTCGCTTAGGAGGATCAAATATCAGTCAAGACGGCGACGACAAGATCTTTGATGCAGTGGACTGGCTGTGCAAGAACGGTGACAGTGGTTGCTCTGCGATGCAGACGCATGGAGGAGTAGAGAAGTAGCAGAGCCGTGGAGCTATTCGTCTATTCTGATTTTTGATTGCTATTCTCAGTGCGATGTATCCTCTAAAAATTAAAGAAAGAAAGGCTGATTAGTAGTTTCATCAACACTACTGGTTCCTAAGAATAAGAACCGGTAGTATAGTAAAAAAAAAAATCTGGGGTACCACGGCTCCCTCCCTCTCATAATCCTCTGCCCGTTGGCCGTAAGTACTTTTATAAGTGTTTAAAGAGCCGTGAAGCCTGTTTTGACCATAGTGAGCCTCCAGAACTCATATCACCTACACTTTGGTTTGGTTTGTCTTTGGAACAACTATTTATATATGATGAGGAATAGCAAGTGAATTACAAAAAGAAAAACTGTTATGGGGACGATGAAGGAAATAATTATGTGGAGAACTGGAAGTGACAAGACAATATTAATGGAAAAATCATTGGTTCACAATTTTTTAATAATTATGACATATTAATTGTTTAGCAAACCAATTTAAATGAAATACTTGAAGTTGAATGAATGAAATATAAGATTTTTTTTGACAAAAAATATAAGTTTTTTTCGAGGAAACAAAAAATATAAGAAGTTGAGCACCATAAAAATCTCCTTTTTAGGTTACAACCATAAAAATCTCTTCAAGTACTAAGTACAAGCTGCTGGACGGGTTTTGGAAGTCTGTTACACCGTCGAAAGTGACTATTTTCCAGTGGTGTTTGTTGAAGAATTCGCTGCTAACTGGTGCCCTTCTTCTACAATGACAGGTTATCGCAAACGCAGCACCTGTTGTTTGCCCGTTCTGCTTGCTGCAAACCGAGGATATTCAACATGTTTTCATCGAGGGCTCATTCGCTTCTCAAGTTTGGTCCCGTGTGTGTTCGTGGTTGGGGTTCAGCTTGTTGGTTCCTTATCTGTTAAGGATCATGTTCGTTGGTTCAGGAAGTTGTGCAAAGGAAGGAAGGCGAAAATGACTAAATACTTAATTTGGCTAATAGTGTGTTGGAGTATTTGGTTATCTAATAATGGTGTTGTGTTCCGAAATGAGGATGCTAATATTGAAGCCGTCATTATAATTTTTGTAATAACTATAAATTATATATTTATACTTATGAAATATAAGTTAAAGAAATCATAGGCATAATATATTAAAATATAGAATTTTTTACATATTATATTATATTCTATTGTAATATAATATTTTATATTATATTACAATACATTATATCATATTATAAGTAGATATGTTGGTAATTGTTCTTATCAATTGTGTAGAAAAAATTTCTATATTTCTATTAGAAAAGTATCATTTTCATATCAATATAAAAATGGTTAAATAATATTTCACTAAGAGCATCATTTAATAAGTTAGTGGCAATTACGTGCTTTCATTAGAATTAAAGCCTTCTTTATGTGTAAATTTTAAATAAATACTATAATAGATAAAATACATGAGAAAAATTGTTGAGGCTCGACTGGATTTTTTTTACATATAGATATAGATTCATTGACATTACACAACATGACAAACGCCACGAGTGATCTACTTGACATTGTGTATTCATCATTTGGAAGGGGTTTGCTTATAACCCACTTTACTTACAAAGTGCTTTAAAGCCACATTTCTTCCTATAAAGGACCCTAACTCTGTAGCTCTCGTTTTTCACAAACTCTATCTCTCTCCCATTTAATATTGACCACTCCCTAATAGTCTCTCTAAACTCTGTCAGACTACTAAATTCTAAACCAATTTTAAACTTGTAATCTTTGTTAAGCTCTTGAACCCGAAACCTCTCATATTTAGGACAATGACATTCTTCATCACTACTATTCAACTCCTCAGTCATGTAACCATCACTTACTTGACCCACCTCCTCAGCTGGGGCACTAGAACTTGCAACATTGCTTTTTCTTGGTGGTCTCTTTGCCCTAGATTTCACTCTATAAGGAGTACCATTAATCACTATTCTTGATCCAGTAGGTGATAAAATAGGTGGTCCAAGATGTCTAGGTGGTGTATCAGAAAGAGGTGGTTCATGAACTGTAGGTGGTGTATCAGAAATAGGTGGTCCATCAATTCTAGAAGCCTATTCTTCATCTCCAAACCCATCATCTTTGCCATATGTTATTTCTTCCTCACTATCATCCATATGAATTCCCTTAAGCTCATCATCACTATCACTTTCTTTCCCATTACCAATTTCAATTTCTTCTTTTGTGGCTTTAGTTGAAGAACCAGGTTGCTCAATGTGCTCAATGTAGATATGAGCCTCAACTTTGAACTTCAGTGCATGATAACCTATTTTTGATGCATCCTCATCACACAAAAATCTGTTGAACAACACTTATTCCTCTTTCTACCACCAAAGACTATAACTACCAGCCTCAAACCCCAACTCCTTGACAATACCAACAGCTTCAAAATAGCTCCATTTATCCACATCATGCTCTTTCACAGCTGTCTCACTTCCTCCCCCTTCATACTCTAGTATACAATTTTTGACAAACTTCCCCCCATGGTGGAACACGACAGTGATAGACATCCCTATATAAGGAAATAAAGTAGCACAAATCAGAATCAGGGCTATAAAGGATATTTCATGCAAACTGGTTGGCCTAAATTGGAATTTCACTCCACCCCTAACACAAAAATCAATGGTTTCTACATCGTGGTCCCCCACCCACAATCGTACATTAAAGGCAGAAACTAAAAAAAGGTAGTGAGGGATTATTCAAACCTGTTTATTGCGATAAAAAGAGCACTTAGTACACGTCCACTGCAATGAGCTCTGCAATGCTACTCTTCGCGTGCGTGAGCTTCCTTCTTCTAGCTTAAACAGAAACCCTAGATCTACGCGAACGATGCGAGTGAGATGAGCTGAGCTGAGGGAAGGGCAGATGATGAGATGATACAGTGACAAAGTGAGATGATGTAGTGAGCTAAGGGAAATGATGCGAGTGAACTGAGCTGGGGGAAGGGGAGATGTGAGACCATGCAGTGAGAAAGTGAGATGATGCAGTGAGCTGAGGGAGATGATGAAGTGACAAGAGGGAAGATGATGAAGTGACAAATCAGAGGGGGGCAACGCACACGTGTCATAGGTGAAAACAGATCAGCAATCAATTAGACATCCACGCCAGCAAACTTAACGCTGTTAGCAAAAAAACTAATAGAGGGGTGTAACTGGATCAAATTAGATTTTGCAAAGTTTATTTTAAATGTTTTGTTTTGCAGGGGAGTAACTGAATAATGAAAATATTTGAAGGGGGTAACGACTATTTAAGCAATTACATTTTATATCCTTTTAAGATATATAAGTTCATAAAAGGGTATTTAAGGCCAAATAAGTATTATATTATCTCCCTCCAAATCTCCCACTTTGGCTTAAACCTCGAGACAGCGTGGAAGACAATTTATGTAAGACAATTTACGTAATCAATTTCGGTATAACTGGATTTTATTTCCTCTGCGACCATTGTGGATAGTTTTGGTTGCTTCTTCGGTCAGCGGCAATAGTTGGACATTTCAACAGTTGGAATCCGAATGCAGATGCAATCACTCGGGTATGTAATTCTTAATTGGACTTTAAAGTTTATATATATGTTCATTAAAAAGTAATCTAATATGGAATTAGATCAAAGTACTGTATGACCTAGAATCTGTATTTGTTTGAGAATTGAGATCTTTGATGACGGAGGAGGACCCATGACAAATTGACAATAGGTCTATATTGATGTCTATTTTAATCCTTGGAGGACTTGATTAACTTCAACAATCTTAGGAAGACTAAATTGACTATTGACTAAAAAAATGAAACAAAGATGGAAACACCCCTGAAGGAAAAATAGGAATGCAGTCCGCTGCTTAATCCCTTTATTTGCCATAGATGCAATATAAAATTCCTCAATAGGAACGGAACAATGAAATTTATTAACATTTAAAATTCAAACTAAAAAAATTTCTGCTGGTTTATGTACGATAGCAAGATTATTTGCCGTAAGAAGATATTAGTAGCTATTGAAAGTTGTAAGCCTGTAACTATTGCTTTAAATATGCTCAATGTGATAGTTATGCCTTAGCAATTATTCTGTTCTGCTTCATTTGGCTTTCTGAAGGCTCATACAAATACAATGGTTTACTGTTTACACATAAAAAACCACTCGTGCTTCCACCCAACAGCTCAAGCTTTTGGTGGAGTTGGCCTTTGTCATGGTATTAATGTCCCCAAGATTAAGTGGTTAATAGTTTGATCCTTCTCGGCGCATTCTTCTAATTAGAAATTGTAATTTCAGTGCAGTAGACGATTTAACAGGGCTTCTGCCTTGTCCATGTTTCTAACCCAAAGGCTTTTGTGTATAGCGGCATGCTAGAAATAGAAATCCACTACAGTTCTTTCAACACAACCCCTCATGCCCAGGACCAGACATCTATAGCATGATCTAAGTGGCCCAATAGCGGGTAGTCCAACGGATCTTGAATTAGCTTTGATACCATATTAGAATTTGGATTGGCTTTAACTTTACTTTACAAAACTTGTTTGTAAGGCTTCTCAGTTGTAAACATTTTTCACGCCATATCACATCTGATGTGAAACTCCCAATAATGCTTAGGAATTTTTTTATAAGTTTGTAGCAAACATTCTGAGTTCACTTTCCTAGGAAAAACTTCACAAACCTTGAAACTTATACACCCTATAGATCATGTAATATATTCTAAAATGTTCAAAGATACAATAAAGATATGATGGTAAATTTATTAGATAAACAGTTACATTGTCCTAAATGCAAGCTGGTTCTTAAAATCTGAGATACATCTATGGCCCCCAGGTATAACAAAGAGATTGTTAGATATCAAATCTGACGTTCACCGGAATTATACCATGAAAGCCTTGGAAATTAGGAAAGAGAGGAGAGGGAGGAGGAAGATAGAGTATTATTGATAGAAACCACAAGGCTTATCAAAGGAGTTACACGAACGCAATCTATGCGCCTCTTGGAATCTATCCAAGTCTCAACTACAAACTGAAAACTGCCCCCTATCCCTTATCATGATTCCTCTATATATAATAGAGGAATAGAGCATAGGATAGGATAACTAACTAACTACCTCTATCTATTAAAATAACTAACTGACAGCTAATGCACTAACGGTTAGTTACTGACATAAAACAGAACAAAACAGAATAAACAGAATAACAGAACAGCAACAAAACAGAACAGACTAAACAGAAACAGCAGCTATATGGATCAGGAGGGGCCTAACAATACCACCCCCTTAAAAATCAGACTTGTCCTCAAGTCTGGGTGTAGTGTTCTTCATCACTGTGTTCTTCCTCTAACACCACGATCTCTCCATCCCCAGTAATATCTTCATTGTCTGCCAACACCATGACGCGCAAATTACCTTCTGGGCAACGATGGCCAGGTGTGAAAGGTGCTGCACAGGAGAAACAGAGCCGTTCTTTCCACCGTCTGGCTTGCTCTGTTTTTGAGAGAAATTGAATACCTGGTTTACGCGGCGGAGTGGGCGACGTAGGCTTGCTGGTGTTGCTCGTATTTGAAGAGGCAATAGAATTGGTAGAGGTGGCTGTTGAATTCGCCGGTGAGTCATGAAGTAGGCGTCGTGACCCGTTTGGGTCATCGCGTGACCCGATACTGGTGACAACTCCCGAGCCACGAGAACGCGATTCTTTGTAGTTGTTTGATGACGGTGGGTCGTTGCGAGGATCCCGGTGTGCTTCTTCCACGTGACGAGCCAAGGATAATGCCTGCACCACTTTCTTGGGCCCCAAGAGACGAACCATGTCTCTGATGGGTTTGCGCAACCCGTTGAGGAAATAACCAAGCATAATATGCTCCGGCGTTCCTCGAGCTTGTGCGAGCAGCAATTCAAAGTCACGTATGTACTCTGTGACAGTGGAGCGTTGTTTAATGGCGGCGAGGCGTTCGTGAACGGAACCGAGTGCGCAATCACCGAAGCGTTCCATAATTGCCTCTGAGAAAACTTCCCAGGAGGGATCTTGAACATCAGCTGACCAGTACTGGAACCAATGAACAGCGTCCCCTTCCATGCATATCAGGGCGAGCTTGAGTTTCTCAGAATCTGCCATAATGCCCTGTAGTTCAAAGAACTTTCTTGCGCGAGTTAACCAAGCCAATGGGTCGTCCCCCTCGAAGGTAGGCAGCTCCACCTTCTTGGTCCAAGCTCTAGTGATGGCTGGGGGTGTTTCTCCAGTGACATCAATGATCGTAGGAATAGAATTATGCTTCTGGTTGATTGTAGGATCGGTCTTGGGTGTTTCTTGATCTTTCTTGGGCTGTTCTTTGTTGTTAGCAGCATCTGAACTTTCTGGTGTTGGAATTTCAGAGGGCTGTTTGAGTGTTTGGATGAGATCTTGAAACTGTGTGGAGAGGAAGAGAAACTGTGAGTCCAGTTTCTTGTTGAGAGCAGTGTTTTCCGCGCCCAAGTGTTGCAATTGCGTGGTGATGGAAGTGTTTTCTGAACCAAGGTGCTGCAACTGTGTGTTGAGTGCGTCCAGTTTCTGATGGAATGTAGTTTGAACCTCTGCAAGGCGTTCTTCCATCTCCTTTTTCAGTGATGCCACAGTCGTCATGGTTCAATCGGCAGGTCGGACCAATTGTTAGATATCAAATCTGACGTTCACCGGAATTATACCATGAAAGCCTTGGAAATTAGGAAAGAGAGGAGAGGGAGGAGGAAGATAGAGTATTATTGATAGAAACCACAAGGCTTATCAAAGGAGTTACACGAACGCAATCTATGCGCCTCTTGGAATCTATCCAAGTCTCAACTACAAACTGAAAACTGCCCCCTATCCCTTATCATGATTCCTCTATATATAATAGAGGAATAGAGCATAGGATAGGATAACTAACTAACTACCTCTATCTATTAAAATAACTAACTGACAGCTAATGCACTAACGGTTAGTTACTGACATAAAACAGAACAAAACAGAATAAACAGAATAACAGAACAGCAACAAAACAGAACAGACTAAACAGAAACAGCAGCTATATGGATCAGGAGGGGCCTAACAGAGATACTGATCTTGGTTTTCAATTTAAACTAGCAATAGGAAAAGATAGCTAACTGCGTGTTTTAAAAGTTAGTGGTGCTACTTAAAAAGATTTTCTTGCTAAAATGGGATTGCTGCAATCATGGATTTATTGTTCTAAATGGAAGTCATACCTGTAATGATGGATGTGAATTTGATTGTGACAAATCTTACAGACTCCTGGCCCTGGATATTGGACATCTTTATATTAATTTGACAGTCTAAACAGAATGAGTTTGGTGTGTGGGAGGTCTTCTTGCCAAACAATGCTGATGGTTCACCGCCAATTCCTCATGGTTCTAGAGTCGAGGTAATTTTTCTCCTGAAAATAATTTTTTGAGGGAGTTTGAATTTTGAAGACCTTCACATTTACATTTGTTCATATAACCATTGGCTATATAGCCTTTCTTTTTATTTCCTTTTTAGATGGTACTTTTGGGTATTTTATGGGTGATGAGTCTTGTATTACAATTAATGAAGATAGCTAACGGATATGGATATCTAAAAAATTGTCCTCTATCATTACCAAGCTTACAAATATTTTCTGCTATTCTTTGCATTCTAGTGTTTGTGAAACATTTGGCTGCTTACACAATGGAGTGGTTCTGCTATACTTGCCTGATGTAGTTTGCAACCTTCTATCGCTTATTAATTTATTATATGTTCTTTTTACCCAAATAGGAAAAAGCTAGTAAGGACAACTTTTTAGCCAAGGTCATACATGTTAGACGTTTCTAGTTGTCTTGAGCTAAGCCTGTGGATACTTTTGTGAAGTGTAAACTAAGTACTTCTTAAATATATATTTGTAGATCTACATGGATACTCCCTCTGGGATCAGGGACTCATTCCTGCTTGGGTCAAATTCTCTGTACGAGCTCCTGGTGAAATTCCATATAATGGAATATACTATGATCCCCCCGAGGAGGTAAGATTCTACATTTCTTCCATGTAGGCTACGTATAGAAAAAAGATGACCAATTCAAATCTCTTTCCCTCTTACATTTGTTATGGGATAAAATTGTGTTTATGGCTTTTCTTTGGTGATGTATTAGTGGTGGTTTCAAGAGAATTTATATTACTGATGAGATGACCAGTCGAAATATCTCTTTCCGCCTATATTTGTTATGGGATAGAATTGTATTTGTGCCCTTTCTTTGGTGACTTGTTCGTGGTGGTTTCAACTTTCAAGGGAACCTACATTACTGATATGTAATGAGGTCGACAGCTTTATATTATTTTTAAGCCACTGCCCCTGGGTGTTTTCCTTTAAACATTTTATATTAGGAGGATTTATTAACTCTACCCTTAAAAAATATGTATATAATTTCTGTCCTTAAATTATAATTTATGAAAAAAATCTAGACAATGCTGTAACATTTAACTACGTTCTGCGCCTGGCAGAATGCAGAACAGCTTGGAAGTAGTTCTGTTAAGATATTTGTTTATCTATCCACCAAAATAATATTTGTTTATCAAATGAATATGATTATTTGCTCATCATAACGGTATACCAGTTGTTTTTTCAATTCTTAGGTACAATTCAATATAATATGTGATGGTTACTTAATTTTTAACTTCATGTGATTTTTCTGTCATGTACTTTTGTATTATATGGCTTTATTTTTCTCTTTATAGGAAAAGTATGTCTTCAAAGTTCAAACATCCACAGCCAAAGAGACCAAAATCAATTAGAATATACGAGACACACATTGGAATGAGTAGTCCGGTGCGTACTTTTTACTTTCTCTAATTTGATGTCAGTAAGTCATTATTTTCTTATTCCTGTCCTGGTTGCCTTATTTTAAAGGCAATGATCTATTACATCAGCAAGTTTTTATCATGAATAGCAAAATGTCAAGGACTGAAACTGTTGCTTATCGAAAAAAAAAAGGACTGAAACTGTTTTTTTTTTTTGTATATTATGATATAAATCTCTTTCAAGTTATAAAAATTGGGAATCAAATTCAGAAATCACATGAACTAAAATAGAAATACCAGCAGAAGAAGAAAAAGGAAAGATAGAAACTAAAGAAAGTTGCAATAACACAGAAACTACTTCACACATTAATGACGAAACCTAGGATTTGGGGCTTCAAACCCCCCTCCCCTCTACTAATTTGTACTACCTCCATCCCAAAATATAAGGCCCCAAAGTATATGTATCTGAAACTAAAATCCCCCTCTACTAATTACTAACAACTAAC
This sequence comes from Astragalus membranaceus, assembly GCA_039519185.1. NCBI lineage: Eukaryota > Viridiplantae > Streptophyta > Magnoliopsida > Fabales > Fabaceae > Astragalus > Astragalus membranaceus. The sequence goes on along the minus strand of CM076854.1, from coordinate 158,940,965 downwards.
ATTTGCACTTTTAGGTTCATTGAATAACTAAAGTATCTAAACTACATACATTAGTTATTCAATTAACCTAAAACTGCAAAAATTTCTTTTAAAGTAGACCAGAGGTAGTATTACATAAGGATATACAACATAGAATCGACCAATAAAACTCTATTTACAATATTATTAACACCCCCCGTGATGGAGCATATAAATTATATGCACCAAACTTGTTGCATATATAAATATGATGGGAGCACCTCTCAAAAACTTGGTGAACACATTTGTCGGGTGATCTTGATAATCATAATTACAAGGATCAATAGTTACCCTAATTTATTGTCAAAAAAAAAATAGTTACCCTAATATTTGTTACATAATAATCACGCAATAAGCCAATGATTAGCATTTCTAACACTTCCCCTCAAGTTGGAGCATATAAATTATATCTATCAAGTTTGTTATATACATATTTGATTAGAAATCTCTCAAAATAGAAGTAACACAGTGTGAATAACAATAAATCTTCCACCAACATAAGATGGTAAACATAGAGTCCCCTCCTGTTAGCTTTTTAGGGACACCAACTTTCTTGTTTTATGGCTTCAACTATTAAAGGGGAAAGCTTATCCATGTAATGTGCAAAAATATACTGAAACATTTGTTCTCCATCTCTTCGGGGGAAAATTTAGACTGACTCCATTCTCAAAGAACATTAGTTTTAATTTTCATACATGAAGCCTAGTGCATGATGAAGGAAACCACATCACTAGGAAGTCCCACTTCAACCAATACTTCATAAATGAAAGTCCATTTCTTTCTATCACATGTTTTAGGCAAGAGAGATAACCCATATACCCACTGCCTTAAGTTTCTGGTTGGAGATGTGGTGTCCAAGTCTCTTGGTGGTCCTTGGTCGTTAGTTCGTTGTTGCTCTCGGTGCTCCTCTGGACTCTCCAACAAGTGGTATCAGAGCCATGATTTGGCTTGATGGAGGAGCAGGAAGTGGATCCTAGTTTGGGTCAAGTCTAGTGATGTGGATGACTCACACTTGAGGGAGAGATTGTTGGGATTTTAAGTGTGAGTGGTTAGTCCCACATCGACTAGGAATGAGCTAAATGAATGATATATAAGAGAGGTGACCCATATACCCATTGGCTTAAGATTTTAGGTGGAGATGTGGTGCCCAAGTCTCTTGGTGATCCAGTTTTTCCTTTCATTTTGTGCACACCGTTTCCAGGGCAACGACAATGTTCTCATCTTATTTGAATGACAAATGTTGGTTAGAGAAATTTAAACTCAACCCCTTATCTCTCAAACTCCTATCTCCCTCCCCCGCTCCCACCCAACCACTAAACTACCTTATGACTTCTAATTAATAACAATGCTTTCCTCAATTCTCCTTAGAATAGACTAGTTTAGAAATAAGAGATTAACTCCTTCCAGTGAGCACCTTATAATCCATGTTACACAAAAAAAAAGGGACTTCTAATTAATAACAATGCTTTCCTCAATTCTCCTTAGAATAGACTAGTTTAGAAATAAGAGATTAACTCCTTCTAGTGAGCACCTTATAATCCATGTTACACAAAAAAAAAGGGACGGAATTGATAAATGAATTACAGTCTATCAACTTTGTGAATCAAGTAAAAACCCATAAGCATTGACTTTGCTAATCTCTTTAGGACTCTAACTGAGCAAACTCACAAAGCTTATCACAAGAGGCTAATTTTTCTTAAAGAACCCACATGAAATCCATTGGGTCCTGGGAATTTCCACGGCTCAATATAATACAAAAAATATCGCCTTGTCCCCTCACAATCTATATCACAACCAAATGCTCTAAGATGAATGCAATTGAGTAGGAAGGCAGCGTGAATTTAGTGATAATCCACTAGCACCATTGGATCCCCCTTTAAAGAGATTCATGTAGAAGAGTCTGACTTAGAGTACTAAGGAATTCCTTAGTAATTGTTACTAAATGGGCATAATAGTCATTTCCCCATCAATGAAAAAATTCGGTGACCACACCAACACTAAATTGTGGTTAGTATGTACTAATCAGTGTTTTCATTTACCCGCTCACTAACCACACAAACACTAAATTGTGGTTAGTATGTATACTAACCGTTGGATTGTTGTATAATGGTCACCGAAAAATATAGTAATTATTACTAAGAATTTCTTAGTATCATAAGTTATTGCCCATGTAGAAGGCATTAACCATTTCCTCTCGCTGATCCTCCTTGTCACCCCGTTCACCATTATTATCAGTGGAAAGCACAACAATTCTATTCCCCCTACGCCTATTAACGACTTTTAGCTTTGTAATCATGTCTTCATCATTTAGCCATTTTGATAAAATTTGTCAAATTCAATACTTAAGTGAACTTTATTTCCATATATAAAATGTTTGATATAACATTATGTTAAGGAAAATCATGCACACTAAGGATCAAAATGTAAAGACATATAAAATGCACCATAAAGAAAGCAACAAAATACAACAATGACACATTTGATTCATTCATCGAAATACTTAAATAAAGTGTTACTACCCATTTTCCTCCCTGAAATCGGGTACTTGTATCAACCATGTCTCCAACTTTATTGATATTCATAATTAGTTCTTTTTTTGACTGGGTTCCTAATTACTACCTCCAGTCCACTTTATAAGAAATTTTTACAATTTTAGGTGCATTGAATAACTGATGTATCAGTTATTTAATGAACCTAAAATTACAAAAGTTTCTTATAAAATGGACCAGAGGTAGTAGTTCTTAGATTTTGAAAACGTTAATCAGTTAGGTTCCCTTGCCTCGGTCTGGTAGTTGATGGGGTTAAGGGTACTGATGTGGCGCGTTAAATTTCTGATTGACACCTACTACATCACTTTACACATAGATGACACCTCAACTAACTCATCCATGCAAATTTTAGGGACCAAATCGACATGAGGATTTTATATTTTTGCACGTCACTTGAGATTAGTCACTTAGTTACAATTTCATCGTCATTACCAACTCAATGCAGTGTTGTCAAAAATCGGTTATGGCGGCGCCATAGCGCTATGGCGTGGCGGATTTTGAAACAGCCGCCATAAAAAAACGGTTTTATAACGGTGTGCCAATGGTGGCGCCATGGCGGGCGTCATGGGCATGGCGGTTGTGGCGGACTGGCGGGATATGGCGGACGAAATAGAGTTTTTTTGCAAAAACACGGGTTTGGATCGTGGAGAAGATGAAGGAATAGTAATTTATTTGCGAAATTACTATCGTTCCTTTGTTTTTTAAACACAAAATGACTTTTCAACCCTTATTGATTTGCTCAGTATTGAATTACAGCTGTATATACTATTTTTTTATTGGGGTGCAGTTGCAATCACAGTTTGATTTGATGTTATCACCGCCTGCACTTTACAGCTGTATTGCATTATAAAATTCTGTCCTTTTCTACAGTTGCAAACACAATATTCATTCTGATTTTGCTTTATTTTTTTCATTCTGATTTTGCTTTATATAAAGTCTTTCTCTTCGCATATCTCTTTCTCTTCTTTGCATATCACATATTTTTTTTCTGTTTTTGTTTTAATTTATTTTTCTGTTTTTGTTTTAATTTATTTTTCTATTTTAATTTTTTTATTCTGTTTTTGTTTTAATGCATCTGTTTTTTTTTCCTGTTTTTTTTCTTCTGTTTGTGGCTTTGTGCATCTGTTTTAAAATTTTTTCCTGTTCTGTTTTAATCTTAGTTTGTAGAATATGTCTCAACCAAATTCCTCAAATTCAAAATGAGTTGCTTAATTTTGTTGTTATTAGGATTCATTGCTTTTTATAATTTTGTTGTTATTTTGATGTCTTAAACTTAATTTGAAGTGGTTCTTAGTTGCTTATGACAATTTGATGGAGACTAATTTGAAGTGGTTCTTAGTTGCTTATGACAATTTGATATTTATTGATAGGCGTTTGGATTATTTTTTTAATTTTTATAGTTTTTTTTGTATGTGTATTAGTATGTATATTTTAAAATTTTTTATAAAAATTGATCCGCCATGGCGTCCGCCATATGCCGTTACGCCATCCGCCATATGTTTATGGTGGTTTTTTGGGTCTCCGCCATAAACCGCCATCCGCCATTGACAACACTGACTCAATGTCAATTTAGGCCCTAATGAAACAACTAGAATCAAAACGATAATTGTATACTATATATAGACATTTTATCTTTTGCAAATTGCAACTCTCATAGGAAGAAAATGAATAGAAAACCCAGTGATGTTAGAAGTGTGAGAGCTAAATTCAAGTGAACTAAATAATACTAAAATTCATAATCAAATTTATAAATCACGTGTTACTTTGTTACAAGAGAAAATTTTCATTTAATAATATTTAAAAAAATAAAAATATAATAAATTTACAAATATTTAAATTAAGAACTAAAAAGTGAATATTAAATACTGTAAAATTAAAAATTTTAAAATATTATGTGTAATATTGTCATATCACAATTTAATAAATTAGAAAATTATGACAAATTAGAAATGCTTTCATTATTTTTAAATTTACTTTTATAATAAATTATGTTTATGTTATTATCCTCACAGCTAACTAATTTATTGAAGGTTTTTGTTGAGTATGGCTCATATTGGTCTTGGCCCAAACTGTTTGGGGGGTGTGCTGGGGGTATGGGGGCGCCAGCCCACCACGGTACGGTTTATGGGTATTGTTGTAATTTGAACTAAGTTATTATAAATACCTATTGTAACATTGAAACCCTAATTCATTCAAGCAATAAGATGGAATTACAGCTGCTCTGTAGTCGCAGACGTAGGCAAAGATTGGCCGAACTGCATGACCAATGTCATGTCTCCTATTTTCGTTTCGTTTCTATTATTATTTCTTCGTTTACGGTTGCTGTCACAACAGTTTTTTATCTGAGAGTTTTCAAAAAGAATATTTACGGGTAAAATAATTTTTATACTTATAGATAAAACAGAACAAACGAGAATGAATATTTAGCATAATACTATATTAGGGGAAATTACACTTAAATCACAATGACAAATGTTTTAAGTAAAACTATGGTTACCATTAACTAACAAAATTTAGGCTAAAAAACACTTTTGGTCTTTTATCTTTGTTCTAGGTTTCATTTTGGTCTTTTATCTATTTTTTGTCATTCATCTTCTATTTTCGTTGTATTTTGGTCCCTTTAAGTGTTTTCTGTCTATTATTTTTAACGGATGCCACACTTGCTGTTAACTACTGACGTGGCGTCTTAAGTATCAGACTGAGGTGGATTATGATTAAATGATGTGACATTTTGTTTTTTTAAATCAAAAAAAAATTAACAAATTAACAAAAACTTAATTACTTCATCTTCTTCTTCCCCGCCCAGCATTTTGCAGAAAACCCTAAATCCCAAATTGAAAATCCTCCTCCCTGCTCCTTGAATCAAGATCCATTCTACTCCCTCCGTTCAATTTTCGTCAACTTTCATCAATCCTCCTAGGTTCAGTTTGGGTTTTGGTTTGGGATGGGGACCATTTGAGGGGGATGTTAGAAATTAAGTTTGAGACATTGGGAGTTTTTGGTTTTGGGTTTTGAAGAGATGATTAAATTGAAGAAGATGATGATCTTCTTACATTTAAGCTTCGGTGTTGTTGTTGTGATTTGTTCTGATGATGGGAAGAGTTTTGTTGTTGTGGGTTGGTTCTGATGATGATGAGAAATTGGGGGTTTTGGGATTGGGTTTTGTTGTGATTTGTTCTGAATATCCATGAAAAGAGAGTTGAGAAGAGTTGAAGAGTTGAAGGACGAAGAGTTGAAGAGTTGAAAAATCATGAATGAAGAGTTGAAGAGTGATTTATTTGTGGTGGTGGTGGTGATGGTGGCTCGCCAGAGGTGGTGGTGGCTCCCCGGGGAAGATGAAGATGGAGATGGGATGATTTTTCAAATCTGCGATTTTCCAGATCTGATGTGTTTTAGTGTTTTTTGTTTTTGTTAATTTTATTTTTCTTGTCTTGTCTTTTTGTCAATTTGGTCTCTTATGTTTTTTTTAAGTTTCAATTTGGTCCCCTATTTGTCACATCACTTAATGAGCTCCAAGTCAACCCTGACACTTAAGACGCCACATCAACAATTAACTTTCAACGTGGCATCCGTTAAAAATAATGGACGAAAAACACTAAAAAGGACCAAAATTAAACAAAAATGGAAGATAAGAGACCAAAACGGGACAAAAAAAGATAAATGACCAAAATGAAACCTAAAGCAAAGATAAAAGACCAAAAGTGCTATTTAGCCTAAAATTTATTCAGATTTTATTTGTTAAACAAAATTTTATTTTCAAAATTGTAAAGAAATTTTAAGGTTGAACAGAAAATCAAAATTTAAAATATAGGAAACGGAAAAATGAAAAGTAATCGTGAATAAAAAATTTACATCTCCAAATAAAAAACTATTTTTTTGTTTGGTGTACTTATGAGTCAAAAAAAGCATACTTTATTCCTCAAAGAAAAGCAAATTTTACTAGGCTGTCAAAAAATATTAGACATTCTGACTATGCAATAATTAATTGTGAGGAAAGAGACGAACAAACGTTAATTGCAATGAGATAAAAATAAATTAAAAAATGTATATATTAACGACCGTAAATTACATCAATACCCACGCATTTAAGTAACTTTCTACGTCCTCCGTTCCAAAACTTTAGTACTTTTTGCTTTTTATTTTTTTATTGTTTCAAAATAATGGTACTTTTAAAAACCCAATGTATAATTCACCACATTTTTTCAGATAAACCTTTTATATTTATCGAGTCTTTTAGAAACTCAAGACAACTGTTAACTCTTTTATTTTGATTTCAATTATTCTAAGATAACTATAAAGGGGGTGTTTTAGTACGTAGCTAACACATTAATGATACCTTATCTTGCGTGTAACAAAACAAAAGTACCAAAGTTTGAGAACAGAGGGAGTAAAAGAAATAGTTGGATTGAGTGTCCACAACAAAAATGTGTAGGGTGCTATCTTACAACTTCTAGAAAATAGGTGGGTGTAAATTAGCAAACCCTTATATATTTATTCCTCAGAAAGAGCAAATTTTATTAGGCTGTCAAAAAATATTAGACTTTCTGACTATGCAATAATTAATGTACCATTAAACGACACTTGATATGAGACAAATAGAATATCTATTTTGTTTTGGGTGATTTTGAATTTTGAATTTAGTAGCATATTTTAGAAGTGTGTCTCGAAAATGCAACCTAGTAGTAAAACATAAGTGTTGTGGATATTGAGAACACGAATTGAAACCAACAACGCTCCATTTTCCTACTCTTCATTCTCCTATCCCCGACCGTTTGTAATAAGGAAAAATGCATCCTAAAAATTTCATTTTTTTTGGTACAATATTCTAGATTTTTTTTTTTAATCAAAGTATCCTCCACGTTGACCGTGGAAACTAATGCTTCCAGGTATCAGAGATTCATTTAAGGCTTGACCTCTTCCAACAAATGTTTTTTCATACGCACCGGTCAAGGATCGAACCCTGGTTAAGGGAGCCCGAACCAACATGATTGTAGGTTGCCATGGTAATTAAAGTGTTATGATATTCATGAAGATCGGTTGCATTAAATGAAGAACAAGAATGGAAAAAAATCCAAATTGTAACTGCTCGCGATCCGATTCCATCATTTCTAGAATCATAAATAAGGCCTGGTTTTCCAGAAGTCTTCCATGATCCATCAGCTTTTGACAAATCAGGAAACATGAAAACCATATCTTGCTTATACTTAGGAAATCTTACAAAGGGGTCTCTTTGCTTTGCACATCATATATAGAGGTCAAATTGAATGTATAAAATTTATCATTATGACTTCATATTGTAATAGGCAGGTTTATTATTATTTTAGTTTACTCTAGAAAGAATATCTTCAAAAAATAACTCTAGAAAAGAAGAGTATCTTCTAAAGGTACGCTGCTTGTACTTTCCACATTTTAAATTGTTTAATGCTGCAATCGTATCCAATCTAAATTCATTATTAATAGATAATCTTACTTTACTAAAACATTGTACTAAAGCTTTTTGACTAAAATTTCCAACTAGTCAAAGTCAAAACTACTACCACTGAAAGTAAAAGACCGAATGAACTGGCTTCATAAATATACAACAAACGTATATGCTCTGTATGATATGCCACATTATACATATGAGATGAGATATAGGAAAGTTACTTTTCATCTCAAGCTTATATAAAGTGAGATATCTATCTGGTTAGTTTGAGAAATCGATACAATGGCATCTGAATTACCGAGAGGTGAATTGGCGATATCAAGGAGCAACCGTCAGAGCTGGAGGTCGACAAGTTTCAGGGATGCGTGGACAGCAACGACAACGGTACCGGATGTGTTCGAGCGAAGTGACCGGCACACGCAGGAAGATGACGAGTACCATCTCACTTGGGCAGCCATTGAGCGGTTGCCAACTATGGAACGCATGAGAAAAGGTGTAATAAAACATGTCACTGAAAATGGAAAGGTGGTGCATGATGAAGTCGATGTTGCTCATCTTGCCTTACCTGACAAGAAACTCTTGTTGGAAAGCATCCTCAAGTTTGTCAAAGAAGATAATGAGAAATTCCTCCGCAAACTTAGAGACAGACAAGAGAGGTGTGTGTTATTATGTCATTATTCCAACATCATGTTATTTTTATATATTGGTTGCGATTCTATATATTTATATAATATTATTTGATTGTGTTTGCTTTTGTTACTGCAATGCAGGGTAGGGATTGAGATTCCAAAAATTGAAGTTAGGTATGAGAATTTATCAGTGGAGGGAGATATATATGTTGGGAGCAGAGCGCTTCCTACTTTGCTTAATGTTACTTTGAACACCTTAGAGGTTACATTCTCTGATATAAAACGATCATATTTTATTGGATATGTAACTTTTTGTTAAATTTGAGAATTCAGATTGATGGTCTTGAATTAATGATTTGTTTGTTTGTTTGTGCCGTAGAGTGTTCTGGGATTGTTTCGCCTTGCGCCTTCCAAAAAGAGGAAAATTCAGGTTCTCAAAGCTGTTAGTGGAATGGTGAAACCATCAAGGTAACCTACCAATAATTTCATAACAAAAGCTTGAGAAAAAATATTCGAACAGTTTCAATTTTCAAAGAGGAATGAATCTTGCTTGTCACATTTTTCTATGGAAAGTCAAGTTATGCCAAAAATTGAGTGCATGTTTTATTTGATCAAATTACTATTTTTTTTTTACATTGAAAATTGTATTTATTTTGTTTGGTGTGGTAATCTCAGGATGACACTTCTTCTCGGCCCTCCAGCTTCTGGGAAAACATCATTGCTTCTAGCACTTGCAGGAAAACTTGATAGTAATTTAAGGGTTTGTTTCCATTTCTTTTATATATTTTTTCCTTGGTTTTCGATAAGGTGTTGGTAAGAGCTTGAACTTTTATCTCAAGGGACAAGGTTTGAACTCCTTTGGGACAGTTATAAAATGATCATTAGTATCACCTTAATTGATCATGATTTTTTAATGATAAGTTTACTTAATGAAAATATCTTATCATCTTAACTGATAATTTGTGATCAGGCTTCTGGGAAAATCACTTATTGTGGTCATGAACTAAATGAATTCGTTGCTACAAAAACCTGTGCCTATATCAGTCAGCATGACATTCACCATGGAGAAATGACAGTGAGAGAGACATTGGATTTTTCATCACGTTGTCTAGGTGTTGGCACTAGATATGAAATGTTGATGGAACTCTCAAGGAGGGAGAGAGATGCAGGAATTAAGCCAGACCCTGAGATTGATGCATTCATGAAAGCTATAGCATTATCAGGCCAAAAGGCCAGTTTGGTAACAGATTATGTTCTCAAGGTTTGTGTCTCTATTATCTCAACTTCTATTTTGCCTGTTTCTGTATAAGCTGACTTTTATTATGTAAACAGATGTTGGGGTTGGATATTTGTGCTGACATTATGGTTGGTGATGAAATGAGAAGAGGTATCTCTGGAGGACAAAAGAAGCGAGTAACGACAGGTTAATTTCTTCTCTTTAGATGCTTAACCAAAAAACTCAAGTTATTAAACATTCAGTCGTACACTTGATAATTAAATGAAATAGTTAATTTGAATGGGTTTAATTCCCTTCTGAACACGTTCTTTTTTCCAATTAGAAATCATAAAACACTAACTCCTACTTGTGTTATTCTCCTTACAAATAAGCAATTGTAATATTTATTAATCTAGTAACTGTTGTAGTTGTAAACTGGTTGTAGGGGAGATGCTGGTTGGACCAGCAAAAGCACTGTTTATGGATGAAATATCAACAGGATTGGACAGTTCCACCACTTTTCAAATATGCAAGTTCATGAGACAAATGGTTCATATAATGGATGTAACCATGGTGATTTCTCTTTTGCAACCTGCACCAGAGACATTTGAACTCTTTGACGACATTATCCTACTCTCAGATGGGCAAATTGTATACCAAGGTCCACGTGAGAATGTGTTAGAGTTCTTTGAAAACATGGGTTTCAAATGTCCAGAGAGAAAAGGAGTTGCTGATTTTTTACAAGAAGTGACATCCAAGAAAGACCAGCAACAATATTGGTTCAAAAGAGATGAACCTTATAGATATGTTTCAGTTTCTGAATTTGTAGATTCCTTTACTTCATTTCACATCGGAGAGCAACTCGTGACTCAGCTTCGAGTTCCCTATGATAAGAGTCAAACCGACCCAGCTGCCTTAGTAAAAGAAAAGTATGGTATATCAAACTGGGAACTATTTAAGGCATGCTTTTCAAGAGAATGGTTGCTTATGAAGCGTAACTCTTTTGTTTACATATTCAAAACAACACAGATAACAATCATGGCTATTGTTACTTTCACACTGTTCTTTAGAACAAAAATGCCAGTTGGCACTGTTCAAGATGGACAAAAATTCTATGGGGCACTATTCTTTACTTTGATGAATGTGATGTTTAATGGGATGGCAGAATTATCCATGACTGTTTTTAGCCTTCCTGTCTTCTACAAACAAAGGGATTTCATGTTCTTCCCTGCATGGGCGTTTGCCTTACCTATATGGATTCTTAGGATCCCTATCTCCTTTATGGAATCACTGATATGGATTCTCCTTACATATTTTACAGTTGGGCTTGCTCCTTCTGCTAGCAGGTAATATGAGTTTACTTTATCAACTATAGAGGCCATAATTTTCTTTAAGCTTTTATGATTGTGTGTGTGTTTTGGCTTTAACAGTTTTTAGTAACTAGAATGGTAATTTATTTTCCTCTATATCATCAGATTTTTCCGACAATTCTTGGCGTTATTTAGCATTCATCAGATGGCTCTCTCTCTATTTCGGTGTATTGCTGCAGTTGGTAGAACACTAGTTGTTTCTAATGCGTTTGGTACCTTGACCTTGCTAGTGGTATTTGTGCTAGGAGGTTTTATTATTTCCAAAGGTAAGTCATGGATCACTTCTTAATTTTTTTTTATCTTTTAGTATAAGAGAATTGTTAATAAGATTAATGTTGGTTTTTTTACTCTTCTTTTGTAGTTGTGTTTTTTTGTTGGTATATTGTAGTTGTGTTCTGTAACTCTGAGAAATACTTGGTGCAACATTTTTTTTTTGTGTTTGTAGACGACATTAAGCCATGGATGATATGGGGCTATTATATATCTCCTATAATGTATGGCCAGAATGCCATAGCAATCAATGAATTCTTAGACAAAAGATGGAGTCAAGTAAGAAATTTTCTCATTCTTGTTTGTCACTACCTTAGTTACATACTTGCAACCTACAAAGAGACTGGCGTAAAGTGTTAGTTACAGCTATTATATGATATGAAACTTTAAGTTTTGTTAATTGCAGCCAAATACAGACCCTAGAATTGATGCACCTACAGTTGGAAAAGTACTTCTCAAATCTAGAGGCTTATTCACTGAAGATTATTGGTATTGGATCTGCATTGGAGCTTTGGTTGGGTTTTCCCTTCTCTTCAACTTTCTATTCATTGTTGCATTGACTTATTTGAATCGTGAGTTGTATTCTTTTGATTGTCAAAGTATTTAATTGAATAAGCTTTTAAACATTGCTAAACTATTTTAATGCGCAACCAAATTTTCAGCTTTTGGCGATTCAAAAGCAGTCACTGTGGATGAAGGTGATAACAAGAATGAAAGTCCAACTTATAGACACCATAACCTTGGAGGTCTGTTTACCTCTTCCCTTATTCCTTGGTGATTCCAAGTGCATTTTGCAAATCTTTAGATGCATGTAGTTCTCATGTAATTCATGACATTATTTCATTTAATACTGTGGATTCTTTCTCATAAAGAGCAGGTACAGAACTGGCAGTAAAAAATACTTCAGAAATTCCTAGTTCTTCAAACCAAGAACCGAGAAGAGGAATGGTTCTACCATTTCAATCTCTTTCCCTGGCATTCAATCATATTAGCTACTACGTAGACATGCCAGCAGTAAGTCACTCAATTCTATATAATGCACTCTTCTATACTTCTCTTGCAGTATGTTTGTGATTACTATGGAAAATTTCCTTCTCATCAATGTCCCTACCTTCTTTGTATTGTATGTAACATCACTTAATCATGTTAACTACCATTTTGAATTCATTAGGAACTTTCTTAGCTTTCTTGGGTGTATAAATATGAAATTTCATGCCTTTTACTCAGATCATGTAAATATGTTTTTATATTATATATTTATCAAACTTATTGGAGTTTTCACTAATAATTTGAGCTTTTGTTATATGACTTTTATTACACCAGGAAATGAAGAGTCAGGGAATCAATAAGGATCGGCTTCAACTACTACAGGATGTTAGTGGTGCATTTAGACCAAGCATATTAACAGCACTTGTAGGTGTTAGTGGTGCTGGGAAGACAACTCTCATGGATGTGCTAGCTGGAAGAAAAACAGGTGGATACATTGAAGGAAGTATTAGCGTATCCGGTTACCCAAAGAACCAATCAACATTTGCTCGAATTAGTGGTTATTGCGAACAAAATGACATTCATTCTCCACAACTTACTGTCTATGAATCACTATTATTTTCAGCATGGCTCCGTCTTCCTTCAGATGTAAATACACAAACAAGGAAGGTGTGTTGAAACAATGTATGTCATTAAAAATAAACTAAGTATTTGATGCAATTCTTTTTTAATACAATTTTGGTTCTATTTATATTGGTGATGCAGATGTTTGTTGAACAAGTGATGGAGTTGGTTGAGCTTAAACCACTTAGAGATGCTCTTGTGGGCCTTCCAGGTGTAGATGGTCTATCAACTGAACAAAGAAAAAGGCTTACTATTGCTGTAGAGCTGGTTGCCAACCCTTCAATCATCTTCATGGATGAACCAACATCAGGCCTTGATGCTAGAGCTGCAGCTATTGTTATGCGAACTGTGAGAAATACAGTAGACACAGGCAGAACTGTTGTGTGCACAATTCACCAACCTAGCATTGACATTTTTGAAGCTTTTGATGAGGCAAGTCAGGACCTAATAGACTGGTATTTCGATGTTATTGTTTTGGTCTATTATTGAATATCTTCGACTTTGATTTCTTTGTTACTATAGTTATTGTTGATGAAAAGAGGAGGACAAGTTATCTATGCTGGACCTCTTGGTCGCCACTCACATAAACTGGTTGAATATTTCGAAGTAAGTGTTGTTAATTTTTTTTCCTATCTACCATCTTTGATGTCTTTATAGATCTTAATCTAATGTGCATATACTTCAGGCTGTCTCAGGGGTTCCAAAAATTAATGATGGTTATAATCCGGCTACATGGATGCTTGACATCAGCTCTACTTCAATGGAGGCTCAACTAGATGTAGATTTTGCAGACATTTATGCTAACTCTACTCTTTACCAGTAAGCTTTTTCATGTTGGAATGATGTCAAATTGTGCATGCTTATGAGTTATATTTGTACTCTTCCTAACGAGAATTCTAGCTTCATAACTCTTGTTTTATTTGTACTCTCTTCCTCAGGAGGAATCAAGAACTTATTAAGGAGTTGAGTACTCCAACATCTAACTCGAAGGACTTGTACTTCCCAACCAAATATTCTCAATCATTTTTGGTTCAGTGCATAGCTAACTTCTGGAAACAACATTTATCCTATTGGAGGAATCCTCAATATAATGCCGTTCGATTCTTGATGACTGTGATCATTGCAATATTGTTTGGACTCATTTTTTGGAAACAAGCCAGAAAAACGTAAGTCATAAAAATGCATGTTCATTTCAATTTGTCTACAACATTAAAGATGATAAAAAGATTTAGTGAACCACTCTTGTCAAGTTTTGGCAATTCTCTAACACTCACTTTTAAATTTCACTGAACAAATTTTTTGGCAGCCAAAAACAACAAGATTTACTGAATCTTTTGGGAGCCATGTATACTGCCGTGCTTTTTCTTGGGGTGACGAATGCTTCAGCTGTGCAACCAGTTGTTTCCATTGAAAGGACAGTCTTCTATAGGGAAAGAGCAGCAGGGATGTATTCTGCACTACCCTATGCATTTGGCCTGGTACAAAAAAGTAACCAATGTGATTTATAGACGTTTTCTTGATGTGTTCAACAAAAAGCTTACAAATTTCATTGTGTTTTATATATTGAAGCTTTGTTTATGTTGTTTTTGAAACGACAATCACAATATGAATATATTGAATGAAAGTATATTCAAACTAAAAGCACTCCATTGATAATGCAGGTGGTAATAGAGATAATTTACAATGCAATTCAAACAACCATTTACGCTCTACTACTTTACGCCATGCTTGGATTTGATTGGAAGGCAACAAACTTCTTTTGGTTCTACTACTACATATTAATGAGTTTCATCTACTGCACATTGTACGGGATGATGCTTGTTGCACTAACTCCGGGCCACCAAGTTGCTGCCATTTGCATGACCTTCTTCTTTAGTTTATGGAACTTGTTCTCTGGCTTTGTCATTCCTAGGACGGTATGTGATCTACCCTTTTGATTTATAGTTCATAATTGGATAAAATATGTTTTTAGTCCCTATAGTTTTGCCGGGATCCATTTTTAGTCTCTTAAATTTAAAACGTCCAATTTTAGTCTCATATTTTTTGAAATATGTTGTTTGTAGTCCCTCAACCAGTGGCGGACCCATCTATAGCTCAGGGGGTTCAGTTGAACCCCCTGAAAAAACTGAACCCCCTGAAAAAAAAATTGCACTTACCGCCCTATATAAATAACCTAAACCCCCTGAATTTTTTTTTGAACCCCCTGAAAATTTTAAATTGTACTAGTAGACCAAGTTTTGCACCAATTTGACACCCCTTACCCCGGGGTCCTGGGTCCGCCACTGCCCTCAACACCTATAAAAGGCATGCATTCTCCCAAAAAAAAAAAACCTCTTATTGTCATGTAAACACATAAAGTTTCCAAACCTTTGTTATAAGTAACATCTTACATGTATTCCCTGCATTCCAATGTTGAAGAACTTAAATAGGATGTTTTAAAATTGAGGGACTAGAGCAAATTCTTGCCGAACTATAGGAACTAAATACACATTGTAGCATTCAAAATTTTATTACATAAATGAAACTCATTCTTTTGCATATCAAAACTTATATACTTATATAAGGCCTAAATGTTACAGCTAATCCCTATATGGTGGAGATGGTACTATTGGGCTTCTCCTATTTCATGGACACTATATGGCATTATAATCTCACAATTGGGTGAGAAAGATGCAGAAATAGAGATACCAGGAGCTGGAAGCATGAGTCTGAGGGAATTCCTTAAACAAAACTGGGGTTATGATCATGACTTCCTTTCAGTGGTTGCTGGTGTTCATGTAGCCTGGGTTCTCCTCTTTGTCTTCGGGTTTGCCTATGGGATCAAATTCCTCAACTTCCAGAAAAGATAGTGTAGTCTGAACAAAATTATCTCAGATAAAAAATTTACATGTATAATTTTCTTTTATTCACTTTTTAATTGGTACAGGAGTTCATATATATGTTCAATATATAAAGCTTTAGGACTCTCCTTGTTTAGCAATCCAACCAATGGGACTTGAGTAAATAAATAGGTAAGAATGCCTCTTGTATGATCAGCAAGATTTTATTTATGAACCACCCAAAGTTTTGACTGGATAGAAAACTTGTTCCATAATTAAATCCAGAGCATTCAGCTATTTCTTGAATAAAAATTACCTCAGTTGATTATACTATAAATTATGTTGGGTGTTTTCTATTTATTTCAACGATTTTAAAAAGGATGGAGTCTATTTTCGTTGAACACCGGAGTAGAGTCGAAGATCTCTAGATAAAAAAAGATATCTAACAGGAGAATGAGATGAAATTTAACTTGATAGAGACCTGCATGTTTTGCAATTGCGGTTTATGTTAAGACTCATACTTCTTACAACCTCCTCCCTACTTACCACCACACACCCCCAAACTATAAATATATCAAAAATACCCTCACGTGGAACACGTTCCCAAACCCCCCTACACAGTGTTTTTTTGACGGGTACGGTACAAAAGTACCGAACAGGTTCAGTACTAAAGTACCACACTTGATTTATTTTGATCAATGAGGGTACGGTATCATAATACCGTACCCGACTAAATTTCTGCATTCACATCGTAATTCTCTTCTTTCTCACACCCTCAATAACTCCATCAACTTCCTCCACCATCAATTCCATACTGCAAATTCTTAGAAACATTATAGTAAACAATTCCAATTCCTCTATCGATTCCAATAAATATCAATTGCCGGAATCCTCCACAACTGCCAGCAAAACGAAAAAGAAAAGAAACTCAGATAATGACAAAGAGAACAACAAAAAGAAGAAGCCCCAGCTCAGCAATGGAAACGACGTCGAAGAAGGAGAAGATGCAAAAATGCAGGTGTTTCCGATGTAGCATATCAGGAATTGGAATTGGAATTGGAATCGGTAGATGAAAATGTATAATCATTTGCAAATCCGGTGCAGGCGACACAGTTGCAGGCCATTTTATACTATTTTCACTGTTCCTTTGACCACTGGGATGCTCCTTGAGACTTTGCTTGTCGCCTCTCACTTGATTTTCAATGTAGAAATTCTGATGTGGAGACTCACGACTAATTCTTGAGAGAAAGAGAAAAGTGAATAGGTGTGTGAGAAATTTGGAAATGAATAGGGATATTTCTATATTAGGTATTTATGTGTCGCAAACGTTGATGTGAGTGTGATGCCATCACATTGCTAATGTCATTGATGTCGGCTTGATTGGGGTGTTGCAGATTGGAAATGATAAGGCTTTGTTTTGTGAAATTGACCCAAAGTTACATATTCTTCTAACACTTTTTGAGTGCTTTCTAATGCCGCAAATAACACGTTAATCAGACAAACACTCATAGCTCAAGTTATGATCAAAACAATGACATCGTGTCTATGTGAATGTGTCAAAGTCCACAACCTAGTATTGTTTCCTAGTCTATCCAAAACTTTCCTGAAGTGCCAATATAGGTTCCCAAACACATATATCAAGCAATTTAACTCTTAAACAAACATAAATACCGAATCAATTAATAGATCAACAAGCCTAAAAATAGGGATGCTATAGAAATCGAGATCAAACTCGCGATTCATTAAGATTACAATGTAATTTGTAAAAAGTTGAACCTTAAGCTTCACGGAATCCCATCTTACCCCAAGCATGTGGATGAAGATAAGAAGAAACCCTACTATAGAAACCCTACTTAAGCTTGCAAAAATCGGAAATTTTCTATAGAAAGAATGTGGATGAAGAAACCGCAGTGACATTGCTCAACTCCTTCAGGTGCAAGCTTGCACGGGAACTGGTAAGTATCTTGGTTTTTATTCTATTGTTAGAGTGGTCGACATTTGCGACCCAGACAAGAAGATGTAGGACCTGGAGAAAATTGCTCGGCTTTGTTCAGATGAGGATAAACGTTATATTATCCACACCCCTTTGCTACCTATGGTGAGGTTGGGTAAGTTAGTGTAGTGTCCTTAAAAAAATAGGGTTTACACATTTTGATCAACATATTGCTTATGCATGGATCACGTCCTTTCTTCTTTTCATCTCTAGATGGAAGGAAATTGGAGAGGCATATGACACTAGCGGATTCCACCCAAGGTCAAATGCTTTGTTTGGAAAATGTGTCGTCATTGTATTCCAACAACGAGTCGCATTCAGAGTCGGGGTATGAATTGCTTTCCTCTTTTTCTTTGGTGCGAAGAGGAATGTGAAGGTAATACTCATCTCTTCCTTATGTGTGACAAGAGTCGTCGTTGTTGGGTGCAAGTGAATCTTTGGAGCAAATTTGAGCCTTACGTGAATCATGTGGAAAATTCGCAATTATCTTATGGCCCATGCTTTTCTCACATCCCTCCCTACTCACCCCACACCCCCTAACCCTGCGAAATGACCAAAATGCCATTAATGAAACGCGCATTTTTCGTCGATTCGGTTACGGGCAACCGAAATAATTCGGTTATGGGCAACCGAATGTGTATTTTTTGGCACACACCTCTTTTTTCCTTTTTTAGATGATTCGACTGACCCCAACCGAATAAATTCGGATCAAGGCAGTCGAACGAGTTTTTAAAAATAAATAATAATGAACGGCTCAGATTCCACTGACACTTTTAACCAACGCCTCACAACCAGTCAAACGTGTCAGGAAAAGGAGTGGATGGCATTTCCTTTGGAAATTGATCAACGGCTCGTGTTTCCCCACGCCTATTATAAATTGGGATTCAGCTTTCCCTTCTACTTCACAAAAACCCTAACCTGTTCTCTGCTTCTTCTTCTCCACCAAATCGTATAAACACAAAAAAAATGCCCCTAACACAATACTCAGAGGATTCTTCCCTCACTATCATTCATCATCAAGGCATCATCACCAACAAAGTTGATGGTGTCTGTTTCGAGGGGCGAGACACAATGCAGTGTAGGCTTAAACACAACATAACATTCGCTGCCCTAAAAGATAAACTATTGGGTAAGGTGTAAGTGGAGGGCGACGAGCGAGAGATAACTCGTATAGTTTATCGGAAACCCGATTGGTTTGATGGACGTGTGCATTGGTCTACAATGGATGTCAAGAACGACGATGACGTCCAAGCAATGATGTCCATTTATGTCCTGTTTAAATATAATGGAAGGGTTATCTGCATTTGTACGTGGAAACCACACGGATCGTCGTAGAGATCCTTAGTTGTTTAACTCCACTAGCTCAGTAGTTTCTGTCATTTTATCATTTTTGTGTATTTCGAGTTTTATGTACGGTGACGCTTTTTAATAATAAAATTATTGTTTAATTTAAACGGTACTGTAAACCAAAAAATAATCAACCCAATATTTATTCATTACTAAATTAGTGACGTTCAATTACAATTATTGATAAACAAAATAACAGTAAAAACTACAACTGGGTAACAACAGAGCCGGATCCAGCATCACTCGCAGTATCACTGTCACTCCCACTCCCATCAGAGGCAACCGCGCGCATAATCCTGGCGACCTTGAAGCTCCCGGTCTGATAGTATGTTAACGAGGCTTCCACACTCTCAACACCCCCATACGCTTGGCAGATGACATGCATATCAGTAAGGATGTTGCCATAGCGCACGTTGTTGACACCACGAATACAAGGGCCAACTTCCAAGACAAAATAAAAGGAACAAGGCAACTCTAGTCTCCAAATCTCATTTGGAATGGAAATCCTCCCAGCATTTCGTTCAATGAGGGTAACGAATTTGATCATACCTGCAACCGAATATATCAAACACAATCAGTATCAGTATGATTCGGTTGATCTCAACCGGACGTATTCGGTTGACCTCAACCGAATGGGTCCGTTTTGCTTCGTCCCCAAGAGCATTCAGTTGTTCTCAACCGAATGCTTCGCGAAAATGCAGAAGTGAAAAAACGATAAAACACAACAAATCAAGCAATGCAAGTAAATGAGGGTTAGAAATCGTGTACCTTTTTCGAAAATGAGTTTGAAGGTTAAAATCGAAGATTGAGTGGGTTTGGGAGAGGGAGAAGTCGAATAGGGTGAGGGAGAGGGAGAGGGTTTCGGCTGGGTGTGAGGGGTTTGAGAGGGAAAAAGAGTGTTTTTGAGTTAGGGATATTTTTGGGTTTTAGGGGGGTTTGGGGGGGTGAGTAGGGAGGGGTGTGGGAAAAGTGATGGCCTTGTCTTATTTGCCATTTGGGAGATCTTGACCTAAAAGGAGAGGCAATCATGGCCGATGGTGCTTTGGAGTATTTGGAGAAGCATAAATATGAAGGTGTAGTAGGCAAATGAGAAGGCTGTTATTACCCTTGTTTACAAGTATTCAACGCACACTAGGATTGGCTGAAGGTCAAGGAGAAGGAATGTAATTTCGTTTCAAAGTCATCTAGTAAGTCCTCGATTCTTGGTCTATGCCACCAAGATATTTCATTAAGTGTAATGTCGATGCTTCTTTCTCAAGCAAACATACAAAGTGGGCATTGATATTTGTCTTAGAGATGAGTTTGGTTTATTTATGGGGGTCAAGAAAATATGGTTCCAACCTTTGCTGGAGGTTCACATTGAGGAGACTCATAGTTTATTGAAGGCTTTAGAGGGAGCTCTCACAAGTTTCAGTTGGGAGATATAACCTTTGATCAAAAATTATGGTGGATAGCTTCCACACTAATTAATGCATACAGCACTGAACTTTGAGACCAGTGTAGAAGTCCTTAGGAGAGAGACCAAACAATGTTGCCCATCGTCTTGCTAAGCCAACCATTAACAATGGTGCTCTCAACTTTTCTTTAGGATTCTTCGTTGTATTGAGCACTTGATTTATAATAATATGAATTAAATTAATTTCCTAAAAAACATTAGGATATCACCAAACGTTGCTTCCAATTTAATTAAATGTAGATCTTATTTGATAAATAGTTATAGTTATAATAATAATGATAATGATAATAATAATAATAATAATAATAATAATAATAATAATAATAATAATAATAATAATAATTGTTCTGTACCTTGTAGTGCTGGGTGGACTGCAGTTGGTAGGCCACCTACTGCCTGGCCGGAGGTTAGTGCGAGCCCGGGAGGGGTACCTGCGAAGCCACTCCGACGCTCAAGTCAGTATTGAGAATAAATGAGTGATTTAGCTAGGAATGAGAATCTACCTTATTATGGCAATGTGAGCTGGTATTTATAGGAATTCGTGTCTGTTGTGAGCCGTCAGATTGACAGAGTTGATCTGAGTCATCCAAGTATGATAACCACAATTGGGCTTGCATATGGTGGATATGGGTCAAAGTGATTGGGCCAATCCATGTCCAAATGTTGAATGGGCCTCTTGGTCCAGTCCAGAACAGTTGCCCCCCAAGTCGGGATTATTCCAGAGGATGGTCTTGGCTTGAAGGATTTTCGTTGATTCGTCCGACGCAATGGCTCGTATGCCTTGTCAGGTCGTGCAAAATGTCTTTGTTTGACGACAATACTTTTGCTTTTGATCTTTGAGAAAAATGATCTTATTACTTTTTTCACCCACCCTAAGTAGGTGGGTCTTCATCTCTTGAATCACTCTTCTGAAATTTTTGAGAGAGGTGTGTGAGAAGTGGGAGCAAGCTTCTTTTCTTCCCCTCTTGGGTAAGTGTATGTCTTCTTCCTTCTTCTTTTAATGCACACTATGGCCATAAGAAAATGGTGAATCATCATTTATGCTTCAAGTTCGTAAATTGTGACCATACGAGATACTTCTTAATCGTGACCATGGCTCATCAAACTGTGATCATGATATATGTGAGAACCGTGACCATAGGAGATGTTTTATAATCCGTGACCACGGCTAACTTTTCATAAACCGTGACCATGGCTTTCTTATTTAAAGGCCACAAACTATGACCATGGTCACATTGGAACAAATCGTGACCTTGGCGCCTAGGAGCCAACACAAACCGTGAACTTGCATGAACTTGGCGCCCATGGCGCCCAGGAGCCAACACAAACCGTGAACTTGCATGAACTTGGCGCCCAGGAGCCAACACAGACCGTGAACTTGCATGAACTTGGCGCCCAGGAGCCAACACAAACCGTGAACTTGCATGAACTTGGCGTCCAGGAGCCAACCACTACAAGAAAAAGGCGCATTACTGGCGGATTTTTTCCGGCGGATTTTTTCTGTCGGTACGGTTCCGGCGGAAATTTGGTATTTCCGACGTAAAAAATAGGTTTTCCGGCGGATTTTTTTTTAAATAAAATATTTAATTTTATTCTAAAAAAAATCCGTCGGAAATGTGCATTACTGGCGGGAAAAATCCACCGGAAATTACTGTCGGAAAAATCCGTCGGTAATGCGCATTACCGGGGGATTTTTAAAATGATTTTAATTTTTTTTTAAAAAAAATCCGCCGGTAATGTGCATTACCGGTGGATTTTTCTGCCGGTAATTGCCGACGAAAAAATCCGTCGGTAATGCACATTTCCGGTGGATTTTTCAAAAATTATTTATTTCTTTTTTTCCACTCTCCTCATTTCCTATAAATAAAATTTTCTCCTACACTCTTCTCATTCTCTCATTTCACTCTTTATTTCCTTCTCATACTCTCCAATCTCCATAAATTTCTCTACATATCTCTCTTCTATATTTCCTCTTTATTCTTTCTTCTCATTCAATCTCTTCTCAAATCTTCTCCCATACATACACTTCATTTTGCTCAATATCTTCTCAAAATCTTCACACATTCATACACTTCATTTTTCTCAAATCTCTTCTCTTCTCTTCTCACATTTCTGTTTTCTCTAATCTCTTCTCTTCTCAAATATTCAGTCTACGAATTTAAATAATTAAAATAATATTAGTTTTTTAAATAAACTAATTTAAATAAACGAATTTTAAAAAAGAAATAAATTACA
This sequence comes from Astragalus membranaceus, assembly GCA_039519185.1. Lineage (NCBI taxonomy): Eukaryota > Viridiplantae > Streptophyta > Magnoliopsida > Fabales > Fabaceae > Astragalus > Astragalus membranaceus. The sequence continues at coordinate 158,918,027 of CM076854.1, read as the reverse complement.
TAAGGAATAAATTAAAATAAACGAATTTAAAAAAGAAATAAATTAAAAACAAATTAAAAAAATTAAATAATATTTTTAAAATAAATATATTACCGGCGGATTTTATTAATTTACCGGCGGATTTTATTAAATTACCAGCGGATTTTATTAAATTACCGACGGAATTTTTAAAATAAATCTTTTTAAAAAATTAATTACTGGGTGATTACCGGCGGATTTTCTGCCGGTAACCGTTACCTGCGGGCGAATTACCGGCGGATTTCTGACGGAAAATATCCGCCGGTAATGTCCAATTTCTGGCGGATTTTGGCCATTACCGGCGAATTTAGTCCGCCGGAAATTCCCGTTTTTCTTGTAGTGGACACAAACCGTGAACTTGCATGAACTTGGCGCCTAGGAGCTGTTTGCGCGTGTGTTTCTAGTCGCAATATCAGTGCAAGTATACACGTCATACAAGTAATAAAGTGGGTAAAAATAAGAGATCGTTCCCACGAGGATTGATTTTACTTTCAATGTTCAAGTCTTCAAAACACAAGTGAAACAAGTAATAAATCGGCACTAAAAGTTGATGTTAAGACTAAAAAAGTAGATAAAACAAGTAAACAAGAAGTGGTTGTGAATATGGAAAAGTATGAGTTGGATTGCTGCATGCAAGTAAATCTCCTCTAGTCAGACGTTATAACGTTTACACGTTAACACGTACAAATGCTATGCTGTATAGGCGTTATAACGTTTGAACGCTGTTGCAAAAGAGCTGTGCTTTTCAGTCACAAAACGTCAGAGCTTCAAGTACTAGAATTCCTATGTCTAGGTTCTAAGTAGGCCTACTCCTGTATTTTAAGTACCCACAGCAATGTCCTATGAACTATTATCCATTCTATGTCTAGACTTAGATAAAAATGCCTAAATGTCTTTAGTGCACCTTTTCATTCACATAAATCTTTGAGTTCTTTTCGTAGACCATTTCTGTACCTATGAATCTACTTATTTTAAGTGGCCAATTTCAAAACAAGTTTGGAAATATTAACATGCAAAGATCTAAAACGTATACACATCAATACTTTATAGCATTAAACTAGAGGTTCATTACATGCAAAACAACAACCCAAATACAAATGTTTAGCTCATGCTGAGCATCTTTACAGGAAGAAGAGGAGTTGAAATCCAATTACCGTACATAGAGAAAAGGAGACTAAACGCAAAAGATGCGCCTAAGTAACCTTCCTTCATGCACGCTGTAGAGACGTTGCAACGTCTGAGCTTCACAGTAGTGGTTGCGAATGGAAATAGCGAAATGGAGCTTGAGAAGAGTTCAGATGAAGAAGTCTGTGTCCAGAACTTCTTTAGAAAACTCTCTCTGAAAAATGGAGGAAGGTGGATGATGAATGGAATGATGTTCGGATTATGGATGCGTTCCTGCCTTTCCTTTTGTAGAGAGAGAATAGCCAAGGAACAAGGGGTCACATGCTTGCTGATGTCATTGCCCACCTTCCCAGCTTGCTTGTTAATTGACTCTGTTCTGAGAAGACACTGCACTGCTACAGTGCGTCAGCCGCGTCAGCGCTGAGGAGAGAGAAGATCTTCTGCACTTCTAGATCTTTGACTATTATTTCTTGCGCGCCAAAAATGAGATACTTCTATCTTGCTCTGTTGCCCTTCTTCAGACGTGATGAGGGACGTTGCCACGCCCAGTTTACTGCATGAAAACAAGAAGCATCAAAATGTTCACAAAGGCGCCAATTGGCGCCAAAATGCATAGAATTTGTAATTTAGCCCCTTTCTAACTAAAAAGTGATAAACTAACAGAAACTTAATAGAAACAACCTACTATTGCCATAGAACTTGCATGATTTAACTTTGAATAAGTATAAATAACTCATATAAATATGAGTTATCACACCCCCAAACTTAAACCATTGCTTGTCCTCAAGAAATCAAAACATAACTTATGAAAAGATGCTTGAAATTAAATACACCATCAGTTTACACCCTGCTCACCCATTTGATCAAAAATTATCCTCAAGGGGCTAATTTCTTCAGACTTACACTACACACTCACGCACTAATGCACAATTACATTCTAGATTTATTACTGCCCAAAGTGAGTGTGTGATCTCTGTATCAATTCCATCCCTAGCTAGGTTCAGAAGCTACCCTAGCTTATGAAAGAGTGGTTTTCATTACGGTGAGAGTATAACATCTTTCAAAACAGAGAGTAGGCTAACATTTCCACATAAGACATGAGGGTTATTTTAAGCATGACAAAGGGTCTTAATTGGGTGCTAGGACTAGATTAGTGCAAACTACTTTTCTGACTCACACAACGCAAAACACACAGAGGACTGCAACCCCCTCATTACTGAGCAACTTTCATTTGATTTACTACACTTTTTTTTTGATCCTTTGGATTTGACAATTTTGGATTGAGACATTTGGAGCGCCCAGTATTTGTTTCGGGAAATTGCAGCAAACACAGAGAACATGTGGGCTTTTCCACTTATTTGAAACACACACACTTTTTGGTGTTTTTGGAGTAGACGTTATAACGTTTGTAGATGAGACGTTACAACGCTTGATAACACAGAACACAACACGAAAACACACACGACATACGTTATAACGTTACGGGTAGACGTTACAACGTTGCACTCACACTCCACATGCACTAATCATCCTACAGTCTTTGCACCCAGCCTTAGCACAACCTGATATACCCCCAAACTTAGTTTCTACTGCTACTCTAAGTTTTTAATCAAGTTTTACAATCACCATAGTCAACCAAAACTAGCTTTGGCATCACATAGTCCCTAGCTAACTAGGTTTTCCTCAAAACAGAGTTTGTGTGGAAGCAGTAATCAATTCTATTCATCTAAGCATGCATCAGCTACTCACACAAATTCACACACAGTCATTCCTAGATTTAGCCCAAAGAGAAACATTTTTGATGATTAATAGAGTGGGAAAGTAAACTGATTTCGCACTTAATTTTATGCCTACACAAAACATAAAAATGATCCTCCCCCCCCCCCCCCCCACACAGAAAGATGAGCAGTGTCCTCAATGCTTACTGATTTTTTTTTTTTAAAAATGGGAGAGGAAGACTCAAACATAACATAAGCAAACAAACTACTGACTACTAACTATCCAGACGTTGTCACGTTTGGGCAGCTATTTATTCGTACTGAAATTTAAAAATTATAACGATACTACTGCTAAAAAGAGGGCTAAACTACTTGTTCAGAACACCAGACCTGAGCCTTCCACTCTGTCTGGCGGGGATACCTGCTTGAGCAGTCTTCTTTTTCTTTTAAAACTTCACCCAGGCAGCAAACGTGACAACGTCCTAGACACGCAAAGACGTTATAACGTCTACCATACTTCAATAACTTTAGTCCTGAATCTTTCCTACCTTCAGCTTTCATTCTTGCACAAAACAAAAATTGAAAGACACAAAATTGTTGGTTAGTTAAAACCATTGGGTTGCCTCCCAAGAGCGCTTGCTTTAAGAGTCTTCAGCCAGACTATTCCCTTTTTAATTCAGGGGTTGTTGAGAGCCACTGTGGTCTTATCCCTAACCACATGTTCTCCATGGTATTGCTTCACTCTTTGGCCATTGACTTTGAAAGTGGAATTAGTTTTCTCATCAAACAGGTCCACAGCACCATGAGGATAGACTTTTACCAGTTTGAAGGGTCCTGACCATCTTGATTTCAGCTTCCCAGGGAACAACTTTAACCTTGAATTAAACAGCAAAACTGGTTGTCCCTCTACTAGCTCCCTTCTTTGAATTTTCTGATCGTGCCACTTCTTGGTTTTCTCCTTATAGATTGCTGAATTCTCATAGGCGTGTGCCTGAATTCATCTAGCTCATTTAGTTGAAGGAGTCTTGCTTCTCCAGCCTTTGAATGATCTAAGTTCAGTTGTTTCAGTGCCTAGTGAGCTTTGTGCTGGAGTTCAATAGGCAGATGACAAACTTTTCCGAAGACTAGCTTGTATGGTGACATGCCCAGTGGTGTCTTAAATGCTGTCCTGTACGCCCACAGCGCATCATCAAGGTGCAGGGACCATTCTTTCCTGTTTGGACCAACCATCTTCTCAAGTATCCTTTTAATTTCTCTGTTAGAAATTTCTACTTGACCACTTGTCTGCGGGTGATAAGCTGTAGCAATTTTGTGCTTCACTCCGTATTTAGCCAATAAATTCTCAATTAGCTTGTTACAGAAGTGAGAACCTTCATCACTGATTATAGCTCTTGGAGTACCAAATCTTGTGAAGATGTTCTGCTTAAGGAATTTGCTGACTGATTTAGCTTCATTATTGGGCAATGCTACAGCTTCTACCCATTTTGATACATAATCTACAGCTACCAAAATGTATAAGTTTCCATGAGACATAGGAAATGGCCCCATGAAGTCCATTCCCCAAACATCAAACAGTTCCACTTCAAGAATATTTGTCAATGACATTTCTTGCTTGTTGGAGATGTTTCCAGTTCTTTGGCATTTATCACAGTTCTTCACCAATTCATGAGCATCTTTGAAGAGTGTTGGCCAATAATACCCTGACTGTAACACCTTTGCAGCAGTTCTGGTTCCTCCAAAATGTCCTCCATAGGGTGATGCATGACATTGCTGTAACACATGAAGTTGTTCCTCTTCAGCAAGGCATCTCCTAAGCAATTGATCTTGACACTTCTTATACAGATAGGGCTCATCCCACAAATAGTGCTTCACGGTGTGGAAGAATTTTTTTTCTTTGCTGATGGTTGAAATCCACAGGCACAATCTTGCTGACTAGGAAGTTGACTATATCAGCATACCAGGGTGCAGTAGCATCAGACGTTATAACATTTGAAGAAATTGCCATCGACGTGGTAACGTCTTCAGCTACTGTGGCTACTGTCAGCAATTTTTCATCAGGGAAATTTTCTTTTATCTCTTCTGCACCTGTACCTGCATCAACATTCTCAAGTCTAGAAAGGTGATCAGCAACTTTGTTCTCCACCCCCTTTTTATCATGAATTTCCAAGTCAAATTCTTGAAGGAGGAGAACCCATCTGATGAGTCTTGGCTTTGCATCTTTTTTAGCAATCAAATACTTGATGACTGAGTGATCAGTAAAAACAATAACTTTTGCACCCACCAAGTATGATCGAAATTTGTCAAAAGCAAACACAACAGCCAGTAACTCTTTCTCAGTTACAGTATAATTTAATTGGGCATCATCTCAGGTTTTACTAGCATAATAGATAGAGTGAAAAATTTTGCCATACCTTTGACCCAATACAGCTCCCACAGCGTAGTCACTCGCATCACACATTAATTCAAATGGTTTGGACCAGTCAGGAGTGACTATCACAGGAGCCGTTACAAGAGCAGTCTTCAATTTCTGGAAGGCTTCATGACATTGCTCATCAAAGTTGAAGACGTTATCACGTTGCAGCAGCAGACACAAAGGTTTGGAAATTTTTGAGAAATCTTTGATAAATCTTCTGTAAAAACCAGCGTGCCCTAAGAAACTTCTAACACCTTTGACAGTGGTAGGTGGAGGTAATTTGTCAATAACATCAATTTTTGCTTTATCAACCTCCAACCCTTTTTTTGAAATCTTATGCCCCAAAACAATTCCTTCTTGAACCATAAAGTGGCATTTCTCCTAGTTGAGCACTAAGTTGGTCTCTTCACATCTTACTAGAACTCCTTCTAAGTTATCCAAGCATGCCCTGTATGAGTCTCCATAGACTGAAAAGTCATCCATGAAAATTTCCATGGATTTTTCAATAAAATCAGAGAATAAAGCCATCATACACCTCTGGAATGTTGCAGGAGCATTACACAGCCCAAATGGCATCATCCTGAAGGCAAAGGTACCATAAGGACAAGTGAATGTGGTCTTCTCTTGGTCTTCAGGCATAATGGCTATCTGGTTATATCCTGAGTAACCATCAGGGAAACAATAGAATTATTTGCCTGCAAGTCTATCCAACATCTGGTCAATGAATGGCAGAGGAAAATGGTCCTTCTTGGTTGCTTTGTTCAGCTTCCTGTAGTCCATACATATCCTCCATCCAGTCACTGTCCTTGTTGGAATCAATTCATTTTTGTCATTGGTCACCACAGTAACTCCACCCTTCTTTGGTACACATTGAACTGGGCTCACCCATGAGCTGTCACTGATTGGGTAGATGATTCCTGCGTCTAACCATTTGATGATCTCCTTCTTGACTACCTCCTTCATTATTGGGTTCAATCGCCTTTTCCCTTCAATGCTGTTCTTTGCATTCTCTTCCAAGACAATTCTGTGCATACAAATTGTGGGACTGATACCCTTGATATCCGCCATTTGCCAACCAATGGCTTTCTTGTGTCTTTTCAAGGTGCTAATGAGATCACTTTCCTTCTCTTGTGAGAGATTAGAAGAAATGATCACAGGTAAAGAATCATTTTCCCCTAAAAAGGCATACTTCAGGTGATCAGGTAACACCTTCAGCTCCAACGTGGGTGGTTCTTCAATGGAAGGAACTATCTTCTTGAGATTGGAGTCTTCTTGCCCCAAATATTCATACTTCTTTGTCCACGCCTTGGGTACAGGAGAGTCAGACGTGACAACGTCTGCAGTTGACGTTGTAACGTTTTGCGGAACAACTTCTTCTGCTAACAACTCTTGAATCTCATCATTGCCCAGAATCTTCTCCAAGTGGTCATTATCTTTATTGAATTGTTTTTGAACCACATGGTCAAGGGCAACCACAAAGGAACATTCCTCTGTGTTAGGTTCTGGATACTTGAGTGCGTTGAGGACGTTGAACTTGACTTCTTGGTCATTGACCCTCATGATTAATTCTCCTTTCTGCACATCAATGAGTGTCCTTCCAGTGGCTAGAAATGGTCGCCCCAAGATGATAGGAACTTCTTTATCTGCATCAAAATCCAAAATAACAAAGTCCACTGGAAAAACAAATTTGTCAACTTTAATCAAAACATCTTCTAATATGCCCTCAGGATAAACTCTACTTTTATCAGCCAAAGTAAGACTTAAAGAAGTAGGTCTGGCAGTTCCTATACCAAGTTTATCATAAATGGACTTGGACATCAAGTTAATACTTGCCCCCAAGTCACATAAAGCTTTGCCAAGGTAAAAATCTCCAATGGAGCATGGTATAGTGAAACTGCCAGGATCCTTCAGTTTTCTAGGGAGTTTATTCTGCATAATTAAGCTACATTCTTCAGTTAAAGCAATAGTTTCAAACTCCCCTAGCCTTCTTCTTTTGGTGATGATATCCTTTAGGAACTTGGCATAGTTTGGCATCTGCTGTAGATATTCAACCAAGGGAAGGTTTATGTGTAGCTGTTTGAGCATCTCCATGAACTTGCTGAATTGCTTGTCTTCATGAGCTTTGTTTAGTCTTTGAGGGTAGGGTGGAGGAGGATATTCAGCTACAAGCTTAGGTACAGTCTTGATTCCTGGTTCAAAACTAGACGTTGTAACATCTGGCTTAGATATCACAATATCTGGAATATTCTTCTCTTTTTCTCCATTTTTGTTTTTCTCTTTTTTCTTCCCTGGCACCTCGAGTTCCTCAGGCATAGATGGTTCAGGATACTCAGTGCCACTTCTTAATGAGATAGCACTTACCTGTGCATTCACCACATCTTTACCGTTTGACTTAGATGAAGATGGTGTTTCAGTTGTAGATGGAAGAGATCCATTCTGCCTTTGAGTAAGAGCTGAGGCTATCTGCCCAATTTGGTTCTCTAAAGTTTTGATTGAAGACTCATGGGTTTGCAAGGTTGCCTTACAATCGCTTATGAAAGTTTTCATCAAGGCTTCCAAATTTCTGTTGTTGTTATTCTGTATATACTGCCTTTGTTGTTGAGGGGGAAATCCTGGGGGTATTGCAGGAGCAGTATCACTAGCATTCAAAGCATTGTTGTTTTTCCAACCAAAGTTTGAGTGATTTCTCCAATTTGAATTGTAGGAGTTGGAGTAAGGACTGTTACCTTTGTTATGGGATACAAAGTTTACAGACTGAGGGTTACAGGGACACTCTTCATAGATATGCCCTCCTTCACAATAGACACACACTACTCCCCCAGATGGTGTTGGTTCAACAGTTGCAGCAGTCTGTCTTTCAGACGTTACCACGTTTGGAGTACTCATGTTTTTAATCATGTTGGTCAGGGAAGCAACCTGAGCAGAAAGGGCAGTTACTTCACTTATCTCATGAACACCAGCCTTCTTTCCGGGAGTGAATCTTTCCGAAGGCCAATGGGCATTATGAGTGGCTATGTCTTCAATAAGCCTGCATGCCTCAGAGAAAGACATGTTCAATATGACACCGCCTGATGAAGCATCAAGTATAAGCCTGGTAGGCTGATCTAGACCATTGTAAAAAGTCTCCATTTGAATAACCACGGGAATGCCATGGTGTGGGCACATTCTCAGTAATTCCTTCCATCTTTCCCAAGCCTCAAATAATGATTCCCCTTCCCTTTGTTTGAAGGAAGTGATGTCATTTCTCAACTTGGCATTTTTGTTGGGAGGGAAGTATTTTCCAAGAAATTTTTCAGCTAGCTCATCCCAAGTGTGAACTGAATTTGGCTCCAAGGAGTTCAACCAATTTTTGGCCTTATCCTTGAGAGAATATGGAAATAACTTCAATCGGAAGGCATCTTCTGAGACTTCAGGGATGATAAAGTTGCTACACACATCCAAAAATTGCCTTAGATGTGCATAAGGGTCTTCTTGAGGGAAACCCCCAAATTGCCCTGCAGTCTGCAGCATTTGGAACATCATTGACTTGAATTCAAAGTGACCAGTATGAATGGGTGGTCTTGCAATGCCTGTTTGTCAATGGGCAGGATTGAGCACGGCATAATCACGCATAGGCCTGTCTCTGTCATTGACCATGTCTTGTGGCCCTGCATTGATGAGTTGCTGTCTCTGCCAGTGTTCATCATCAACATATGTCTCTGTATGAGTCTGTGGTCCACGGCCACGTCCTCTACCTCCTCTTGAAGTGTGTCCTCTAGAGCTTCTACCACCAGTACCATGTTCAGACATGATTGGTGGCTGAAATTGCTGATGTTGTTGCTGCCTTCTTAACCTTTGTTGTCTCCTTAGTCGCCTGAAGGTTCTTTCAGGTTCTGGATAGAATTCAGGTTCAGATCCACTCCCTGGTTCAGTTGAACTAGAGCTTGAACTGGAACTAAGCATACGCTGTAACGTTTACCTGTTCACACACAGAAACAACGAACAACACAGCAGAATTCTTTCACCTAGTGTTTTAATACTTTTTGAGCAATAAAAGTTAAACTCAATCCCCGGCAACGGCTCCAAAAACTTGTTTGCGCGTGTGTTTCTAGTCGCAATATCAGTGCAAGTATACACGTCGTACAAGTAATAAAGTGGATAAAAATAAGAGATCGTTCCCACGAGGATTGATTTTACTTTCAATGTTCAAGTCTTCAAAACACAAGTGAAACAAGTAATAAATCGGCACTAAAAGTTGATGTTAAGACTAAGAAAGTAGATAAAACAAGTAAACAAGAAGTGGTTGTGAATATGGAAAAGTATGAGTTGGATTGCTGCATGCAAGTAAATCTCCTCTAGTCAAACGTTATAACGTTTACACGTTAACACGTACAAATGCTATGATGTATAGGCGTTATAACGTTTGAACGCTGTTGCAAAAGAGCTGTGCTTTTCAGTCACAAAACGTCAGAGCTTCAAGTACTAGAATTCCTATGTCTAGGTTCTAAGTAGGCCTACTCCTGTATTTTAAGTACCCACAGCAATGTCCTATGAACTATTATCCATTCTATGTCTAGACTTAGATAAAAATGCCTAAATGTCTTTAGTGCACCTTTTCATTCACATAAATCTTTGAGTTCTTTTCATAGACCATTTCTGTACCTATGAATCTACTTATTTTAAGTGGCCAATTTCAAAACAAGTTTGGAAATATTAACATGCAAAGATCTAAAACGTATACACATCAATACTTTATAGCATTAAACTAGAGGTTCATTACATGCAAAACAACAACCCAAATACAAATGTTTAGCTCATGCTGAGCATCTTTACAGGAAGAAGAGGAGTTGAAATCCAATTACCGTACATAGAGAAAAGGAGACTAAACGCAAAAGATACGCCTAAGTAACCTTCCTTCATGCACGCTGTAGAGACGTTGCAACGTCTGAGCTTCACAGTAGTGGTTGCGAATGGAAATAGCGAAATGGAACTTGAGAAGAGTTCAGATGAAGAAGTCTGTGTCCAGAACTTCTTTAGAAAACTCTCTCTGAAAAATGGAGGAAGGTGGATGATGAATGGAATGATGTTCGGATTATGGATGCGTTCCTGCCTTTCCTTTTGTAGAGAGAGAATAGCCAAGGAACAAGGGGTCACATGCTTGCTGATGTCATTGCCCACCTTCCCAGCTTGCTTGTTAATTGACTCTGTTCTGAGAAGACACTGCACTGCTACAGTGCGTCAGCCGCGTCAGCCGCGTCAGCGCTGAGGAGAGAGAAGATCTTCTGCACTTCTAGATCTTTGACTATTATTTCTTGCGCGCCAAAAATGAGATACTTCTATCTTGCTCTGTTGCCCTTCTTCAGACGTGATGAGGGACGTTGCCACGCTCAGTTTACTGCATGAAAACAAGAAGCATCAAAATGTTCACAAAGGCGCCAATTGGCGCCAAAATGCATAGAATTTGTAATTTAGCCCCTTTCTAACTAAAAAGTGATAAACTAACAGAAACTTAATAGAAACAACCTACTATTGCCATAGAACTTGCATGATTTAACTTTGAATAAGTATAAATAACTCATATAAATATGAGTTATCAGGAGCCAACACAAACCGTGATCTTGGAGCTTGAGTCACAAACCTTGGCGCCCAGCAGCCACACCCATGACCTTGCTAGCCCAAACCTTCATATTGGCGCCCTTGGCGCCCAGCAGGGAGAAATCGTGACGTTGCTCAATGCAAACCGTCACCTTGGCGCCTAGCAGCACAAACCGTGACCATAGCATAACCCGTCACCTTGGTGCTTGGCGCCCAGCACCACAAACCGTGACCATGCATAACCCGTCACCTTGGCGCCCTTGACGCCCAACACCACAAACAACCATGCATAACCCGTCACCTTGGCGCCCAGACCAAATCGTGACCATGCTCTATAGAACCCGTCACCTTGGCGCCCTTGGCGCTGTTGACTCTCAATCATATGATGTAAGTTATGTATTTTTAGGACCAATTGTGCAGATTTTTCATTGTATCACAGTCATTATCTGGGGATTTAGCCTAGTTGTAGATAATTGTAGTAGGAAGTTCATTTGTAAGTAATTCCTGCACTTTCGGAGCTAAATGAGACTTGAAGACCTCTAAATTGGTTGTGGCATCATTCGGCGAACCAGACACTTGCCCGGATATGCAGCAAAATGGAGGGATTTGATTTCTGTTCAATATCGCGTCGCGACCAGGAGGATTCGCGACGCGACCAGGAGGAATTTTGCAAGTCAGAACTTTCTGTGTTTTTTCGCGTCGCGACCAGGAGGGTTCGCGACGCGACCTGGAGCAGTTTTGCGATGCCTGATGCTTCTGTCTTTTGTCGCGACGCGACGGACACGGGCCGCGTCGCGATGGTGCGTGAAAATTAGGGTTTATAAAAGCAGTTTCAGCAATTTTTGAAGGGACTTCGTCTTGGGATCTGAGCCACGTTTTGGAGCAGCTGGCACTACAACAAAAATGGCAACCGGCGGCGGTTATTCTGCGGCGGTTATGGCAAAACCGCCGCCGGTGTAAATCTTGCGGCGGTTTACGCGGCGGTGAAATTAACCGCTTCAATAAGTACGTACACTGCGGCGGTTTGGAGGAATACTGCGGCGGTTCTGAAAATATAAATAATGGGATTCATGCTGCGGCGGTTAGGGGCTCATACTGCGGCGGTTGTGAAATTTTCGTTCCCCTTTTTTTACCTACGCGCTTCTTTTCTTTTTTTTATTATTATTATTTTAATTTAATTATTTTAATTTTAATAAAAATATTAAAACAAAAATAGGACGCGTGACTCTCCTCTCTCTCACGACTCTCTCACGACTCTCTCTCTCAGTTTCATTCCTCTCTCACGCACGACCCAGTTTTATTCCTGCGCAAGAACAGCTTCGCTCTCTCTCTCACGAAGCAGCAGCTTCGCTCTCTCTCTCTCACGCAGCACCAGGTACGTCTTCTTTCTTCCTCTCGAACTCTCTCTTTCTCTCTCGAATTCTCTCTTTTTTTAGGGTTTTCAGTTTTAATCCCCTTTCTTTAGGGTTTTGAGAGAACGCGTGAAACAAAGAAGACGAAGAAGAAGATAGCTTCAGAGAACCTCATAACAAAGAACCCTCAATTGAACCAGGTTCCTCTTCTTTCTTCCTCTCTTTCTATGAATGATGCTGCTATGGTTTCTATTGTCATAACAGATGTGTGAATACTTAAAGTGATATTATTATCTAATATGAGAAAACAATCTAACAGCTCTCTATGTGGAGCACGAAGTTAGGAGGTATTATTTTTGGTGGTTGTGAATGTATATAATAGATGTTAGTGTTTCTGGGAGATGGTAAAATGGTATGGACCACTTGTTTGGCCAAGCACGGTATAAATAAACTATTGACATTAATGATGACTATTCTTATACAGTGCTTTTATGCTGCTTATTGGAACAAAGGTTTATAATCCTTGTGGATTGTGTATTTGTGTCTGATTCTTACTCTTGTGGTAAACTAGGTGACAAAAAATCAGTGACTCTCTCACATTCCTGTGCTCCTTTGACTGATTCAATAGTAAAATCTTACTCTTGAAATCTAGAATCTGACAATGAGTTTTGGTTAGCTAACCTTGGCAAAGGCTAACTGCTATGAAGCTTGTGTTCATTTGGATAGACCACCCTCCTAATTATGGGGTTTGTGGCCTAGCTAGAAAGTGTTTTCTTACATGTTTTTCCAAGGGTATTTTCTGGTAGAAAATTTAATTAAATAGATTTAACTACATATAAAGCAGTTTTGTTTCATTTTTAAGGGATTGGAAAGTAGTGGGTGTAAGATGTGTTTGTTTTGCTTCAAAATCTGATAGGTATTGTTTTACTAGAGTTTGCAAGTCCAAAAAGTTCTAAGACATCTGTGTTTGGCTTCAAACATGAAATCATCTAAAAATATATCTCACAAGTGTGAATTGTAATTGATGTTTAATGACTGAAACAGGGAATACAGCTTAATAGCTTGTCCTTGACAATTTTAGGTCTGTCTGGAAGTAGGAATTAGGAGTATCATAACTTTTGGTTATAGATACTGTGAGTTAAGGCATTTAAACCAATCCATAATTCATATTTGAAAGAGCTACAGTGGCCAAGATTACCACCAAAACCACTTAGCCATCAAATGGACCCTAATACTTAAATTTATTTGATTCTCTAAAAATGTGAAATTGAAAGTTGTCCACTATTTGTCAAAAAAAGAGAGAAAGTGGATGTCCTCTTTGTATAAAAAAACGTGGTTGTCCTTGTCCCGTATATAAGAACAAAAAACATTGTTTCCAAGTCGTTGTTTTTATACAGAAACATACTATACTACTACGACTTCAAAATAATTAAAGAACCTGCATTTTGATTGGTTTTTACAGAACAAAAAATTTCAAAAAAAATCATGTCTTTTTTATAGAGTATAGATAGACTAGGGACTATTATAAATATTAAATAAACAGGTCTTGCATAACTTGGTTGTTTTTACATACCCTATTAGTTTTTGTTTTGGTTAAGTGATTTGGAGGAATGGGATTTATGTACATAGATTTAGTCTTTTTATTGACTGTTCTGTACTAGTCTTTTTATTGTCCATATTTTTCTTCTAATTATTTTGATAATTAGTGTCTTCTTTTTTCCTTGGTGAATCACTGTTCTGTACTGTTCTGTTCATCTTTATTGTCCATCTTTTTCTTTTCTGATGATAATTACTGTTCTGTTCTGTACTAGTCTTTAAGTCTTGTTTGTATTGACATGGTCATATGCTTCTTAAACTCATTTTATCACTAAATTCTGATGATAGACTGTTTCGATGGTATAATGTGATCCTTTATTGAATGGTCCTGCATAACTTGGTTGCTGTTAGTTACCCTATTAGTTTTTGTTTTGGTTGGGTGTTTTGGAGGAATGGGATGTCCAGAAAAGGTTTGATTTTTGTGGATTGAATTTGTTGAAGGTCTTTTGGCTTTGTTAGTTTTCACTTGAGTTTTTGACTTGGGTAGATGTTGTAGCTATATACTTCTACTAATGTTGTACAGATGCTTAGATTAGTAACTTCATAATGGTAGAACCAACTAACTATCCTTGAGGAACTTCATAACTTTATTTAGTTGGTTTTAGTTTTCATAACCTCTAGAAGACATTTCTAGTATGAAGCATAACTCTGTATATCAGATGCTTTCTTGCTTCCTCGTGTATAAAAAGAAGACATTTCTAGTATGAAGCATAACTCTGTGGTCTTGATTTCCTTCTCTGTTGAGAGTAATTGTTACTAAACAATTGTACATTAGAAACGTTGGTGACTATGGTTGAGGACTAGGACTTAGATGTGCACTCCTTTATTGATGTGGACATCTTCTAGTGCTGTTAGTATAAGTTGTTGCATATTGAATCACTTAATTACTATTTGATATTTTTGTATCTAAGGCTACTCTGCATCTTGCTCCTGCTTAACTCGTTTCTCCAAACATTTCCACTTATTGTTTCATGATATTGAAGCTTATAAGATTTCATTTGGTTCATATGTCTGTGTATGGACCGAAGATCTCTAATGATCTGCAATCGGTCCAGTATATTCAATTATTATCCTTAAAATGTTCTGTTTCTGGCTCTGTTGTAAGAACACTGAGAACATTCTGTTTCTTTTAGCTTTGTTGTAACCATCTGTTGTACTTGCTCTTCTAATACTACATGGAAACACTAACACATCACACACATTTCACAACACTTCAGCTCACTAGCACATACATTGAATTCTGTTTCCTGCTTATATACTTCTACTGATGCTGTACATATGCTTAGATTAATAACTTTCATAATTTTCCATTTTGGAGAACAAATATTTGCTCTAGCATAGTGACATGGTGGGACCAACTAACTATCCTTGAGGAACTTCATAACTTTATTTAGTTGGTTTTAGTTTTCATAACCTCTAGAAGACATTTCTAGTATGAAGCATATATAACTCTGTATATCAGATGCTTTCTTGCTTTCTTGCTTCCTCGTGTATAAAAAGAAGACATTTCTAGTATGAAGCATAACTCTGTGGTCTTGATTTCCTTCTCTGTTGAGAGTAATTGTTACTAAACAATTGTACATTAGAAACGTTGGTGACTATGGTTGAGGACTAGGACTTAGATGTGCACTCCTTTATTGATGTGGACATCTTCTAGTGCTGTTAGTATAAGTTGTTGCATATTGAATCACTTAATAACTTTCATAATTTTCCATTTTGGAGAACAAATATTTGCTCTAGCATAGTGACATGGTGGGACCAACTAACTATCCTTGAGGAACTTCATAACTTTATTTAGTTGGTTTTAGTTTTCATAACCTCTAGGATAGTTGGTTTTAGTTTTGTGGTTTTAGATTAGTTTTCATTGTGCTGATAATTGGTAACTTCATAACTTTATTTTTGTTTAATTTCAGGCCGCCAATTTACGTTCGCCAGCTGAAGCAATGCGCTCTTCATCTGCTAGTCATGCCCCAACACATCATGGACCAATATCTACTATTTAGATTTAGGATTTGTTATTAACTAGTAATGTTGAAAAACATGTTCTTATATTGGGGAAATTTATACTCCTAAACCACATATCTTTTGATATTTTGGGACAACACTACCTTTTGATATTATTGTGTTATTTTATTTAAGTATGAATGAATGAACTTTTTTAATTATTTATGTAGGTTTATAATTTTATGTTTTTAAATAATTTGAGAAAAAGTTGTTATAAATAACAAAACAATTTATTTGAGCCTTTAAAGCTAAAAGCAGTTTCGTCCTCAGGTTTTGAACCACCGCAGACATCCCGGAATCGCTGTAGATAAGTAAGGAATATACCATCACATAAATCGTTTAGTGGCGGTTCTGAACCGTTGCAAACATCCTCAAAACCGTCACAGATAGTTAAGGATACTGGCATTAGAAATAGTTTAGGGGCGGTTCTAAACCGCCGCAAATAGCAAAACCGCCGCAAAATTCCACAAAACCGCTGCAGAAATATGGGATATTAACCGACAGTTTAGCGGCGGGTTACAACCGCCGCAAAGCGGAAACCGCCGCTTAAACCGCCGCTAAGTACTGCTCCAGGCGGTTATTCCAGCGGTTGCCAAAACCGCCGCAGAGTTTCCTCGCGGCGGAGGTAACTGCAGCGGTTTGGGAACCGCCGCGAAGGGAATTTTGCAGCGGTTAAAACCGCCGCAGAATGCTTTTTTCAACCGCCGCCGCTTTCCTGTTTTGTTGTAGTGTGGAGGGTGCGATTTTGGGGCCTTCTCACCACTTGGGAACAAGGGATTGAAGGTTCTAATGTCTTCCTTTATGTTTGATTTCTATTTTATGTTGGTTTCTACTCTTAGGATGGATTGTAACTAATTTTCTTAGATTAGGGAGAGATGAATCTCCCAACCCTATCATGTGAACCGTTGTTCTAGTCAATTCAGTGTTATTCGATTTACTTTGTCTAATTACCTATGTTTTTAATGCTTTTCAATTACATATGATAATTGTGATGATCTAGGCTAGTGATTGCATAGGAATATGAATTAGTAGCTGGAAATTGGGTAATTAGATCGTCTGCTAGTAATCAGCATAGGGATATGTGATGGCTTAGGTGAATTCGTGTAAAATTCTTAATCTTAATGCATTACCCTCTGGCATGTCTCACCTAAGGAATTAGGGTAACTCTTAGGGTAATAGGGGTCTTGAGGCAAGGAATTGTCCTTGACCTTAATTAGTGAATTGAATATAGAAATTGAATAATTAACTCGAATTGGCTAAGGTTCATGTGATAGGCGAGGTGAGAGGATTCGATCCCTGGTCGTTTTTCTCGTATTATTAATTCACGTTTGCATTGTTACTGATTACTCAAATTACCAACTTTTACAATCTAAGAATTTACAATTTTGCTATTGTTGTCAACGCGCAATCCCTGTGGAATCGACCGGTTACTTACCGTATTTTATAACTTGCAACGACAATTGGTACACTTGCCAAAGTCTTAACAGGCGCCCAGCAGCTCAACCCGTGACCTTGGTCTGTGCAACCCGTCACCTTGGCACCCTTAGCGCCCAGCAGCTCAACCCGTGAACCTTGCTCTATGCAACCCGTCACCTTGGCGCCCTGCAGCTCCACCCGTCACCTTGCTCTATGCAACCCGTCACCTTAGCGCCCAGACCAAACCGTGACCATGTCCCTGCCACACAATCCGAGAACATGCAAACCGTGAACATGGGATCTTGGAGCCCTGCTCTTGCAAACCGTGAACATGGGATCCTGGCGCCCTTGGCGCTCTGCACTTGCAAACCGAGAACATAGAATCTTGGCGCCCTTGGCGCCCTTCCCTTGCAAACCGAGAACATAGAATCTTGGCGCCCTTCACTTGCAAATAGTGAACATGCAAACTTGGCGCCCTTCACCAGCAAACCTTGATCATGGACCTTGGCGCCCTGCACCAGCAAACCTTGATCATGGAACCGTGACCTCATGGTCTCACGCCCTACTGGTGATTTTGCGCGTGTGCGCCTTCTCGTTGGACTTAGGATTTTTTCGGTAGACAGTCGCTAAATTTGTCTTGCTTTAGGCGGTTAAGTTGTCGATGCCTCTCGGGACAATTTGTAATGAAGTATACTCTGAACAGAGTTTACCAAGACTCGACCTGGATAGAACTCGTCATAAGGGGTCGTGACCACCAAGGTCATCTTGAAGTATACCCTTGGCACAGTTTACCAGGACTCGGCCCGGATAGAACTCGCCCAACGGGTTATGACCACCAAGGTCAGCTTGAAGTGTACCATTGGCACAGTTTACCAGGACTCGGCCCGGATAGAACTCGCCCAAGGGGTTGTGACCACCAATGTCAGCTTGAAGTATACCCTTGGCACAGTTTACCAAGACTCGGCCCGGATAGAACTCACCCAAGGGGTTGTGACCACCAAGGTCACTCAGTGGAAAAAATTATGAGATTCTGCTTTGGTAAATAGGAAAAATGCAAACGATCATGGTGTCTTCCTTTGACCAGTATTTTTACTAATGGTCTTATTTGTTCCGGCGTGCCGTGACACTCTTGATTCCTCTGCTAGGATTGGAGGTGCACGTCAGCGCTTGCCTACTTCGTGCGATCTTGCATCCAGAGATGTATTTGCAAAACCATCGTCTTGGAAAGATGGTCTTGGCTTAGAAGTAACGTCGAGGTTGCCCCTGCGAGGTAGGCAGTCCTTCCGTGCAGGCTAAGTCGGGTCTCAAACTTGTCTCGCTCTACCCCTAACTATGGAGTTGGGCCCTTTTTCTTTCTTGTCCTTAAGGAATTTTCTTTGGAACAAGCGTCAATCTAGTGAACTAGAGCAAAAACTGTAATTGCAAAATGAACTTTTAATCATTCATATCGAGCTTTTACATTCTGTATTTATGCCCATAGAGTAAG
The DNA here is from genome assembly GCA_039519185.1 of Astragalus membranaceus. NCBI lineage: Eukaryota > Viridiplantae > Streptophyta > Magnoliopsida > Fabales > Fabaceae > Astragalus > Astragalus membranaceus. The sequence continues at coordinate 158,899,325 of CM076854.1, read as the reverse complement.
ATTCTTAACTAGGCCTAGTTCTAGTTTCCAGTCCTGATGCCCTGCTCTCTATTCAGAGTCACGAGTCTCATCATCTTCCTCATTCACGTACTGAGCGAGCTTCCCTTCGCGGATCATTTCTTCAATGTCGTCCGTGAGGGTGTTGCATTTGTTGGTACTGTAACTTTTGTGATAACGGCAATACTTCTTAGAGGTTTGGTCTTTCATTTGCATGAGAGGTTCGGGATGTTTGATGTCCCGAAACTCCGCATCGGCGCATTCGACAAGGATCTCAGCCTGTGATGTGTTCTGCCGGGTGTACTCTGAGAAGAGACCTTGTCGGGGTCGAGGCTCACGAGGAGTTCTGTCATATTGGACTCGATTCCGCCATGGTTCTTCAATGGCCTTGCAGGCCAGCTCGTCCTTCTTGCTGCCAACCTTGGCTTCCTCTTGGTATGCCATGTTGTTTTCTTCAAAATCCATGTACTTTTGTGCCTTATGAAGGAACTCATCCAAGCTTCGGGGTTTGTTAATCCCCACGTCTCTTTGAACAGACTTCCTTTCTTAAGGCCATCCTTCATCCAAAAGAGCCTTCTCTTGTCTTCAAGGTTCCTGACGTTGCCAGCCTCCCTTGTTGAACATTTCCAGATATTCTCTAAGCGTTTCTTTCTCTCCTTGCCTGATCGCCCTGAGTACCTCTTCAGATTTTGGCTTCAGGCGGAAAGCGGCAAAGCAGGTTGTGAACATGGTGGCCAGCTGCCCCCAGGATGAAACCGAGTTTTGTTTCAACTCCCGGAACCAAGCTAGTGCTGAATCCGTGAGAATGAGGGGAAAGATCTTGCAGTGGACAGGTTCCCTTGCCCCCTGGTATCTCATCATGACAGAGAAGTAGGCCAAATGCCTGTCAGGGTCTCCAGTCCTGTCCTACATTTTGAGGGCTGGGAGCTTCTCTAAGGTCCTCGGAATTGGGCAGTCGTCAACCTTCCTAGTGAATGGTCCTTCATTGGAGGTCCATCGTGAGTTGTGAGGTGACCATTCTCCGAGATCTATGTCTCGACGGTCACGTCGGGTTGGAGATCTCCTCGAGGTAGATCTTTGGCGATGCCAATTGGAGGTTGTGAGTGATGAGGACCTGGGGAGAGACTCCTCAGGCCAGTATGTACCGTCCGACGAGGTTGGTGGGGTGCTTGGAGGTGAATCTGATCCTTGGTGCCTGCCGCGTCCAGGAGGAGAGTGGCGAGTTGGCTTCCGTCTAGGTGGAGAGCAATGATTGTGATGACGCCGAAGTGGAGATCTGCGGCGCCTGAAGCTCATTGTCCTTGGGGAAGGGGTGTTCCAGCGAGGATGGGGTTGCTCAGACATGGCTGTCATTCGCCTCTCTATCTGCCTGATGCGCGCTTCTTGCTGCAACATAGTCTGGGCGCGGTTGCACAGTAGGTCCAAGAGCTGGTGGTTGGTCGCCGCATCCCCAGGTTGGACGGGGATCTGGATAGAGGTTGACTGGGGTGCCGGGACCTAAATGTCTTGGTTTGGCGTGGAAGTAGCAAGGCCTTCAGGAGTGCCCTCTGACTGGGGTTGCGGAGCGACAGTGCTTTGGACTCGGGGTCTACCTCTGGGTCCCATGGGAAAGCAAGAGAAAGTTCAAAAAGTAGAGATGATGTGAAAGATAGATATCTCCCACTGTGGTCACCAATGTTCTGTACCTTACAGTGCTGGGTGGACTGCAGTTGGTAGGCCACCTGCTGCCTGACCGGAGGTTAGTGCGAGCCCGGGAGGGGTATCTGCGAATCCACTCCGACGCTCAAGTCAGTATTGAGAATAAATGAGTGATTTAGCTAGGATTGAGAATCTACCTTATTATGGCAATGTGAGCTGGTATTTATAGGAATTCATGTCCGTTGTGACCCGTCAGATTGACAAAGTTGATCTAAGCCATCCAAGTATGATAACCACAATTGGGCTTGCATAGGGTGGATATGGATCAAAGTGATTAGGCCAATCCATGTCCAAATGCTGAATGAGCCTCTTAGTCCTGTCCAAGACAATAATAATAATAGTTTTATCGAATCAACGTGTTATGATTTCCCCCCATTTCACCATCAAATATTTTCTATCGAGCATATATGGAGATCTTTATTTCAGCCAATGTGGATAGTGAACACCAATAGTATTCCTCAACTCTTTTAGATGGTTAACTAGTACTATACCCGTGCATCCGCACGGGCCGATCGCGTTTCGTCATATGATTACCTCAAATAGAAACGTTAGTTTGAAATCTCATTAATCTAAAATCAATTGTAAAATATAGATGATGACTTGCATACGGACAGATGTTGTCGTCTTCTTTTTAGGAATGAATTTAGACAGTATTTAAATAGTCTGAACATTACCCCGTGAAAATAAAGAAAAATTTAAAGTAGATAAAAAAGGAGTTTCAAATAAAAAATTGATAAATATTAAAACTAAAAATGTAAAAGTATCATTTAAAAACAATATGTGCATTTATCCCGTGTGTTTTTATATATCAGTGCAACTATCCCGTGTTTTTATATATATCATTGCAATTATCCCCGTATTTTTTTATATATCAGTGCAATTGTCCAGTGTTTTTTGATGTATCAGTGCAGTTATCTCATAGTTTCAATGATTATTTGAGTTCATTAGTAGATTATTTTAGATAGTGAAAGATAGATAGTAGATTATCAATAACAAATATTTATCCCGTGTTTTTTCATATATCAGTAACAATTATTTGTCCTTTTTTAGGTATTAGTGACAAATATTTGTCACGTGTGTTTTAAATATTAGTCAGTTTAAATAGTCATTAAGCCTTCTTGTTTTTTTAGATAGTAATTTCAAAAACTATAATTATCAATGGCAAATATTAATCCCGTGTTTTTTATATATCACTGCAGTTATCCCCGTGTTTTTTATATATCCGTCCAGCTATCTGGTAGTTTCAATTGATTATTTTAGTTGATAGTAGATTATAGTAGATAGTAAATTTGTTAGATAGTAGATTATCAATAAGAAATAATTGTTTTAAATATTAATTAGTAATTTAAATAGTCATTAAGCCTGCTTATTTTTTAGAGGCTAAAGTGCTCCTGGGGTCCCTTATCTTTATTTAAAGTAACGATTTGGTCCTTTATCTTTTTTTTGTCCTAAATCAGTCCTTTATGTTTTAAATTTTTGATACATAAATCCTTTTCTGTCTCAAATCAGTTCTTTATGTTTCAAATTTTTAACATATAAATCTTTTTTTTGACACATAAATCAGCACTGTTAACGGGAAAGTATTTATGTGTCAAAAATTTGAAAGATAAAGGACTTATTTGGGACAAAAAAAACATAAAGGACTAATTCGTTACTTTAAATAAAGATAAGGGACCCCGGGAGCACTTTAGCCTTTTTTAGATAGTAGGTTTGTAGTAGTAGGTTTCACAAAATTTAATTATCAATGACAAATATTAATCTCATGTTTTTTTATATATCAGTGCAGTTATCCCGTAGTTTCAATTAATTATTTTAGTTGATTAATAGATTATAGTAAATAGTAAAAGAGAGATAGTAGATTATCAATAAGAAATATTTATTTTAAATATTAATCAATAGTTTAAATAGTCATTAAATATTATTGTTTTTTAGATAGTAGGTTTATTTGTAGTCTTCCAAAAATTTAATTATCAATGACAAATATTAATCCTTTGTCTTTTTATATATTTGTGTAGTTATCCCGTGTGTTTTTATATATCATTGCGGTTATCTCATAGTTTCAATTGATTATTTGAGTTGATTAGTAGATTATTGCAGTTATCCCGTATTTTTATAATAGATTATTTGAGTTGATTAGTATATTATAGTAGATTGTAGTAGATTATTGCAGTTATCACGTGTTTTTTTATATAGTAGTTTTATAGTAGTTTTCCAAAATTATAATTATCAATGGTAAATATTAATTATAAATTGCCAAAAAAAATTATAAATATCAATGGTAAATATTAATCCCGTGTTTTTTTATATATCACTGCAGTTATCCCGTGTTTTTTATTTGTCAGTGCACTTATCTCGTAGTTTCAATTGATTATTTTAGTTGATTAGTAGATTATAGTAGATAATAAAAGTTAGATATTAGATTATCAATAAGAGATATTTGTTTTAAATATTAATTACTAATTTAAATAGTTTTTAAGTCTTCTTGTTTTTTAGATAGTAGATTTATAGTAGTAGTCTTCAAAATTTTTAATTAAAGTAGTGTTTGTATAAATTTAGAAATTTAGTTAAAATAATTAAAGTGAAGTGATAAGAGAAAGACAATAATTATTTATGGGAAAAGTAAAGTAAAAAGAAAAAAAAGGAAGAAAGAGAGTGTAAAAGAAAAGTGAAAATGAGGAAAGAGAGTGTAAGAAGAAAGAGATAAAAGGAAGAAAAAGAGTGTAAGAGAAAAGTGAAAAGTAAGAAAGAGAGTGTAAGAATAAAGAAAAAAAAAGAAATAGAGTGTATTGACATTTTTACCCTAAAAAATTTGAGGTGTCTTTTAGATAAAATGGGGGTATTGGTAAAATCATACGTGGTGAATTTGTATAAATCTATAGTAGATAGTAGATTATAGTAGATAATAAAAGTTAGATATTAGATTATCAATAAGAGATATTTGTTTTAAATATTAATTACTAATTTAAATAGTTTTTAAGTCTTCTTGTTTTTTAGATAGTAGATTTATAGTAGTAGTCTTCAAAATTTTTAATTAAAGTAGTGTTTGTATAAATTTAGAAATTTAGTTAAAATAATTAAAGTGAAGTGATAAGAGAAAGAAAATAATTATTTATGGGAAAAGTAAAGTAAAAAGAAAAAAAGGAAGAAAGAGAGTGCAAAAGAAAAGTGAAAATGAGAAAAGAGAGTGTAAGAAGAAAGAGATAAAAGGAAGAAAGAGTGTAAGAGAAAAGTGAAAAGTAAGAAAGTGTAAGAATAAAGAAAAAAAAAGAAATAGAGTGTATTGACATTTTTACCCTAAAAAATTTGAGGTGTCTTTTAGATAGAATGAGGGTATTGGTAAAATCATACGTGGTGAATTTGTATAAATCTATAGTAGATATCTTCAATTCCGTATATATTTTTAGATGGAACTAATGCATTTAATTACTATTCATTGTCGTTATAAATTGTTTTACATTTTTTTTATCAGAATCATATTGAACATACATAGCATGATTTGTTGATGATAAGTTTTACATATTCGCTGTCAAAAAAAAAAGTTTTACATATTCAAAATATTTTCCCAAAGATGATGACATGGCAAAGGGCAGCAAAGGAAGGCATATACTTTATTCTTTCACCATCGCAACCCAAAAGATCCTTTTACCTTTCCCCTGTGATTTCCAACTAGAACACGTATGTTGGTACAAACACAAGAAGGACACGGAAGGAAGAAAGTGAAACTCACACCCAAAAGGCATAGCCAGTCATTTCATATCCTCTCGGCCATCCGAACTCCGAAGCGGGGCCTAATTCTTTGTTTAGGATACTCTCGGTCGGATACTCTCCATACAACACAATATAATAATAAAATGGACGATAAGAAATGGAAAACAGAGCCTAGTGGGCCCCACAACCCCAATCACCATGCTAACTGTTCCGAATTGTGCACACACGTAACAACATCACTTGCAGTTTTCATTACCCTTCCATTCACATACCGCCACCCTTCACCGTACTCGATCCTACTCTCTTCTTTTTCTCATCATTATTTGTTTAACTCATTTTATCACTTCAAGACATTATTGCAATTCAATTTCTAATTTCTATCACAACAACCGCCAGTGACAGTGTCACGCTTCTTTCGGCTTCTTGATCTACACTTTTCTTGAGAGTTGTGACTGTAGACTGGATCTGTTTTTGTTGCTCTCAAAGGACGTTTTCTTCTTCTTCTTCATCGCAATCTAAACCCTAACGAGAAGTGAAAGGGGAAAATGGTTTACACTATCTCGGGAATTCGATTTCTCGTTGTTCCTTCAATGCATAAGTCGAGCTTACGTGGCGATCGCAGGACTGGAGCTCACTCCTTCTTCATCAAAAAGGACGCATTCTCTCGTAATGAACCTTACTCCTTTTCGCATTATTGATTTTACAATTCCGTTACGTTGCTTTCACAGTGGAGTTTTTTGAGTCGTGCTTGCTATTCTTGAACTTGCTTTTGTTTTTAATCGTTGAAACCATGCATCGGTGGAAAATTGTTGAGTTGCTTTTTGATTCTATTTTAGTAGCGAATGGTAACTTAATCGAAGCTGAAGCATTAGATAAGAGATTCTGAGGTAGGACTGGTTTTGATTCCATTTCAATAGCGAATCGTAATTTAAGCGAAGCTGAAGTATGAGATTCTGGTGATACTGTTGACTTCCGAAGGTAGGACTTCGGTCAATGATTCGATTTCAGGATATTTTGTGCTCAGTGACTTTGGCGGCGTTGCTCTGTTTTACGCATTCGGATACATCTGTTACGAACTTTATACTAGAAGTATATTGACTTTTAGCACAACTGGTAGACTAACAGTTGAAATTCATCACCGGCAGTTTATTGACTACAAAAATGAAATGCATACTGTTGTGCTATTGGAATAAAATCGTTCTCTTAGCTTCTTCACTGTAGACAGAATCTAATTATTTTTTTTGCAATGCAGTGGAAAGTATTCTGACGTCTGCAGTTTCTGCTTGGAAACTTGTATTGTCAATGATTGAGTTAGTGAATGTTTTTGGAATCTTAATTTTATGATTTGGAGTAAAATCAGTAGTTGAATTGAATCCTGCTCGTACTTCACTTTTTTATTGTTTATTGAGAATATCAATCGAATGATTGATTCTTAACTGCATGAGGTTTGATGATGAAAGGGAAACTTTCTGCAATCTGAATGGCAATGTATTATAAAAGTTATAACAATGTAAAATTAGCATCATTGACTTATCAAACTGCTACTAGTATTTAGTGTGTGATCGGTTTAAATTGCCAATACACCAATGCAATAATGGTGAAAATAGAAAAGGCAAAGAATGTTGCATATTATTTTACCCCAGATTAACATAAAGATCAGTGTAGTTTACGTGTGGTACCAACAATTCTACATGATAACTGTGTGATACACGTAGTAAGGGTAAATTTGGAAAAATGTATGAAAAAAAGAAAAGAGGGAATAGGGAAACTATGGTAGACCATGTTGTAGAGGAGCATTCCTCTAATAACTAACTAAGGATGGAAGAGTAGTGGGATCACACGCCTGCTGCTGACGTGTCAGGTGCTTTTGGCGTGAGAGAGAGAAACTGAATGATATAGGTGAGTATGGTGTGGGATAGGATCTTTTTTAGACTGGAATCGGCTTGTCCATGGGAGAGTTTAGGCCTCTTTAAGTGCCTGGGATATTTTCTTTCTGTTTCCAATTTTATTCTTGTAATCAAGTAGAATCACACTGATTCCACCTTGTTTTCACACTTATAATCAATACCGTGGTTCTGCTACGTTAGCAGAACCTGTTTTATTCATTTTTTGTGTTTAATTCTATCAAATTGGTATCAAAGCACCTTTCCTGGTGCGGTGAATGGTGGTAACGAGAAGCACAATGGAGAATCGTATGGATGCTGTGGAGTTGCGAGTCGTAAGTCTCGAAGGAACAGTAACGAAGATTTTGGAAAACATGGAATCATTTCACGCAGAGTTCAGAGAATTCGCGAAGAAGAAACGGCACGCGAACGAGGACGACGATGAACATTCACCAGTACGCAGTGTAGAAACTTCACCACGTGCGAAATCCAGTAATTACGAGCCTCATCTCCGATCAGGGCGTCGTAAGCTGGAGATCCCAATTTTTAATGGTGACGATGCTCATGGATGGCTAGTTCGGGTTGAACGATACTTCCGGGTCAATGACGTGAAGGAAGCAGAGAAGCTTGACGCGGTGGTGATTGCGTTGGAAGAGCGTGCGTTAAATTGGTTCCAATGGTGGGATGAGCAAGCTCCGATGAGAACTTGGTCGGAATTTCAAACTGCAGTGTTGCGACGGTTTAACCCGGGTGGAAGTCATGACCCGTTGGGCCCGTTACTGATATTGAAGGAAGATGGAACTGTAGCTGAGTACAGAGACAAATTCGAACTCCATGTTGCTCCGTTGAAGAAGGAGGAACGCGCCATGCTCACTAGCATCTTTAGGAATGGGCTCAAGGATGAGGTACAAGCTGAATTGAAGTTGTTTAAGATTGATGACTTGGCTGAATTAATGGATCAAGCTCTGGTAGTAGAGGAAAAACACCAGACTCTGTTTACGAAGGGTGGAGGAATGAAGGACAGGGGAGATGCTAAAGATAAGGGGTACACTCCTAAGTTTCGTGGTTCATGGGATAACAACAGAGACAAGAAAGATGTCACTGTTGCATCCAATATCACTGCAGAGAAGAGTGGAGAAGGAATGAAGGGGAGGAAGTTAAACCAAGCTGAATTAGAAGAAAGAAGTAAGAAGGGGCTTTGTTTCAAATGTGGAGATAGGTGGGGTAAGGGCCATATCTGTAAAATGAAACACATGAGATTGATGTTGTGTGAAGGGGAGAGTAGTGATGAGGAAGAATTTAAGGAGTGTGAGCCAGTAGAGGAGTTTAAGACTCTACAACTATCATTGCATAGTAAGGAAGGGGTGGCAACTCACAAATCTTTTAAGGTTTGGGTGGTGATTGGGGGAAGGAAGATACTGACATTAATTGATTCAGGAGCAACTAGTAGCTTCATTGCACCTGAAATTGCTGAGGTTATGAAATTGGAGGTGACCGAAACTCCAATTTTCATAGTGGAAGTTGGAACAGGGGAACAAGTCAGAAACAATGGAGTATGTCAGAAGGGGAAATTCACCATTCAAGGGATAGAATTTACTCAGGATTTTTATTTGATGGAGTTAGGAGGGACAGAGTTAGTATTGGGACTTGATTGGTTGGCTGGGTTGGGCAACATTGAAGCTAATTTCAGAAATTTGTGTCTCAAATGGACTGTGAATGGCAAGAAGCATGTCATAGAGGGTGATCCATCTCTATGTGCAGGACAAGCTTCCTGGAAGGCTATGTTAAAGGCTTTGCAAGATCATGATGTTGGATTTTTGGTTCAACAAGAGAAGAGTACTGAGACAACAGAATGTATGCAGCAGAATGAACAAGAGTTCAATGTGATATTAGATGAGTTCTGTGATGTTTTTGCGATGCCTCCAGGGTTACCTCCAACCCGTGGCCATGACCGTTCCATTATCTTGAAACCTGGTGCTGAAATTCCTCACATAAGGCCCTATAGATACCCTTTCTACCAGAAGAATGAGATTGAAAAGATGGTCAAGGAGATGCTACAATCAGGCATTGTGAGGCATAGTACCAGCCATTTCTCAAGTCCTGTCTTGTTGGTGAAGAAGAAGGATGGTGGATGAAGATTTTGTACAGATTACAGAGCTCTTAACAAGGTAACTGTACCAAACAAATTCCCTATACCTATCATTGATGAGTTGTTAGATGAATTTGGTACTGCTGTGATATTCTCTAAGTTAGACTTGAAGTCTGGTTATCATCAAATTAGAATGAGAGAAGAAGATATTCACAAAACGGCCTTTAGAACACACGAGGGTCACTATGAGTATTTGGTGATGCCCTTTGGATTGACCAATGCACCATCTACTTTCCAAGCATTGATGAATCAAGTCCTGAGACCCTATCTAAGAAAATTTGCATTGGTTTTCTTTGATGACATACTAGTTTATAGTGACAGTGTGGAGGCTCATGAGATGCACTTGAAAGAGATTCTGAAGTTGCTGAGAACTCACCAACTGTATGCAAATAAGAAAAAATGCTCATTTGGTCAACCTCAAATTGAGTATTTAGGTCATTTAATATCAAGTGCAGGGGTAGCTGCAGACCCAAGGAAGATTGAGGATATGCTCAAATGGCCCATTCCTAAAGACTTGAAAGGATTGAGGGGTTTCTTGGGCATTACAGGATACTATAGAAAATTTGTCAAGAACTATGGTAAGATAGCTTGGCCTTTAACTCAGTTGCTGAAGAAGGATAATTTTCTATGGAATGAAGAGGCACAGGCTGCCTTTGAACTGCTTAAGACAGTGATGACTACACTGCCTGTCTTGGCAGTTCCTAATTTCAACAAAGAGTTCATGATAGAGACTGCTGCTTCCGGAAAAGGGATTGGAGCTGTGTTGATGCAAGAGGGAAGACCTATTGCTTATATGAGCCAAACTCTATCAGATAGATCACAGAAGAAATTTGTATATGAGAGAGAATTGATGGCTATTGTGTTTGCTATTCAAAAATGGAGACCATACTTGCTTGGGAGACATTTCCAAGTGCTGACAGATCAGAAGAGTTTAAGATTCTTGACTGAGCAGCGAATTATGGGTGAAGAGCAACAGAAATGGATATCAAAGTTGATGGGATATGACTTTGAAATCAAATATAGGCCTGGAAAAGAGAATAGGGCAGCAGATGCCTTATCAAGACAAATGCAGTATGCTACTTTGTCTACAATTAGGTGTGAGATCTGGGAGGGCTTAGAAGAAGAAGTTCAAGCTGATGATAAGCTTAAGAGAATTATCCAGGATCTGTTAGGTGATTCTAACAGCCACCATGGTTATCAGTTGAAGAAAGGAAGGTTGTATAAGGAAGATAGAATTGTTATTCCTAGGAATTCACCTCGAATTTCTTGGATTCTTCATGAATTACATGATTCAGCAGTAGGAGAACACTCTGGATTTTTCAGAACCTACAAAAGAGTGGCTACCTTGGTGCATTGGGAGGGTATGAGAAAACAGATACAAGATTATGTACAATCTTGTGAGGTATGCCAGAGGAATAAGTATCAAACTTTGAGCCCTGGGGGACTCTTCCAGCCACTGCCAGTACCACAGCAGGTGTGGAGTGATGTTTCCATGGATTTTATTGGTGGTTTACCTAAGGCTATGGGGGTGGATACCATTTTGGTAGTAGTGGACAAACTCACTAAATATGCACATTTCATTGCCATCAGCCATCCCTATACAGCTAAGAGTGTAGCTGAGATTTTCACTAAAGAAGTAGTGAAGTTACATGAGTTCCCTGAGTCTATAATTTCTGTCAGAGATAAGGTGTTCTTGAGTAGTTTCTGGGCTGAGCTATTTAAGCTTGCAGGTACTAAATTGAAGTATAGCAGTGCCTACCATCCACAAACTGATGGACAGACAGAAGTGGTCAATAGGTGTCTTGAAGCTTATTTAAGGTGCTTAACTGGTAGGAAGCCTAGACAGTGGCCTAAATGGCTAAATTGGGCAGAGTTTTGGTATAATACCAACTATCATTCTTCTGTGAAGATGACTCCTTTTGAAGCACTCTATGGCAGACCTCCTCCGGTGTTTCTTAGAGGAGATGCACACCATTCATCGGTGGAAGAAGTCAGTAGGTTGACAGCTGAGAGGAATGACATGATCAAGGAATTGCAAGAACAATTAGTGAAGGCTCAAGATAGAATGAGAGCCCAAGCTAATAAACATAGAAGAGCAGTGGAATATCAAGTTGGTGACATGGTATACTTGAAGATCCAGCCTTACAAGATGCAGAGTCTAGCAAAAAGAATTAATCAGAAGCTAAGTCCCCGTTTCTGTGGTCCTTATGAAATTGAGAAGAAGATAGGAGCTGTAGCTTATCAGTTGAAGCTGCCACCTGACAGCAAAGTGCACCCTGTCTTCCATGCTTCATTGTTGAAGAAGTCTGTGGCTCCTACTGCAGAGTTTCAGCCACTACCAGCTTGTATGAATGAGGACTGGTTGCTGGAAGTGCAACCAGAGACAGTCATAGACATGAGGAAGAATAATCAAGGAGAATGGGAGGCATTGATCAAATGGCAAGGTTTACCAGACTTTGAGAACTCTTGGGAGTTGGTGACTAAGCTAAGGACTGAATTCCCATATCTTCCCCTTGAGGACAAGGAGAATTTCGAAGGGGGTGGGTAATGATACACGTAGTAAGGGTAAATTTGGAAAAATGTATGAAAGAAAGAAAAGAGGGAATAGGGAAACTATGGTAGACCATGTTGTAGAGGAGCATTCCTCTAATAACTAAGGATGGAAGAGTAGTGGGATCACACGCCTGCGGCTGACGTGTCAGGTGCTTTTGGCGTGAGAGAGAGAAACTGAATGATACAGTTGAGTATGGTGTGGGATAGGATCTTTTTTAGACTGGAATTGGCTTGTCCATGGGAGAGTTTAGGCCTCTTTAAGTGCCTGGGATATTTCCTTTCTGTTTTCCAGTTTTATTCTTGTAATCAAGTAGAATCACACTGATTCCACCTTGTTTTCACACTTATAATCAATACCGTGGTTCTGCTACGTTAGCAGAACCTGTTTTATTCATTTTGTGTTTAATTCTATCACTGTGAAAACATGCCTCACTGATATGATTTATGGCTTCTTTTAGGGACAACGCTTTCTGCAAAAGTTTCCCATGACTCTGACTCCAAATCTTCCATGATTTCTGAATCTGATGAAGTACTTATTCCTCAGGATCAAGATAACTCTGCATCCATGACAGATCAACTTGAAACTCTTGATTTAACCTCAGAGGATGTACAGGTTCTTTCTCCTTCTTCATGTGGAATATATTTATCTAAATAATTTTGCATGCTTGTTGTCACATGCCTTTTGTCGTATAGGAGTTATGGTTTGGTTGTCGTATGCATATGGATGATCTATGAACCTTTGAGGCATTCTAGTTGCTTAAGTGGTGCAATTTTCTTGAGTTTCAGCAGAGTGTTCTTAGCTGATTGTATGTATGTGCAAAAACAATGTAGAGGATGGAAAAAAACATATTTGAGAAATTTTATTGCTATATTTTGCAAAAAAAAAAGGAAAATATTTGTGCTGTAGTTTTTCTTGCTGGGTTTAGCAAACTAAAAAATGTCTTTTCCTGGCCATTACTGCAGATTTGTATGCATACTTTTGATCTTTGGCTCAAACTCTTAAATTTTTTTCTAATATGTGAAATATATTAGGATTGTTGTCTCAACTTAGAGAACTGATAAAAAAAACTCTCAACTTAGAGAGATGCATTTTCATTGACATTCCAAACTTCATCAGTCTATCCAATCATAGTATCTTATGAATTCTATTGAGATGACACCTGAATCTAATCTAATTAACACATCTAGTTCTTGCTCTGTAGTCAAACATTATCATTTGGTACAAAATTAATGACTTTTGCAGTCTCTGTAGTCCTTTGGTGCATATTGTTGTAGCAAAATGCTATATTTTAAGAATGTTCTTTTGCCCAAAATTGATTTTTAATCATCAAAAGCAGTCAAGAACCAGAGAAAAGTGATTAATTCTCATCTGAATTTCATTGATCTGAATGAATGAATTCGGTTACAACTATCTAGCCATAAATAGCTAGCTCTATTTACATCCAACTTCCTAACTGCATCTCAAACAGAAACTAACTGATACAACTAATTGAAACCGTTGCAACTAACTAGCTAATGAACTTCTAACCATAACTAACAGAAAATTTACTTACAAACTGAATTGGAAGCAGAATTTTAATTTACAAGACAGAAGCAAGTAGATTGCTTGATATTAATGGATAACTTTTGGCTTGTCTTTGGTGTTCTACCCATGGCTACTTCAAGGTAGTTGCTATCTCAGTCCTGCATAGAGAACGAGAAGCCTCGTTGCATTTTCAGTTTTACTCCGATGGATCCCCTGTCCTCCTCTTAGTCGTACTTGAGATATTGATTTATTTAGGAAATGGCTTGTTGCAATTTGTTAATTTGGTAAGAATTCAAGTCTCCAGTATCTGATGTTGAAAAGAAAGAAGTGGTTCGAACCTTCTTACTTGTGATGCCTTTCGATTCCACTGTATCAAAAGAACATGTGGAAACTAATGCTATTATGTTACAGCTCTTAGTCTGACTTGGCATTTTGAATCATAATTTTTTAATTGAGATATAGGAGTACTTTTTTCAGTGTGCTGAAGTATACTAAAATTGCATTTGTTCTTTTGGAAAATGAAAAATGAATCTTTTTAAATTGGGCACACATATAAATCAGAAGAAATGGTGCAAAGTATTTGTATGCACCAGTTTCTTATAGTTATTTTATACTTTGGAAAAGTATTAAAATGGACTTTGAACAGACTATGTATGATAGTTACGTTGTGGTTTTTGTGAATTAATGGAACAAGCTGAACTATGTTTAAGGTGGACTATGGAGCATCAAGCGAGCTTGTCTTGATACAACATTAATCAGTTGTATGTGTACTATCATTTATTATCTTAGAATTGGCTTTAGGGAAGCCATTGCCCCGAAAGCTAGCTCAAGTGTAGAGGATTGCCTAAAAGCCACCTGTATTTGTCCGCGCTCAAGATGTCTAGTCCTAGGTGTGAGAGGGTGTTAAAATCCCACATTGACTAAGATATGGCCCATAGCACATCTAGGTTAGGATTTGATACCATATTAGAATTTGGGCCTTAGGCCTAATGCAATCGCAAAAGCTAGCTCATGTGATAAGGTCTCAACGGATTATTTGAAAGTTTATGTACCATAGAACACATTGGAATGAATTGCTATCGTTTTGCCGGTATTTATATCTAATTTTTTTAGCCTATGAATGTAGGCAGTAGGGTCTACTGATCTTCCTTTGTTCTACTCTGTATTTTCATAGGTAGGTAGCATGACTTTAAATGCATTTGATTTGTTATATTGTTTGCTTTTTTCTGTTTAGTAGTTATTACCAATCTCAGATAGGCTTTTTAGAACCCATAAAATGTTCTTAGCTGAATGCATATTTTAGTCTTTTCAGAACTTGGTTGATTTAACCATAAAAGATGAGAATAAGTACAACCTTGATGAAGCAGCTAGCAGTTATAGAGAGGTGGAGGATGGGCAAGGTTCTGTCGTGTCATCATCACTTTTAGATGTTAACGCCAATGCCCAAGTCAAGAATACATCAGTTGATGCAGACGTCACAGTAAAAATACAAAGTGATGAAGTTAAATCTGCGATCTTTCCCCCGCCTGGTACTGGGCAGAAAATATACGAGATCGATCCGTTATTGCAAGCTCACCGCCAGCATCTTGATTTCCGGTAAGCTAACCCCAAGATAGGTTGAGCAAGTACTCGATTTTCTGAATGGAATGCCGAATGCAAAGCTATGTTCAATAACCCATGGAAGGTTATTGTGGGGCTATAATTATCATGTAATGGAAGTTTCGTATTTCATGCTGTTAGGTTGGGGAGAAAATTGACAATTAGCTTGTTGTATGTGTTATTGGTAGCTAGCTTGCAGGTAACAGGGGGACAATGATTTCAATTAAGTTGGCCACTATTTTAGACTTCTTTTGTGAAAAATTGTCATTTTAATATTCAATTTAAGACTAGCTTGTTTAATGAGGCTATTTCAATTCATTACAACTGGCCATATTCAAATTTTGAGAATAATTTCACACCATAAAGTAATTGTCCACCACTATATAATATACATGTTTGTATTGCTTTCTATGTGTTGGATTGAATCATACTTTCAAAGAATTGTTATCATTCATTACATGCCAGATATATAAGTTAGTGATGTCAATTATAAAATATGATAATTTAATGTGATGCATACCAGTAGTAAATCCAAAAAACATATGAATTATTCAATTTTCTGCTTCACAATTATTTGATTAACATATTGTTTAGTTTGCTAATTTTTTGTGTTTCCCCCTACTCTAATTTTGTGCTTCTGATGCTCAACAAATTATGCCCAAAACAAAAACTCGATTTTTGTTGACACATATTTCTCAAATTACAGTTATGGACAATACAAAAGACTGCGTGAGGAAATTGACAAGTATGAAGGTGGTCTTGATGCATTTTCTCGTGGTTATGAAAAATTAGGCTTCACACGCAGGTATTACGTTATGTTACCTTTATTTTGGTGGGTTAAATCCCCCCTCTCTATGTAACTCTGTGTTTCACAAGTTTTTGATGTCATGTTCGTGAAATGATTTTTGCAAAATCAATCCAACACATCTAATACTGGGCAATACAATATCTGAGAACACTTACTAGATCGGGAACCTTCAGAGACCAAGCCTTCTATAATGCATGAATGCAGCAACTCAAAAACACCAATCCACCTACCAGAAGAAATCTGTTGGCAAATAGCAACTAGAGTAAAACCTTTGTTGAACTATAGGTTTCTGGAATACTTGGTAGAAAATGAGAAAGTAAATGTTGAATACTTTGAAATCGATAGTGACATGATGTTATACTCATGACTTGTGATACACAGGCCAAAACACGGTGCATTTATACTAACAGAAGATTCCTAATTCTAATTGAACTAGTATTTTACCCGTGCATACTCACGGGTGATACCGTATGGTCGGTGTATTGCCATGAAGTCATAATAGTAATTTGGAAAATATTCATAATTCATAAGTTGTGAACAATGTCCAAAATGTATGATTTGAAATTCAAAGTGGAATATGCATCCCCGTTGACAATCAGAATTACATTGATCAATAGTAATGTAATCGGACATTAGAGGTAAAATATGCATCCCCGTTGACCCTCCTGTTTGCATCATCGTTGGCCCTCCTGTTGGCACTCCCGTTGGCGCTCTCATTGCCACTCTCGTTGGCACGCATGTTGGCAGTCTCGTTGGCACTCCCGCTCTCGTTGCCACTCCCGTTGGCGCTCTCGTTGCCACTCCCGTTGGCACTCCCGTTGGCACTCATGTTGGCAGCCCCTTTGGCACTCCCGCTCTCGTTGCCACTCCCGTTGGCATTTTACGCCTTTTTAATAATTATAAAATAGTTATTTGGTAATTTTTTATAGTGGTTAAATTGATTGATTTTATTTTTTATGAAAAAATTGATTGATTTTAGTAGAAAGATTATAGTAAATAATATTTAATTTGACCGTTGTAAAAAAGATTAATTAATTTGACCGTGGTTAAAATCATTAATTTAACCGTTGAAAATAATTAATTTTAGTAGTTTCACTAAATTATAAAAATAGTGAGTAATTATTTTTAGTAAAAAAGGTGTAAAAAAAATTATTTTTATGACAAAAAAAACTGAAAAAATTTATGAAAGAAATCTTTTTTTTTAAAAAAAACAGTTTTTAAAAAATATTTTTTTATAAAAAGTAAAACAGTTTTTTTAAATAAAAAAACTGAAATCTTTTTTTTAGTTAAAAACAGTTTTTTAAAAACAGGTTTTTATAAAAAGTGAAAGAGTTAAAAAAAATTGACACCGTATACTGTTGTACGGAAAAAGTAAAACAGTTTTTTAAAAATATTTTTTTATAAAAAGTAAAACAGTTTTTTTAAATAAAAAAACTGAAATCTTTTTTTAGTTAAAAACAGTTTTTTAAAAACAGGTTTTTATAACCAGTGAAACAGTTAAAAAAAATTGACACTGTATACTGTTGTACGGAAAAACACTGTAGCGCTGGAAAAAGCATTGTAGTGCTGAAAAGCTGTTGAAAAAGGACTGTAGCGCTGAAAAGCTGCGAAAAACTGTTGTTATTTTGTTTTTTTGCAGCGAATTTACGATTTTACCCTTGATTTTGGACAAATGGCAAAATTTGCAGATGTCTAATAAAGTCATTTTGCTAGTACTTGATTTTTATATATGGTAGTTGATTTTTAAAAACAGGTTTTTATAAACAGTGAAACAGTTAAAAAAAATTGACACTGTATACTGTTGTACGGAAAAACACTGTAGCGCTGGAAAAAGCATTGTAGTGCTGAAAAGCTGTTGAAAAAGGACTGTAGCGCTGAAAAGCTGCGAAAAACTGTTGTTATTTTGTTTTTTTGCAGCGAATTTACGATTTTACCCTTGATTTTGGACAAATGGCAAAATTTGCAGATGTCTAATAAAGTCATTTTGCTAGTACTTGATTTTTATATATGGTAGTTGATTGATTAGGAAACAAAACATGAGATACAATAGATATGAAAATTATTCCAAGAGATCATCTATAATTCTTAAACTGTTTTAAATCATTAAATTATGAGATATTATTATCCAGATTTTTAAACACTTCGACTAAAGCTTAGCTTTAAGCTTGTTAAAAACTGTTAGAATTAGACAGTCCAAGGACATCCCCAACAAGGGCCAAGCTCGTTGGAAACAGATTGATGCCTCACTCTGCAGCGTTCTCTGGTTCTCATCGATTCCCAACTTCAGTCTCTGTAGCACTCCCTTAAGACTTGCTATGATGTTTGGTCAAAGGCGGAGATGGCATACTCAAACGATATCATTCGCTTGTACAACGTTGTAGCCAACCCTATCTCTGTGAAGAACCGCCGCCGGTTTGCTTGTAAGAGTATTCCGCACCCGTCTGTAGTGGTGGTTGGTCGTGCGTTGCACTAGAAAAGGAGGTTACTGGTATGCAAGCCAAATCTGCAGAGAGGCCACTAGTATTTGAAACACATGGTGGAAAAATGAGAGAACCTTTAGACTACTGATACCATATTAGGTTTGTATTTTTGTGTGTCTAAACAGAGCACACCTTCTATTTAAATTGTATTTTCAATGATAAAAAATCAATCACAATGAATGATGTGATTGAGAAATCTACTCCTAATTGTGACTAAGAGCAATTTACAGCTAAGGTAGTTAGACGCGTGACTAATTACAACAAAAATGAAGAAGCAAAAATGATTGAACAGTGTAACATGGACTCCACAAAATCATGGTTGGGAAGGAGAAAAGGAAACTCGGGGATGCTAGAGATGTTGGATTGATAAGCATTGCTTGGAAGATAACTCAATAAAATGGTTGGAATGATCATTATCATGGAGATTCGGTTCAACGTTGCACGACCAAAGATCTTAACTAGTAGAATGATCATTATAGAACTTTCTTAGAA